>OY740793.1:15376163-15978663 GCA_963514005.1 Raja brachyura | reverse complement strand
CTTGGAACTGAATATTCCATTAAATCACGAGCAGTGCAAGGACGTAATGTGCTCTGTTCCTTGTGCTTCTGAGACAGTGTTCCACCAGTCATTATGTAGATTGTAAACTCCAATTTACCGTTATATGGTCAAAAATGTACATGGCAAGTAAGTTCTTCATCTATATGCATAACGCTGGGAAATTATCAGAAGCACTAACATGGACCGTGACCCAGAAATGCTCAGCCATTGTGCTATTGATCTCAGAAATGGTTGTTAAAACTTAGTCAAATTGAAGGAGCCACAGGAAACTGCAGATGCTGGAGTCTTGAGCAAAACACAAAGTGCTGGAGGAACTCAGTAGGTCAGCCAGCATCTGTGAAAGGAATGGACAGGTGACATTTCGAGTCAGGACCCTTCTTCAGTCTGAAGCAAGGACCAACTTGAAATCTCTGTCTATTCCCTCCGCAGCACGGCACGATGGCGCAACGATAGAGTTGCTGCCTTGCAGCGCAGAAACCCCGGGCTCAATCCTAACTACGCTGTGTCCTGTACGGAGTTTGCATGTTCTCCCCGTGACCGCATGACTGTTCCCCAGATGTTTTGGTTTCATCCCACACTCCAAAGACGTACAGGCTTGTAGATTAATTGGCTTGGGCAAAGATTGTAAATTGCTCCCTGGTGTGTAGGATAGTATGAGCGTCAGGAATTAATGTCGACATAGACACGGTGGGACTTTATGTTTTGGTCAAAAGAAAACATGTTTGGATTGCGTAGTGTTTAAGGAAGCGGTAACATAGTCTAATGTCCTGGGATGTCGGGACTTTCATACGAAGAAAGACTGGATAGACTCAGCTTGTACTCACTGGAATTTAGAAGATTGAGGGGGGATCTTATAGAAACTTACAAAATTCTTAAGGGGTTGGACAAACTAGATGCAGGAAGATTGTTCCCGATGTTGGGGGAGTCCAGAACAAGGGGTCACAGTCTAAGGATAAGGGGGAATTCCTTTAGGACCAAGATGAGGAAAACATTCTTTTCACAGAGAGTGGTGAGTCTCTGGAATTCTCTGCCACAGAAGGTCGTTGAGGCCAGTTCATTGGCTATATTCAAGAGGGAGTTGGATGTGGCTCTTGTGGCTAAAGGGATGAGGGGATATGGAGAGAAGGCAGATACAGGATACTGAGTTGGATGATCAGCCATGATCATACAGAATGGCGGTACATGCTCGAAGGGCCGAATGGCCTACTCCTGCACCTATTTTTCTATGTTTCTATGTTTCTATGTCTGGGCTTGTGTAAAATAGCATACACCTGGCATTTACTTCTTAAAGCTTAAAATGACAACTATTGCTCATTGTCTTTTATAGACAATAGACAATAGACCATAGGTGCAGGAGTAGGCCATTCGGCCCTTCGAGCCAGCACCGCCATTCAATGTGATCATGACTGATCATCCCCAATCAGTACCACGTTCCTGCCTTCTCCCCATATCCCCTGACTCCGCTATCTTTAAGAGCCCTATCTAGCTCTCTTGAAAGTATCCAGAGAACCGGCCTCCACCGGCCTCTGAGGCAGAGAATTCCACACACTCACAAGTTTATGTGAGAAAAAGTGTTTCCACGTCTCCGTTCTAAATGGCTTACCCCTTATTCTTAAACTGTGGCCCCTGGTTCTGGACTCCCCCAACATCGGGAACATGTTTTCTGCCTCCAGCATGTCCAAACTCTTAACAATCTTATATGTTTCAATAAGATCCCATCTCATCCTTCTAAACTCCAGAGTGTACAAGCCCAGCCACTCCATTCTCTCAGCATATGACAGTCCCGCCATCCCGGGAATTAACCTTGTAAACCTACGCTGCACGCCCTCAATAGCAAGTATGTCCTTCCTCAAATTAGGGGACCAAAACTGCACGCAATACCCAAGGTGTGGTCTCACTAAGGTGCTGTACAACTGCAGAAGGACCTCTTTGCTCCTATACTCGACTCCTCTTGTTATAAAGGCCAACATGCCAATCGCTAAAGGCCAACATGCCAATCGCTAAAGGCCAACATGCCATTCGCTAAAGGCCAACATGCCATTCGCTAAAGGCCAACATGCCATTCGCTAAAGGCCAACATGCCAATCGCTAAAGGCCAACATGCCATTCGCTAAAGGCCAACATGCCAATCGCTAAAGGCCAACATGCCATTCGCTAAAGGCCAACATGCCAATCGCTAAAGGCCAAAATGCCATTCGCTAAAGGCCAACATGCCATTCGCTAAAGGCCAACATGCCATTTTGTTTGTGGTTAATGTGTTAAGTTTTTAATGTAGAACATTTGAACTTTACATGTGACAGTAGTTTCAACAAAATTATTGATAAAAAAGGTTCATTGATTCAAATATGAATAGTCACCTTCAAAAGGATCAAGCATGTATTGAAGAATAAAAGAAAAAAGAGCAAATAATGAAAAGGATATGCTGGAAAGAAAGATGACAGAAGCTTATGTTTTATCGCCTGGAGAGAAAATGTTAAATAAGTAATACCTAATTCACAGAGTCGTTGAATAAACTATCACATGATATAGACAAAGTAAAGAAATATCACGGAAATATTCTCGGATTACAGGAACTCACTAACCTCACAGAATTTAATGGTAGAACGTCAGTAAAATACTGGCTTTTCTGTCCTGGGCCGCCATCACTGTCAGAATGAGGCTACACGCAAATTTGAGGAACAGCACCTCATGTTTCGCTTGAGCAGCTTACGACCCAGTGGCATGAACGTTGATTTCTCTCATTTCAATTAACTCCTGCATTTCCTCCCCTCCCCTCTCTCCACGCCCCTCCCCCACACCTCATCCTGCCAGTTCCACTGTTCACATCCTTGTATCTCTCTTGTTATTGATATTGACATTCTTGGTCAGTAAGGGGGTCAGGGGTTACGGGGAGGGGGGGAGGGGGAGGCAGGAGAATGGGGTTGAGGGAAAAATAGATCAGCCATGATTGAATGGCAGAGTAGACTTGATGGGCCAAATAGCCTAATTTTGCTCCAAGAACTTATGAAAGTATGAACTTATCACACCATCCCCAACCAAGAATGGGCTATTATCTGCTCCACCCTTCCTGAGGTCATCTGTTGCCAACCCTGTGTTAACGAAGGAACTGCAGATGCTGGAGAATTGAGGGTTACACAAAAAGCTGGAGAAACTCAGCGGGTGCAGCAGCATCTAAGGAGCGAAGGAGATAGGCGATGTTTCGCCGAACACCTCCGCTCGGTCCGCAATAACCAACCCGACCTCCCGGTGGCTCAGCACTTCAACTCCCCCTCCCATTCCGTATCCGACCTCTCGGTCCTGGGCCTCCTCCACGGCCCGAGTGAGCAACACCGCAAGTTGGAGGAACAGCACCTCATATTCCGCTTGGGGAGTCTGCATCCTCTGGGCTTAAACATTGAATTTTCTCAATTCTGTTAACCCAGGCTGCCTCCTCCCCCTCCCCACCTCTCCCCCAGCCCTCAGGCCCTGGCATTCCTTCTCTATCTCCCCCCCCCACCCAAGTCGCACTAAGTCAAAAGAGTTTATTGTCATGTGCCCCTGACAGGACAATGACAATCTTTCTTTGCATAGCACAACAGAACATAGTAGGCATTGACTACAATTCTATACATAAATACACCAATGACTTAATAAATTAATAAAGTGCAAATAACAGATGGAGGGATAGTAATGTTCAGAGTTCCGAGCCAGGTTTAATAGCCTGAAGGCTGTGGGGAAGTAGCTATTCCTAAACCGGGTTGTTGCAGTCTTCGGGCTCCTGTACCTTCTACCCGAAGGTAGCAGGGAGATGAGTGTGTGGCCAGGATGGTGTGGGTCCTTGATGATGCTGCCAGCCTTTTTGAGGCAGCGACTGTGATAAATCCCCTCGATGGAAGGAAGGTCAGAGCCGATGATGGACTGGGCAGTGTTTATTACTTTTTGTAGTCTTTTCCTACATTGCATAGGTCAGGGTGTGGGTGGAGGGATAGTCTGGAGGATGTGGAGCACAGCTGAAGTCTTCAGGAAAGAACGATAATGGGATCAAAGGAGGTGGAGATCCCAGGAACTCTGTGGAGAGCAATGATCAGGAGGAGGGTGGAGAATGTGAGGAGCTCAGTGACTGTAGGAAAAGAGGGATCTCAAGCGGAGAAATGTCCTGATTTGGTAGAAATAAGAGGAAGAGTAGTCAATGTCGGGACTCCAAAGCAGAAGTGCCCACGTCGCGGGGCTGGAAACTGGAAGTATCCCAAGCTAATTCTGCTACCAACGTCATCTATTGCAACAAGTGATGGCTCCCACCGATTGTCGCCGGAAGCTTGCCCCCTTTTCAGGGCGGACGATGACAGAGATTTGATACATGGAAGATGGACACGAAGGAAGAAGTAATTGTGGGGACAAAGCAAATTATAGGATGGAATGATCAACAGCATATGGGTGGTGGAGAGAGGAATCATAATGAAGGAAAGACTCCGGAAAAAGAAATTCCATAGAGGGTAGTGTTCATGAAGAGAAAGAGATTACATGGAGAGGTTTCCAAAAGCAGATAAAATTAGGAAGAAACTACCAGAAGGGTAAAGTTTATGGAAAGACAGAAATCATAGAGAGAGTTCTGGGGTAAGAACGGAGACAAGGAAACACTTTTTCTCACAGAGAGTTGTGAATCTGTGGAATTCTCTGCCTCAGAGGGCGGTGGAGGCAGGTTCTCTGGATACTTTCAAGAGAGAGCTAGATAGGGCTCTTAAAGATATCAGAGTCAGGGGATATGGGGAGAAGGCAGGAACGGGGTACTGATTGGGGATGATCAGCCATGATCACATTGAATGGCGGTGCTGGCTCGAAGGGCCGAATGGCCTACACGTGCACCTATTGTCTATTGTCTATTGTAAGAGAAGATAAAGGAGAGAGACTATTGAATCGCTGAAATCTGAGCAGAGGGATATGGAGGGTTTTAGAACCCAGCATCAAAAAGAGGTTCCTGATAGCATCCTATCCAAAATAACAGTGCCAGAAATGCACTGATGGATCGGATTTCACAGATCCAACCTCCCTTCGGTATTTAGCTTTCCCTGGAATAGATTGGGTAAACGGACAGAGTCCTTCGCCCAGAGTAGGGGACATCGAGAACCGGAGGACCTAGTTTTAAGGTGAGGGGAGGGAAATACTTAATGGGAACCTGAGGGGGAGGAAGCTGAAAAAGTGAGGTGAGGAAGTGGGAAAACATGGCAAGTGACATGTGGATACAGATGAGGGGGATTTTCACAGGGTTGGGTGCCCTACCCCTGTATCAGTAATATTTGTCAATTGGCCCTAGACCAAATGTAATGGGTTTTCCTGTATGAAAACATTTGAAAATCACATCCATAATGCTGCATGACTCTATGACTATCTATGAGCCTATCATGGGGAGATCAAAATATTAATGTTTCCAAAGAACCAAGTTTTAAAATAGAATTAACTGATCTCTGAGACTCTGCATTGGATGCCAAGGTTGACTGGTGCCAGGTATTTATGCAGAACCTTGAGAATCACATATTCTATAAGTTATCTGCTTTTGTGGACATTGGCATGTTGTACACATACTTCTAGTATTTAAATAAACTTTCCAATTGGGTATTCCTGTGAACATTTAAGAGAATGTTTCCCACAAGCTAGAAGAACCATGGGAACATATAATTGTCTGGAAAGAAATCCCACAGGACATTGGCAATAGTTGTACTGGGTCCTAGGAATAAGAATAAGGAGTAAGCCATTTAGAGAATAAGCCTGAAAGCCATTTTAAGAATAAGGAGTAAGCCATTTAGAACGGAGACGAGGAAAAGCTTTTTCTCACAGAGAGTGGTGAATCTGTGGAATCCTCTGCCTCAGAGGGTGGTGGAGACAGGTTTTCTGGATGCTTTCAAGAGAGAGCTAGATAGGGCTCTTAAAAATAGCGGAGTCAGGGGATATGGGGAGAAGGCAGGAACGGGGTACTGATTGGGGATGATCAGCCATGATCACATTGAATGGCGGTGCTGGCTCGAAGGGCCGAACGGCCTCCTCCTGCACCTATTGTCTATTGTCTATTATTGAATGCAGGTGATGCACAAGGGGGGAGGGCACAAGGTACTACAGGTGTTGGAATCCTGAGCAAAACGCAAGAGTGCTCGAGAAACTGAATGAGTCAAGGGCCAAGAGTGCTTTATTGTTTACTTTAGTGTAGAGATGCAGCGTGGAAACAAGCCCTTCGACCCATCGACTCCACACTGGCCAGCGATCACAGCACATTAACACTATCCCACACCCACTAGGGACAATTTTTAAATTTCCCAAGCCAATTAACCTACAAACCTGTACATCTAAATCTTCAGTCTGAAGAAGGGGCTCGACCCAAAATGTCACCTACTCCTTTTCTCGACAGATGCTGCCTGACCTGCTGAGTTACTCCAGCATTTTGTGTCTATCTTCGATGTAAACCAGCATCTGCAATTCCTGCCTATACAAAAAAAGTTCAGTATATATATATTTTTTCAAACAAACAAATAAATGGACAATAACAGTACAAAAATCATGTCCCGTCTATATAGTTCAGAGTCCATTTGGAGATTGCAATGTTTAATAGCCTATTGGTTGCAGGCAAGCACCTGAACCTAAATGCTACAGTATAATATATATATAGTATTGTTTAGAGAAACAGCATGGAAACAGGCCCTTCGGCCCACCGTGTCAGCGCCGACCAGCGACCACCCATACACTACTTCTATCCTGCACATCAGCGACAATTAACAGAAGCCAATTAACCTACAAACCCGCACGTCTTCGGAATGTGGGAGGGAACCGGAGCACCCGGAGAAAACCCACACAGGCACAGGGAGAACGTACAGACTCCATTCAGACAGCAGCCGTAGTCAGGATGGAACCTGAGTCTCTCGCACTGTAAGGCAGCAACTCTACCCCTAAGTTTTCAGGCTTCTATACCTTCAGACAACGTCTGTGGAGAAAATGGACAGACAATGTTTCAGGTCAAGAGGTCAAGACTCTTCATCAGATTGATAGTAGTGCTGGGGGGGGGGGGGGGGGAGAAGCAAGAGAGGTGAGGTCGGGGAAAAACCTGGCAAGTGACACGTGGATACAGGTGGGGGAGATTCTCATAGGGCTGGGTGCCCTTCCCGTGTATCAGTAATATTTGTCAATTAGTCCTAGATCTCTATGACCAAATGCAATGGGTTTTCATGTATTGAAACATTTGAAAATCACATCCTTAATGTTGTTTTTTTTTAATGCAAAACTAATGAGCTGATAAATGATTTAAAATAAATACCACTTACAAATATGTGCCATGTTAAAAGATGCACAACAGGCAATAGTGTGGCACAAAGCTGCACAACAGAGGGTGGTGAGTAAGTGGAATTCATTGCCACACGCGGCTGTGGAGGCCAATTCATTGGGTATTTTTAAAACAGAGATTGATAAATTCTTGATTAGTTCTGCTGTCAAGGGTTATGGGGAGAAGGCAGGAGAAAGGGTTCGGAGGAAGAGATAGATCAGCCATGATTGAATGGCGGAATAGACTTGATGGGCCGAATGGCCTAATTCTTTTCCCATCACTGATGATCTTATGATCTAACATGATATCATGCAATATTGTACATTGGTCCATTCAGATTGGAAAAGTTAATTGGTTAGAATCCTTTCTTTGCAGAGTTAGGTGGTCATAACTGCGGCCGGACCAAATGGACATTCAACAGTCCTGGGCCTGTGAGTGAAAATGTGGACAACTATTTGTAATTATACTTGTTGGGTGTACAAGATCAGTTATTGCACTTTGCACTGTTATTGACTACACATAAAGGAGGGTCACTTGTGTGAGTTTTCAGAGTGTTGCTGATTTCCATAGAAATGCATCCTGGACCAAAATCATGCTGTTCGGAATGTGGGAGGGAACCAGAGCTCCCGGAGAAAACCCACACAGTCACAGGAAGAACGTACAAACTCCGCACAGACAGCAGCCGTAGTCAGGATCGAACTTGTGTCTCTCGCGCTGTAAGGCAGCAACTCTACCGCAGCGCCACTGAGCCACCCCTAAGTTTTCAGGCATCTATACCTTCAGACAACCTTCAGACAAGATCAGTTATTGCACTTTGCACTGTTATTGACTACACATAAAGGAGGGTCACTTGTGTGAGCTTTCAGAGTGTTGCTGGTATCCATAGAAATGCATCCTGGACCAAAATCATGCCGTTGATGCAAACCAGCCTCCCCCTCCATCCACTCCATCTACACATCACACTGCCCCAGGAGAAAAGCTCAGATAATCATGGACCACTTACACCCTGGCCACTCCCTCTTCTCCCCTCTCTCATCGTGCGCGTTACAAAGATGAGAAAGTGTGTACCACCAGATCCAGTAACAGCTTCTTCGCCACTGATATCAGAATATTGAACAGATGTATAAGTTAAGGATATAGTTTTGATCACCCAATCTACCTCATTACGGCCCTTGCACTTTTTTAGCTGCACTTTCTCTACAGCTGTTACACTATATCCTGTACCCAATTTATTTCTCTTTGCGCTACCTGTTTAGTTGTGTATGCCTTGATTGTACTCATGAATGGCATGATTTGCATGGATAACACACATTCGTAGCACTGTATCTCAGTGCAGGTAACAATAATAACCCAATAGTGATACCCTATGGAAAAGGGAAACATTGTGCATGAAAGAACAATTAATAAAAATGTTAACATTGCTCTTTCGAAAGCCAAGACATCATAAGAATCTACCTGGATTTGTAAGGAGTTACATGTGTTTATATTTTTTCTATAATACCAAAAATTCATGTGCAAATCTGCTTTTAAGTGTTGTGTACATAACTCACGAAAATAACCTTCCTTTGTTCCATTGGTGAATAAATTATTTTGTACTTTCACAGATTCTGGAGCAGTCATTTTGCATCAGAAATATGCCATTAGCACTGAGGAAATGAATGAAGTAAATAATTCATATACCTCAGAATCCCAATGCAAACTCTGTCTTTTTGCTCATGATTCCCACCAGTGTTAGAACCTTGATCTCAAAAGCCAAGGCACACAATTCCTGTGCAGATTAAATTAAATACTTACTTTCAATATCCAAGCACTTCACTTGCCAGGCATGTCTGGCTGGAGTTGGCACGACCATTGATCATTTTATGTTGAAACAAAACTGATAAAAACAAATTATCTCTAATCTTGCTTGATGCACATTATTTATATACAATATCTATCTGGGTCTTCCTCAAAGACTGCCTTTCTTGACTGTTTATATGTTTATACTTCTCCAATCTTTGATCATGGATCATCCTCTTTACATTTGAAATCAAACTTGACAAAAAAAACAGAAATCTGAAACAAAAGTAGGATTTTCTTTCAAGAACAAAGCATCTAGAAACAGCGCTGCTCTTAGTAATTAACTCTCATCGCTTTCCTTGAAGTATACCATTCAATTCAACGTTGTTGCAATAAGATAGAGGAACATACCAGCCATGACAAAGTAAGAGCTAACTATTTAACATTCCTGTCATACTCTGTACCTTTTCAAATCCCTCAGTTCCCTTTCCCCTGATTCTCAGTCTGAAGAAGGGTCTCGACCCAAAACGTCGCCTACTCATTTTCTCCAGAGATCCTGCGTGACCCACTGAATTACTCCAGCTTTTTGCATCCGTCTTCGGTGTAAACCAGCATCTGCAATTCCTTTCTCACCAGATGAGGCTATGTCCATTTCGGAGAAACTATGTTGACAAAATGGTGCATAATGCCAAAGTTGGACAGAAGCAATATAATTGGATTCAGTTGACAAATCAAGTCAAGTCAAGTTTATTCATCACATACACATACGAGATGTGCAGTGAAATGAAAAGTGGCAATGCTTGCGGATTGTGCAAAAAAAAAAAACAACCAAAAAACCAACAAAACAGAATGGAACAGAATCACATATTCACATATTACATATTTGTGGGAGGAAAAAAAGAAAAAAACTGCAATTTACAAAGTCACCACACAACAGTAATATGGTACAGTAAAGTTAGTCCCTGGTGAAATAGGAGTTTACAGTCCTAAATACCTCAGGGAAGAAACTCCTCATCCTCTCTGTTTTCACAGCATGGCAAAGGAGGTGTTTGCCTGACCGTAGCAGCTGGAACAGTCCATTGCTGGGGTGGAAGGGGTCTGCCATGATCTTGGTGGCTCTGGAGTTGCACCTTCTGATGTATAGGTCCTGCAGGGGGGCGAGTGTAGTTCTCATAGTGCATTTGGCCGAACGCAATACTCTCTGCAGAGCCTTCTTGTCCTGGGCAGCGCAGTTCCCAAACCAAATCGTGATGTTTCCGGACAAGATGCTTTCCACAGCCGCTGAGTAAAAGCACTGGAGGATCCTCAGAGACCTCAAGTTTGAACTGTTGTTAAATGACTGATGTTATTGGTGTGAAAGTAGCAAAAGCCCTCCTTGCTACTTCTGGATGTTGCTAATCAGATGTGTATGATGCAGTAGTTAAAAAATATGAAGAGCATGCAGTTTCACAAGGCCTAACGTAACAGTGCAAAGAATTACCGTTTCAAAACGCCGATCACAACATTACAAAGCATCACCGGCTTTGACCTCCCCACCATCGAAGTGATCGATCCTCAAAAGGCAGCCAACATCATCAGACCCACACCATCCTGGCCACACACTCATTTCACCATTGCCATCAGGAAGAAGGTACAGGAGCCTGAAAATTGTAATGTCCAGGTCCAGGAACAGCTTCTACCCTACACCATCAGGCTATTAAACATGACAACAAATAAGCTCCGAACTACAACAGAATATCATTATTATTGCACTATATCTGTTATTTATTGAGTATGCGTGTATACACACACTGAACATTTTTTCTCCCGTCATGTACTATGTTTACATATTCTGTTGTGCTGCAGCAAGCAAGAATTTAATTGTCCTACATGGGACATATGACAATTAAACGCTCTTGACTCTTGACTTTAAATAAACCAGATGAGTAAATGTCGATTACGATTGGTTCCCCAGGGAAGCTGAAAGATCAAATTCGTAATCAACCAAAAAATAATTCAGATCAGTCTGAAGAAGGGTCTCGACCCGAAACGTCACCCGTTCCTTCTCTCCAGAGATGCTGCCTGTCTCGCTGAGTTACTCCAGCATTTTGTGTCTACCTGCGATTTAAATCTGCAGTTCTTTCCTACACAAAAAATAATTCCCTCATATAAAATTGCACCTAATTTTACAGTAAATTAGCATTGTCATTCGGAGAGAACTATGTGGTATTTATTCATGCACTTTCGTGCTTAACTTCAGAATGTCACAGCTGACCAAATCCAAAGAGTGACCAAAAGATTTCCACCATCTGTAAATGAACTCATTCACAAAATTTAGATTTATGCTTCATTAACAAATGTCATTTTAGATGTTTGTATAATTTACTGCCCGCTTGCAATTTAGTTGTCAGCCTACTTGTTCTGGGAAACTGAAAGACACTGTCAAGACAGAACAGAAACACACCCAGCTGCTCACTGAAGACACTGCTTAAAACACGGTACCTGTTGAAATTGAAATTATGGCAGGAAGGTCATTTTAGTCCACAAAGACCATCCTGGATTAGTCCTGCAAGGACTCAATCATAGGCAGCTCAGTGGCACAGCGGTAGAGTTGCATTACAGCGCCAGAGCCCTGGGTTCGATCCTGGCTATGGGCGCTGTCTGTATGGAGTTTGTAAGTTCTGCCTGCGTGGGCTTTCTCCGGGTGCTCTGGTTTCCTCCCACATATGTACAGGTTTTCAGGTTAATTGGCTTTGTCAGGTTAATTGCAGGGGCCGTGGGGGGGTGGGGGGGGGGGGGTGCTGAGCAATCACTGATCACTGGCCTTGGGGGTACCCGGCGAGGGAATGGAGCAACCGAGTAGGGGTAGGGACTTTTTGAAATGTAATGTAGTAAAATCATGTTTTAGTACATTGTAGAAGTATGATTTCAATGTTTTTTGTTTGAAGTATTTTTAAGATAAAGTAGGGACTACATGAGAGATAGGAGCAGGTGATTATTATTTTTGTTATTGCTCGACCTCCAAAAACTGGGGGATAATAATACAGGCCATCCCCCACCTCAAAAAGTGGGGGGATGTATCCCCCATATCCCCAAGGGTGAACTTGCATTATTCATCTGATGAGTAATGCTGTTATTTCTCTGTGGTCATACTTGAAATCCACACATGGTATAAATGTTATGCTGTCAACCATTCTGTTTTCATTTTCTATGTATTTATTCAGTTAGAAGGACCTAATTGACTACTGATAACAGCTGTGCTCTTTGGCTGAAGGATTACCAGTGAGATTTGACGATATTTTCTACAAACAGGAATCTGAAATGCACTGTCCTTGATGTCAGAGTAAGCTTTCTCTGGAGTGCATCAGCTCATCACAGTAATTTGCTTTTCAAGATTGTAATGAGTACTGGCACGGCTATTCTGGTAAATGTGTCCGTTCTTGAACAGTTTCAAGTACCAGGAAGATACACTGAGAAACCCCATTATCAATTTTGCAAGTTACAAGCATGATTTGATACTTGAAGACAAACACAGATGAATGACCTAAGGCGGCACAGTGGCGCAGCGGTAAGTTCGCTGCCTTATAGCACCAGAGGCCCTGATTAGATTCTTACTGTGGGTGCTGTCTGTACGAAGTTTGCAAACTCTCCCTCTGACTGAGTGTGTTTTCTCCAGGTGCTCCCACATTCCACCGATGTGTAGGTTTGTAGGTTAATTGGCTTCTGTAAATTGGCCCTAGTGGCCGGGATGAAATTAGTGTTCGGGTGATCTTCAGCCTGCATGGACTCAGTGGGCTGAACTGTTTCCACGCTGCATCTCCAATCTAAACTAAACTAACCTAAACTAACCGCGGCCAGAGCTCTGGGGAGATGCAAGGCCTTAGCTATATTGAAACTTTCAGCTGGCTAGGACTTTATTCCTTGGAGCGCAGGAGTATGAGGGGTGATCTTACAGAGATGCATAAGATCAAGAGGGAAATAAATAGATTAAATGCATAGATTCTGTTACCCAGAGTAGGAGAATCAAGAACCAGAGGACATAGGTTCAAGGTGAGAGGGGAAATATTTAATGGAAATTCTTCACACAAAGGGTGCTGGGTATATGGAACAATATGCCACAGGCGGTTGAGGCTGGTACTATCACAACAATTAAATGGCATTTGGATAGGTACATGCGTAGGAAAGGTTAAGAAGGATAGCGGCCAAACGCAGGCAGGTAGGACTAGTGTAGATGGAGCATCTTGGTCAGCATGGGCAAGTTGGGCCGAAGGGCCCATTTCCATGCTGTATGACTCTATGACTCTGACCTCCAAGTGCTGATGGAATCATTGTAAAGGTTTGGAAAGGTTGGAGGTTGCCTGGGCACAACATGGTCACGAGTGGACATCCTCAATTTTCCAATACAGCACAGGACATCTTGGTTCTCAGCATATAGAGAAGGAGAGGCATCCATAAGAAGCCCTCCTGATCCACAATAAACCAGCAGAGAGAAGGCTTGAAAGGCCTGGGTAAAGCACCAGGCAGAGGCCCACTGGTGCAACTCAGTACAGACATCGTCACATCGTACCTCACATTTACAGCAGTCACACACGGCACATGCAATAAACTCTTATCACTCACATCAGAACAAGATATTAATCAGGGTTCTCACCTGAATTATTCACCATTGCTCCAGAACCACACCAACATCTCACACCTGCAGTTGACACAGCGGAGCAGCTGGTAGAGCCCCTGCATCACTGTGCCAGAGACGTGGGTTAGATCCCGACCCCTGGTGCTGTCTGTGCGGAATCTGCATGTTCTCCCTGTGACTTCCACAGACGTCTGTGGAGGCCAAGTCTTGGGTAGTTTTAAAGCAGAGATTGGTAGCTTCTTGGGTCACACAAAAAGCTGGAGAAACGCAGCGGGTGCAGCAGCATCTAAGGAGTGAAGGAGATAGGCGATGTTTCGGGTCGAGACCCTTCTTCAGACTGGATTTTTTTTTTTTCAAGGTATGTGGAAATGTGTTCGGTGGGGCACGAACAGGCAGAGACAATGGGTCTGCCGGGCAGTCGGGTTTGTGGATTTTGGGGAGAAGGTAAAATCGGGCCGTGCGGGGCTGGGAAACGATGAGGTTGGAGGCTCGGGGGGGTAGTGAGCCAGAGTTGATGAAGTCGGTTATGGTGCTCGAGATGGTGGCCTGGTGCTCGTCATTGGGGTCATGGTCCAGGGGTAAGTAGGAGGAGGTGTCCGAGAGTTGGCGCGTGGCCTCCGCTTTGTAGAGATCGATGGTAGCTTCTTGATTAGTAATGGTGAAGAAGGTTACCAGGGAGAAGGCAGGAGAATGGATATGAGTGGTAAAGATAGATCTGCCATAATTGAATGGTGGAGCAGACTTGATGGGCCAACTGGCCTAATCCTGCTCCTATGTCTTATGAACATGACTTTATAAAATAAGTGGCAGTAATACCTCGCAGTGAGTTTGTCTCAGGAATTTCCAGTGAGTTGCACTTAATTTATGCACACCCCAGGATTTCTCTGTGCCTGATATACAAATATATGATTGTTGATTGTTTAATTGAAAGATACAACATGGAAACTGGATTGTTGAGTCCATGCCGACCATCGATCACTCATTCACACTCATTCTATGTTATCCTATTTTCTCATCCACTCCATGCACGCCAGGGGTAATTTACAGAGGCCAATTAACCTACAAACCCACACGTCTTTGGTATGTGGGAGGAAACCAGAACACCCAGAGGAGACCCATGCAGCCACAGAGAGAACATGCAAACTCCACCTAGACAGCACCTGAAATCAGGATTGTACCCGGGTTTCTGGCATTGTGAGGCAGCAACTCTACCAGCAAAACCACTGTGTCACAGTATCTTGAACAAAATTATGCAATATATGCTCCTGAGGATAATTTCACCAGATTTTAAAAAGAGTAACAGTGTGTCTGTTAATAAAACAAGTCAACTAATGACCTCTGGTATGACTGTAATATTGGCTGCAAGTTTAATTTTATGATAATGTGAGTGGAAACAACTTCAGCTGAAATTTTCTATCCATGTCACATACTGTCCAGACTCAGTAATATATTGCTAATCATTCACTGTCAAAATCCTATTGCTTCCTTCTCCAATAACAGTGTGGGAGGACTAGCATCATCAGCTTCTCAAAGGTTATTAGGCAATGGTCATTTAAACCTGAAATACACGCACAATACTGGAGTAACTCAGCAGTCAGGCAGCATCTCTGGAGAAAAGGGACGGTTGACTTTTTGGGTCAGTACCCTTCTTCAAACTGAGAGTGAACAGGGGTCCTGACCCGGAACTACTTTGAAGTCTTTGTTCCGTTTAGTTTAGTTTAGCATATTGTCATGTGTTAGAGAGCTTGCTGACTGGTTGCATCGTGGCTTGGTTCGGCAACTTGAGCGCCCTGGAGAGGAAAAGACTACAAAACGTAGTAAACACTACCCAGTCCATCATCGGCTCTGAACTTCCTTCCATCGAGGGGATTTATCAAAGTCGCTGCCTCAAAAAGGCTGGCAGCATCATCAAGGACCCACACCACCCTAGCCACACACTCATCTCCCTGCTACCTTCGGGTAGAAGGTACAGGAGCCTGAGGACTGCAACAACCCGGTTTAGGAACAGCTACTTCCCCACAGCCATCAGGCTATTAAACCTGGCTCGGAACTCTAATCATTAATATCCCTCCATCTGTTATTTGCACTTTATTAATTTATTAAGTCATTGGTGTATTTATGTATAGAATTGTAGTCAATGCCTTCTATGTTCTGTTGTGCTATGCAAAGAAAGATTTTCATTGTCCTGTCAGGGACACATGACAATAAACTCTTTTGACCTTTGACCTTTGTTCCAAGGTACAGTGAAAAGCTTTTATTGCATGCTAACCCATCTCAGAAAGAGAATACATGATTACAGTCATGCCACTAACAGTGTACAGATACTGTACATCATAAGGGAATAATGCTTAGTGCAAGATAAAGCCAGTAAAGTCCAATCAAACATAGTCCGAGGGTCATCAATGAGGTAGATAGTTGCTCAGGACAGTTCTCTGGTTGTGCTAGGATGGTTCAGTTGCCTGATAACTGCTGGGCAGAAACTGTCCCTGAATCTGGAGGTGTGCGTTTTCACACTTCTATGCCTTTTGCCCGATGGGAGAGAGGAGATGAGCGAGTGACCAGGGTGTGACTCATCCTTGATTATGCAGCTGGCCTTGCCGAGGTATAAATTGAATCAATGGAAGGGAGGTTGGGGTTTGTGTGATGATCTGGGCTGCGTTGACAATTCGCTGCCATTTCTTGCCGTCTTGGATGGAGCTGTTCCCAAACCACTTGTGATGCATCCCAATTTGGGATGTGATTTCTACGGCACATCTGTAGAGGTTGGTGAGAGTTGTTGGGGACATGTCGAACTTCATAAGCCTTCTGAGGAAGCAGAGGCGTTGGTAAGGTTTCTTGGTCATTGCTTCAATATGACAACGAGAATGCCACCTCCCTTTAAGAAATACAAAGCACACTATAAATAGTGAGTGGGCAGTCCTCTGAAGAACTTGGATTGCAAGCGAGAAGGATGCTGCACTCCATTCAACTGTGTGGGTAGCTCACCAGTCATATTAAAATGATGTCTTGCTTTTCGCCTACCCATTTATGCTTTCTTGCACCTGCTTGTTCACATTTATTAAGTGCACCTGATGAATGAGACACTTGGTATAGTCACCCATAGTCTTTGTGCAATACACTGGGCCTGTACTTGCTGGAGTTTAGAAGGGTGAGGGGGGACCTCATTGAAATCTACCAAATAGTGAAAGGCTTGGACCACTGTTGGGAGAGTCCAGAACCAGAGGCCACAGCCTCAGAATAAAAGGACTTACCTTTAGAAAGGAGATGAGAAGGAATTTGTGGCAAATCTGCGGAATTCATTGCCAAAGACGGCTGCGGAGGCCAAGTCAATGGATATTGTTAAGACGGAGATTGACAGATTCGTGATTAGTACTGGTATCAGGGGTTGTGGGCAGAAGGCAGGAGAACGGGGTTGAGAGAGAAAGTTAGATCAGCCATGACTGAATGGCAGAGTAGACTTGATAGGCCAAATGGTTTAATTCTGCTCCTAGAACTGATACAATTATGAACTTATGCACATAGCCTTTACCACCCAGAGCTGGCCATTCAGATTAACAAGTGTGTGTATATGCTCCATGTGCACCTTCTCCCACTCCTTTTCATCTAGTTGCAATAAAATGTCCTCCTATTTTCTTCCTTCCTCATATGCTTAACTCACTTCAATTCTTAATCCTCCTTTAGATTATTTGCCCATAGATGGTTGGCACTAGTAAATACTGTAGATAGACACAAAGTACTGGAATACCTCAATGGGTCAGGCAGCATCCCTGGAGGAAATCTCTTCTGCCTGACCCGCTGAGTTACTCCAGCACTTTGTGTCTATCTGTAGTGACTTCCTACACACACTATCAATTCCGTTATGGTTAAGAGGCTTTAACTGAATAGTACAGGCAGCTGTTTTCCTTTTTTCCCTCTGCTGGATATTTTTCTTTGTCTATTTCTGCCACATGTAAATGAGCCACCGTTCGTCTGGTCGTGAAAATGATCAAGCTTTGCAAAATACATTAATATTAGCTATATACTTTCTATCGGCTTTTCTGGGCAGTGTTTTTGATCAGCTGCGTATCAACGTTCTCAAGTCACCGGCGTCGCTAATCAGCTTAACCAGCGAGAAATTCCTACTCGCCCTTCACTGCCTAACTCGCCGTTCAGCTTCTCTGGCGCTCAGAATACACAATCCACTTGGAGATGGACGCAAATTGCTGGAGTAACTCAGTGGGACAGGCAGCATCTCTGGAGAGAAGGAATGGGTGACGTTTCGGGTCGAGACCCTTCTTCAGGTCAGCATTGTGTGTAAACCAGCGTCTACAGTTCCTTCCTACACATAAAAAAACATCATCCTCCTTCCCAGTAAATGTTTGTGCGCCTCTCGGGGATGGGGAATGATAATGTGGAGGAGATGCGTCCTTTGCATTCCCAGCAGCCAGTGTCAACATTAAAGTACATAGAAACATAGAAAACATAGAAAATAGGTGCAGGAGTAGGCCATTCGGCCCTTCGAGCCTGCACCGCCATTCAATGTGATCATGGCTGATCATCCAACTCAGTATCCCGTACCTGCCTTCTCTCCATACCCCCTGATCCCTTTAGCCACAAGTGCCACATCTAACGCCCTCTTAAATATAGCCAATGAACTGGCCTCAACTACCTTCTGTGGCAGAGAATTCCAGAGACTCACCACTCTCTGTGTAAAGAATGTTTTCCTCATTTCGGTCCTAAAGGAATTCCCCCTTATCCTTAGACTGTGACCCCTTGTTCTGGACTCCCCCAACATCGGGAACAATCTTCCAGCATCTAGCTTGTCCAACCCCTTAAGAATTTTGTAGGTTTCTATAAGATCCCCCCTCAATCTTCTAAATTCCATCGAGTACAAACCGAGTCTATCCAATCTTTCCTCATATGAAAGTCCTGACATCCCAGGAATCAGTCTGGTGAATCTTCTCTGTACCCCCTCTATGGCAAGGATGTCTTTCCTCAGATTTGGAGACCAAAACTGTACGCAGTACTCCAGGTGTGGCCTCACCAAAACCCTGTACAACTGCAGTAGAACCTCCCTGCTCCTATACTCAAATCCTTTCGCTATGAATGCTAACATACCATTTGCTTTCTTCACTGCCTGCTGCACCTGCATGCCTACTTTCAATGACTGGTGTACCATGACACCCAGGTCTCGTTGCATCTCCCCCTTACCTAATCTGCCACCATTCAGATAATAGTCTACCCTCATGTTTTTGCCACCAAAGTGGATAACCTCACATTTATCCACATTGTACTGCATCTGCCATGCATCTGCCCATTCACTCAGCCTATCCAAATCACCCTGCAGCCTCCAAGCATCCTCCTCACACCTAACTATACCTCCCAGCTTGGTATCATCTGCAAATTTGGAGATGTTGCATTGAATTCCCTCGTCCAAATCATTAATATATATTGTAAATGTACTCTGGGGCTGCTGTAATACAGCTTCGAGGTAAATAACTACCGTTTGCATCATGTCCAGCTCTTTATCGCAAAGAGAAGTACCTCGTCTACACTTAATGGCGCAACCTCAGAGTAAATTTATTCTCATTTATTAGTCTTATCCCCAAAAGCGCGACGCCACAACTGTCTGAAGTTAGATAGTCTGAAGCAAAGATCCTATAGCAGGAAGTCCAGCTACAATGTGTAGTGAAGGAAAGACAGATGCTGGTTTACACCAAAATGCTGGAGTAACTCAGCGGGACAGGCAGCATCTACAGAGAGAAGGAATGGGTGACGTTTCAGGTCGAGGCCCTTCTTCAGACTGAGAGTCTGGCGAGGGGGAGGAAGAGGGAGATACAGAGATAAGGAAGTATCAGGTGTGAGAACTAGACATCAAAGGGGATGGAGATCAAGGAAAATGGAGAATAGATCATTGGGAGAAGGTACAACAACGCAATCAAATGTAATCATTTAATAACTGGTCGGAGAACTGGGAAGGAGGGTGGGTGGAGAGAGAGGGAAAGCAAGGGTTACTTGTGATTAGAGAAGTCAATATTCATACCGCTGGGGTGTCTGAAGTGTCGCTGTGTGGTGATTAGGATTCTGCCCACATCACCAGCGTGAGAGGGAACGCTCGGCCGTTGCTGTAAGGCGTTTGTGCTCTTACAACTGCACTGGAGGCTGCAACGATTAGTGATCAGCGTTCTCAAGTGATCAGGGGCCATGAATCTTTTGCTGATCAATTTAACCGGTCGCTTGCTCAAATTGGCGTAGCGAGGCATTGATGGCTTTATGCCGGTTTCACTATTAACCTCTGGTTATTTACAGCGCGGCGCTTTACCGCACAGTGGGCCGTTAAAGAACATTTTGTGAAATAAAATCACAGTTGATTGTGCTGCTGAACGGGGTTCCCGGTGGGTGGCGGGGCACCCAACAGCCACCGATGTGTGTAGAACGGGTACTTTGGGGCAAGACAGTGTTGGACTGAGACTGAGACAATGCCTCTGGAACTGGGTGCAAACAGAAGGGAGTTCACGCTAAAAATGTCCCAGAAATACCAGTGTTCGGATCCGGCATTGTTACGTTGATTATTGATTTCTCCCATTTCAAGTAACCTTGCATTCCCCATCTCTCTCCGTCCTCCCCCATGCCCCAGTTGTCCTGCATATTTCACTGTGTGTAGGAAGGAACTGCAGATGCTGGTTCAAACCCACCAAAGACAAAAAACGCTGGAGTAACTCAGCGGGGCAGGCAGCATCTGCGGAGAGAAGGAATGGGTGACCTTTTGGGTCGAGACCCTTGTTCAGACTAGTTTCACTGTTTGCATCCCGTCGTTATCACCTCCTCCACAGCCAACAATGGACCATTGTGGGCTCCACCTTTCCTGGGCCATTCGTGCCGGCTCTGATTTATTCTCTGCATTTTCACGTCCTCTGGTTTCCCTCTCCCCTGAATCCCAGTCTGAAGAAGAGTCTCAACTAAGAATCCTTCTCTCCAGAGATGCTGCCTGACCCGCTGAGTTACTCCAGCATTTTGTTTGTATATTGTGTTAGACGGTATTGGATTTACTTATTCCAAAGCGGTTTCTTATCTTCAAACTGCCATGTCGGGGGCTTATATTCCAAAGCAATAAATGGGCGGATGGTGCGTCTTCAGATGGAGAACTGGCGATAATCTCTGCATTTCATCAGGGCTTGTCCCTACACCCTTTGTATCCAACCAGGTAAATCCTCTATAATCACATATCTTCGTAAGAGTATCTTCGTTGCATCTCTCCCGGTCAATGTAGGCTTAATTGAAACGAAACTCTATATTCATAGGAATGAACTGCAGACGCTGGTTTAAAGGGAAGATAGACACAAAAAGCTGGAGTCACTCAGCGGGTCAGACAGCATCTCTGGAGAAAAGGAATAGGCGACGTTTCGGTTCGAGACCCTCCTTCAGACTCAATATAAGTAATGTGGTCTCCATCTCTCTACATCTACATTGCCATCTATAGCTCTCGTTTCGCTTTCCCCTGACTTGCAGTCTGAAGAAGGGACTCGACCCGAAACGTCACCCATTCCTTCTCTCCGGAGATGCCGCCCGTCCCGCTGAGTTACTCCAGTAATTTGTGTCTATCTTCGGCTTAAACCAGCATTTCCAGTTCCTTCCTGCAAATGTCGACTTTAAGCTTAAGCAAACCCCAATTCAAGGGCTTGGCTCTTTTATTAAAACTTAACCCCCCCTTTGTGTTCTTGTCAGGACCATTTGGTGTGGAGTTTGTGGTGAATAACTAGCTCTGCTTGGTGGAGTCCTCCTCTCGCTGCCTCCCTCTTTGTCTCCCCCTCCCCCTCCCCCCCTCGCTTTCTAAATCGGATCATTTCTTACCAACATCTGGTGTTGGACCGTACCATTTCTGTTCACGTGATGCGATTCGGAATAAAGTAAAAGTTAAGTTGAAGAGAGAAGGGAGATACTGGCAGTCTTGGCCGCTGAACGTTGATGGAACGGAAATAACACTGTAATTCCAACGCCGGCGCGAATAGCTGTGATACTGCAGCGGGCAAGAGCGCCTGTTCGCCAGTGGCAATCCATTAAACATTCCTCTATCTGCGGCAGATCTTTCAAACACAGGTACCGGTTTAACCATTACGAGACTATTATATATATATATATATTATATACATATACGTATATATATATTAATGAAATTTGGCATCGATGCTGATTTTACATAGAATCTCTCGAAGGATTAAGTCGGAGTTTAAAGGCGGACAGCGAACGCTTATGAAATGCAAAACTATGTCTTAAGGCAAGATGGTACTGTATCGCGATTTACCAGAAGCGAATCCCGGGTGGGATCATAAAACGCTAGATTCCATCTCTTATATGCCGAGTAAATCTTCAAAAATCGCTTACATCTTTTGAAAGCGCCTTCGTTGCTACGGGGATTAATCACCTCTCTCGATCAATATATAGTTTTTAATTATCTTCCTAATATCTAAAATCCAGTCGACCTACCGTCGGATCATTTCCTATCATGTATTCATCTCCCGTGCATATAAAACGTATATTTCCCATGGCTTTTTGGACGTGATACAGAGCTGTCGTATGTACCAACGTGTATCGATAAGTTTGCTTCTGTATATACATCTGTGTTTCTATGCTATTTTGCTCTTCATCAATCGTGAATTAGACGCGTTACACGGTTTTACAACGGCCTTATATTGGCAATTAAATCCGGTAATGATAGGCTTAATATGTGACAGACAGAATTAGTTCTGTGTGGGGGAAATAGTTTGCAATTTGGCTCACTGGACACTTTTTTTGTTGCAAATCTACTGAAGCGATTGGAGTGTCTTCACAGTTGTCCCCTCTATTGTTCCCTTGGTGCTGCCAGTGAAACAAGACTGTGACTCTGCAAAACGGCACTAGATTTTAATCTCTGAGCAAATAAGGTCACCAAGGAATTAGCAGCACAACTATTATGTAAAATTCCATTACATTTTTATGTACAATTGAAGAACAAACCTTATGAATTTAAGATGATCAGGACATCATTTCCCATTCAATAAATGTTTTAAGGGAAATAGTTGCTTTCCCAGCCTTGTAAAGATGCTTCCTTCCGAAAACGTTACTTGGTTCCTGATTTCAAATTCTACTTAACTGGGTTTCAAACTTCTCAGTCAGTGCTTTTAAATAATTGAATGCCAGTATTTGTGGTGAAATGTTAGTCTGACTTTTGATGTTTGTCAACAACGAAACAAAATAAAATAATACCAACATTCAGAAAAAGATGACCTCAATGCAGCATTCATTGAGACTCCATAATAACTCAACATGCCTTCTTTGCAGTTGGCATACTAATATATATCATGAATAGTCTTTTAAAAAACGATATTGCTCCCTTTTCCTAATTCAGGCACTAGTTCTCTAATATATGTTCACATTTTCACTAATGTTTGAAGTTTATTGGTAAAATTCATCTATATATCCATACAAATGATCTTGAATGCAATAATATTGAAAATCTGTGCTATCAGTTCAGTCGTTGTAGTGAAGTAGATTTGACTAAATTATTGATATTTAAGTAATATATTGAATACATATCTGATTATAACTCCAGAGTACGAGATTACTTTTGGGAAAAGGTAACAAACGAAAATGTGATGTGTTATTCTCTGATCATGGGCTTTGTAGAAAAGCTGTTGTGAGAAGAATATTGGCCAACAAAAACATGTCTTGTTGTATAGCACTGTGTAGACCCTCTTCCAACCAACCACAGGTCCAAGTAATAACTTGCATGCACTGTATTGAATGATTTAAAGATACTGCATGGAAACAGGCCATTCGGGCCACTGAGTCCTAACCGACCTTGATTTTGGATAGCCTCAACACATTTTCCGGTATAGTGTTCACACACTAGTTCTATGTTATCCCATTTTCACATCCACTCACTGCATACTAGGTACAATTTACAGAGGCCAATTAACATCCAAATCCACAAGTCTTTAGGATGTGGCGGGACACCAGAATACCCTGAGGAAACCCACACAGTCACAGCGAGAGCGTGTAAACGTCACACCGACAGCACCTGAGGTCAGGATCGAACGCGGGTCCCTGGTGCTGTGAGGCAGCAGCTCTACCAGCTGAGCAACTGTGCCGCCTTGTTACATTTCTTCCATTTTACATGTCCTTTTTCTGCCGTGCAGTGGGTTGTAAATTGTCCTAAAGATGTTACCGCATCAGAACCTACTTTTAAATATAAGATCCAGTAACTACATCAAAACCGTGAATGTTGTAAAAGAGTACTTTATGAGAAAGATAAATGTTTACTTTTAAAACAAAAAATGCAATTGTCCAACAAAAACAAATGCCCTAAAATACCAATCGAGTAAACTAATCACGGCTTTCATGAATGCCACAAGAATATTCATTTAGGTTGATCAACATATGATATTAATAAAATATATTGTTATTAATGAGTTTAATATATATTATTACATTTTCTTGGATATGATTAAGCCTATCAGGCGTCTGATACTTTGGCATTGCTTGTACCCAAGTACTGTTTTCACATCACCACTGTGCCAGTGCCATTTCTCACATTCTCTACCCTCAGGGCTGTACTGATTGTAATGCCAAGACTGTGACTTCTAGATTGTATTTGTGACCACTGGAAAATGCATTGAGGCTATCCAAAATCATTTCGCATGATGTCAGAATCAAATCCTAGACAAGTTGACAATGGTAGAAATCGTTCAGACCTGGACTTTATTAATAATCATTTTATTTGTATGCAATATGGAACAATATTCTTGATTTAAATGCTAATAGAATCGTGCAACTAAATTACCCAGTTAGCAGCATTTTTAAGAGACTCCACTTGTCAGCTGCACATTCCATTAAAGAACAAACATTAATGATTTTGTTTGTGTTTGCAAACCAGAAATAAGCCTATGCCTTAAATGGAGTTGTTTCTTTCCCCAGACTGTCTCCTGATGCTTCATATTTGAAACCCAGCACTTTTCCCAACAAGGGCATTGAACCCAACATTGCGTGTGAACCCAACTCCAAGACCATCTGGAAGATAAACTGAAGTTCCCAGCACTTTGGCAAAGTTGGTTTGTGACAATGAAAGCCCATATATGCTGACCATATCATCTCTCACGAACACTTCTTATTCGCTTAATTTTGTCTGTGTTCACTCATTTAAACCTTGCACTTTGTTAATGGAGACCCATTTCTGAAATTAATAATCTGCAGTAAATCCCAAACTCATGTTCACGCTTTGCGAAGAATTAGTGAATGAGGGATTTTGAGCTTTTGGTCACAAAATGAATTCAAAGTTCCATAAAGTTCCAATGCCAACATTACTGTCAAGCAATCAAAATGATAACATTTCAAAATTTAACTCAACGAGCGAAGGGGATCCAAAACGTCTGGAGGAAAGCATCTCTTCATTTGTGGCACTGCTCATCCTGCTGGCTTTAATAATTACTTTATTATCCACGTCACTTGCAACCTTTCACTTCCATAAATGGAAACTGAAAAGCAAAAAATTGCAACGAGCCCAGGAGGAATACGAAAGAGACCAAGGGAATTCTAAGCTACACCATTCCACCTGAATGATTCTCCTGCTCGGTCGATGGAAGTCCTGGAAACAATGTCTATTGGCACCAGGAAGAGTTGAAGACAGACTGCCCTGTTTACAATAAAGATATTTACGATTATAAACTCTTTTGAAAGTAAACCATTTAGTCTTAAGCTTGCCTGCACAGACATAGTATGGGTAACCTATTTTTACAAATGGAGTACATGAGTACTGATGACTGGTAAGAAGAGAAAATATTTATTGCGTCACATTGTTTTGCTGTGTATAATCTGTAACTTTTTGCATGAATGTAAATTTATATTCCTTATTTCTTGATTCTATAATGGACGAGTCGTTTGAAAAATCCACAAAGGTTGGTTGACATTGACATCAATCTACCTTACTGAATATATCAGTCTATTTTCATGATGCAAACATTTTTCAAGATGGAACTGCATTATACCTGCCATCGCCTACTGAAAATTTAATTTTATTTTGAAGGCAATTCTCAGTCAATATTTTTTGCTCTTCATTAATGACAATTTTCAATAAGAGAAGCTGCAATACCAACATACATTGTCTATAACTTTCTATTTCTTTGCTTTAGTGGGTTATTTTACTTATGGTCTGATGGTAGAAATAAGAAAATTATTATATATAAATATATATCTATATATATATTATATATACAACAGTACTTTTGCACACAACATTGTTTATAAAGAGATACTATTGCTTTTTCGTCAATTACCTTAATAGTACCTAGTAACTAACATAGTTTTAACGAATATATGCCTCTTGCAAATGCAGACTAACAGATATTATCTAATTTGTTACGACATAATGTTCTTTCATTTAAATATGAATATTTCTCTTATTGAAAGTTTAAGCAATAAGGTGAAATTATAATTTAAGTGAAAATGGATCGTGGTTTCTTATGCTGAGATTTCACAGGAATCTGCTTATACAAGGAAATAAAAGGTGTATGGAAAATACGAATGTACTTATCCCGAAAGAAAATTAAATTGATCTTACAATGTCCTCTGTGAGTTCTTGTGAGGTGATGGTAAGTGTTTTAATTCCAGTATTTTTTTCAAAAGTTATATTCAGTATATATCTTTCTGGAGCAACTACATGGCACACAGTGCAAAGGTGTAGCATTCAATTTAGCTTAAGTGTATTATATTTAAATAAAATTATACAGTTTTTAGCCTTTAGTTTCTTCTCATTACTATTTGTATGCCACATCGGTGTTGTACAACGCTTTCGAATGGAAGCCAGAACAAACATCAAAGAATTACGCCACAGTTTCTGAAATGGTCACATCAGAACAAAATGATAGACGCAAAACGCTGGAGTAACTCAGCGGGTCAGGCAGATGCGAGATGCTACCTGATCTGCTCAATCGCTCCAGCTTTTTGTGTCTATCTTCGTTGTAAACCAGCATCTTCAGTTCCTTCCGACACAAAATGCCAGCTTAATATATCTTTCCTTCATTACAGATGATAAAATAAGTTCGGAGTTAAACATAGCCCAAGAAATTCCATTTTATGTGGCATATGATTTAAGTGCTCCAGAATAAAAATTAAAAAGATTCCCAATTGACTTCATTCTGATTCTGCACAACCCAATCTTCTCCAAGTTACTTTCATCCCACCTTGAAGCAACACCACCCCAGTCTTTTCTCCCTGCTGCTCTCAACTTCCTCCACACCCCCCTCCCACTTTGCCTCCCAATGCTATTTTCCAGGAACATCCATGAGAAACTGCTGCTGACGAGGCAATAGGCTCATTCCCAGTTTAGTTTAGTGTCACATGTACTGAGGTACAGTGAAAAAGCTTTCGTTGCGTGCGAACCAGCCAGCAGGAAGACAATACATGATTATAATCGAGCCATACACAGTGTACAGATATGTGATAATGGGACAATGTTTAGTGCAAGGAAAAGCCAGTAAAGTCTGATCAAAGATATTCCGAGGGCCACCGATGTGGTAGATGGTAGTTCAGTACTGCTCTCTGCTTGCGGTAGGATGGTTCAGGTGCCTGGTAACAGCCGGGAAGAAACTGTCCCTGTCCCTTAAACTGTCCCTGAAATTTACACCTGTTTGAGTGGCAAATTATCTGGCATATGTAGCACCCAACCAGGTTTTATCAGCCTGGTTTAAAAGTAATATTAAATGTGCCTTTGCTCCGCCACCTTCAATACAGAGAGTGCTCCTGTCAGGATAACACCGTCCATTTCAACTTCATAGTTGTTACAAAAATATAAACTATCGTGCCAAGTGAATATAACAATATGAAGTAATAGAAGCATGAGTAGGTAATTTTGTTCCTTGTGACTGCTCCATCGTTCAATGAGATCAAAGCCGATCTTTTATCATTCTCTTTTACTGCCCTTTATCTCTAGAAAATTATCAATCTCCATCTTGAATATACATACTCAGTCTCCGAGCCTCTGGAGTCCTTCAGGACACACAGTTCCCAAGCTTCACCACCAGCTGGGTGAAAAAATATTTTCACAATTCTGTCCTGAATCATTTATTTATCATTTATTTTGAGACATTGCATCCAAGTTCTAGACACCTGGCCAGAGGAAACATTAACTGCACATCTACACTGAGAAATCCCTTAAGGAACTTTGATATTTCAAAGTGATAACACTCTCATGCTTTTGAACTGAAGAAAACAGTCCCACCTTTCCTTATTTAGTGAAGCCAGAAATCAGATTGGTGAATTTTCATTGCAGTTTTTCTATCACAAGGGTATCCTACCTAAAGGGCATGTCCCACTTGGGCGACCTAATCCGCGAGTTCTGGCGAGTTTGCCCTCGACTCATACTCACAGCATGGTCGACACGAGGTCGTAGGAGGTCTTTGGAACTCTCCTTCATGCTCGAGTGTAGTCCCCGTGTACTCGAGGCCTCAGCCAGGTCGCGGCGTATTTTTCAACGTGTTGAAAAATGCCCGCGAGTAAAAAATGGATATACTTTTTCTAATCGTAGGTTTCGTCGTTGTAGGTCAGCATGTTAGTTGGAGGTAATCGAAGGTAGTCGAAGGTAGTCGTAGATAATCTTCATCATAGTCGAAGGGAGGTCGAAGGAGATCGAAGGAGGTCGTCTTCACTCTCCACTATTCGGCGTCCAATTTTCCTGAAGTTAGTTGTAGCTAGTCGTAGCTAGTCGAAGCTAGTCTTCAACATAGTAGAAGGAGGTCTTCTACATAGTCGAAGGAGGTCTTCAACATGACATTTTTTCAAACTCTCCTAAACTCTTCTAAACTCGCCAATTAGGTCGCCCAAGTGGGACAGCCCCTTAATGTTTGGAGATTACAACTCTACATACTCTTCTAGGTGCAGTCTCCCCAGGGCTCTGTTCAACTGGCGCACAGCATCTCTACTTTGTACTCAGTTATTTTCCAAATTGTTTACAGAACCTGCATGTTAACGTTCAGCAAATCATATACAAGGTCTGAAGAAGGGTCTCGACTCGAAAAGTGACCCATTCTTTCTCTCCAGAGATGCTGCCTGGCCCGCTGAGTCGCTCCAGCTTTTTGTGCCTATCTTCGGTTTAAACCAGCACCTGCAGTTCCTTCCTACACAAGGGCTCCCAGCCCTTTGAACGTCAATAGCTTTCAATCTTTCACTATAAAAACATAATGCTCTGCTTTGCCATTTTCTACTAAAGTGGACAACCTCTCATTTTATCCACATTATATTCCATCTGCCATACCTTTGGTCATTTACTAAGCCCATCACTATACTCGTGAAACCTCCGCATCTTGCTCACAACCCACACTGCCACTTAGCATGGCCCCTGCGTCACGAGGATCAAAGACTCTCCAGGGCTGTTGCTCCGCCATCACAGATGCCGATTACTCCATCCACGCCGGCATTTTGGAAAATCGGACCACCTAGCCAGGCTCCTTCTTTCTGCGTGCAGGCAGCAACTGAAGAGCTCAGCTCCAGTGGTGAGAATTGTACAGAGCTGGTCAGAGGAGTGACTTCATGACTGACTGTCATTGGTACATTGGGTGACGTTTAAGGACTTGGCAGCGGGCCTGAACAAATATGCCATGGTTGTTACTGACCTCATTAAGAAACGTGTGTTCCCATCACGACTATCCAAGTATTCACTAACCAGAAGCTTTGGGGGAACCAGGAGGTCCTCAATTCTCTGAGGACCAGATCTCAGGCATTCACGTCTGGCAATCCAAGGTCACATAATAAGTCCAGCTACAATGTGTAGGAAGAGATTGCAGATGCTGGTTTACACCGAAGATAGACAGAAAATACTGGAGTAACTCGGTGGGACAGGCAGCATCCCTGGATAGAAGTCATGGGCGACGTTTCAGATCGAGACATTTCTTCAGATTGGTCTGAAGAAGACCTTTTCAGAATGGTCGACCCAAAACGTCACCCATTCCTTCTGTGCAGAGATGCTGCCTGTCCTGCTGAGTTACTCCAGCATTTTAGGTCTATCTTAAGTCCAGCTGCAACCTCAATAAGGTAATCCAGATCCTAGAATCATCTTAGGTATATTTCTATTAATCTCACCAACACAAGGTTTTTACTCCAGAGCTGTAGTCCAGTGCCACTCCAAGGTTTCTGAGCATCTTTTCTGTGAAGATAGACACAAGATATCGAAGTCTATCTTCAAACTCTAGAAATGCAGAAGCACTTTCATGTTATTTTCAACGATTTGTTTCTTAATTACCCATGGGAACGTCTGTTACTTCTGTTGAAACCCTGGGACTTGAACAATATTGGAACAGATAAGCTTCTGAAGGTGTTGGACAGGATATTTTGGCGCATGGGGAATCTAAAGGGGCCATGGTTTCGGATCGAAGATGGAAACAAGGAGAAGGATTTTCTGTCAGAGAGTATCGAATCATTGGAATTCTCCACCTCAGGGAGTTATGGAGGTTGAGTCTTTGCATTTATTCATGGCCATAATGGATAGATTTTTGGACTGCAAGGGTTTGGGCGACCAGACAGGAAAAGAAGCTGAGACAAGATCAGATAATGCATGACCCTATTGATGTGCATAGCAGACTCAAAGTACCAAGTGGCCAACTCCTGTTCCCTTAACCTATGTTCTGGTGTGGCACACATCACCTTGAGTCGGAAATATATTGCTGTGCAGTCATGGTTGCTGGGTCTGTTCCAGAATAACCTTCCTAATAGCTTTGTACAGGTACTATCAATTGAAGCACTGTAGCAATTTAAGGAGGCATTTCTTCTTTATCAGGTCCAGAGGTGGACATTGAATGATGGCCAACATACTGCACAAATTAAAGGCAGTAGGACAAACTTGGTTTGATGAGGGTCATGCCAACAGCAACACCAAAGGTACTTAAAAACTCCAGAGAGGAAGAGATCAATATCAATTAAAGCAAGATGCAGTATGTTGAGGTTACCAATCGCAGAACCAACAGTTCAAACCTAAGCTCTGATGTCCTCCAATATCAATGGAGGATCAATGATGAATAAATAAACACCTAAAAAAGTGTAGGAAGGAACTGCAGATGCTGGTTGACGCCAAAGCTGGAGACAAAATTCTAGAGTAACTCAGTGGGACAGGCAGCATCTCTGGAGAAAATAAATAGGTCTTCGTAGTCAGAGGGTGGTGAATCTGTGGAATTATTTGCCACAGAAAGCTGTGGAGGCCAAGACAGTGGCAGAGAAAGATAGATTTTTGAATAGTACATTGTGTCAGAGGTTACGGGAAGAAGGCAGGAGAATGGGGTTAGGAGGGTGAGATAGATCAGCCATGATTGAATGGCAAAGTAAACAGTGGGCCAAATAGGCTAATTAAGGCGTTGGACAGGCTAGATGCAGGAAGATTGTTCCCGATGTTGGGGAAGTCCAGGACAAGGGGTCACAGCTTAAGGATAAGGGGAAAATCCTTTAGGACCGAGATGAGAAGGACTTTTTTCACACAGAGAGTGGTGGGTCTCTGGAACTCTCTGCCACAGAGGGTAGTTGAGGCCAGTTCATTGGCTATATTTAAGAGGGAGTTAGATGTGGCCCTTGTGGCTAAGGGGATCAGAGGGTATGGAGGGAAGGCAGGTACGGGATACTGAGTTGGATGATCAGCCATGATCATATTGAATGTCGGTGCAGGCTCGAAGGGCCGAATGGCCTACTCCTGCACCTATTTTCTACGTTTCTATGTTTCTATGTCTACTCCTATTGCTTATGACCTTATGACAATGGATGATGTTTTGGGTCGAGACCATTCTTCACACAAAGAACAAAAATAGGCACCAAAAAATATATTTTTACACAGTACATTGAGTCATGGAGGCAGGGACGTACAATTGCAGTATTTTTAAGGGAGCAGGACCAGGACATAAAAGGAAATAAGCTACTAGGCTGAAAGTACAAAGCGTCGTGTGGGATTAGCTTGGTTGCTGTTGCATGGAGCTAATATGGACTCGCTGGGATGTTTACTGAGTCAAAGAGTCTTACTCTAGGGAAACAGGGCATCCGGCCAACCACGTTTATGCTGACCAAGATGCCCCATTTAAGGTAGTGCCATGTGCAAAGATTAGATGTAACCATTCTATGTAATTCATCTCTCTATGGAGCCATGGTAAAAAAATCAGTTCATTTTTCTGCCAAATCGTTGCTACCATGCCAAAAGTGCAGCAGGCTGGGTTTATTTAGCTCTGCATATCAAGGGCCAATATCCTATTCTAATCAGTGGAGTTGTTGTTGACAAAAACATAGCATAATATGGGCGGCACGGTGGTGCAGCCATAGAGTTGCTGCCTTTCAGCGCTCACAGCGTCGGAGACCGGGATTCGATCCCAACTACGGGTGCAGTCTGTTCTCCCTGTGACCGCGTAGGTTTTCTCCGAGATCTTCAGTTTCCTCCCACCCTCCAAAGACGTACAGGGTTGTAGGTCAATTGGCTTGTTATAAAGGTAAGTTTCCCCCTGTGAGTGTAAGATAGAGTTCATGTGCTGGGATCGCTGGTCGGTCCGGACTCGGAGGGCCGAAGGGCCTGTTTCCACTCTACATCTCTAAACTAAACTAAGCACAACAAACACTCTGACCTCGTCTGTCTGCACCATAGACCGACCAGCAAGTTTGCCCTTCTCGCATAATCAGGAAGGCAGCTTTTATTTGAGTTTTATGAATAACAATTTAGAACTTACAACATAATTAAGTTTGACTGGATCATCCTTCAGGAGCTGGCTAAAATGGTGTTTTCAATACACAAGCATGACAGATTCACTTCAATGTCAAAATTTATGAACCAGCAATTGCTTTACTCAAGTGTGCCTTGATGAACGGGATGCAATTTTCTGCATGGCAGCGAGCCAGCATTAAAAGGAGTGACCTGCAAAATATTGGCCCAGAGATTGATTTTTCACTTGCAGCAGGGCTTCTTCCTAAATCAGGCAACAATTCATATTCCAAGATCTCAGTCAATAATCTTAACGCAAAGAGTAATCGTTCGCTTCCATGCTACTGAGAAAGCAATTTTAGGCTGCGGAGAAGATTCTGCTTTGATAAAGATAGTCTTTTGTGAATAAGCATTTCAACAACCTTTATAACATATTCTCCATGTTTCTCCTCCGCCCAGCGGAACTGGTCCTCACATTTAACAACTTATCTTTCAACTTCTCCCACTTCCTCAAAGTCAAAAGGTGTTGCCATGGGCACTCGCATGGGCCCCAGCTATGCCTGCCTTTTTGTTGGGTACATCGAAGAGTCCCTGTCCCTAACCTTCAATTCTATCTCAGCTACATTGACGACTGCATAGGGGCTACCTCTAGCACCCATGCAGAATTCATGGAAAAACACTTTTTTTCCCTGCATGTTTGTACTTTTGTGAGTAGCCAGCCAGTCAATAAACAGCGCACGTCTTGAAAACCTGATTGAACAGCTCATATTCCACTTGGGTAGTTTACAATCCAACAGTAGGCACATTGAATTCACCAATTTTAGGAATCTACAAAACATTCCCCCTCTCCCTACCTCCACCCTAACCCCCCACGCTCCTATGCCCCACCTGGACTCACACCTATTTCTCCCATCCTCATCTCTGCACTCTGCACTCGTTTCTCTTGCTTCAAATCTCTTTCATCCCTCTCGGATGAGGGAGTGACACTGAGACTTGATTGTTCTGGTGGCCTTGATTGTTCTGGTGGCCTTGATGAGACAGTGTGAAGTGTAGATGGGGGTCAGTAGAAGGGAGGCTGGTTTGCGTGATGGTCTGGGCAACTCTCTGTAATTTCTTGCAGTCTTGGATGGAGCTGTTCCCAAACTAAGATGTGATGCATCCTGATAAGATGATTTCTCCGGCGCTTCTGTAGAGGGTTGGTGAGGGTTGTTGGGGACAAGCCCGACTTCCTCAGCCCTCTAAAGGACCTGTCCCACTTGGGCGTCATTTGCGCATCACGCAGATGGCGCGCAAAGATTTTGTACATCCCAAAATCCTGGGGTGCCGCGTGCGACCACGCGTCACTGCCTATGTCACTAAGCACCATGCGTGCGTAATGGTACCATTGGCGCGTCACGATGTGCGCGTCGTGCGTCGTGACGTGTAAATTATGTCACGTAAAAGATGCGCAAATTACGCGCAAGTGGGGCAGGCCCTTAAAGAAGTAGAGCTTGTGCCTCTGACTCACAAATAATCTTGTTCCTCTGTAGGTTATTAAGAATCTTCTGAAATGCAAGGTAAGCATCAAACCCCTTTTGCAGAGCAGAAATAATGTGATGCTATGAGTTGCTATAATTCATAAAAACTTCAATGTTCATTCGCAGCAAAAGGCACGTGTGATTACAGCTCTTGCTTCATTTGGGGACTGGAGCTACCAAATGATGGTAAATCAACCCACAACTGTCATCAACCTTCAGTTTCTAAAAGCTTGCAACATATAACGTTCCAGAGGATTGATGAGGCAATTCCCCTTAAGCAAAGCTCATTTAAATGTCATCAAAACAAAGTCTCACCAGTTCCAAAAGTGGCTCTGGAGAGGGTCCAGAGAAGATTTACAAGAGTTTAGAAGGATTAGGGGGGATCTTATAGAAACATATAAAATTATAAAAGGACTGGACAAGCTAGATGCTGGAAACATGTTCCCAATTGGGCGAGTCCAGAACCAGGGGCCACAGTCTTAGAATAAAGGGGAGGTCATTTAAGACTGAGGTGAGAAAAACCTTTTTCACCCAGAGAGTTGTGAATTTATGGAATTCCATGCCACAGAGGTCAGTGGAGGCCAAGTCATTGGATGGATTTAAGAGAGAGTTGGATAGAGCTCTAGAGGCTAGTGGAGTCAAGGGATATGGGGAGAAGGCAGGCACGGGTTATTGATAGGGGATGATCAGCCATGATCACAATGAATGGCGGTGCTGGCTCGAAGGGCTGAATGTCCTCCTCCTGCACCTATTTTCTATGTCTATGTCTAAGAATGATCCCAGGAATGAGTAGGTTAACCGATAATGAGCGTTTGTCGACACTGGGCCTGTACTCACTGGAGTTTACAAGAATGAGGGAAGACCTAGACAATAGATAATAGGTGCAGGAGTAGGCCATTCAGCCCTTCGAGCCAGCACAGCCATTCAATGTGATCACGGCTGATCGTCCACAATCAGGACCCCATTCGTGCCTTCTCTCCATATCCCTTAACTCCACTATCCCTAAGAGCTGTAAGAGCTCATTGAAACATTCAGAATAATGAAAGGCATAGAGAGAGTGGATGTGGAAAGGATGTTTCCACTGATGGGAGAGTCTAGGACCAAAGATCATAGCCTCAGAGTTAAAGGGCGCTCTTTTAGGAAGGAGATGGGGAGCGATTTCTTTAATCAGAGGGTGGTGAATCTGTGGAATTCTAAGTCAGTGGATATTTTTAAGGCAGAGATAGATAGATTCTTGATTGGTACAGATGTCCGAGTGGTGGCGCCATCAAGTGTGGTAGCCTCGCCAGCAGCTGACTGTCCTTTCATCTTTTTTTGTTATTTTTAGTCAGTCAAAAAGTTTGTTTTTGGAGGTTTTTTAGTCTTTTTTATATGGGCGGTGGGGGCGGAGGGAAGGGGGAAAACGTTTTTCTCAGTCACTACCTGGTCGAGGATGCATCTTTCCTCCGAGCCGCATCTTCGCCCCCTCCTCGCGGCCTACCATCTGGATTGGCGCGGTCTTTCCTGCCGGAGACCGGCCAGAGCTTCCGTGGTGGCGCAGTGCTGAATTCTATCACGGAGCAGGACGATCGCCGTGTTGGAGCTCCGGAGCGTTGGGCCTGCCGACTTGAACATCGTGGAGCTTTGGTTTGCGGAGCTGCCAGCCGCAGGCGGCACTGACCTTAAACATCGCGGAGGCCTGGGATCTTTCGCCGAGGATCGCCAGTGTTCGAGCTCCGCCCAGCTCGGCCTGTGGACTTTGGGAACCGCGGTCTCCGGTAGGAAGCGGCCGACTCGGAAACTACAAGCCATTGAGAGTGTTTTTCCGTTCCGATGCCAGAGTTCCATCATTCCGGCAAGAGGGCCTGAAACATTGGGCTGCCGTTGCGGCGCCTGTGGAGGCCGCAACAGGCCCCGACCACAGGTGAACAAGAGGAAGAGGACAGAATTTTGTTGCCTTCCCTCTCAGTGGGAAACGGTGATTCCACTGTGGGGGATGTTTTTATGTTTTATGTTAAATTCTATCGTGTTGTGTTTATCTTCATGTGTGTTGCATGGTAACTAAAATTTCACTGCACCAATTGGTGTATGTGACAATAAATGTACTTTGTCCTTTGTCCTTTGTTAGAGGTTATGGGGAGAAGGCAGGAGAATGGGGTTAGGAGGGGGAGATAGATCAGCCATGACGGAATGGTCGAGTAGACTTGATGGGCCAAATGGCCTAATTCTACTCCTATTCCTTACGACCTAATGTATGCAGCTCATCCCAAACACGAGAACATCCAGTAATGTCCCTTTTTGGGTCATGATTACTGAAACCTGTTCAAGAGCCTTAGCCTGTAATTAGATACTTTACCAATCAGGCATGTCCACCCTGATCAAACAGATTTGGCACAGAATCAGAATGAGCTTGTATTAGTCGTCTGTAGGCTCAAGCTTGTATTATCGCTGCTCAAGAAAAATGTAATTGGGAAAAAACCCAAAATGTCTCTATATTCCCTAAGTGGATGTAAATACACTAACGTCTGCCAAATCCATTAGCTGGATACAGGTTCTTAATTATTATAAGCTGTCCTTACTCTGCATTACGTAGAGGATATTAAATTAACTTTGACTATTACCAAAGAAGGCAAAATGATGAGCTTCATATTAGGTCTTGGATACTGAAGATTCTTAGCAGTGGTTCTTCATCATGACGAACTATGTTAACCTGCTTGGCCGAATGCAAAAATTATGATGCCTGCGATTCTGAAATGCGCCCATCTTGTGGCTATACCATGCAAGATCAAACTTAGCTGGTCTAATTGAAGATCAGTGTTTACAATTAATTTGTATTTTTCTTTCAGTACTTTTAAAAAAAAATTTTATGACATACATTAGTTTCATAGAGTCATAGTCATACAGCATGGGAACAAGCCCTGCAGCCCTACATGCCCATGCTGACCCAACATGTCCCATCTACACTAGTCCCACCTGCCTGGGTTTGGCCCATATCCCTCTAAACCTGTACGATCCATGTACGTGTCTAAATGTTTCTTAAACGCTGCGATAGTACCTGCCTCAACAACCCCCTCTGGCAGCTTGTTCCATACACCTACCACCCTTTGTGGAAAAAAAAAATCCTCAGGTTCCTATTAAATCTTTCCCACCACACCTTAAACCTATGTCCTCCGGTTCTTGATTCCCCTATTCTGGGCAAAAGATTGTGTGTTTACCCAATCTATTCCTCCCATGATTTTGTACACCTCTATAAGATCAACCCTTATGGACCTGTCATAGGTCGTTGCAGGTCGTCCAAAAATTTCAACATGTTGAAAATCCAGCGGCGACCAGAAAGACGCAACGACTCTTTGGGCGACTGAGGAGACAACTCACGAACATACAGGCGACACCCCGGTGACATGTCGCGGCGTGAAGCCTGTATGGTCGTGAGTACTCGCCCAAAGAGTCGTACCTTGTTCTGGTCGCCGCTGGATTTTCAACATGTTGAAAATTTTCGGCAACCTGTAACGACTTATGACGGGTGCCGGCAGTCGCTGAAAAAGTCGTGTAAGTGGGACAGACCCATTATTCTCCTGTGCTCCAAGGAATAAAGCCCTAGCTTGCTCAACCTCTCCTGATAGCTCAGTCCCTCCAGTCCTGGCAACATCCGGGTATAACTGCCCTGAACCCTTTCAAGCTGGTTCACATTTTGCATACCATTTCAGTCTGTGCTTGATTTGTTGTATTTGAATATAACAATTTGCAGAATACATTTGGTTCAGGTTATTACAAAATAGGCGCACATACTATATACAGCCAAGGTGGAAGAGACACTCTACGCCTACAAGCATATCATTTGAAAAACAGTGCAGGGGTGTAATTCTGTGTTAAAAATGTCAAACACTCCCACTTTATAGCTGTAACAAATTCTTATAATAATTTAGGGATTTACCTTTTAATCTCCTCTTGGCTACTATTCCATCACTTTGCTTGAGCCAAATTCCATCAGTAAGCTGTACACATTAGCCAATTATTACCATTATTCACATATAAATATTTTCAGTGTAAAATTGGCAATTTTTTAAAAAACTATCGAAGGGTTCGGTCTGGTCCAATAATGATATTGAATATCAAAAAAAACTTGTAGATGCTGTAAATTCAAAATAAAAACAGAAAATGTGAGAAATATTCAGCAGGTCAGGCCGCGTCTGTGAGCAGAGAAAGAGAGTTCACGTTTTGGGTTGAAGACCTTTTATCATTGTGCCACTCATAAAGGAGAAGAACATTTATTCTCCTTCTTCGGCAGTCCCTTGGGTTCAAAGATATCTTGTTTTTACTGGCGCAGGAAGGAGCTACAGATGCTGCTTTAAACCGAAGATACCGAAGACACAAAAAGCTGGAGTAACACAATGGATCAGCCAGCATCTCTGGAGAGAAGGAACAGGTGACGTTTCGGGTCACAACTCTTCTTATATATCTCATTTTCATTTCCCCTGACTATATCTCTCATTTCCGTTTCCGCTGAATCTCAGTCTGAAGAAGGGTTTCGACCCGAAATGTCACCTATTCCTTAACTCCGGAGATGCGGCCTGACCCGCTGCGTTACTCCAGCTTTTTGTATCTATTTTTGTTTGGTTTGGTACGCAGGTGACCAGTAAGGTTGATGTGGGATCTGCAAACTATTTTGTAGATGGGACGGGTGGACCCTTACAAGCAGGCCCATGGGTGGTTAGTGAGGAAGCCTGCTCTTCTGCTCTTTCCACCTCTTATACTGGGCTTTAGCGTGCTCCTCATGCGTAGACTTCAGATTCTTAATACCATCGCCTATGCTCCTTTTTCACTTGGAGGGATCACATGGAACTCTCTCTTGACTTGACTTGAAGCAAAGATTCCAGAAGTCAGTAGGGATGTTGCAATTCTTTAAGGAAACTTTCAGCACATCTTGAATGTTTTCTTCCATCTGCTTCGCAGTCACTTTGTGTGTCAAAGCTCAGAATAGGGTGCTTTGGAAGACTACCATCTGGTATTTGAACATCAACCCTTTCCCACAATGGGCGATTTAGTGTAAATGGGCCTCTACGCTTGTGTGATGGCCCAGGAGAGAACAATGACATTGGCTCACCAGTGAACCTGGAGGTGCTTGCAGAAACTAAATTGCTGGTATCTTCCCTTTGCCTTGAGGTACCCACTTTAGGCAGCACATATCTCAAATATGTTGCCCAGCAGATGATGAGTTTTGAACAAGGTATAACATTACAACTACTGCCCCATTAAGATCAGTGACGTGGAAGATACAGTAAAAAAAAGTAGGCATAGGGAAATGTAATTTCATTTCGGAGTCACGTGAGTGACTTCGTGAAGAGCCCGCCGGCGCGCATGCTCGACATATCGTCGTACCGCGTTGCTGCGACGGCTGGCGGTGGAGCGCGCTCCTCGCCAGCCCTTCATAAGGGGCCACGGAGGTAAGTATCCTACCTTTAGTTGGTGGTCCTTGTTGTTGGTTATGTCTTGCAGCAAGGACATGGATGGGAGTTCCAAGGGCCGGAGGACGTCAGGACGAGTTCGCCGGTCAACAGTTCCGGGGCCTTTACCATCGGCAGTACCTGCAACGCAGGCCAGGACTCAGGCGGAGATGTGGGTAAGCCCTGTGATTACAGGTCCAGATCCGCCAGCACACCACAGCTCGGAGGAGTTCGACGAGGAGGAGTGTGGTGTGCCGCCAGAGCAGGGGGACCCTGCCATGGCAGTCAGGTCGTCAGCGGGCTCGCTGGCGACCTCGAGCTGGATGCGTGCGGCTGCACGGCCCGTTCCACTCAGCCCTCCGAGTAGGGGAAGGGCAGCAGCCCAGAAGCCTAACCCTGCCAGGGCTAAGGCATTGCCTGACGCGGAGGAGCGGTCAGGTTCCAGGGCGAGACCCGGGGCGGCTGTGAGGTCCAGCCGGCACACCCCGACTCTCGACGCCGGGACGGGTCGGTTGAGTCGGGTATCGTCACGGTCGCCGAGCCCCCCATGGATGGGTGGGCGAGACCATGCGTCGGCAAAGTCCACGATGTGGGCAGCCGGCAAGCCTGCGCGGGCTTCAGGCAGCCATGCTTCGGCTGGTGCCGACACCACGCCGCAAGTGCCCTTAGTGGCAGCGGCTTCAGCTCCCGCTAAACGGAGGCGGTTGAACACGCCCGCGCGGGAATCGCGCAGTTTCGCCTCGGCGGCTGTTAGCGACAACTACCGGCACCGGCTGGGCCTCGATGAGGTGCGGGCCGATGATAGGAGCCCGGTTTTCTTTTCAGAGCCGGAGGACTCCGACCACCTGAGTGTTCAGGGTGAAGGGCGTATTGACCGTATGGAGCGGCTGCTGGAGCTCCTGCTTCAACGTCAACTACAGCAGGGCAGCAACAGGCACAGGGCGTCGTCACCAGCCTCTACCATCAGCCTGGAGCAGCAGGAGGAGGAGGTTTTGGTGGATTCCGTACAACTTCCGTTGGAGGTGCCAGCGGAGGATCTTCTGGATGTGGCGACCAAATTTGCGGCCCCACATTCATCTGGACTTCCTTTAAACGCAAAGCTGGCAGCCACTGTGGACTTTCTTAACAACCAGCAACTACAGGAAGAAGTCCTCATTCAGGTAATGAGCCGTCACAAGGCTCCATCCAATTGCAACTCCCTCAACGTGCCTGTGGTCAATACGCCGATATGGGGCAACATCAGTGCGGCTATCCGTCAACAAGAGGTAAAATTGCAGCGGATCCTGAAGCTCCTCACGGCCGGTATTACCGCCTTTGCGCGGTCGGTGGACGGGGACGAACTGAATTTGGACCAGGAAGATGCTCTGGCCCTCCTGTGCGCGACCCAGCACGAAATCAACGGGTTTCGCAAAAACAGCATCCGCCCAGCGCTCAACCCGAAGTTTGCAGGATTGTGCAAACCACCGCCGCCGCCGCCGCCCCATCAACTCTTTGGGGAGGACCTCTCGAAGAGAGTCAAAGAGCTTGACGAACAAGCCAAAACGGTGGGGATCATGCGCTCTCAGAGTGCCCCCACACCGTCAGGCTCAAAAGCTCCATACATTCGCTCACGAGGGTCTGCTAGTACCTCGACGAGGACCCACCCTCAAGCTCCACAACGACAGCAACATCAGACCCAGCACCAGGGGTCTTTTTTAGGACAGGGTCGGCAGAGACCCTGGTGGAAAACGAAGACACTGCGCCCCCAAGCCAACCCAGCACCTCCACGTCCACCCACACGTGTCAAGGACCGCCGGTAACCACGGGGGTGAGGGGGTCTGGTTCTCTCTTTTCTCTTTGTTTAACTTCACATGTTGGTGGTCGCCTTCGGCTGTTTTTGGGTGCATGGGTTAATTTTACTGGTGACGAGTATGTGTTGCAGAATATTCAGGGGCATAAAATTGAGTTTATTAATGGCGACATTCCTCCATCCCAGCACATGCCCGGTCGAATGTTTAAATTATCTGCTGCAGAACAGGCAGCAGGCTACAAGGAAATTGTAAGGCTTGAACAGAAGGGAGTGATTGAGAAAGCGGTGCATGAGCCAGTTGAATTTGTTTCGAATATATTCACCAGACCTAAGAAGGATGGAGGTTGTCGTGTCATTATTGATCTAACCCGTTTGCATGCTTTTGTAACATATACTCATTTTAAAGTGGATTGTTCACTAAATTAGTGAAACCAATTATGGCTTATTTGAGACAGCGACATCATATAGTTATGGCCTATTTAGATGATATCTTAATTGTGGGCCACACCCTGGAATTGGCTGAACAGGGAGTTGCAGCTGCTGTCAATATATTTCAACAATTAGGGTTTATTGTCCATCCAGAGAAATCAAAGTTCTGCCCTGCCCAGGTGATTAATTACCTAGGGTTCACGGTGAACTCTATGAGCATGAGGGTTACCATACCAATTAACAAGATTGAGGAGGTTACCCAGGTGTGTCAAGGTTTAATCCGCACCAATATACCATCGATTCGGCATACAGCTACAGTAATTGGTAAGCTTGTAGCTTTGTTTCCAGCAGCGCGATATGGGCCTTTGCATTATCAGAGTTTGCAAAGAGCTAAAATTGCTGCGTTAAAACAGGACGCTGGTCATTATGATCGATCAATGCAGCTGCCGTCCGAAGCGATAAATGAGTTGCAATGGTGGGTGTGCCACATTAGCAGCTCATTCAAGCCTATCAGGGAGGCTAATCCGGTGGTATACTTGCAGACTGATGCAAGCTCCAATGGCTGGGGAGCTACTGATAATTGCTCTAGTTGTGGGGGCAGATGGGACACCCTTGAGTCAACGATGTTGTTGACTCAAGGGATTAACTATTTGGAGTTGCTGGCAGCATTCCACGGACTTCGTGCGTATTGTTCCAAGCTTGTTGGAGCACATGTCCATCTCCAAATAGACAACACCACAGCAGTGGCATACTTAAACCATATGGGTGGTACCAGGTCAGTTTCGTGTGACAAATTGGCTAACTCAATTTGGCTCTGGTGTGTTCAAAGAGACATTTGGATTTCAGCTACCTATTTGCCAGGTGAGCTTAATACTGTGGCGGACACCAGGTCACGCAAATTTAATGACAATATTGAATGGATGTTGCATCCTGAGATTTTTGCTAAAGTCACAGCCAAATTTGGTAAACCGGACATTGACCTTTTTGCGTCATGGTTGAACCATCAGGTACCAACCTACGTTTCATGGGAACCAGATCCTGGGGCAATAGCGCTAGATGCATTCTCGCTGGACTGGGGGAATTGGTTTCTATGCCTTCCCCCCGTTTTGCCTCATCAGTCGGGTATTGCGTAAGATTCAGGCAGATGCTGCCAAGGGCATCCTTATTATACACGACTGGCCCACACAGCCTTGGTATCCGGTGGTCTTTGACATGCTCAACGAACCTTGGGTCCTTTTGAAGGGTTGCCCACATTTGGTTACTCACCCTGTCTCAGGGGAGCCACATCCCTGCCATGGCTATTTAAATTTGTTGGCTTGCAGGTTCTGAACAGGCCGTTAGTCCAATACGGCCTCTCAGCTCGGACCATGGATACCATCGGGGCGTCGTGTCGAGAGTCAACAAGGTGAAGATACCGCTCGCATATTAAGAAGTGGGAAGCCTACTGCAGCCGCTCTCGCATCACGTACGATGACGTGACAATAACCGACGTCCTGGAATTCCTCGCGGGGCTGCACCATGATGAACACTTAAGTTACAGTGCCATCAACAGCGCCAGAAGTGCGCTCTCATTCTACCTCAATATTGAGGTAGGATCCAACAGGCTAGTGTCCAGACTCATGCGGGGTATATTCAATATGAATCCGCCTACACCACGCTATAATATCACCTGGGATGTCAGGGACGTATTAAACCTGCTCAGGACGTGGTCTCCCATGGAAGGGCTCCAACTGGACAAACTCACCATGAAGCTGGTGATGTTACTAGCGCTGACTTCAGCTCAGAGGGTACAGACACTACACAAACTTCGTGTCGACAGAATGACATCTACCCCTACAGAAGTAGTCTTTTTCATTGACGAGCTACTAAAGCAGCATGGACCTGGGTGCACAGGGCTGCAGCTGAAGTTCCCGGCATACCCCGCAGATGCTAGGCTATGTTTAGCCTCACATATCCGCCACTATGTCAAGGTGACGGCACGCATCAGAGGAATGGAGAGATACCTGCTGGTCACTCATAAGAGACCTCATCATCGAGTGACAGTCCAGACGATATCCAGGTGGCTTCGAGTCGTCTTGGGTAAGTCAGGTATCGACACTAATGTGTTCAAGTCTCATTCCACCAGGGCTGCATCGACGTCAGCGGCGAGGATTATGGAGGTGCCTATGGACCAAAATTCTCGCCACAGCAGGATGGGCTAATGAAGCTGTGTTCCAGCATTTTTATAACAAGCCTGTTGCTGCTCCTCTACAGTTCGCAGAAGCCGTGCTGAATGCAGGTCAAGAACGTGGAGATGTCCCCGCATGAGGGGTTTTGATTTGTTATTCATAAATATGCTCTTGTTTTGCAGTATGAACTATTGAGCAAGTTTGTTCCTCCCATCCATCCCTGGTAGTGGTGTGTCAGCATGGACGTGGTCCAGGGCGTGTAATCACAGAAGCTTTGAAGTCTTCACGAAGTCACTCACGTGACTCCGAAATGAAATAGTAAGATTGAACGAGAACTTACCAGTTCGAAGGTTGATCTTTATTTTATGAGGAGTCGAAGTGAGGGATTTCGTGCCCTCCTCGCCCAACCCTCAATCACCTTCATCTGGTAATCTTAGTCACTTCAATCTTACTATGCGAAGTCATTTCTATTGTTGGTTTCTGTGATTCCACGCCGCTACTTTGAAGTATGTCGAGCATGCGCGCCGGCGGGCTCTTCACGAAATCCCTCACTTCGACTCCTCATAAAATAAAGATCAACCTTCGAACTGGTAAGTTCTCGTTCAATCTTACTATTCCTTCTCTCCAGAGATGCTGCCTGTCCCGCTGAGTTACTCCAGCATTTTGTGATCTACCTGCAATGTAATTCATCATGGAACAGATTTGTCCAGGAACCTTCTCATATTCATGGCTCAGTCTCTCACCATGTAATCCTAATAATGATTAGTGAGAATGAAAATGCAATTCATAATACTAGCAAATCAATACATGCTTAAAAATCAATCCATCACAATCATTTGAGGCTTAATAATTTTCCAGAATGTTACAAAGTTAACTAGAAAGGCCAGAATTTTATTTTTACTCCCCCATCCCAGTTATTGTTCCCCAGTGCTCTGGGCAATGCATAAACTGTGACCTAAAGGCCAGGAGTACATCCTCGCAGATGTTGCTGTTTTTTTAGTAAATGTACAAAACCAGTACAACGTTTAAGAAGGAACTATAGATGCTGATAATTCAAAGGTAGACAGAAATGCTGGAGAAACTCAGCGGGTGAGGCAGCATCTATGGAGCGAAGGAAACAGGCGACCCTTCTACAATAATCCTTATTGTCAATTTCTTGCCAATTTCTTTTTCCACAACAATATACCTAAAACCAGTGACTACAAAGTGTAGCCCTCATGGGCTCAATGTTTAAGGAATTTGACCAGACCATGAAAGGAGATTCCTAGTCAGCATACCACAAACTGATCTGAAACAGGGTCGGCTTCCTGTTCTTGAGCTAAAGAAGCCGTAAATAAAGTGGACTGAGTCTTGGCTCTGCATTACATTGTTGCTGAACCTCAGACAAATATATTTGAGCTGGAAGGATCTTCCTTTTCAGTTAACTAGCTACTTGGCACACAAAGGATGAGCAGTTCACCGTGCATGTCACAGTGTGCTGTGGATACAGCCCAGACCATCACGCAAACCCTTCCATTAACTCCATTTATACCTCATGTTGCCTGGGAAAGGCCACCAGCATAGTCAAGGACGAGTCTCACCCGGACATTCCCTCTTCTCTCCCATCAGGCAAGAGTTATAGAAATGTGAAAACGCTTACCCCCAGATTCAGGAACAGTTTCTTCCCAGCCGTGATCAACAATCGTCTCACCAACCAGAGAGCAGTCCTGCTATTCCATCTACCTCATTGGAGACCCTTGGATTGTCTTTAATTAGACTTTACTGGCCTTTATCTTGCCCTAAATATTATTCCCTTTCCCCTGTATATGTACACGGGGGACGGATTAATTGTAATCACGTATAGTCTGTCCGCTGACTGGGTAGCACGCAACAAAAAAGCTTTTCACTGTACCTGACAATACGTGACTATAAATGAAACAAAACTTAAGTGTCAGAGGAGGAAATATTAGACAACGTGAGTGGGTGGGTCTGTAAGCAGGCCATGGCGTTAGATACACTAAAGGTGACAACCTGCCCTCCTTGGTACTTCACCTGAGGATGCCAGGCTGTGTCCATGAACATCCCTTGAGAAACAGGTTAGCGATTTTGACGCAGTAATTGTTCTTTGAGAACAATATTGGCTGCAGTCCGGGAGTTTAATTCAGTGCACTCAGGTTTCGCAAGCTCCCTGGATCGCACCTGTTAAACCAAAATGATAGGAATGGATGAGAGTTGAAGAGTTCAAGCTGGCAGAGAATATTGTAGCATCACCACCAATTTCTGGAGTGCCTCTGTGAAAGGATCTGTGCAACAAACTTTGGAGGGAGCCATGTCTGTGAACTTAGCTCCAATTTTAAAACTGCCCACTTATTAATTAAACTTGTGTAGGAAGGCTGCAGATGCTGGTTTATATCAAAGATAGACACAAAGTGCTGGAGTAACTCAGCCGGGTCAGGCAGCATCTCTGGAGACAAGGGATGGGTGATGTTTCAGGGCAGCACCCTCCTTGAGGTACCCACACCAGCTGAGGAACTCTAAACCTCTGAACAAGGGTTTCGACCCAAAACATCACCCATCCATTTTCTGACCCGCTGAGTTACTCCGGCACTTTGAAAATAGGAAACATAGAAAATAGGTGCAGGTGTAGGCCCATTCAGCCCTTCGAGCCAGCACTGCATTCAATATGATCATGGCTGATCATCCAAAATCAGTACTCCGTTCCTGTTTTTTCCCCATATCCCTTGCTTTTGTTAGCCCTAAGAGCTACAGAAGCTAGCTTCCACCCAATCAGACATAAGTTCATATGCTCTAGGAGCAGAATTAGGCCATTTGGCCCATCAAGACTAGTTCTCCATTCCATCATGGCTGATCTACGTTTCCCTCTCAATCCCATTCTCCTGCCTTCGCCCCATAACCCCTGTCACTCTTACTAATCACGAATCTGACAATCCGCCTTAAAAAATATATCCATTGACTTGGCCTCCAGAGCCATCTGTGACAATGAATGCCACAGTTTCACCACCTCTATCCCCATCTCTGATTCCCACAATGGACTCATCAGCCAAACCAGAAGGAATTCATCTTCCACCCCAAGTGTCTGCCAAAGAAGGGTAAACATTGAAAAACTTTGGTACCTGGAGAGACAGATGGAAGAAAAGCACAGGGTGGGAGGAAAAATAAACATTGGCAATGTGAACCAGAAACAATGAGAGCATATGCAATAATTACTTGTTGTAAAATGTTTTGAAGTATAAATAGTGTGAAATAGGAGATAAAAGATTCTAATGAAATACCATTTTCTTGTGAAGAACCTGGAATTCACTAGTTTATAAATGTGATTTTTCAGTTGTTTTCCATTCAAGAACTTTGGACTCTAGCAAAGGAATGTCATGGCTAAACCTGGTCTCATCCAAAACCCATATAGTTATCATGACCAGACTTCAAGCATGGGCATAATGCTTATTATTTGTGTCTACTTTACATCCCATCAAAAGCATTTTTATCAGAAAAATTGTTATGCCAGCCAAAACACATCATGAACCAGGCATTGAAACATGGTCCTTCTAACCTTTGTACTCTCTTCTACTTTTAACATCGATCTTATGTGGGAAGTGAAGTTGTCTGATCCAGTACATGTTCAACAACCTTTATTTAATGAAGTATTTTGAAAAGACAACTTTGGTTAGGTGGTTATTAGAGTCTTTGAAGCCAGGGAAGCTGCAAACATGCCGTAAATACTTATTATTATTATCTTGTGGCCCAGTTTCCAAAGATTTTCTTGCTTTCAAAGGCCTTTTCATTACATCATTATCTTGGACTTAGCTTAGCAAATAATCTCCTCCACACCAGAGAAGCAGCGTCGGAATACTTTGGAAGGCTATTGTGTATTTCTCCAATCAATGTAAGTGCATCCTACAAAAGAAAACAAATGGAAGATCAAACTTGAGGAAAACTTACAAAGGATGAAAGTGTAAACAAGTCAGCCAGTACAATTGTAAAGGAAGGAGATGATATGACATTTCAGATACACACCTTTCATTTGAACTTAAGGCCAAGACAAAAACAGATATTTATATGAGGATGCAAAGGTAGTTTGTCCGAATAATAAAATTCAAATCTCTCATGATACAGAGGCATAGCCAAAGAATGAGGGATGATCTTACACAAACATGCAAGATCATCAGGGAGCTTGACCGGGTAGATGTTAACATATTTTCTATCGTGGTAAAATCATGAACAAGGAGACGACAAAATGGTCTTGCGTGGTGGCGCAGCGGTGGAGTTGCAGCCTTACGGTGCCATGACCCGCGTTTGATCCTGACTAACTACGGGTGCTGTCTGTACGTACGTTTGTACGTTCTCCCCGTGACCGCGTGGGTTTTCTCCGGGATCTCCAGTTTCCTCCCATACCCCAAAGACATGCAGGTTTGTTGGTTAATCGGTTTGGTATAATTGTAAATTGTTCCCAGTATGTGTAGGATAATATTAGCATGCGGGGATCGCTGGTCGGCACGGACTTTTTAGTGTAGTTTAGTTTAGAGATACTGCGCGGAAACAGGCTCTTCGGCCCACTGAGTCCACACCGAAGAGCAATCCCCCGCATATTAACACTATCCTACACACGCCAGGGACAATTTACACGTACACCAAGCCAATTAACCTACAAACCTACACGTCTTTGGATTGTGGGAGGAAACCGAAGATCTTGGAGAAACCCCATGCAGTCATGAGGAGAAAATACAAACTCCATACAGACAGCACCCATAGTTGGGATCGAACCCCGGGTCTCCGGCACTGCATGCGCTGTAAGGCAGCAACTCTACCGCTGCACCACCACACTGCCCAGTGGTGGGCCTGTTTCCGTGCTGCATAACTAAATTAAACTAAAATAAGGGGTCCATCATTTAAAACGTAAGTGCACAGAGATGTCTTCTCACAGAGAGTAGTGCATCTGTGGACTTAGACAACAGACAACTGCAGTTGTACAGGGTTTTGGTGAGGCCACACCTGGAGTATTGCGTACAGTTTTGGTCTCCAAATCTGAGGAAAGACATCCTTGCCATAGAGGGGGTACAGAGAAGATTCACCAGACTGATTCCTGGAATGTCAGGACTTTCATATGAGGAAAGATTGGATAGACTCGGCTTGTACTCGCTGGAATTTAGAAGATTGAGGGGGGATCTTATAGAAACTTACAAAATTCTTAAGGGGTTGGACAAGTTAGATGCTGGAAGATTGTTCCCGATGTTGGGGGAGTCCAGAACAAGGGGTCACAGTCTAAGGATAAGGGGGAATTCCTTTAGGACCGAAATGAGGAAAACATTCTTTACACAGAGAGTCGTGAGTCTGTGGAATTCTCTGCCACAGAAGGTAGTTGAGGCCAGTTCATTGGCTATATTTAAGAGGGCGTTAGATGTGGCACTTGTGGCTAAAGGGATCAGGGGGTATGGAGAGAAGGCAGGTACGGGATACTGAGTTGGATGATCAGCCATGATCACATTGAATGGCGGTGCAGGCTCGAAGGGCCGAATGGCCTACTCCTGCACCTATTTTCTATGTATGTTTCTACAACAGACAATAGGTGCAGGAGCAGGCCATTTGGCCCTTCGAGCCAGCACCGCCATTCAATGTGATCATGGCTGATCATCCACAATCAGTTCCCCGTTCTCTGTCCCTAAAGGCTGTGGAGGCAAGATCATTAGATACATTTAAGGCAGAGATAGATAAATACTTGCAAGATCTAGGAAGTAAGGGTCATTGGGGAGTGACACAAAAGAGGCCAGCATAGATCAGGCATATTCATACTGAATGGCTGGGCAGGCTTGAGGGGCTGAGTGGCTTACTTCTATTTTCTTATGTTCTTGTGAATCCAACCAGATTTTCTGATTTGCATAGCGTAGGTACACAACATTTACCACCTGAAAAAAGATAATATGTGCTGGTATAAATCAACAGGTTCAGGCAACACCTTTGGAGAACATGATTAGGTGTCCTTTTTTTTAGGTCAGGATCCTTCTTCAATCCAGTCTGAAGAGGGGTCCCGAAACAAACCACATGCAGTCACGAGGAGAAAATACAAACTCTATACAGACATGTTCTCCATAATATTCATGTTCTCCAGAAATATCGCCTGTCCTGCTGAGTTACTCCAGCCCTTGGTGTCTTATTTTTTCTAAACCAGCATCAGCAGTTTTTTGTTTCTACTTACCACATGAGGTATGGGAGGAAGAAAATTGTTCTTAGATGGAAATTTATGTTAATCTTGAAAAATAAAACAAGCCAGCATACTGGATACTGTACACTGCAGTTTGTTATGCACAAGAGAGATTGCAAAAATAAAATTGTGTACCTTGGTATAAATGTGTTCCTCGATTCTTTCTTGCATAGAAGCTTCTTCCAATTGTATCTTCTTGATACGGAGGAAATTGTGTTCTGCTAGTTCGCTGATCTTTTTGAAGCAGTCAACACATTGCGAGGGCTGATGCATGTTTGTCTCAACGACCTAAGATCAAAATAATAGAAACATATGGCAGCCAAGCACAAATGCCAAGATCTCCTGTCGCTTCTCTCTTTTGGATGTTGTTCTTTGCAGAGTCACTGGGCCGTACGTGCCGCTGAACTTCCAATTGTACAGACAAGTGAAGTTCGGCATGCAAGGAGTGTCAGTGAACTGTTCATCCATCAGAGGCATTACTCACCACTTGTCCACAGACATACAGGTCTCCCTTTCAGCAGGTCCCAATGGATAGCTATCAGTAATGAAAATCTAGCTTGATTACCTTTCATCTCACTGCTGCTCCATTGCAGGTTTTTTTCAATTGGTGTCAATTGTGTTTTGAGCATTGAGCAGCGAGAACAAATGCATGTAAACAGGGAGAAATTGTATAGATATACATCCAATATTGTAATCTATATATTATGCTCTGCGATAGCGATGAAAAAATTAACTTGTTGGTGAGAAATTAATTAATGTGCATACAGATAAATCTGCTAGCCAAATGTTACCATTTAAAACACAAAATGCTGGAGTAACTCATACTGGAGTAAACATTTTGTGTCTATCTTTGGTGTAAACCAGCATCTGCAGTTCTTTCCTACACAAGTTACCATTTGTATTCCACATCAGCATAGGGTCACTTCATAAGCTTATTAGTTATAGGAGCATAATTAGGCCATTCAGCCCATCAAGTCTATTCCGCCATTCAATCATGGTGATCTGTCTTTCCCTCTTAACCCCATTCTCCTGCCTTTTCCAGGTAACCTTTGACACCCTTATTAATCAAGAATCTGTCAATCTCCCCTTAAAAATATCCATTGACTTGGCCTACACCTACATCCGTGACAATAAATCCCACTGATTCACCAACATTTGACTAAAGAAATTCCTCCTCATCTCCTTTCAAAAAGGTCTGTCCTTTTATTATGAAAACATAGAAACATAGAAAAATAGGTGCAGGAGTAGGCCATTCGGCCCTTCGAGCCTGCACTGCCATTCAATATGATCATGGCTGATCATCCAACTCAGTATCCCGTACTTGCCTTCTCTCCATACCCCATGATCCCTTTAGCCACAAGAGCCATATCCAACTCCCTCTTGAATATAGCCAATGAACTGGCCTCAACTACCTTCTGTGGCAGAGAATTCCAGAGACTCACCACTCTCTGTGTAAAGAATGTTTTCCTCCTCTCGGTCCTAAAGGAATTCCCCCTTATCCTTAGACTGTGACCCCTTGTTCTGGACTCCCCCAACATCGGGAACATTCTTCCTGCATCTAGCTTGTCCAACCCCTTAAGAATTTTGTAAGTTTCTATAAGATCCCCCCTCAATCTTCTAAATTCCAGTGAGATGGAAGTATGGCCTCTGGTCCTAGACTTGTTGAAGTTCCAGCCAATTCGACCTAACTGGGATATTATATCTTAGAAATATGATAACCCAGTTACATAAATATCTGCAGAAGGGTCTCAACCCGAAACATCACCCATTCTTTCTCTTCAGAGATGCTGCCTGTCCCGCTGAGTTACTCCAGCTTTTTGTGTCTATCTTCGGTTTACACCAGCATCTGCAGTTCCTTCTTATACATTAAAATATTTTACCTTAATGAACATTTAAACCAAGTAATTTATTTGATATTATTAAATTCAAGAGTATTTGCACACTCACTCAGTCACACCTTCAAAATTCTTCAAACATCCTCATTTCAAGAATAAAATCTCAGTGATAAAAAGAAACATAAGTCTGTGTAAATGTGTAACTGTAGTAGTATCTGCCATTTTACACAATGGAAAAGTCATTTGCAGATAATTGAGAATACTTAACTTGAGTATAGTTAACTTTGGATTTTGGATGTATAGCCCAACAAAATCTAGGCAAGAGTGTGAGACCAGAGCAAAGAGTAGATTCCAAGGACAATTCCCACAAATAATTATTCAAGGAATGTCAGGTCATCTTCTATCAGATGGAAGATAATTGATGTTCCATATCAGCCCACATGCATTTATGGGATGATATGCAGAAGGCTATAATATGCTTTGTTGCTTTAGCATCTTAAATCTGTAGGTTCTTTCCTCTGGGTTCAGCTATCCGAGGGAGCACATTGTAATTCAAGACAAACCCTTTTATCCCAGGTCAGAACTAAATTTAAAATCAGATACCAAAGCGGAATATTCAAGATGTTAACCCATTAGACTTTGCCCACCTCTCTGACATTTTCCATTTAAATAATTTCTCCATTTAGAGCTTGTTTTTTTTAAATTCCTATTTCTGCCCCCTGTCTCATGCGATCCACATTTTCAGTCTCACTATAAATCCAGCTGATTTGTTAAACACTTTATCATCTGCAGAACTGTGGTGTAAATGTAATTGCTTTCACATCAGGAGCTGATACCAAAGTACCGATGATTCATATTGATGACCTTCGGATATTCAAATAGAAACTCTGTGTAGATATTTTGTGTGTTACGAGTACAAAATTGCAGACCTGATAAAGACTCAATTTTCAAATGTGGTGCAAGATTGAATAATTGTAGCAAAAATTTAAGCAGGCAGTAATGATGCTGGTTTTCAAGTAGTCTGGGAATCCTATTACACAAAGGATTTTAAAGTTGCAGAGGGCAAGTGGAATGAAGCAGGGTCTGTGAAATAATTAATTGTTAAAAGGATGTTGGGATTATGTCCACCAGCACAGGGAAAACTGAACGGTATTAATAGAACATTTTAAACAACAGGTTTTGACAAATTAGTAAAATAATATCATAGACCAGAATATATCAGCATAAACAGTGTTTGTCATTCTTTGATGTAGTTCTGTACTGTAGAAAGCATTTTATTGGAACGCATCACAGCATGGTTTGAGAACAGCTCCATCCAAGACCGCATGAAATTGCAGGGAATTATGGATGCAGACCAGACCATCACACAAACCAACTTCTCTTCCATTGATTCGCTCTACACCTCAACAATGCCTCAGCAAGGCCATCAGCATAATCAAGGACCAGTTTCACCCACACCCTCTTCTCCCCTCTCCCATCAGGCAAGAGGTGCAGAAGTGTGAAAACACGCACCTCCACATTCAGGGACAGTTTCTTCCAAGCTGTTATTAGGCAACTGACCCATCCTATCAACAACAAGAGAGTAGTCCTGAGCTATTATCTACCTCATTGGAGACCCTCGGACTATCTTTAATCGGACTTTACTGGAATTTATCATGCACTAAACGTTATTCCCTTCATCATGTGTCTATACAGCATGGATAGTTCGATTATAATTATGTATTGTCTTTCCACTGGCTGATGAGCACGCAACAAAAGCTTTTCACTGTGCCTCTGTACACATGAAAATAAACTTAACTAAACTAACCTAAACTAAACTAAACTAGATATTCCCCCAATCAGTTATATTTCCATGAGACTTGATACTGTAAGTTTTTGTAATTTGTAAATGGAAGCAAAGTAGCAACTATAGCCCTGACCCAAAAAAATTGTCTGTCCACTCCCTCTACAGTTGCTGCCTGACTCACTGAGTCCCTCCAGAAGCTTGTGTTTTGCTCAAGATCCCAGCATCTGCAGTTCCTTGTGTCCCGAGGATAATTATGTTAGGGGAACTCGAGATGGAAATACCAGTGAATGCAAAGGGTGGAGAATGTAATTTGAAACACTGAAATGAATATAAAATAAAATCAAAATATGAAAGCAGAGAAGAGATGATTAAGAGTAGAAATCAAGACAAAGAAATAAAAATAAACAAATAGGATGCTTTGCCATGGAAATCTTAAGAGACTGAAGCAAATTGATAATCCTTTGACCTTGAGCAACAAGTGTTGAAAACAATTTGCAACATCAATTAATCGATGAAAGATTTGATTTTAAACATAGTGATTCATTGTTGGTACCCAAGAGGATGATTATTATAGCAATGAACATATCACAGCAGTGAACGGAGTATTAAGGCTTGAACTAGACAAGGCTTGAATCTCAGTGGTGACTTTAGTTGGCACCTACAATGCAGGAACGTTAATTCTTTATTGAATAGGGAGCCACATATCAATTTGGCATTTTGTGCTGCTTAGTTACAGAGCAGTCACCCACCCCACACAACAACATCCACATTTTAATAATTAACTGCATATCTGCATCTACCTGAGGCTTTTATCAAAATTCTGCATAAATAACAGTGAGCATTTTTATTCTCTTTATTATTTAGCAGCAAACTCTGACCAATATTGTTTTCCTGTTGTGGAAGTGCTGCATTTGAAGTATGGTGCATCAGCTTTGCTCACCCTGCAAAGGAAAGATGGCATTAAGCTGGAACGAGTGCAGAGAACATTTACGGAATCAACTGAAAATTGGCGTTAAAAAGAAAAGAGATGTTTAGAATAATTGTAGAAGATAGAAAATATAGAAACAGTACAGCATAGGAACCAGCCCTTTAGTCCACAATGTTTGTGCCGAACATCATGCCTAGGTGCACTGATCTCATCTGCCTGCACATGATCCATATCTCAATTCCCTGCACTTCCTTGTGCCTATTTTAAAGGCTCTTAAACACCACTATTGTATCTGCCTCCACCACAACCCCATGCAATGCATTCCAGGCCCCTACCACCAGCGATCCCTGCACACTTACACTATCCTACACAATTTACAATTTTACCAAGCCAATTAACCTACAAACCTGTACGTGTTTGGAGTGTGGGAGGAAACCGGAGCACCCGGAGAAAGCCCACGTAGGTTACGGGCTGAATGTACAAACTCCATACAGACAGTACCCGTAGTCAGGATCGAACCCGGGTGTCTGTTGCTGTAAGGTGCCACCTTGTGCCGCCCTTCATCAAGAATGGCTTAAAATGGCTTAAAAGCTCATGTCACATACAAAGACATGCTGAAAAGAATGCCAGGAAGAGCTTAGTTGAAGGAGGGAGTTATTCATCCCAAACAAAACATTCTCCAAAGTTGTTAGGCAGCAGTGGGAAGAGAAGATTGAATGGATCTATGCTAGAGGTGTTCCATTTGACAGCTACCAGCTATGTAGGATAATGTTTAATTATCTGGGCAGAACCTTTACGATGACACTGTGTTCCCAAACATTCCTGCTTCTACTTTATTTTGCCTTCCTTCATTCAAAGCAGCATACTTTGCTGAAATTCCTCAGTTGCTTCAAGCGAGGAACATAGGCCAAGGGAATAGCTATTCAGCCGCAAGCTTATTCTGCTATCAGGTCAATGCTGATCTCCAGCTTCCTTCCATTTACTAGTCTGTACTACATAATTAATTAATACTTTGTAATATTCTGCCGGCCTCAGGATTGAAATCTCCACTCTGGTGTATTCCGTGCCTGACTCTAATCTCACAATGGTTCGTCCCACTTTCCCACAACTGAGGAGCCATCTATCTACCTCACATCTTCCGACAGGTTCGCAAAATGACTCACCAGGCTACCACGAAAACTCTCCCTTCGTTTCTTGTAGGAAAATGCTGGATGACAAAGCAGGTTTGGTGTAGCTTAAAGTTACAGATGATATGAAACATTTAAGAAACATTTAAGACAGGTACATGGATTGGATTGGACAGGTTTAGAGGGATACGGGCAAAACGCAGGCAGGTGGGGCTATTGCAGATGTGACATGTAGACCGGTGTGGTCAAATGGGGCCGAAGGGCCTGTTTCCACGCTGTATGACTCTATCGGCCTGTTGCTATGTTGACACAGCACAGAACATAGAACAGTACAGCACAGAAATAGACTGTCAATGCCGAACATGGTGCCAAGTTAAACTAATCTCTTCTCTGCATGCGATCCATATCCCTCCAATCCCTGCATATTTATGTGTCTATCCAAAAGGCTCTTAAATGCCACTATTGTATTTGTTTCCGCCACCACCCCAGCAGCACATTCCAAGCATCCACCACCTTCTGTGTAAAATAACTTGCTCTGCACTTCTCCTTTCAATTTTACCCTTCTCACCTTAAGGATTATGCCTTCCACTCTGAGAACAGGGTTCTGGCTGCCCTCCCTATGCCTCTCATAATTGTATATACTTCTATCGTGCAATCCTTCAACCTCGGACACTGCAGAGAAAACAATCTAACTTTGTCCAATCCAGGCAGCATTCTGGTAAACCTCTTCTGCACCCATTCCAAAGCCTACACATCCTTCCTGTAATGGGGAAACTGGAAATGCAGTTACTCCAGCTCTTTGTGTCTATCTTTGGTTTAAACCAGCATTGCAGTTCCTTCCTACACAATATATTGCATAAAGTATGTATCATATATAATATCAGTCCATGAACAAAAAAATGTTGCTTTTAATGGTCACTCTTTCAAGGATTGGGTCAGGTGGCTAACTGATCACTGCCTGGTATTGGCATCAAGTTGGGAAAAGGGGAAATACAATAGGATCTGGGGGTCCTTGTACATCAGTCTATGAAAGTAAGCATGCAGATACAGCAAGCAGTGAAGAAAGCGAATGGCATGTTGACCTTTATAACAAGCAGAATCGAATATATGAGCAAATAGGTCCTTCTGCGGTTGTACAGAGCCCTAGTGAGACCACACCTGGAGTTTTGTGTGCAGATTTGGTCCCCTAATTTGAGGAAGGACATTCTTGCTATTGAGGGAGTGCAACGTAGGCTTACAAGGTTAATTCCCGGGATGGCGGGACTGTCATATGCTGAGAGAATGGAGCAGCTGGGCTTGTACACTCTGGAGTTTAGAAGGATGAGAGGAGATCTCATTGAAACATATAAGATTGATAAGGGCTTGGACACGCTAGAGGCAGGAAACATGTTCCCGATGTTGGGGGAGTCCAGACCCAGGGGCCACAGTTTAAGAATAAGGAGTAAGCCATTTAGAACAGAGACGAGGAAACACGTTTTCTCACAGAGAGTGTGGAATTCTATGCCTCAGAGGGCGGTGGAGGCAGGTTCTCTGGATGCTTTCAAGAGGGAGCTAGATAGGGCTCTTAAAAATAGTGGAGTCAGGGGATATGGGGAGAAGGCAGGAACGGGGTACTGATTGGGGATGATCAGCCATGATCACATTGAATGGTGGTGCTGGCTCGAAGGGCCGAATGGCCTACTCCTGCACCTATTGTCTATTGTCTATTGATCGCTCGTGTTGTAAGTTTGTGGCAAAAAGTTCCAGAACCTGAAAGTTGAATGAAAATAGCAACGATATCTGCCGTCTATTAAGATGTTTTGTGAATAAAGCATTGTCACTGTGAGTTAAAATTATCAACCGTTTCCAGTATCTTACAGAGAGAGACGAAGGGGAAATATTAGGAAAGGCAATAGAAAGTGACCACACTTCTCATATAATCTATGCCATGATTTAGACAATAATACCAGGCAGTTTATTAGTTTTGTCATTCCACACCTGAATAGCTACGACTGCATATTGCTTTTTCTGCTCCCGTTTACATTTCTATTTAATGATAATAAATCTGACAGCAGTTTATTCTTTAAATCACTTGCTCGTAGAATGTTTATTATACTGTTTTTGTGAAGTCGAGAAATACGTGGGAGTACATAAGATGTCCATTGAACCAAAATGTACTGACAAAGACCTCTATTCAGCCGCTGCATTCGCTAGACCAGCCTGACGATCAGGCAGGTGAACGCCTTCTCCCTTTCATGGGGGAGTGAAGGCTTGCTTATTGGAGTGATCTGCACCGTTGACACAAGAAAATAATCTTCGAGTAAAGTCCAACTGATCAAAATAAATACACTAGCTTTACAGACTTACTTACAAGCAGTAATTGTTTTCCTCCCTGGCACACATTAAGTTCCAAATTTTCTGTGATACACTGAAGTAGGTTTCTGTGTATTTAATCTTTAAAAAAAAACTGATTTAGATTTGCTTCTTGGGTTTCTGAACACTGTAGATGACAGCGGAGTCTGAAAATAGACCACAGCTACAATCGCTCTTCTCAGCTGCATTGCCAATTTAATTGTTTCTTATTCTCTCGAGAATGGTTCTGCAACAGTGCCAAGGATGGAATGTAGGTATGGTATGCAGTAATTTTTAATTACACTTTACTGGATAATCCCTCAAGAAAGGTACATCGCAGCTGCACAGCGTGCTTTCCAATTCCAATATCCCATTTATTGCAATGCGCCAGTGCAAATTTAATTGTACCTAATTGCAAGTTTGCTAAATAACGTTTCAATTTTCTCTCCGTTGAGATCCCCCGATGGTGGAGGTGCTTTTGATACTTGGCTGCCAGTTGACGAAGTGACAAGGAGGTTTGATTAGGACTGATGATGTGAAATGCATCGTGAAACTAATGAATCAAGACCAATTAGAATCAAGTTGGAAAGTGCCTGCAGTATCAGCATAATGTCAGTTGCCTCAGGGTAACCTTTAAAGTTTAGCTGCAAAAAAAAAATCTACTAAGGGGTAGCTTATCCAGAATCCTAATAAAAAGCCACATGCTGGAGAAATTCCAAATTTGAGTCGTGGCTTATGTTGATTTAATTGATCTTAGCCAAGACAGCAAATGTTGACATCATCCCCTTTAGTAAGGAAATGGGCCTTGCCCTGATTACTAGATAGTAATTGCGGTTGGAAAATAAGCATGGCTGGATTTAGAAACTTGACTTTAACCCCTTCCCACCCTCCTGGAGGAATTGTGTTTTGGGCAAGAGGGTTTTGGTGTTTGGACATCTTAACTTTCCTAAATTTGAGCACAAGAAAGCTGAATGCCCTTGTGGGATGGGGACAAACTAAAGTGTAAAAGTTAAGCCACAATTGCAGACCACACAGTATAAACCATCTTGCATGTAGACCCAACCAAGTGTTGTAGTCATGCCCCCTCGTGCACCCAGCTGTGAAACCCGGCAGTAAAGAAGTTCCTGATGTGAAGGAACTATAGGGAAACACATTCCTGCTGATCCCTAAAAGATATCTTGGCCTTTTGTTAGCTTTGGTTTTGTCATCTTCTCTCTGTCAAAAACCTTCACAGTTCCTCACCCCATTAAAGGTCTGGTTTACTTGGCCTAGAAACATTTTTGTGGGACCCATATATCAATTTGGTCGCACTCTATTAATTTCAACTCCCACTTTGTGATATTGTTGTTACCAACTTTACTTGGTAAGTCAAGGAAAGACACAAAATGTTGGAGTAACAAATGCATGGAGTCAGGCAGCATCCCTGGAAAATGTGGGTAGGTGACATTTCGCGTCGAGGTGATCCTTCCTCAGACTGTTTGCAGGGGTGGGAGATAGCTTGCCAACAAGAGCTAGGAGTTCAAATCATTCTGGGCCACCCTCTGAGAAACCAAATGTTTCGACGTCTACTCCCACTGTTGCATGCCCACACTGGGGCTCAGGGAAAGTTGGGAATTAATAATTAATAATAATAATAATAATATATTTTATTGTCATTACACATAAGTGCAACGAGATTTGGTTTGCAACTTCCATCCAATGTCAAAACTTAATCGACAAATAAAATTTAGATTTAGATACCAGGAGAACAGGGTTTGTAAAACGAACATTAGACCAGTAAAATCAACACAGACTAAAGTGCGAGGCCGGGGGAGACAGTCCATGGGGGTGGGGGTGGGGGGGGGGGGGGGGGGGGGTACTCAGCAGGGCCGGTTCAGAGCCGCTATAGCTCTGGGAATGAAGCTGTTCCTGAGTCTGGAGGTGCGGGTGTAGAACAAGTTGCTTGGTTCTTTTCCAGCAAAATAGCTGAAGTAACGCCATTGATTCTTTCTCCTTTAATCTTTCCTATTGTTGCTAATGCCAAATTAAGCACTTCATTTGCTGCCACAGTTGATGCTAACTAAAACAAATTGAATGAGATTTGTTGCTATTTTTGGAGCTCCCCTATGCTACAACAGGAGACGAGAAGATTAAAAATATAACTAAATTAACATGTTTAATTGTCACTCATTCACTTTGGTTCTAATTCCAATCCTTGTATCCTCAATTCACTGCAACCAATACATGAATAAATAATCGGTTCAATTAAAATAAACTCCTGTACCTGTTTCACTGTCTCTGTGATGTATTTGAGCCGCACCTGATTTATCAGGTGCTGGGGTACCACATAGCTTTCATGATCAGTCGAATTTCTCCTCATCGATTTGTTCAATTGTTGCCTCCCATGTTTCTCAGGCTTTGGTTGCTTCTGTTGAAGTTGTCGTTGAATTTGATCAATCTTTATACTGCAGTACTTTTGTGCAGGTTCTGGTTCTAGTTGGAGTGTCTGTACAGCCTCTGGAGAAGAAGTATTTTAAAGTAAATTCTATGTCAAGGAGGAAAATCACAGATAAAATGCTCACAGCAGCTCAAGCCACTGTGGTGAAGAAGAAATAGTTTTGCTCCACGTAAATTTACCTATTCCTCTCAACAAGAGACTTTACATTTCTCAACAAGAGAAAGTTACATTTTGTAAAAATAGTGATAATCTGAATTGAGGTGAACTGGATGGAAATTGGTTATCTGTGAATTTTGATCTGCTTATAAACCAGGTATCATTGCTTCCCGCAGTGATCAATGGTAAGAGCTTTGATATTATTTTCATTATTGTTATAGAGGTAGATATTTGAGAACTGAAACAGGTTTGTAGACAATACCAAAGTGACATTGATTATTAAAACCAGCCCACAAATCTGAATGGTTTATTGTCTCAACTTATGAATCTTCTAATAGTAATATATTATAGAATCCATTACATACTATGCTATGTAGAATGCCATGGCATTCCGTACTATGCCATGTAGAAGGAATTTACAATTATCAACCATCAACTGGATAGATAAACATTTTAGACAATAGACAATAGACAATAGGTGCAGGAGTAAGCCCTTTGAGCCAGCATCGCCTGGGTTTCTATCCAGTCAACCTCAATTCAGATTATCACTACGTTTCACGACATTTTATTCTGTAGGAAAGCCTTTATTAGATAGGTGGCCAAATATCCTTTGATTTCTCCTACATGTTCAATCAAACTGGTGATTACTTTTTCCCACAAAACTGTTGAATATTATTGATACTGTGTTTCTATGTGGTCATATACGGCACCCCTAGTTATATAAGTGGAGCATTTTACATTACCAAATCAGTCAATGGGATTTTAGTTACTTAGTTCGACCTTATCGAAATTTGTAAACATTGAAAGTGTGCTAAAAAAAATCCTGTGTACAGGAACCTTTGGAGATGTACTAGGGATAAAAGCAATGTGTCTTGATTTATTGTGTAGAAAAGAACTGCAGATGCTGTTTTATACCGAAGATAGACACAAAGTGCTGGAGTAACTCAGTGGGTCAGGCAGCATCGCTGGAGACAAAGGATGGGTGATGTTTTGGGTCGGGCCCCTTCTTCAGACTCCAAATGAAGACAGAAGAAGGATCCCGACTGGGAAAGGTCATCTATCCATGTTCTCCAGAGATGCTGCCTGACCCGCAAAATTTGTGTCTGCTTCGATATCTTGATTGGAAGCTATTGTATTGTTTCGTATCCTACCCAGGACAATATTCCCATCTATATTCATGTTAATAATTGTATTATTATCAACATCAACTAATGTAATCACATTGAAAATCACCTCCTAGGGAGAAGGCCATCACAAAATACTCACAGCAATCATAATGTGATATATTTGCAGATTTATTTCAACTTGCCCTTGTGTATCTTTCAATAGCCCAGTCTGATTTTTGATGGTCAATCAATTGTTAGTTGAACAGACCTCCCATCTTTACCATTGTTCTCATTGAAATGACCATTCCACAGCTTTTAGTCATTTTAATGCAATTATAGTACTAGATTGTAAATAATTCCATGTAGAACGTGGAACATAATATGGTAGTTAATAAATGCAATTACTGGAAGAGTAATTCCCCCCTTATCATTGCAATGTGTATGGGTGTGCATCAGACAGTTTTCAAAACGTAATGAAAATCTGCATTCCTGATAAGACTTTAAATTAGTTTAAAGTAAGAGGCAGCATGGTGGCACAGCAGTAGAGTTGCTGCCTTACGGCGTCCCGGGTTCAATCCTAACAACGGGTGCTGTCTGTATGGAGTTTGTACGTTCTCCCCGTGACCGCATGGGCTTTCTCCGAGATCTCCAGTTTCCTCCCACACTCCAAAGACGTACAGGTAAGCATAGAAACATAGAAACATAGAAATTAGGTGCAGGAGTAGGCCATTCTGCCCTTCGAGCCTGCACCGCCATTCAATATGATCATGGCTGATCATCCAACTCAGTATCCCGTACTTGCCTTCTCTCCATACCCTCGGATCCCCTTAGCCACAAGGGCCACATCTAACTCCCTCTTAAATATAGCCAAATATAGCCAAGCAGGTTAATTGGCTTGGTGTATGGGTAAATTGTCCCTAGTGTGTGTAGTGTAGGATAGTGTTAATGTGCAGGGATCGCTGGTCGGCACGGACTCGGCAGGCAAAGGGGCCCGTTTCCATGCTGTATCTCTAAAACTAAAACCAGAGGAGTTGAGTACAGGAGCAAATAGGTCCTTCTGCAGTTGTACAGGGCCCCAGTGAGACCACGCCTGGAGTATTGTGTGCAGTTTTGGTCTCCAAGTTTGAGGAAGGACATTCTTGCTATTGAGGGAGTGCAGCGTAGATTCACAAGGTTAATTCCCGGGATGGCGGGACTGTCATATGTCAGAATGGAGCGACTGGGCTTGTATACACTGGAATTTAAAAGGATGAGAGGGGATCTTATTGAAACATATAAGATTATTAAGGGATTGGACACGCTGGAGGCAGGAAACACGTTCTCAATGTTGGGGGAGACCAGAACCAAGGGCCACAGTTTAAGAAAAAGGGGTAGGCCATTTAGAACGGAGATGAGGGAAAACTTTTTCACCCAGAGTTGTGAATCTGTGGAATTCTCTCCCTCAGAAGGCAGTGGAGGCCAATTCTCTGGATGCTTTCAAGAGAGAGTTAAGGGCCTGTCCCACTTGCATGCGATTGCGTGCGTTTGGCGTGACCAACCGGAAGCGGAGTTCACGCGAAGTTTGCGATACGTTCGTGCTAAGTTCGCGAGTGACGTAATTTACGTCATGCTTACCAATCAGCTGGGCAGGAGGCGGATCGACTGAATTTGGGCGTCGCACAGTGTTGGTCATCACGCAACACCACACCAGGTGGTGACGTCATCACGCAATGCCACGTACTAGGCATACGGCGTCAAGATGCTGCGTACGCCGTCAAGACGCTGCGTACGACCGCAATGCGCCTGCGCACGACCGCAATGCGCCTGCGTACCGACAGTCCATTGGCACGTGATGTTTTCGGCCACTGCATGAATTTAGGAGCCCCGCACGATGTCGGGACCAGCCCCGCGCGGCCATACGGTCCCCGTACGCCTCAAGCGACCACGAGGTCGCGTAATTTGCGAGCTATAAAACTAAAAACTAAGAAAAAACCTGTGTGTCTATGCAGCACGTTTTGGAATCCAGGATGTCCAAAAATGTTTTGGAGAAAATAAATACATCTGACTGTCAGTGTTATAACTCATGGAAACACAACCACCAATTTCTACACAGCAAGGTGTGACAAACAGTAATGAGGTAAATGGATGGATAATTACCATGAGCTGAATTAATTGCATGTTGTATTTTCAATTTTGCAATTATAATTTGAATCAGCAGGTGCAATGATTTTTTAAAAAATAATCTGGTGCATTATAAAAGTAGTTTATGTTTGGAAATTAAACATTTTTTTTGATATGAAGTTTTTCTTGTGTTCTTAAAATTGTTATTTTATTTGAAATATTAATAACATTTGCTTAATAGCAACATTTCTTAATGTTTTTTTATGGATAATGTTACCAGGTTGCATTCATGATGGGACAGTTTCATCCGAGTAGATGCAGATGTTAAAATGTAATTTTAAGCCATTTTGGCCTGTTAGTCCCCTGTGCAGATCCTGGGCAAATTAACAATTGATGCCTAAATATGCCGGGGGGAAATAATCATCTGGGATCAACATCCCAATCTGCAGTGACATCTGGTGGAAAGTTCATGTGCGATCATTGGTCTAGATTTTGTTGGTGTTTGCCAGTTGTACAATTCAGAAATGCAGATATTTGCCTCTTTGAATGGCAGCAAGTCATATGAACATAAGGAGCAGGAAGGAGGAAGCCAAATGGCTCGTCAAGCCTGCTCCACCATTAAATTAGATCATGAATGATCCCAATCTGAACCTCTTCGCCTCTCTCTCCATTGACTCCCTCATAGAACACATCTCTGCCTTGAATATATCATAGAAACATAGAAACATAGAAATTAGGTGCAGGAGTAGGCCATTCGGCCCTTCGAGCCTGCACCGCCATTCAATATGATCATGGCTGATCATCCAACTCAGTATCCCGTACCTGCCTTCTCTCCATACCCTCTGATCCCCTTAGCCACAAGGGCCACATCTAACTCCCTCTTAAATATAGCCAATGAACTGGCCTCAACTACCCTCTGTGGCAGAGAGTTCCAGAGACCCACCACTCTCTGTGTGAAAAAAGTCCTTCTCATCTCGGTCCTAAAGGATTTCCCCCTTAAACCCCTGTCTCACGGTGCGAGTTGGCCCACGAGTGACCCCGAGTTTTCACTCGTGGTGATCACTTACAGCCAACGTAGCGGGAACGTCGGAACTCGCGCGATCAACTTGTCCACTCGTGGCGCTAACGGCAGGTACCTGTGAAACTTGTGAACTCGTGAAAAAAGTCAAACATGTTTGACTTTTTCCACGAGTCAAATTTCGTGGTCAAGTTTAAAATTGAAACATTTAAACTCAGAGTTATATCGTAGTGACCCGTGCGTTAAGTTTAGTGATTCGTGCGTCTACCGTGGGAACTCTTTAATGAACACAAAATGCTGGAGTAACTCAGCGGACCAGGCAGCATCTCTGGAGAGAAGGAATGGAGTCGAGACCCTTCTTCAGACTTACCCAAAACGCCACCCATTCCTTCTCGCCAGAGATGCGGCCTGTCCCGCCGAGTTACTCCAGCATTTTGTGTCTATCTATACTTTAGTTTCGGATATGATCAAGTGTAAGAAACGCAAACCAGACTACCTTCACATCAGAGAATCCCAATGTTCCTAATTTGGCCGAGGCACTTCACTGTCCGTGTGTAGGAAGGAACTGCAGATGCTGGTTTACACCGACGATAGACACAAACATGCTGGAGTAACTCAGCGGGACAGGCATCGCCTCTGGAGAGAAGGAATGGGTGATGTTTCAGGTCGGGACCCTTCTTCAGACTCCCCGCTCATTCTTCCCTCGTCGATGTGAACTTGTGGGGGTGCGAGGAATCGGGCGTCGCTGGGTAAGGGGAAGAGAGGTTTTACTGCTGAATTATGCACAACAGAAGCATGAAGTGGGGGTAAGGTCCGTTTAAACTATCTTGTCGTCGTCCCCCCCCCAATGTTGGGAGAGAGAGGGAAGAGAGTTGTGCAAACAAACCACGGGAGACTGCATCTTTGGAGGGAAATCATAAAATGTATAGGGATGTTTCGGGCCGGGACCCTAAAGGTTGAGTACCCGTTTTGCAGATGCCGTTCCTAGCCCCCCTCTCACTCCTCCCCACCCATAGTCTTTGCCTTCTCCCAATTCCACCATCCCTCGCCCCCCCCCCCCCCTCCCCAACCTGTCCTCGCCTGAACTGCTGAAGATAACCGAGTGCTTTAAATGCGAATCCCAGACTGCAGCAATAACAAACGCCCTGAGCGGGAGAGGAACTTGGTAACTCAAGAGCAAACGGGAGGGGAACTTGGTAACTCTGGAGACGAACTCGGAACATCGCAGAAAGTACAAGTAAACGGCAAACTTACCATACCCGTGGGAACTCGCCTCAAACACTTGAACATCAACTTGGAATATCGTACACAACCACGAGTCTGTCACTCTGGGTCACTCGTGGGTCAACTCGCACCGTGAGACAGGGCCTTTATCCTTAAGCTGTGACCCCTTGTCCTGGACTTCCCCAACATCGGGAACAATCCTCCTGCATCTAGCCTGTCCAACCCCTTAAGAATTAAGAATATCCTTGGACTCTGCCTCCACTGTTTACACAGCTAGAGAATTCTAAAGAGTTGTTGTCCTCCCAAGAGAAAAAATCCATCTTCATCTCCTTTAATGGGTCACCCCTTATTCTGAAACTACGCCCCTTCGCTCTAGATTCCCCACAAAAGGGAAATATCCTCCCAACATTTACGTGATCAAGCCTTCTGACAAAATCATAGTTTCAATAGGAACCCCTCTCATTCTGCTAAATTCATTGGAATGTTGGCAAACCTGCTGATTCTTTCTTTGTGCATCAATCACTTAATCGCAGGTATCAACATAGTGAATCTTACCTGGACTGCCTCCCATTCAAGTATACTATTCTGTAATTATGGAGATGAAAATCAATTGCAGACTCAAGAACACTTAGAAAGGTTACAATGAACCATCCGTACTTTTACACTGCATACCTTTATCACTAAAATACAACATTTCATTTACCTTCCTAATTATTTGATGTACTTGATATTATTTATTTGTATTTCCTGTAGTGGAAGGGCATTCTTGCTATTGAGGGAGTGCAGTGCAGGTTCACCAGGTTAATACCTGGGATGGCAGGACTGACATATGATGAATGAATGGATCGACTGGGCTTATATTCACTGGAATTTAGAAGAATTTGAGGGGAATTTTATAGAATAGATAAAATTCTTTTGGGGATTGGACAGGCTAGATGCAGGAAAAATGTTCTTGGTGTTGGGGCAGTACAGAACCAGGGGTCACAGTTTAGGAAGAAGTGTTCGGCCATTTAGGAATGAGGTGAGGACAAACTATTTCACCCAGAGAGTTGTGAATCTGTGGAATTATCTGCCACAGAAGGCAGTGGAGGCCAATTCACGGGATGTTTTCAAGAGAGAGTTAGATGTAGCTCTTAGGGCTAACGGAATCAAGGGTTATGGGGAGAAAGCTGGAATGGGTTCTGAATAAGGATGATCAGTCATGATCATATTGAAATGCGGTGCTGGTTCGAAGGGCCCAATGGCCTACTCCTGCACCTATTTTCTATGTATCTATGAGATTCCTTTCTACTGCTAATTTTTTGTGATCGGCATTTGAATAAATAATCTGTTTTTTTCATTGTGTAAGAAAGGAACTGCAGATGCTGGTTTAAACCGAAGATGGACACAAAGTGTTGGAGTAACTCAGCGGGACATGCAGCATTTCCGGAGAGAAGGAACGGGTGATATTTCAGGTAATCTCCCTTATTCCCACATTATACACTATTTTCCAACTTCATACGCGATCATTTAATCTACCTATATTTTGTTGTTGACTCTTTGTCACCATCCTCAAAACTTGATAACATCTATCTTTTGCCTCTTCAACCAATTTGCCTGCAGTACATTCAGGGCCTTTAGCTAAGTCATTGATATAGATTGGAAATAATTGTGTCCCAGCACTGATAAATCTGGTACCCTAGTTATTGATTGCCATTCTGAAAATAACCCATTTATCACAATTTTGTTGTTTTTGTTAATTAGCTGCTTCCATGCCAATAATATTATCCCCCACCCATGTGCTTCATAGACAATAGACAATAGACAATAGATGCAGGAGTAGGCCATTTGGCCCTTCGAGCCAGCACCGCCATTCAATGTGATCATGGCTGATCATCCCCAATCAGTACCCCGTTCCTGCCTTCTCACCATATCCCCTGACTCCGCTATTTTTAAGAGCCCTATCTTGCTCTCTCTTGAAAACATCCAGAGAACCTGCCTCCACCGCCCTCTGAGGCAGAGAATTCCACACTCACCACTCTCTGTGAGAAAAAGTGTTTCCTCGTCTCCGTTCTAAATGGCCTACTTATTCTCAACTGTGGCCCCTGGTTCTGGACTCCCCAACATCTGGAACATGTTTCCTGCCTCTAGAGTGTCCAAGCCCTTAACAATCTTATATGTTTCAATGAGATCGCCTCTCATCCTTCTAAACTCCAGAGTGTACAAACCCAGCTGTTCCATTCTCTCAGCATATGACAGTCACACCATCCCGGGAATTAACCTTGTAAACCTAAGCTGCACTCCCTCAATAGCAAGTATGTCCTTCCTCAAATTAAGGGACCAAAACTGCACACAATACTCCAAGGGTGGTCTCACTAGTGCTCTGTACAACTGCAGAAAGACCTCTTTGCTCCTATATTCGATTCCTCGTGTAATAAAGGCCAACATGCCATTAGATTTCTTCACTGCCTGCTGTACCTGCATGCTTACTTTCATAGACTGATGTACAAGGACCCCCAGATGCCATTGTACTTCCCCTATTCCCAACTTGATGCCATTTAGATAGTAATCTGCCTTCCTGTTTTTGCTACCAAAGTGGATAACCTCACATTTATCCGCATTAAACTTAATCTGCCATGCATCTGCCCACTCCCCCAACCTGTCCAAGTCACCCTGCATTCTCACAGCATCCTCCTCACAGTTCACACTGCCACCCAGTTTTGTATCATCTATAAAATTGGTAATGTTACTTTCAATCCCTTCATCCAAATCATTGATGTATATTGTAAATAGCTGCGGTCACAGCACCGAGCCTTGTGGTACCCCACTAGTCACTGCCTGCCATTCTTAAAGGGACCCGTTAATCCCTACTCTTGGTTTCCTGTCAGCCAGCCACTTCTCTATCCATGTCAGCGCTCTACCCCCCAATACCACATGCCCTAATTTTTCCCACTAATCTCCTATGTGGGACTTTATTAAATGGTTTCTGAAAGTCCAGGTACACTACATCCACTGGCTCTCCCTTGTCCATTTTCCTAGTTACATCTTCAAAATATTCCAGAAAATTAGTCAAGCATAATTTCCTCTTCGTAAATCCATGCTGACATGGACCAATCCTGATACTGCTATCCAAATGTGCGGCTATCTCATCTTTTATAATTGAATCCAGCATCTTCCCCACCACCGCTGTCAGGCTAACTGGTCTATAATTCCCTGTTTTCTCTCTCCCGCCTTTCTTAAAATGTAATATTTATATGAAATCTTTATATTATCTTTAATATTATGCCGTAATCTATTTTATGTGTGACCATATTATATGCCTTTTGGAAATCCAAATACACTACATCTGTTTGTTAACCTTTATCTACTCATAATTATTTCCCTTTCATAAAACCATGTTATGAGAGAGTTGGATAGAGCTCTAGAGGCTAGTGGAATCAAGGGATATGGGGATAAGGCAGGCACGGGTTGTTGATTGGGGATGATCAGCCATGATCACAATGAGTGGTGGTGCTGGCTCGAAGGGCCGAATGGCCTCCTCCTGCACTCTAGTTTAAGTTCAGTTCATTGTCATGTGTACCGAGGTACAGTGGAAACCATTTGTTGCATGCTAACCAGTCAGCGGGAAGACAAAACACAGTACATGATTACAATCGTCATTGCCAGGAATATTAATGGCATAAAGATCTGAGGCCTGATATAACCTACTACCTTTACACTTCAATTACAAAGTCCGATCAAAGGTGGTCCGAGGGTCTCCAATGAGGTAGATAGTCGTTCAGGACTGCTCTATAGTTGTGATAAGATGGTTCAGTTGCCTGATAATAGTATTCTCCACACATACTCTATTTCATTCTCTTATGACTTTCTAAATATCTTATATTACTTCCTTAATAAAGTATATTACCTATGCCAGATGTTAGGCTAATTGGCCACTAGTTTCCTGTTATTTCTCATTCTCTTATCTTAAATGGTAGTTTTATATTTATTGTTTTTCAATTCTCTCTAGAATCAAACAATTTAGACAGATTGCAACCAGCACATGCACTATCTCTGCAGCCAATTCCTTTAAGGCCCAAGGATATTTCATTTTTTAGTTTAGTTTAGAGATACAGTGTGGAAACCGAGTCCACACCGACCAGCGATCCCCGTTCACTAGCAGCGATCCCAATACACTAGCAGTGATCCCAATACACTAGCACTATCCAACACACTAGGGGCAATTTTACAACTTTCACCAAAACAAAATTAACCTACAAACCTGAAAGTCTTTGGAGTGTGGGAGGAAACCGGGTGACGGGGAGAACGTACAAACTCCCTACGAGAGCACCCGTGGTCAGGATCGAACCCGGATCTCTGGCGATGTAAAGCATCAACTCTACCGTTGCGCCACCCTGCCGCTGCACCTCATGCCGCACAATGTTGGTTATTGTGTTCACGGGACCAGTCAGCCATTAAACCCATTATTTAGTCTAGTACTTGCTTTCTAGTGATAGATTTTAATTCCCCCCTCCTATAGTCCCTTGATTATCCCAGACATCCACACATAGGCTGCTAAGCAGGGACATCTTTATGTTACTGAGTGATACCAGCCACCTTTTCTGTGCGTGCATGCATACCACCACCACCACCACACAGAGAGCAGTAAGCAACCTCAATCTTGCTGAGGTTGCTTAACATTACACTTCAGAATTATCTCTTGGCCAAGGTAGTAGGTTATATCAGGCCTCAGATCTTTATGCCATTAATATTCCTGGCAAATGTAACAACTGTTTGAAGAAAATGAAAAGGCATGTTCCTTTTACTAATAAGTTTAACTTTCTTAATTATTTATAACTGTTTCAACACATTGCCAGTAACTTTTTTATTTCTCTCAAATCCAATATCTTAGAAATGGTCTTGAATGTCAGAGACATTCACAGTTTATTCATCCCCTGTATTTTGACAGTCACCAAAACTGAGGTTGGGGCTTTGCCACTTCACAACTTAACAAGTTATAGGATTAGAATTAGGCCATTCGGCCCATCGAGTCCATTCTGCCTTTCAATCATGGCTGATCGCTGCCTCCTAATCCAATTTCCCTCCATCTCCTCATAACCCTTGACACCCGTTCTTATCAAGAATCTGTCTATCTCTGCCTTAAAAATATCCACTGACTGTGCCTCCACAGCCCTCTGTGGCAAAGAGTTCAACAGATTAACTACTCTCTGACTAAATAAGTTCCTCCTCACCTCTAATAGAGTGCCCTTTAATTCTGAGGCTATGACCTCTGGTCCTAGACTCTCCCACCAGTGGAAACATCCTTTCCACATCCATTCTATCTATGCCTTTCATTATTCTGTAAGATTTAATGAGGTTCCCCCACAACCATCTAAACTCCAGCAAGTAGAGACCCAATGCTGTCAAACGCTCATCATCGTATGCAAAATTTATCAAATTTGTCAAGGCGGTTTTGGAATGGGCAAGGCACAAAGTGCCGGAGGACCTCCACGGATCTGGCAGCATCTGTAGTGGGAATGGACAGGCAGCGTTTTGGGTTGGGACCCTTCAACCTATTTCCAGGTTTCAGACTGGGCTTGTTCAGTGCATCACTGGAGGCCCTGCTACTTCATTGGAGTCCGGTATATTCAGGCTCATCAGAGTGGCTCTGTGCATTTCATATCACTTGAAGGATGCCCCAAACTGTTATACAGCCAATTATGTATGTTGGAACAATAGTTGGTGTGCTAATATTGGAAGCACAGTAACCAACTGATGCAAATAATGTCCTACAAACAGCAACATGGTAGCAACTGGGTAGAAACACAAAGTGCTAGAGTGTATAATTGGGCCAGGCAGCATCTCTGAAGGGAATAGACAGGCAATGGTTTGGATCAGGGCCCTTTGTCAGACTGATTGTTGTAGGGGGGGAGAAAGCTGGAAAAGAAAAGGACACAGCTGGCAAGTGAAGATGCGGGGTTACACAAAAAGCTGGAGAAACTCAGCGGGTGCAGCAGCATCTAAGGAGCGAAGGAGATAGGCGACGTTTCGGGTCGAGACCCTTCTTCAGTGAAGATGAAGCAAGTGAAGATGCTGTTTTACACCAAAGACAAATGCAAAATGCTGGAGTAACTAAGCGGGACAGGCAGCGTCTCTGGAGAGAAGGAATGGTTGATGTTTTGTATCGGGACCCTTCTTCAGACTGGTTAGGGATAAGGGAAATGGAGATATAGACGATGATGTGGAGAGATAAAGAACAATGAATGAAAGATATGCAAAAAAGTAACAATGATAAAGGAAACAGGCCATTGTAGCTGTTTGTAGGGTGAAATCGAGAAGCTGGTGTGACTGGAGTGGGGGAGGATAGAGAGGGAATGCCAGGGCTACCTGTAGTGAGACAAATTAATATTCATACCACTGGATTGTAAGCTGCCCAAGCAAAATATGAGATGCTGTTCCTCCAATTTGCGTTTAGCCTCACTCTGACAATGGAGGAGACCGAGGACAGAAAGGTCTGTGTAGGAATGGGAAGGAGAATTAAAGTGTCCAGCATCCGGGAGATCAGGTAGGTTCAGGCAGTCTGAGCGAAGGTGCTCAGCCAAACGATCGCCCAGTTTACGTTTGATCTCGCCGATGTAAAAGGGTCCACATCTTGAACAATGGGTACAGTAGATGAGGTTGGAAGAGGTGCAAGTGAACCTATGCCTAACCTGAAAGGACTGTCGCGGTCCCTAGACAGAGTGGAGGGAGGAGGTACAGGGACAGGTGTTGCATCTTCTGCAGTTGTTGGGGAAGGTACCTGGAGTGGGTGGGAGTGATAGGTGGGAGTGATAGGTGGATACAGGTGAGGGGGATTTGATTGGCAGATAGGTGGACAACATTGAGAAATGAAAAGGAGACAGAAGGATATCAGATAAGGAATAAAGAGGGATGAAAGGAGCTCTGTGAGACGCTCTCTCACTGCCCCCTCTCTGTGGTTCCTGCTGCTCTCCTGCTCTTCGACCATGTTCTCATCCTGACTCATTATTTCACTCCCCTTCTCTCCTTATCTGACACAACTCGTTCCCGGGCACGACACAACACTCAGCACTGAAATGATTCAATATTCTTAAGAGAGTGCAGAGAGGCTCAATTTAACTGGTTAACTCCAAATGTGCAGCACTCCTTCACAAATGTATCAGACTATATTTTTTATCTTCAAGTCTTTGGAATGAGCCTTCCACAAATGCGTTTTTGTCAAACAAAAAATCGTCATGCTGCATAGAGACAATTAATGTTACATATGGACCAATATCAATCCTTGATTGATTGAATACTTTATTGTAACATGTGACAAGTCGCAGTGAAATTCAGCACCCCCAAGGTATGCAAATAGTTGCCCACAAAGGGCGCTTACAAAGTTACAAATCCCCCCCCCCCCCCACGCCGGTTCCTCCTTCTTTCTTCCCCTGTCTCACGATGGTTCCCCCCACGCTGGGTCCTCCATTATCCATTGTTCTTCCCCCCTTACACCAGTCCCCACCTATTGATATAAAATGTTTTTTTTGGCCAAGCCAAAGCAGAGAAAACTGAGTGAGAAGAGGCGGCGCGGTGGCATGGTGGTGGGGCTGCTGCATTAGAGCACCAGAGACCCGGGTCCGATCCTGACTACGGGCGCTTGTTTGTACACAGTTTGTGCGTGACCTGCGTGGGTTTTCTCCGAGGTCTTCGGTTTTCTCCCACACTTCAAAGACGTACAGGTTTGAAGGTTAATTGGCTTGGTATAAATGTTAAATTGCCCCGAGTGTGCGAAGCGTAGTGTTAATGTGCTGGGATAGCCGGTCGATGTGGACCCAGTGGGCCGAAGGGCCTGTTTCCATGCTGTATCTCTAAATTAAATGAAACAGTTTGTTTTTTTGCCAAATAATTTGTTGATTAACTTCATATTAACAAAGCAATTTTAAATGATATGTTTGAACACTTTTTCCCAGATGTCTTACCTCTGCGGGACACTGTGTAGTTTTCCTTTTGATGATATGGAGTAGAAACAAATCTGTTACAGCTCAGTACGTCAAGGAACTTTTCTATAAGTCTCTCTCTTGCTAGAATGCCTTCAGAGTCCTCACAACGTGACCATTCTTCTTTTGTTTCTAAGGATATTAATACATTTAAAATAATTATTTTTAAAGATTTGCAATATAAAATTGACAAACAAACGTTCTTCTTTATCGTGTGGTCTTATTAGATTGCTGCTGCTTCACAGAAACAATCCCTCCACTAAATGTTATGCCCTTTATCCTGTATCTAGACGCTGTGGACAGCACGATTATTATCGTGTATAGTCTTTTCGTCGACTGGATAGTCTGCAACAAAACGTTTTTCACTGCACCTCCATCAAGTGACAACAATTTAATTATTTTCATTCTAAATCCTTCTGATCCATTACAGATTTTTGATTAGTACAGGTGTCAGAGGTTTTGGGGAGAAGGCAGGAGAATGGGGTTAAGAGGGAGAGATAGATCAGCCATGATTGAATGGTGGAATAGACTTGATTGGCCGAACGGCCGAATTCTACTCCTATCACTTACGACCTTATATTTGTCCATGTTTTCATGACAATTAAACTAAACTAAACAATGTCTACACTGACTGATCTACCTATACTAATCCCATTTACCAGTGCTTGGTCCATAGCCTATTATGCCATGGCAATCCAAGTGGTCATCCAAATATATTGTAAATGCATTAATAGGATGATATGCCGCCACCACCTTCTCAGGCCGTGCATTCCAGAATTGAACCACTATCTGGATGAAAAATGTGTGCACCCATTTGTTAGGATTGTGGCTGGCATGCCATCATGAAGCCAGCAAACAATTGAGACAAGGATTTGCAGGGAACAAGTTTGAAGGTCCCTCCCAGTTGATAGGAGTCAAAGATAGCCATGTACAGTAGTTGTTGTCGTTCTTTGTGAGATCTAGACAACATTCAGGCAAGCACCATTATTGTCACAAAAGCACCAGTCAATGGTTATCTTCAACAAGAGTGAGTCGACCCACCTACCCTTGATGTTCAATGGCATTACCATTGCCATGTCCATGTGCCTTGTATTCACTACCCTGGGAGATCACCAGTAGCTTGATTGAATCAGTCACATATGCGCTATGTCATCATAATCAGGTCAGAGGCTGCCTATCGTGTGGCAAGTGACCACCTCCTGACATCCCAAGGCACAAGAGGTAAGGTGGATTAGATAGTTTAGTTTTGTGATGCAGTGTGGAAACAGGCCCTTCCGCCCATTGAGTCCACACCGTCCAGCGACCCCCACACATTAACACTATCCTTCACATACACAGGTTCGATCCTGAACACAAGTGCTGTACCAAGTGTATGGAGTTTGTACGTTCTCCCCATGACCTGCGTGGGTTTTCTCCGAGATCTTCAGCTTCCTCCCACACTCCAAAGACGTGCAGGTTTGTAGGTTAATAGGCTTGGTAAAAATGTAAAAATTGTCCCTATTGGGTGTAGGAAAGTGTTAATGTGCGGGGATCGCTGGTCGGCGCGGACCCGGTGGGCCGAAGGGCCTGATTCCGCGCTGTATCTCTAAACTAAAATTACAGCCCCCTGTACTCTTCATGGCCACATAACTGAGTTAAAAGAAAACACGTAAGCCTCGGAATCCCCCAAGTTTTTGTGCTTAATACTAGGGGTCCCCATAGTCAAAGCACCACAAAGATTTCAGCTCAGAATCTGTATTATTGATCCCACAACCTAGATCCTTGCAGAAGGAATAGTCACTTCACCATGGAATAGACGTTTACAGATTCATCAAAGAGCCTCCAAGAGGAGTCCAGGCCTTCGGGTGTAAGGGAGAGGCAATTGGAAAAAAGAATGAAGGTGGTCATTTTGTTTCTCTTCCCTACATTTTTGACTGGCAGTTAGTTTGCAAGTGTTGATAACATAAGAAACCAATTTACAAGGATTAATAAGCCTGAGGGGATGGGATGGCGAATTAACATTCGTAGCTCATTCATCTCTGCGTCAATGGCTATCCCAGCTAATGAGAAGCTGCTTCCGAAAGCAGACACTCAGTACCCTGGGAAATGTTTGGAATGAATTAAAATGAAGTAGACGGCCGTGTTTATCATTTGCTGTTTCATCCCTTTGTTCGTGCCTCTCTTTGCTCAGCTTTATGGATTCAATGGTACTTTCATGTCACATGCACCTAGGCACACAGCCAAATCCCTTTTTTTGCGTACAGTTTAGTTAAAAAATAAATCTTATTATGAATCACGGTTCAATGATTCAATGGCACTTTATTTGTCACATGTACCGAGGTACAGTGAAATTCACTTCTGTATGCAGTACAGTACAAACATCACTATGCATAAGCACTTAGGATCATCTTAGATAAGCAACTCAGATACAGTACAAGCATATAGCAGTAGTAGCGCCATTTCCGAGTCCCAGTTTGTAAATGCAGGGTGCTATTTAAGTACAGGAGGGTCAGAATGGTAGATTATACTGATGCCGTACACAAGTGTTTCCAACGCATGTTTCCAACGCAATTTTGTGGGATTCAAGTCCAACGTTGTTAACAATATGGAGTCTGATCTTTGATATAAAGGCCCATTGTCCCTGGCTGTGGCACAAGATCGGAGTTCTTACGTTCCATTTCCATTGAGCCACAACCCAGTTTCACTCAAATCACTCTTAAAGCAAACCTGTTAGGTCCCAGTTCGGTGTTGGCAGTGACTCAGGTGGGGATAGTTTTTTTACTCACGCTAGACTCACCAGACACAGGTTTATAGCTCAGTTCCCCATCCACAGTGAGTGAGATGATTTCAAGCATGCAACTGTAGGGAGCAGTACGATTGCCCTCAACACCTGCATAGGCAAATGTAGAAATGATCCAATGTTCATTTGTGAATATGAACCAGACTCAGGAACAGCTACTTCCACTGCTATCAGACATCTGAACTGTTCACTCATAAACTAAGGCATAGTCCTAATCTTTCAAACTACCTCATTGTGGACATTGGACGAGTAACTTCATTGCTGAAGAACAATATTCTGCACTCTGCAAATGTCCCCTTTGTTCTACCTGTTGTATTTGTGCATGGCTTAATCGTATTATTGTATAGTATTAACCGAAGTAATTGGAATGCATGCAAACAAAAGTTTTTCACTGCATCTCAGTTCACATGACAATAATAAACCAATACCAACATTGACTAGAGACATTTACAGACTTGGTTTTATTGTAATCTATGGCTGGATGGTTGGACAATGAGATATCTGAAGCTTCTTGACATTTGTGTGATCATGCATTCAATTGGAATTGATATCTGTGGAGAGTAAAAGCAAACAAAAAGGTGGAAAAATTGACTTTTGGAAACAGTTTATTAGATACCCTGAATTCAAAATAATGTTTTAAATCTTTCCATAATTGGCATTACCAGTTTCATAAACAATTTATATGTTTCCAGCTTTCAAATGATTTCTGATAGTCTCTGTATTTGGGATATAAAGTTCCATATGCCTGAAGCAAGGATTGTAATTGTAATTGTAATTGTAATCAATTTATTAGCCAAGTATGTAAAAACATGCAAGGAATTTGATTTGCCTTACAGTCATACCAAAAAAGCAACAAGACACACAACTACATAACAATTAACATAAACATCCACCACAGCGCACTGTGATGGAAGGCAAAAATGTGTTATCTTCTTCCCTCCTTTTCTCCCGCGGTCGGGGCAGTCGAACCATCCGCAGCCGGTGATCGAAGCAATTTGCAGCTCCCGCGACCGGACGAAGTTCCTGCGGTTTGAGCTCCCGAAGTCGATCCCGAAGTGACAAAGGGATCGCCAGCTCCATGATGTTCGGCCGCAGAGCGAACAGAGATACGATACAGGAAAAGTTGCATCTCCATCGAGAAAAGAGATTTTAAAAAGTTCCCTCCCCAAATAATACAAAATTAAAGATACGCTAAAACATACATTTAACAACAGACTAAAAACAACAAAAGATTAAAAGTTCGAGACAGACTATTGGCGAGGCAGCCATCGTACAGTGCCACCCGGTGAATGAGGAATTCAAGGATGCAAGGAACTGAGCGGTGATGGGAATGAGCTGCCAGAGGAGGCAATTGAGGCAGGTACTATAACAATATTTAAAATGCAATTGGACGGATACATGAATAGGAAAGGTTCAGAGGGACATGGGCCAAACACGGGCAGGTGGGACTAGTGTAGATGGGACTTCTTGGGTGTATGGAACGAGCTGCCGGAGGAGGTAGTTGAAGCAGGTACAATTGCAACATTTAAGAAACATTTGCACAGGTACATGGATGGGATAGGTTAGAGGGAAATGGGCCAAACAGGGCAGGTGGGTTTAGTGTAGATAGGGCATGTTGGTCAGCGTGGGCAAGTTGGGCTGAAGGGCCTGTTTCCAATACTGTATCACTCTTTGATTCTATGATAAGTAAATTGGAATTAAAAAAAAAATTTGGTTAAAGGGTTTTCATGGAAGCATGCAAGATCCAGTTATCACCACTATTGGACAGCACTAAATGTTGCTGTAATCTGCTGCTCGTTCCTTCTGCATCTTCAGTACTTGTAAGACAGTGATACCTTCTACTGTCAACTCAATGTAATTCTAAATGAGACGCAAGAAGCTTTCTCCGACATTGGTTAACAATTCCTTACTCAATCAACTCCATCACAAAAGCTTTGCTGGCCATTCATCTCACTGATCACGCCGTGTTAAAGATGGTCGACACATTTCCCTACAGAACGGTCACAAAACGGGACACAGGTGATGTCTTGCATTGTGAGTAGGAAAGAACTGCAGTTGCTGGTTTTAATCAAAGGTAGACACAAAACGCTGGGGTATCTCAGTGGGACAGGCAGTGAAGGAGTCGAAGGAGAAGTTGTGAAATGGGTTCAGACAGGTTTAGATATGCGAGAACAATTGGCATCTGAGATTCTTCCTGCTGGGCTGATGTGATGGAAATAAGGATTTTTGAAGGCCAAGCATGTCTAAACAATTTTGACAATTGAGAGAAGGGTTCGGTGTCAAGGAAGTTTCATTAGTTTAGAGATACAGCGGGGAAACAGACCCTTTCGGCCCACCGGGTCCGCGCCAACCTACTATTCCTGCACAGCAACACTATCCTATACACACGAGGAACAATTTTTACATTTACCAAGCCAATTAACCTACATACGTGTACGTCTTTGGAAGTGTGGGAGGAAACCGAAGATTTCGGAGAAAACCCACGCAGATCACGGGGAGAACGTACAAACTCCGTACAGTCTTGTGTAAGTCTTTGGGTAAAACATTGAATAATCGTCATCTTATCTATCTGACTAAAGCGGAAGAGCAACGTGCAGCTAAATGAGACGCACACAAGTTATTTTTCAACCTACGTTCTTGTCAACCCAATCTTTACACATTCATTGGACTAGTGAAAAATAAGATCCTTTCGTATCAACGTGCATGTCAAATCCTGCTACCTTCTGGTAAAAGACAAGGAAAATAAGGCAATAAATTGGTAATAGATTAAAAAGAAAGAGATGCTTGGAGACTTGCCGTTGTATTCTGGCTCCAGAAGCATGAAAGATGGTATCAAACAAGCAACGGGTTTTACAGGAAATGAGAAAAAAATCTCTTTCACCATCTAAAATAAAAATACTTCTTTCCTTCCTCAGATTCTAAAGACCGACTGCTTCCAAACAACGTGGATGTAACATACCTTCTCCAACCATCAACAATCCCTAAGGAACGCAAGAAACCGCAGATGCTGGAGGCTGGAACAAGAAAACCCCAAACCTAAAACATTGTCACCAAGTGCTGGAGTGACTCAGCGGATCAGGCAGCATCTCACCAACAGCAGGTCGGGACGGTGGTCTTGGCAAGAATGGGGTCTACCGAGAGGGAGAACAAAGGGGGACCCGGCATGGGAGGGAGGCGCTGAGGACTAAGGAGGACCACGATGTAATGTGTTATAAATTGTTTGTGCAAAATTGAATATTTTATAACTTTGTTTGGTACCCTTTATGTGGCCACTCTTTGCATACCTTGGGGATGCAAAACAAAGAATATCACCGTGACTTGTGACATGTGACAATAAAGCGTTATTCATTCGTTCATCCCTGGAGATAAAGGATAGATGACGTTTCGGGTCAGGACCCTTCTTCATTGACTGCCAATTTCCCTCCACTGTTGCTGCCTCAACCGCTGAGTTCCTCTAACATATCGCATCCTATCCTGATTCTATAAGAAAAAATGAGTGGTCACACCAGGGAGATATGCAAAATGGGTGAGGTGAATTTGAATGGGAGTTAGCAGAACCACTAGAATATACAGGTTATATCAAATTGTGTAGGAGGGAACTGCAGATGCTGGTTTAAACCAAAGGTGGAAACAAAAAGCTGGAGTAACTCAGCTGGACAGGCAGCATCTCTGGAGAGAAGGAATGGCTGATGTTTCAGGTCGAAATCCTTCAGACATCTCGACCCGAAACGTCACTCATTCCTTCTCTCCAGAGATGCTGCCTGTCCTGCTAAGTTATATCAAATTACTTGCTTCAATGTTATCTATATTACTAAAAATCTGATCTTGACCGCTTTTGGCCCACTGTGCTGCGATTTCTGAGAGAACATCGCCACTTACAGCCTCCATTTTTGGCCACCTCGCTCAGAGCCCCCCTCCGCCTTCCAGGACCAGAGGACTTTTCCCATCGATGAAACATGAGAGATATATTAATGTTTTTTTTTAAATTCCCCATTCTCTCTGTTCTCTCTGCTGCCCCGCTGGCGGCAAGGGGGAGGGGGGAGGGACTATAAAACTCGGAAGTGCCATGCCTCAGTCTCTGCCAGACCCAGGAAGTGAGAGAGTCACGGCTCTCTGAACTGTGAATAACACTGAACGTACGTCTATTCAACGGTGAGTCCCCTTGATGTGGCAACTGCCAAATTGTTTACCTTCTTTTTTTAAAGTTTGTGTTCACAAAATTAATTTTGGTTGTCGGGTGGCTGCAGCCAAATTGTTTGCCTCGCCTTTTTAAAGAAATTGTGTTCACAAAATGGATTTTGGCTGTCGGGTGGCTGCAGCCAAATTGTTTGCCTCACTTTTTTAAAGAGTTTGTGTTCACAAAATAGATTTTGGTTGTCGGGTGGCTGCAGCACAATTGTTTGCCTCGCCTTAATAAAGAGTTTGTGTTCACAAAATGGACTTTGGTTGATGGGTGGCTAATTGTTTTTCCTTGGCTTGTCTTTTAAAATCATTGCAACAGTTGGCTGCCAGCCCAAGAATCCATTTGGCCCATAATGTCTATACTAGCCCTCTGGAAAACAGTTCCTTTGACCCGCAACACATACTAGCGCAACAAACCCCCCCCCCCCCCCCCCCCACTGGTGTGTAATATTGGAATTGGTGGAGAGGTGGAATATTGCGTTGGTGACCAGCCCTCCCGTGTGATGCTGGGACCCAACGGGTCTCACTTAGTCTGGTAATTTCTATTAATTCTATTTAATTTTCTGCAGGGCTTCCTTAATTGTGTGATGTCTCTCGTCTTTCTATGACCCTTACTCCGTGGATTGTCACCTTGTCGTGGTGGAGAAGCTTGTGTGGACCTGAGATCCTGAGAGCGATGCCGTCTGGAGCTATACTCCTGGTCGGGCCACCCATGGCGGCAAGGTCAAGGGGGAGGTCCCTGACAAAGAGCAATCCAACCAAGACCTCAACAATGGATCAGGTGAAGGACGATGGCTAACCATAGTGGAGCATCACAACGGCTGGGAAGGCGGATGAAGGCTGCAGCAGGAAAGGGTCTCCGGTCATCTTGGACTCCATGCCACTGGATCCTGATCCAGATCTGTCAAGGACCGTGGGGTGGCTGTCTGTGCACCAGTCTCCCCACATTAAATAAAGTCATGCACAGGCATCCTCCATATAGGGAATAACACCCTGGAGACACCCATGGTCAGCCGTGACCAAAGGGGATCTAAGAAGATGTAGGAAATTTCTTCCTCCCCCTTTACTCCTCACAAATGTAAGATAGATCACTACGAGCATCAGAGCAGATACAGCCAAACCGTTCTCAGCCCCATCTTCTGACAACTGAAACCAAGCAACATCCAAGCTGCACCATTTCAGCTACAAACAAGGTTGATACCTGTAGAACTATGGTTGTCTCTCTCTCTGTTCCCATATGTGACTATGTTTCTTGCTCATTCTATCTTACATCTTAAGTGTGGGTACCTGTCATAATTTCCTAATACATTTGTAATGTCTATATTTATGCTCCTCCGCTTACATCCGTGTTCTTTTCTGCGCTCTCGTGCTCTCTCTCACTCTCTCTCTCTCTCTGTCTCTCTCTCTCATTCCACCATCTCTCTTGTGACTGATACCACTGACCCAATCCAAAATATTGTCATCTTTGGTAGGGCTGAATACGAGTCCCAATTACTTTCCACTGGTTCAGGTTGGTTTATTGTCATGTATACCGAGGTACAGTGAAAAGCTTTTGTTGTATACTAAACATTCAGCAGAAAGACTATTTAATTAGGCCATTCACAGTCTCCAGATAGATACATGATAAAGGGAATAACAATTAGTGCAAGATAAAATCCAGTAAAGTCCAATTTAGATAGTCTGAGCATCACCAATGAGGTGGATGGTCTGTCAAGGAGGACTCTCTCTAACTTCTACAGGTGCACAGTAGAGAGCTTGCTGACTGGTTGCATCGTGGCTTGGTTCGGCAACTTGAGCGCCCTGGGGAGGAAAAGACTGCAAAAAGTAGTCAACACTGCCCAGTCCATCATCGGCTCTGACCTTCCTTCCATCGAAGGGATCTATCACAATCGCTGCCTCAAAAAGGCTGGCAGCATCTTCAAGGACCCACACCACCCTGGCCACACACTCGTCTCCCTGCTATCTTCAGGTAGAAGGTACAGGAGCCTGAGGACTGCAACGACCCGGTTCAGGAATAGCTACTTCCCCACAGCCATCAGGCTATTAAACTTGGCATGGACAAAACTCTGAACATTAATACCCCTCCATCTGTTATTTGCACTTTATCAATTTATTCATTCATGTGTGTATTTACGTATATAATTGTAGTCAATGCCTACTATGTTCTGTTGTGCTATGCAAAGAAATAATTTCATTGTCCTGTCAGGGACACATGACAATAAACTCTTTTGCCTTTGACTTTGACTTTGGTGGTTCAGGACCGCTCCCTCGTTGTTGATAGGATGAGTCAGTTGCCTGATCACAGCTGGGGAGAAACTGTCCCTGAATCTGGAGGTGTGTGTTTTCACACCTCTGTACCTCTTGCCTGATGAGATTACTTTATTTTCACATAAAATTCATAAAAATAAATTTTTATTCCATATCTTAGATTTGTTAGTAATAATTTGCAAATCCCATAAAACAAATTTCTATTACCTAAATTGTCAAAATGTGGTATGAATACCTACAATCTTCAGATAATTATTTCCAAGAGCATTGTTATGATCACAGTTAAAAACTAACACTCATCCAATTAACAAGAGCAATTACGTGGACAGTCAGAACCTTTTCCCTCGGGTAGAAACGTCATTGACTAAAGGGCCTGTCCCACTGTACAAGGTAATTCAAGAGTTCTCCCGAGTTTCCCCTGATTCAAACTCGGAGAATTACGGTAATAGCTGTACATAGGTATTCAGGCCTCTCGTGGACATTTTTCACCGTGCTGAAAATCCTTCACGAGTTACCGCGTTTCCCGAGTACCTGCCGTTAGCATTACGAGCCGCTACGAGACATCCACGAGCTCTGACGTAGCCGCTACATACATTCTACGTACTTACCACGAGTTTGATATTTTTTTAAACTCGGGAGAGCTCTTGAATTTCCTCGTACAGTGGGACAGGCCTTAATGGTGTACTTTTAAAGTGAGAGGGGCAAAGTTTAAAGGAGATGTGCGGGGCGAATTTTTTTTTACACAGAGGGTGATGGGTTCCTGGAACGCACTTCCAGGGTTGGTGATGGAGGCAGATACGATGGTGGGGTTTATGTTTTTAGATAGGCACACGGATAGGCATGTAACAGAGGGATCTTCGTCTTCTTGCGAATGGCGTGCACAGCCAAAAGTTGCAGTACAACTTGTTCTATTTGATCTTATTTGATTGTGCACACCGGGTTGATTGCATTCGTCGAAACAGGGTGGAACACGTGAAGGTTGCAATCTCCCACCCCAAACAGAGGGATATGGTAGGTATTTGAGATTAGTTTATCTTAGCTTCATGTTTTGCATCAACATCAACAAGAGCAAATTATTAGCTTGTAAAGTTCAGTTGACACAGATACTTGTGTAACACTGAATGCTACTTAAGCTTGCATGACAGGCAAAAAAGTGTGGAAAAGGCAGTCATTTTAATGTGTTCTTCTTGTGCCCTGACAAAGGATGTTTCCACTAGTGGGACAGTCTCGAACCAGAGGGTATCGCATCAGAATAAACGGACGTACCTTTAGAAAGTTGAGGAGGAATTTCTTTAGTCAGAGGGTGGTGAATCTGTGGAATTCATTGCCACAGGCAGTTGTGGAGGCCAGGTCATTGGGCATTTCTAAGATGGAGATTGATAGATTCTTGATTAGTAAGGCTGTCAAGGGTTATGGAGAGAAGGCAGGAGAATGTGATTGAGAGGAAAGATAGATCGTGATTGAATGGCGGAGTAAACGCGATGGGCCGAATATCCTACTGCTCCTACGAACTTATGAAATTTACCAGAACTTAATTGCTGCACGATGTCATACATATTTACCAGGGTATTCTGAAGGGGGCTCAACTTAATGATGTTGACATCTGTTGGGAAAGGGAGGGGTTCAAGGTGAGGACATGTAGCAATTGCAATGATTGATAATTTGAAGATGATGTGGAAACACTCTGGTGACAGTGAATAATCGGCTTAGCTACAGATCTGGAAGGTTGAACTCAGAAAGGGTCAGGAGTGAAGACACCTGAAACTTATTAGTGTGTAAATATTCTGCTTATCACCTTGTGCAATTTGACTTTGATAAAGGAAGTTCAGGAGAATAAATTCCCTCTGCATATTTTTTAAGGAAAACTGGTGCACCTCAGTGCAAACTGTGTTAATAATGGAAAGTACACTGTTCTAGCTGGAAATACAGCCATGCACTGATCACCGATTGGCAGTGGGAAATACACCTCCTGCCATATTGATAGCAATAACAAAAATAGACTTGTTCTTGATACAGGCTTGACGCACTTTGAAGTCCTATTGTGCAAATTTGTGTTGCCCCGAATTTAATGGCATCAGATGTTTGTGTCCTAAAAATCTAATTCTCTTCCAAATCTGACAGAGTGATTGGAAACAGGAAAGTTTGCAGTGCTTAAGTCTACAATGGGCAGACTAACCCTCAACCCCATTGTGGACATTGGACATTGTCTCTGGGATTGACGCACCACAATGCTGAGACCTGTACCTGCACTCTGTGTCTTTCCCAATGCTCGACCTACTGCGCTTGAGTCTGGCTTGATTGCATTTATGCACAGTATTTTTTGACCTGATTGGACAGCATGCAAAATAAAGCTTTTCACTGTACCTTGGAACACGTGACAATTATAAACCTAAACAGCCAGGCTAGTTTATTATTGAGACTGAAAGATTAAACATGTAGCTGAGAGCTGATTTTCTATCCAGAAAAATGCAAACTCAGACAATAATTTAGAGCAGATCGACCAAGAAATGTATTGTTCTAGCTGGGCATACAATTAGCTTCACCCGCTATATATACTTTTTTTTTCAGAAGTCAATATGATACAATACAATATGATGCAATTGAACTTTATTTATCCCAGGAGGGAAATTGATCTGCCAACAGTCATAAAACACTAGATACATGAAACATGAAATTAAGTGGCCGAGTGGAAAGGATTGGGGATGAGCAAAGATTTGGGGAGGGGCGTCAGCCTGCTCCACGACAGAACGGGGAAGAGTTGTACAGTTTAATAGCCACAGGGAAATAGGATCTACTGTGGCTATCAAACAATCCTAAGAAAGAGGAACACAATCGGACAAGAAACATAACAAAAGTTAACAATCTTTGTTAACAAGGGTTGTGGGTGCTTAGAACCCATTGCCGAGGATGGTGGTAGAGGCAGATATGATAGCGGCATCTGAGGCTTTTAGATAGGTACATGGATATGCAGGAACTGAAGGTTATGTATCACATGCAGGCAGAGGGGATTAGTTCATCTTGGCATCATATTTGGCTTGGACATTGAGGGCTGATGGGACTGTTTTTGTGCTGTTCTAAAAGAAGCATCTTTGCAAAAACTAAAACCATTCCTTCTCACCTGCTTTGACATTCTGAGGCGACATAAATTCCAGTTCTGATTTGATTGCAGAGATTTCTGATCCTGTTTCAGGCTCCAAGTCCTCATCGAAAGACTGATAGGATTCAAAAGACTGACTGTAGGATTGATGACTCTTCGTGTTTTCACCAGTGTACGTTGCGAATGATTCATCAGAGTACCTCACAAGGCTGCTCCTGGGGCTGCGGAGAGCTTCACAGGAATCATCTTCAGGATTCAGGTCTCCAATCTGCCCTGCACTCATTATTATTTTGCTTGCAATAGATGAGCAGTGGGCTGCCTAAAATAGAAAAGCAAAGAGGTTTCTTGTAAGTTTGGTTTAGTTTAGTTTAGTTTAGTTTAAAGGCACAGTGCGGAAACAGACGCTTCAGCCCACATAGTCCGCGCTGACCAGTGATCCCTGTATCCTATCACTATCCTACACATTAGGAACAATTTGCAATAATTACCGAAGACAATTAACTGCAGTCCTCTACGTTTTTGGAGTGTGGAAGGAAACAGGAGCACCCGGGGGAAACCCATGCGGTCACAGGGAGAACATACAAACTCCGTACTGACAGCACATGTGGTCAAGATCGAACCCGGGTCTCTGCAGCATGTAAGGCAGCAACTCTACCGCAGCGCCAAGTATATAAAATTATGAGAAGCAGAGATAGGGTGGACAGTCAGAGCTTTTCTCCAAAGGTCGAAATGGTAATGATGAGATGGCATATCTTTAAGTTGAGAGGAGCATAGTTTAAAGGAGATGTGCGGGGAAAACTTTTTACACAGATAGTGGGGGGTTACTGGAACACACTGCCAGTGGTGGTGGTGGAGGCAGGCAAGATGGTGGCGTTTAAGAGGTTTTTAGATAGGCACATGGATATGCATGGAACAGAGGGATATGGTATGAAAGACATCCTTGCCATAGAGGGGGTACAGAGAAGATTCACCAGACTGATTCCTGGGATGTCAGGACTTTCATATGAGGAAAGATTGGATAGACTCGGTTTGTACTCGATGGAATTTAGAAGATTGAGGGGGGATCTTATAGAAACCTACAAAATTCTTAAGGGGTTGGACAAGCTAGATGCTGGAAGATTGTTCCCGATGTTGGGGGAGTCCAGAACAAGGGGTCACAGTCTAAGGATAAGGGGGAATTCCTTTAGGACCGAAATGAGGAAAACATTCTTTACACAGAGAGTGGTGAGTCTCTGGAATTCTCTGCCACAGAAGGTAGTTGAGGCCAGTTCATTGGCTATATTTAAGAGGGCGTTAGATGTGGCACTTGTGGCTAAAGGGATCAGGGGGTATGGAGAGAAGGCAGGTACGGGATACTGAGTTGGATGATCAGCCATGATCACATTGAATGGCGGTGCAGGCTCGAAGGGCCGAATGGCCTACTCCTGCACCTATTTTCTATGTTTCTATGTTTCTATGTATGCGTTTGAGATTAGTTTGGCATCATGTTCAGCACCAACATTGTGGGCCAAAGGGCCTGTGCAGTACAGTTCCATGTTCTATGTTCCCAAAAGAAGTATGGAACCGTGAGATTAGCCACAGTGTCACAAAGGAACAGAGAATAATTAACCGTTAAATCTACTGTCAAACAAAATCAATGAAGCCCGATATCATACTACTGGAAAAGTATGAACGCAAGTACACTTTGTTTTTAAGCTGGATAATTTGTTTTTTTCTCATCTCGCACGCACTCACAAATACAGGTGACCTAGATAAATTGTGTAGGAAGGAACTGCAGATGATGGTTTACACCGAAGATAGACACAAAATACTGGAGTCACTCACGGGACAGGCAGCATCTCTGGAGAGAAGGAATGGGTGATGTTTCGGGACGAGGCTCTTCTTCAGGCTAAGAGAGCCAGAGGAGAGGGAGTCTAGAGATATGGAAGGGCAAGGTGCGAAAATGACAGATCAAAGCAGACGATGCTAATGAAAAGTCGAACGGTTCATTGTTACCTGAGGGGAAGGCGACAAAGAGGCGTACAATCAGTTAAATTAATCAGGACAGTGAAACTAGACAGAGTAGTAGGGTGGGGGAGGGACGGAGAGAGAGGGAAAGCGAGGGTTTGGGAAATTGTTGCTGTCTTCATTCCCGGTCTCCAAACCTCTGCTGTTGTCTGAAATTGTTGTCTTGGCAACAGGGACGTATCTGTCCTCACCTCTCAGCTCAGTGACCTGTGACCTCCGGCCTGCACGGACGGAGCTGGTTGGCTTCACACTCTGTGGGGGGGGGCGGGAATTCTGCGCGGGCCCTGTGTGTTTCTACACTCCACCCGGGTTGCTGAAAACATGAATCTCAGTAATAAATGGCTGGATTTCTCTGAGCCTCCTGGTTCTTCCCCAAACCTTCTGCTGGCACTGAGTCCCTCCAGCAACTGGAGTATTCCATTCCTCACTCACTCCAAGGGGAGGAAATCCTGCAGTGTCTCGGCAAGCATTTGCTTTTACCCTCAGATCAATAAGGAACAGCTTCAAATCAATGTCCCAATGCTAACACGTCCTTCCAATTTTAATCTTCCCTACTGCCGACAAAGAGGCGCATTCCTTCTCTGTAGTTTAGCAGTTTAGACCCCCCCCGTGTAACTTTTAATAATGTCAATAAACCCCTCCCACTAATCACTGTGTGAGATGCAGATCCAAAATCCTGTCTGTAATTCCAGAGTGTCAAGAGTGTTTGATTAGCAAAAAAAAAAAAAAAAAAAGTGCTGGAGTAACTCAGCTGGTCAGTCGGTTTCTCCGGAGAGGATGGATAGGCAATGTTTCAGGCCGTGACCCTTCTGCAGCAACAGCATATGCACACTCGACGGGCCGAATGGCCTAATTCTGCTCCTATGTCTAATGGTCTACTGACAACAGAACAATGAGATTCTTACTTGCAGCAGCACAACAGGCCTGTAAAGGGCCTGTCCCACTTGGGCATCATTTGCGTGTCATTTACACGACGGGTCGGCAGTGACTGACACGCGACAGTCACGCGAAAATCGTCTAGTAGTACGACAATCTCACGCCAAGTAGTGCCAGTCTCCGTAGCAAGGATTTTCCAAGTGAAAAATGTTCAAAACTCGGCGCGCTTTATTCACGGATGATCACACATTGCGCGGCGCTCAAATGACGCGCAAATGGTGCAACGACTGCGTACGGGCGGCAAGCAGCGCCACATGGTTACGGACATTGACGCATGGTGATGCATAATAAATTAGCATGTTCGTGCATCACCGTGGGTAACCATGAGGCACCACGCGCTACACGTACACCATCAGTACGTCAGCATGCGCAATGGATATGTCACGGAGGTGGCGCGCGAAGATTTGGAACATTCCAAAATCCTGGGGCAATAGGGAAGCACCGCGCGTTACCTCATACGCCACCACGCCTCAGCACACGTCACAACGCGCCAACCAATTTTTAGGATTTTGCATAAATGACGCGCAAATGACTCGTCATTGTGGGACTGGCCCTTACACAGATATTATATAATCAATAAATTAATAACCACAATACTAGAGCAAATAAATAGTTTGTAATGCAGTCCACAGAAGTTCACAGTTAAGGTTTGTGTTGTGTAGTGTTTAAGTGCCTGATGGTTACCGGCCACAGTCTATGGGCTTTAAACATAGCGCTATGGGTCACAGACTCGTAGAACACATTCTCGTAGAACACTAGCCTAATGGGAGAGGGAGTGACCGGGGGTGAGACTGATCCTTGATCAAGCTGGTGGCCTTGCGGAAGCAGCGTGAAACGTAGGTGGAGTCAATTAATTTGCGTGATGGTCTGGGCCACAACTTTGATATTTCTTGCATTCTTGGATGGAGCAGTTCCCAAACCATGCTGTAATACATCGTGAAGGGAAGTCTAAAGGGGCATGGGAGAGAATGGGGCTGAAAGAGAATGAACTGGGAGAGAGTAGGGTCGCATTCTACAAGGTCCTGCAATTTAATTTAATGGTCTCCAAAACTAAATGTGCAGTAAACTTGCACTGTGACATTTGCTTAGCATCCTTTATAGCTCTCTGTTATCTCAATAGCAATATCTAAATTCCAGGAACAGTATCCATCCTAAGAATTTTCTTGAGCAAAACACATTGAGGATTTTGTTAAAGAAGGAACTGCAGATGCTGGAGAATCGAGGGTTACACAAAAAGCTGGAGAAACTCAGCGGGTGCAGCAGCATCTAAGGAGCGAAGGAGATAGGCGACGTTTCGGGTCGAGAAGGGTCTCGACCCGAAACGTCGCCTATCTCCTTCGCTCCTTAGATGCTGCTGCACCCGCTGAGTTTCTCCAGCTTTTTGTGTAACCCCACATTGAGGATTTTGTTGGGCAAAACACAAAGTGCTGGAGTAACGAAGGGACAATTGCCGTTTTGGACTGGGACCCTTCTGAGTCTGAAGAAGGGTTGCGACCCGAAACATCACCTATCCATGTTCTCCAGAGATGTTGCCTGACCTGTTGAGTTACTCCAGCACTCTGTGCCTTTTTATTTTTAGTAAACTAGCATCTGCGGTACATTATTTCTATACGTTAATAAAGTCAAACACAATCTTAATCAGCAGCCAACAACAAAAAAGCCAGTGGGTGAAATAGGTAAACTATGGAAAAAGTGTCACTCTTACATATTGGAGAAGCAGCCATGTTTCTATTTGAATAAGGAACTGTTGGCATTGACAACCTTAATCATATTAAATGGAAAGTAGGCTGTGGGCCTATTCCTGCTCCACTCCTTGTTCTTTGTCCATTTGCAGTTCTTCTTGTGACCCACAGGTGGCAGACGTGTTTCAGCTTGTAAGTCTCCTTTCATGCAAGACTATTGTTACTTTAACAACAGATACGAAGTAGCTTCCTACAAAAGCAAAAAGTGTAAACAGACCCAGATAATTTACCCAATATTTTACTTTGTCATTTAAAAATATGCCGCATTGTTAAGAAAAGCAGGACACTGATTGTCTGTGGTCTCTACCTGAAACATCATCCTTTCCTTCTCTCCAGAGATGCTGCCTGGCCCGCTGAGTTACCTCACCATCTACTTATTGTATCTTTGTCACGATTGTAATCATGTGTAGTCTTTCTGCTGACTGATTAGAATGCAACATAAAGCTTTCCACTGTATCTCATTATACATGACAATAAACTACTAATAATAATAATTAATCATAGTCTATTGTAGTTCAGAGCTTATTTGAGGTTGTGGTGTTTAATAGCTTGATGGCTGTAGGGAAGTAGCTGTTCCTGAACCTGGACGTTACAGTTTTCAGGCTCACTTCAACCCACTGATGTTTGAACAGTTTTCTACAACAGTTAAACAATCTAGAAATTGATTTTCACTAATCTATCATTAATATTTGGCCAGAAAGATTGAGATTAAAATATTTAGACATCCCACCACTCTCAAAGGTCAAAAGAGGTCAAAAGAGTTTATTGTCATGTGTCTCTGACAGGCCAATGAAATTATTTCTTTGCATAGCACAACAGAACATAGTACGCATTGACTACAATTATATACGTAAATACACACATGAATGAATAAATTAATAAAGTGCAAACAACAGATGGAGGGGTATTAATGTTCAGAGTTTTGTCCAAGCCAAGCTTAATAGCCTGATGGCTGTGGGGAAGTAGCTATTCCTGATCCGGGTCGTTGCATTCCTCAGGCTCCTGTACCTTCTACCCGAAGGTAGCAGGGAGATGAGTGTGTAGCCAGGGTGGTGTGGGTCCTTGATGATGCTGCCAGACTTTTTGAGGCAGCAACTGTGGTAGATCCCCTCGATGGAAGGAAGGTCAGAGCCGATGATGGACTGGGCAGTGTTTACTACTTTTTGTAGTCTTTTCATCTCCAGGGCACTCAAGTTGCCGAACCAAGCCACGATGAAACTGGTCAGCAAGCTCTCTACTGTGCACCTGTAGAAGTCAGTGAGAGTCCTCCTTGACAGACCAACTCTCCGTAATCTTCTCAGGAAGTAGAGGCGCTGATGAGCTTTCTTAATAATTGCATCTGTGTTCTCGGACCAGGAAAGATCTTCAGAGATGTGCACGCCCAGGAATTTGAAGTTCTTGACCCTTTCAACCATCGACCCGTTGAAACAGGACTGTGGGTTCCCATCCAACTCCTTCTAAAGTCCACAATCAGTTCCTTGGTTTTGCTGGTGTTGATGGCCAGGTTGTTGTGCTGGCACCATATGGACAGTTGCTCGATCTCTTTTCTATACTCTGACTCATCCCCATCAGTGATATGTCCCACAACAGTGGTGTCGTCAGCGAACTTGATGATAGAGTTCTGCCTAAGACTCTGCCTAAAACAGTCCTTTAAGGTGTAGGAAAGAACTGCATATACTGGTTTAAATCTGTCTAAGTCTGAAGAAGGGTCTTGGCCCAAAACGTCACCCATTCCTTCTCTCCAGATATGCTGCCTGTCCCTGTGAGTTACTCCAGCCTGTTGTGCCTACCCTCTCCTTCTGGGTAATGTCCTCTAATCTAGGCAGCATTCGAGTGAACCTCTTCTGCACCCCCTCCAAAGTCCTAGTAAGCTGGCGTGTGATATCCAGATTTCATTTCGGAGTCACGTGAGTGACTTCGTGAAGAGCCCGCCGGCGCGCATGCTCGACATATCGTCGAACCGCGTTGCTGCGACGGCTGGCGGTGGAGCGCGCTCCTCGCCAGCCCTTCAGAAGGGGCCACGGAGGTAAGTATCCTACCTTTAGTTGGTGATCCTTGTTGTTGGTTTGTCTTGCAGCAAGGACATGGATGGGAGTTCCAAGGGCCGGAGGACGTCAGGACGAGTTCGCCGGTCAACAGTTCCGGGGCCTTTACCATCGGCAGTACCTGCAACGCAGGCCGGGACTCAGGCGGAGATGTGGGTAAGCCCTGTGTTTACAGGTCCGGATCCGCCAGCACACCACAGCTCGGAGGAGTTCGACGAGGAGGAGTGTGGTGTGCCGCCAGAGCAAGGGGACCCTGCCATGGCAGTCAGGTCGTCAGCAGGCTCGCTGGCGACCTCGAGCTGGGTGCGTGCGGCTGCACGGCCCGTTCCACTCAGCCCTCCGAGTAGGGGAAGGGCAGGAGCCCAGAAGCCTAACCCTGCCAGGGCTAAGGCATTGCCTGACACGGAGGAGCGGTCAGGTTCCAGGGCGAGACCCGGGGCGGCTGTGAGGTCCAGCCGGCACACCCCGACTCTCGACGCCGGGACGGGTCGGTTGAGTCGGGTCTCGTCACGGTCGCCGAGCCCCCCATGGATGGGTGGGCGAGACCATGCGTCGGCAAGGTCTACGATGTGGGCAGCCGGCGAGCCTGCGCGGGCTTCAGGCAGCCATGCTTCGGCTGGTGCCGACACCACGCCGCAAGTGCCCTTAGTGGCAGCGGCTTCAGCTCCCGCTAAACGGAGGCGGTTGAACACGCCCGCGCGGGAATCGCGCAGTTTCGCCTCGGCGGCTGTTAGCGACAACTACCGGCACCGGCAGGGCCTCGATGAGGTGCGGGCCGATGATAGGAGCCCGGTTTTCTTTTCAGAGCCGGAGGACTCCGACCACCTGAGTGTTCAGGGTGAAGGGCGTATTGACCGTATGGAGCGGCTGCTGGAGCTCCTGCTTCAAAGTCAACAACAGCAGGGCAGCAACAGGCACAGGGCGTCGTCACCAGCCTCTACCATCAGCCTGGAGCAGCAGGAGGAGGAGGTTTTGGTGGATCCCATACCATCTCCGTTGGAGGTGCCAGCGGAGGATCTTCTGGATGTGGCGACCAAATTTGCGGCCCCACATTCATCTGGACTTCCTTTAAACGCAAAGCTGGCAGCCACTGTGGACTGTCTTAACAACCAGCAACTACAGGAAGAAGTCCTCATTCAGGCAATGAGCCGTCACAAGGCTCCATCCAATTGCAACTCCCTCAACGTGCCTGTGGTCAATACGCCGATATGGGGCAACATCAGTGCGGCTATCCGTCAACAAGAGGTAAAATTGCAGCGGATCCTGAAGCTCCTCACGGCCGGTATTAACGCCTTTGCGCGGTCGGTGGACGGGGACGAACTGAATTTGGACCAGGAAGATGCTCTGGCCCTCCTGTGCGCGACCCAGCACAAAATCAACGGGTTTCGCAAAACCAGCATCCGCCCAGCGCTCAATCCGAAGTTTGCAGGATTGTGTAAACCACCGCCGCCGCCCCCGCCCCGTCAGCTCTTTGGGGAGGACCTCTCGAAGAGAGTCAAAGAGCTTGACGAACAAGCCAAAACGGTGGGGATCATGCGCTCTCAGAGTGCCCCCGCACCGTCAGGCTCAAAGTCTCCATACATTCGATCACGAGGGTCTGCTAGTACCTCGACGAGGACCCACCCTCAAGCTCCACAACGACAGCAACATCAGACCCAGCACCAGGGGTCTTTTTTAGGACAGGGTCGGCAGAGACCCTGGTGGAAAACGAAGATGCCGCGCCCTCAAGCCAACCCAGCACCTCCACGTCCACCCACGCGTGTCAAGGACCGCCGGTAACCACGGAGGTGAGGGGGTCTGGTTCTCTCTTTTCTCTTTGTTTAACTTCACATGTTGGTGGTCGCCTTCGGTTGTTTTTGGGTGCATGGGGTAATTTTACTGGTGACGAGTATGTGTTGCAGAATATTCAGGGGCATAAAATTGAGTTTATTAATGGCGACATTCCTCCATCCCAGCACATGCCCGCTCGAACGTTTCAATTATCTGCTGCAGAACAGGCAGCAGGCTACAAGGAACTTTTAAGTCTTGAGCAGAAGGGAGTGATTGAGAGAGCGGTGCATGAGCCAGTTGAATTTGTTTCGAATATATTCACCAGACCTAAGAAGGATGGAGGTTGTCGTGTCATTATTGATCTAACCCGTTTGAATACTTTTGTAACATATACTCATTTTAAAATGGATACGTTTGACACAGCCCCTAGATTGTTGACTAAATTAGTGAAACCAATTATGGCTTATTTGAGACAACGACACCATATAGTTATGGCCTACTTAGATGATATCTTAATTGTGGGCCACACCCTGGAATTGGCTGAACAGGGTGTTGCAGCTGCTGTCAATATATTTCAACAATTAGGGTTTATTGTCCACCCAGAGAAATCAAAGTTCTGCCCTGCCCAGGTGATTAATTACCTAGGGTTCACGGTGAACTCTATAAGCATGAGGGTTACCATTCCAATTAACAAGATTGAGGAGGTTACCCAGGTGTGTCAAGATTTAATCCGCACCAATATACCATCGATTCGGCATTCAGCTACAATAATTGGGAGGCTTGTAGCTTTGTTTCCGGCAGCGCGATATGGACCTTTGCATTATCAGAATTTGCAAAGAGCTAAAATTGCTGCGTTAAAACAGAACGCTGGTCATTATGATCGGTCCATGCAGCTGCCGCCCGAAGCGATAAATGAGTTGCAATGGGGGGTGTGTCACATTAGCAGCTCATTCAAGCCTATCAGGGAGGCTAATCCGGTGGTATATTTGCAGACTGATGCAAGCTCCAATGGCTGGGGAGCCACGGATAATTGCTCTAGTTGTGGGGGCAGATGGGACACCCTTGAATCAACGATGTTGTTGACTCAAGGGATTAACTATTTGGAGTTGCTGGCAGTATTCCACGGACTTCGTGCGTATTGTTCCAAGCTTGTTGGAGCACATGTCCGTCTCCAAATAGACAACACCACAGCAGTGGCATACTTAAACCATATGGGTGGTACCAGGTCAGTTTCGTGTCACAAATTGGCTAACTCAATTTGGCTCTGGTGTGTTCAAAGAGACATTTGGATTTCAGCTACCTATTTGCCAGGTGAGCTTAATACTGTGGCGGACACCAGGTCACGCAAATTTAATGACAATATTGAATGGATGTTGCATCCTGAGATTTTTTCTAGTCACAGCCAAATTTGGTAAACCGGACATTGACCTTTTTGCGTCACGGTTGAACCATCAGGTACCAACCTACGTTTCATGGGAACCAGATCCTGGGGCAATAGCGCTTGATGCATTCTTGCTGGACTGGGGGAATTGGTTTTTCTATGCCTTCCCCCCGTTTTGCCTCATCAGTCGGGTATTGCGAAAGATTCAGGCAGATGCTGCCAAGGGCATCCTTATTATACCCGACTGGCCCACACAGCCTTGGTATCCGGTGGTCTTTGACATGCTCAACGAACCTTGGGTCCTTTTGAAGGGTTGCCCACAATTGGTTACTCACCCTGTCTCAGGGGAGCCACATCCCTGCCATGGCTATTTAAATTTGTTGGCTTGCAAGGTTCTGAACAGGCCGTTAGTCCAATACGGCCTCTCAGCTCGGACCATGGATACCATCGGGGCGTTGTGTCAAGAGTCCACAAGGCGAAGATACCGCTCGCATATTAAGAAGTGGGAAGCCTACTGCAGCCGCTCTCGCATCACGTACGATGACGTGACAATAACTGACGTCCTGGAATTCCTCGCGGGGTTGCACCATGATGAACACTTAAGTTACAGTGCCATCAACAGCGCCAGAAGTGCGCTATCATTCTACCTCAATATTGGGGTAGGATCCAACAGGCTAGTGTCCAGACTCATGCGGGGTATATTCAATATGAATCCGCCTACACCACGCTATAATATCACCTGGGATGTCAGGGACGTATTAACCCTGCTCAGGACGTGGTCTCCCATGGAAGGGCTCCAACTGGACCAACTCACCATGAAGCTGGTGATGTTACTAGCGCTGACTTCAGCTCAGAGGGTACAGACACTACACAAACTTCTTGTCGACAGAATGACTTCTACCCCTACAGAAGTAGTCTTTTTCATTGACGAGCTACTAAAGCAGCATAGACCTGGGTGCACAGGGCTGCAGCTGAAGTTCCCAGCATACCCCGCAGATGCTAGGCTATCCGCCACTATGTCAAGGTGACGGCACGCATCAGAGGAATGGAGAGATACCTGCTTGTCACTCATAAGAGACCTCATCATCGAGTGACAGTCCAGACGATATCCAGGTGGCTTTGAGTCGTCTTGGGTAAGTCAGGTATCGACACTAATGTGTTCAAGTCTCATTCCACCAGGGCTGCATCGACGTCAGCGGCGAGGGTCATGGAGGTGCCCATGGACCAAATTCTCGCCACAGCAGGATGGGCTCGTGAAGCTGTGTTCCAGCGTTTTTATAACAAGCCTGTTGCTGCTCCTCTACAGTTCGCAGAAGCCGTGCTGAATGCAGGTCAAGAACGTGGAGATGTCCCCGCATGAGGGGTTTTTGATTTGTTATTAATAACTCTGCTCTTGTTTTGCAGTATGAACTATTGAGCAAGTTTGTTCCTCCCATCCATCCCTGGTAGTGGTGTGTCAGCATGGACGTGGTCCAGGGCATGTAATCACAGAAGCTTTGAAGTCTTCACGAAGTCACTCACGTGACTCCGAAATGAAATAGTAAGATTGAACGAGAACTTACCAGTTCGAAGGTTGATCTTTATTTTATGAGGAGTCGAAGTGAGGGATTTCGTGCCCTCCTCGCCCAACCCTCAATCACCTTCATCTGGTAATCTTAGTCACTTCAATCTTACTATGCGAAGTCATTTCTTTTGTTGGTTTCTGTGATTCCACGCCACTACTTTGAAGTATGTCGAGCATGCGCGCCGGCGGGCTCTTCACGAAATCCCTCACTTCGACTCCTCATAAAATAAAGATCAACCTTCGAACTGGTAAGTTCTCGTTCAATCTTACTATTCTGATGCACAATGCCCCAACTAATGAAGGGAAGCATAGCATACATCTTCTTTACCACCCTTTCTACTTGTGTAGGGATGCATTTGCAGTTTTGCTTACAGTTCTGTTGCCACTTTCAAGGAGCTATGGACATGCATCCCAAGATCAATGCTACATCAATGCTATTAAGGGTACTGCCATTAACTGTATACTTTCCCCCATTTCACCGCCTGATTGAGCGTAAGCAAAAGCTGTAGAAAAGGGGCATTTTCAGCACAGATAAAAGTCGCAGCAGCAATAGTTGCAACAGGAAGGTTTATTTTGGTGTGGGAGAGGGAATCATGGAGACACAGATACACACTGCAACGCACCATCCTCAACGTTGTCCTTCTTATGTTTGATTTTGGAGAGCAGGGGAAGGAGAAAGTGAGACGGAGATACAAGGAACTGCAGTAACCCAGCGGATCAGGCAGCATCACTGGCAAACATGGAGACTGTGATGAGAGGGGCAGGAGAAAGCTGGAAGAGAGGTGGGGCAGGACAAAGCTTGGCGAGTGATAGGTGGATACATTTGGGGGTGGGGGGGGGTTTGAATTGAATTGAATTACCTTTATTGTCATTCAGACCTTTCGGTCTGAACGAAATTTCGTGCCTGCAGTCATACATATATTAAAAGTAACAAAACCACACAATAAACATAAATTTAACATCCACCACAGTGAGTTCACCAAACACCTCCTCACTGTGGTGGAAGGCGAAAGTCTTAGAGTCTCTGTCTTCTTCCCTCCTTGTTCTCCCTCTTCGCTGAGGAGATCCAGGCCTCCGATGTCACCAGGCCCGTGGCCGAGCCTCCGAAACCGGGCCGCCGCCTCCGCCATCGTCGGAATGCTGGAATACCGCCACAGGGCCCGGTGCTGGAACGGTAGAGCACCGCAGCTCCAAAGCCAGGTCGCCGCTGGAGCACCGCATCCCCGAAGCCAGGTCGCCACTGGAAGCTGGAAGGCCGCCAGCTCTGCCATTAGGGCCTCAGCACAGACGGAGATGGTGACGGGGGACATGACACGAAAAATCGCATCCCCCCGAAGGGAGAGACTAAAACCCTGTTTCTCCCACCCTCCCCCACCCCCCCCCCCCCCCACACACACACACACACATACACAACATAATAAACTAAAATAATCATTAAAACCAGACACAAAGACAAAAATAAAATAAAAAACAGACGGACTGCAGGTGAGCCGCAGCTGCCAAGCAGCGCCGCCACTTCCGGACCGCCGCCACTTCCGGATGTCTTTGGACAGGCAGATAGTTGGACAAGTGAGCTTGTAATGCTAATATATCCAAAACAAGCCAAGATAAAGGAAAAAAAGCTGGAAGCACTCACGAGGTCAAATGGCATCTGTGGATTGAGAAACAGATTCAAGGTTTCAAGCCAAGGTTCCATCAGAACTGGAAAAGTGAGGAAAAAAAGCATGTTTTACATTGCAGAACTTGACAGGGTGGAGTGAACAGAGGGAATGTGTGTGATAAGGCGCAGAACAGAGTTGTCAAGGTAACAACTGCTTTAAAAAATGGCCGCATGGATTCAGAAGAGAAAAGCAAAGAAACAAGTTGAAACAGAAAAGTACAGGGATATCTGTGATGAGTATTAAAGAAAAAGTTGATACCGGAAATTGTTGAAGGATTGTTGTGTTCTTGGATGAAAGAAACAGCATGGAGCAAGTCATAGAGTCAAAGGGTGATACAGTGTGGAAACAGGCCCTTCGGTCAACATGTCTCAGCTGCTCTAGTCCCACCAGCCTGCGCTTCAGTGTGGAAACAGGCCCTTCAGCCCAACCGACCATCGATCACCCACCACAGTAGCTCTATGTCATCCCATTTTCTCATCTTAACCCTCAAATTATTTAGCTTAGCATCTTCGTTCTCTAACGTTTCTGTGAAATACTTTGCCAGAATCTCCGATGTTAAAAGAATTACACCAGTGATACCCGACCCGAAACAGCACCTGTCCATGCTCTCCATAGAGGCTGCCTTATCCGCAGAGTTATTCCAGCACTCTGTGGCTTTTTTTGTTGACCAGCATCTGCAGTTCCTTGTTTCTACATACCAATAGCCCTGTCCCACAGTACGAGTTCATTCCAAGAGCTCTCCCGAGTTTAAAAAAAATCAAACTCGTGGTAAGCACGGAGAATGAACGTAGCGGGGACGTCGGAGCTTGGGGACATCTCTTAGCGCTAACGGCAAGTACTCGGGAAGACTCGTTAACGGCAGGTATGCACAGGAAGACTCAACATGATGAAAAATGTCCACGAGAGCCCCGAGTACCGACGAGTGGCCATTACCGTAAATCTCCGAGTTCGAACTCAGGAGAGCTCTTGGAATGAACTCGTACCGTGGGACAGGGGTTTAATGCTAATAATTCATCTGTGCATTTAGTAAACATATTTATAAAACCATCAGGCAACAAAGGATTGCAGACATACACCATAGACAAAATGGATTTTGGAGAAGATATCTACAATTGATTCCAACTAGAGTCATAGAGTCTTACAGTGTCGAAAAAGGCCCTTCAGCCCAACATGCACACACCGGTCAACATGCCCCACCTACACGAGTCCCACCTGTCTGCATTTGGCCCATACCCCTCTATACCTGTCCTATCCAAGTACCTGTCTAAATGTTTCTTAAACGTTGGGATAGTCCCTGCCTCAACTACCTCCTCCAGCAGTTCGTTCCATACACCCACCACCCTTTGTGTGAAAATGTTCCCCCTCAGGTTCCTACTAAATATTTCCCCCCTTCACCTCAAACCTATGTCCTCTGGTTCTCTATTCCCCCACTCTGGGCAAGAGACTCTGTGCGTCCAGCTGATCTATTCCTCTCATGATTTTGTAACACTGATTTGACTGCAAAGACATGGGTAGTGCTCTGATGGATGGGAAATCAGAATTTGCCAATTACGGCACATGCCAATATGAAGAAAACAGGCTCTTCACCCCTCACTGTTCAATGATTCAATTCCATTCAATGATACTTTATTGTCACGTGTACCTAGGCCGAGTGAAAGGCTTTATTCACCGTACAGCTCGGAAAATCATACAGCAGGGGTAAAGATTTCATAGGAATCTGAGGGGGAGCCTTTTTACACAAAGGGTGTTGGGTGTATGGAACTGCCAGAGGAGGTAGTTCAGGCGGGTATTACTGCAACATTGAAGAAACAATTAGACAGGTACATGGATTTAAAGGGTTATGGGCCAAATGCAGGTAGGTGGGACTAGTGTAGATGGGATATGTTGGCCGATGTGGGCAAGTTGGGCTGAAGGGCCTGTTTCCATGCTATATGACTCTATGGCCTCACCTAGGAGGTAAACAGAGTTGCCTTGTTTCACAAAAAGTTAATCAAAGTCTTATCTTCTGCTCGCAGTGGCGAACCTGGTCTGCCGTCGCACATGACCACAGGTGCCACACCCCCCCCCCCCCCCCGATCCCCACAACAAGCATTGCAGCGGTGTAGGAAGGAGCTGATGATGCATGCCAGTTTACACCAAAGATAGACACTGAAAGCTGGAGTAACTCAGCGGGAGAGACAGCATCTCTGGAGAAAAGGAATGGGTGACGTTTCGGGTCGAGACCCTTCTTTGGACTGAGAATCAGAGGAATGGGTTGTGGCTTCTTGGAGCAGGGCATTCGAGGCAATACCAAACATGGCTCACCATCTGTATTATGTCTCACTGCAGACACAATGGAGACTATCAACAAACAGCAAGCCAGTTCCCTTTGAACTACATTTTGGCCGAGCCGACCACTAGCATGAAAAGGAGCTGAGATCACCAGGAACCCGGTTGCTTGTTGCAACAGGCTCCTGTTAATAAACATTGCTAGGCATAAATACATCAGTACTTAAATGCAGCAGCATGCTTCGTGTGTTCTAAAGGACTGAGTGACAGAGTGGGTATTTCAAAGAGATAAGTTCCACAATAAAAATGCTTTGAATGTTTTACTTCCCTGCCCTTGATCGGTGTTTATTTGAACAAATGAAAGGCCACCCACAATGAACATGACTGGGTCAAGGTCTATTGGGACCCTGTGTAAATCAGAGAAGATATGAAATAAGATTCAGTGGCAGGGATTAATTCAGCTGCAACGTACTGTTACCATGCACTATGATCCTGTTGTTCACTGGCAATTATGCCCATGTTCTCTTCTCTCACCAAGGAGCTGACTTAATCAGTCTGCGTTCCCATTCTGTGTTCATGGAGTCATAAGGTCATAAGTGATAGGAGTAGAATTAAGCCATTCGGCCCATCAAGTCTACTCCGCCATTCAATCATGGCTGATCCATCTCTCCCTCCTCACCCCATTCTCCTGCCTTCTCCCCATAACCTCTGACACCTGCACTAATCAAGAATCTATCTAACTCTGCCTTAAAAATATCCATTGACTTGGCCTCTACGGCCTCCTGCGGCAAGAATTCCACATATTCGCCACCCTCTGACTAAAGAAATGTCAATGTTGCCAGATACCCACTGATACTGGGCCCAGGTAGTTCTGCATGGAAGGTAGACACAAAATGCTGGAGTAACTCAGCGGGACAAGCAGCATCTCTGGAGTGACGGAATGGGTGACATTTCAGGTTGAGACCTTTCTTCAGACTTGAAACTTGTTCCGCTGAGTCACTGCAGCATTTTGTGTCTACCTTCGATTTAAACCAGCATCTGCAGTTCGTTCCTACACATATGGATGAGTGTGGACTGACTGCTGGCTCAGTTGTAACCACTGGAGGGATGACAAGGGCACATTTGTCCATTATTTTCTGCCAAACTAACTGCTGCACGCACACACATACACACACATAGTATCTTCCAAGACACATTTGGATGTTGTCCCCTTCTCTGAGAAACAGACAGAAGCACTCACTGTCCATGGCCACTCGTAATGAACGAGGTCGACTGTCATTTAATAAACCCGGCCAGAAGTAAATCCTTAGGAGAGACAGAAATTAAATAATCAAAGGGAAAGTAACATTTAACTAGGGCTTTCACATGGAAGGGTTCTGTGACACAACATGTCACCAATGAGCTGTTAATGGAAGATTAAGAGACAGAATCATGACTGGGTCATCTCATGCAGACTTTCATAACATGGCTCTGCTTCCTGAAGAAAGTATTAATAATTAGATAAAGGGATTGAAATGCCTCCAAGCTATTATTAAAGTGTTTCAGACCAGAAAAGTAACTGAAAGGCCTGAGGCATATTCCATCAACCTTTTTTTTGCTAAAAGGAAGGGATGTTAGGGAAGGGATGAAACTATTAAACCAGTGGTAATCTTCAGAAGGAAATCTTTTGCGATCAATAATGATTGCAATGAATGTCCATTACACTTCCGCCTCTGCCTCCTGTTTATTTTCCACAAATTCTATGTACTTCAACAAATCTATGGCGACACGCTCTACTGTACAGAGACATGGGTTTGATCATGACAACGGATGCTGTTTGTACGTTTTCCGTGTGACCTCCTGGATTTTCTCTGGGTGCACTGTCGGTTTCCTCCCACATTCGAAAGACGTGCTGGTTTGTAGGTTAATTGGCTTCTGTAAATTGCCCCTCGTGCTAATAGAGGGGCAATAGGATAGAACAAATGTACGGATGATTGCTGGTCGGCGCCAACTTGATGGGCCGAAGGGTCTGTTTCCACACTGTATCTCTGAGCTTTAAACTCAACTAATTTGCATCAGCGGAGGTGCAAGAAATTGCAAATGCGGGAATCTTGAGTAAAAGACAAAGTGCTGGCATAACTCAGCAGGTCTGGAAGCATCTGTTGAGGGAATGGATGGGCAACATTTCAGGTCAAGACCTTTTTCAGATTAGAGTCTGAAGAAGAGTCCTGACCTGAAATGTCACTTATGCATTCCCTCAACAGACACTGCTTGACCTGCGTTACTGTGACGTAAAATCAATAAGGATAAGTCACAGATAGATGCAAGTCAATATTTAAAAATGGAAAATATGTTGGAGACACAAGGAACTGCAGATACTGGTTTAAAAAAAAAGACAATGGTGGAGCTGCGGTAGAGTTGCTGCCTTACAGTGCTTGCAGTGCCGGAGACCCGGGTTCGATTCCAACCACGGGCGCTGTCTGTACAGAGTTTGTATGTTCTCCCCGTGACCTGCGTGGGTTGTCTCCGAGATCTTCGGTTTCCTCCCACACTCCAATGACGTACAGGTATGTAGGTTAATTGGCTTGGTGTATGTGTAAAGTATCCCTAGTGTGTGTAGGATAGGGTTAATGTGTAGGGATCGCTGGTCGGTGTGGACTCGGTGGGCTGAAGGGCCTGTTTCCACACTGTATCTCTATACTAAATAAAAGCAATAGTGCTTGTTGACAGGATAATTGCTTGGAGGCACCGACTCGGTGGGCTGAAGGGCGCGGTTCCACGCTGTATCTCTAAAGTCTAAAGACTAAAATAAAAGGAGGTAGTTGAGGCAGGTACTATAACAATGTTTAAAGAAGGTACATTGATAGGAAAGGTTTAGTGGGATATTTGCCTAAGGCAGGAAAATGGATAGGGAGTCTTGGTTGGCATGCACAAAGTGGGCTGAAGGGCCTGTTTCTGCACTGCATGGCTATGATTCTACGTATCAGTCATGGAATCACCGGATTGTCATAAAATCCAACCTGGTTTACTAAATCTGTTCTTTTTTCATGGTCTGGCCTATGTGCAACTCCAGGCTCCAGGGAACCCAAAGAAGTGGTCTGAAGAAGAGTCCCAACTCAAACGTGGTCTTTCCTTTCCCTCTATAGATGTTGCCTGACCCTCCGAGTCCCTCCAGCAGCTTTTTCTCTGCTCAAGATTCCAGCATCTGCAGTTCCTTGTGCCCCCGAAGCAAATGTTGGTGACACTTACTATATGTTGCCAAATATGTCAACTCACTTCTAAGGTAATTAGAGATAGACAGCTGAGCCAGAGACACTGACAGCTAATGAAAGTAAACACAGAGATGGAATTGGATATTGGGCATGGGAGCCTGTGGGCAATCAATTTATTGCTTGTCAATCTTCCATTCCTGCCTACGGCAGATCTCTACTTCAATGTGAATTCAACTCAAATGCAAACATACAAACCTCATCTTACAGACTGCCTAGAGCATGCTGGATAGAATTAGTTATCTAATAGTGCGCTATTTATTCTTAGAGTGTAGTTTCCAAATCTTCATATGACAGGAGGTGGTTGGAGAGGGGGAATTATAACATCGAAATGACGGCAAATTCATTGTTCTGTTTGAGTTGGAAGCAGACCCTTCGGCCCACCAAGTTCGTGCTGCTCAACAATCACCCGTTATCCCAGTTTTGTATCCTACATACTAGGGGCAATTTCCAGAAGCCAAGTATACTATTAAAACCAACACCCCGTACACGAGCACTATCTTACACACTAAGGACAATTCACTGCTTGGAATGAACAAGAATGGATTTTAATGTGACAACGCAAGAGGTCTGATTCCCCAAGTAGTGCCTCAAAGGCAAGTTTATCGATATATGAACCAGTAGGGTGAGATATAGGTGCAATGAGAATCTTGCTCGCAGTAACATCACAGGCACATAGACTTGGTCATAAACGTTCAAACGACAATCCTTCAAAATAGCCGTTCAATCTAAATTTTCAAGAGGCGATCCGGGATAAGTAATATAGGCAGACCTTGCCAGCGATGTACACATCCCATTAAAAGCAGTTGTGAAACACAGGAATGCATTTTCGGTAATTCCCAGCTGTGTTTGATGCGATTTGCAAATTTTTGTTTCTATTTGAATCTCAAGTTACTCGGAGTGTCTGCAGAATTGAACTACCTAAATAAATAAAAGTTCACGTCCTTTTCGGTATCTATGTACCGTAACTTCATTCTGACAGTTTACAGCTGTCCAGCCTTAAATAATAACAAGTTCATACAAGTTCACAGGTTAGAGGAGTGGAATTAGGCCATTCGGATCCGTCGAGTCTACTCGGCCATTCAATCACGGCTGATCTCTGCCTCCTAATCCCATTTCCTCCCTTCTCCCCATAACCCTTGACACCCGTTCCAATCAAGAATTTGTCTATCTCTGCCTTAAAAATATCCACTGCCTTCTGCAGCATTGGGTTCCACGGATTAACTACCCTCTGACCATACCAGAGCACCCATTAATTCTGAGGCTATGACCTTTGTTCCTAGACTCTCCCACCAGTGGAAACATCCTTTCCACATCCACTCTATCCATGCCTTTCATTATTCTGCAAGTTTCAATAACATGATAAGCCTCTTACCAAAGTGTGTCTCCCAGGTCTCCGTAGGAACCATGTGACGTTTGACATGGGTTTCACAGAGCAACCAGAGCGCTGAGTAATGCCCAGTGTGGCATGAGTGTTCATCATCATGTGTTAAAACTTCCTGGAATATTGTGATCAAGCATGACAGCTCCAATCACAGCAACAGAGTAGGAAAACATTATATAGGAAGGAACTGCAGATGCTGGTTTAAACCGAAGAATGACGCAAAATGATGCAGTAACTGAGCGGGGACAAGCAGCATCTCTGGATAGAAGGAATGGGTGACATTTTAGGTCGAGACACTTCACCCACTGAGTTACTCAAGCTTTTTGTATCTGTTTTAGGAAAACAACATTGTTGTGCGCATGTATTAGCAATGTTACAAAATTTTGAGATTTAAAAAATCAAGTCTGCAATTTATCCCATCAGATAAAGCATTAAAAGAAGATTAATATGACACCTTATTCACTTTCATATCTTCAGTATTAAAAATGGTATGGTCATTTTCATACGCGGAAATTAGCATCTGTCTGAAGAAGGGTCTCGACCCGAAACGTCGCCTATCTCCTTCGCTCTTTAGATGCTGCTGCACCCGCTGAGTTTCTCCAGCTTTTTGTGTAACCCTCGATTCTCCAGCATCTGCAGTTCCTTCTTTAACAACACAGCATCTTGTTCCTCATTGCCTTTCCGTTGACTTAACTCAAAAGCTGTGATCTAGGACAGTCAAAAGCCCATAACGTTCTTAAAATTTAAGAGAACTCAATGAAATTTTCAGTTATTATACATTGAAGCATTCTGAAACAAATATGAAACAATCTTACTTGGATGACCTGAAATTAAAAAAGATAAATAGGTAGTTACCTAATTGAAGCTAATTACAAAATTCAATTACTAGATCTAAACATCTATCCATTTCTTAAAAAAAGATAAGCATTTTTAAATTGCCTAAGTGTCCAAATAACATTCACACAATAATTCACAATATAACATGATTTCTAAATCTCATTTTCATGAATTTATAGGCCAGATGGAAGGAATTTAGTGTTTAATTCCCATAAATTAATGGCCATGCGAGTGGGTTTTAGTGGAACGCGGTGGATTGGAACGTTGCGGTTTGCGGTGAATTTAACCCATAGTTGGCAGGAAAAACACTGCCAGTTCATATATTTTTTAAGTCACCTTTTCGCAACATGAAAATTTGATTAAAGGCTTCCTAAGAAGCACGTTTTTATGTAAAAATAAACTGTGCACCCTACGTAAAATCTTTCCCATTGTCGGCGCTCACGGCTTTAGAAGATGATTTTAAAATTACTCTGGCTAATAAATGATCTAGCGTAGTTTAAAAATAACTTCATGAAACAAATGTCGGAGCGATTTCTCTTTAGCAACGAAATCCCCTGAGATGGATCGATTTGCCCTGTCTGGAGAAAAACGGCACTTTAAACCCGCCCCCCTCTGGAAGGCGCCAAAGTCGTGCACACGGGGAGTGGCAGAACTGCAACGCCACTCAAGGTAAGTTTTGTAACATACCTACATGTATCTCAGGGGTCTTTTGTTTTTTGTCTCCGACTTTTTCCCTCTACTGAAGGCTATGAATCTTGTTTGGTTACAATTAGCCTTGGGGGGAATTCTCTAACCATGTGATCATTCTTAGAATCATGCAGTTATAGTCACGGAGTCGTACAGCGTGAAAACAAGCCCTTTGGCCCAACTTGCCCACGCCTACCAACATGTTCCATCTACACTAGTCCCGCCTGCCTGCATTTGGCCAATATCCCTCTAATCAGTCAGTATCTCTGGAAAGAAGGAATGGCGATGTAAAAGAGGATGTTGACCCAAAACGTCACCCATTCCTTCTCTCAGAGATGTAGCCTGTCCCACTGAGTTACTCCAGCATTTTGTGCCTGGCCTATCCATGTATATGTCTAAATATGTCTTAAACGTTGTGACAATACCTGCCTCAACAACCTCCTCTGGCAGCTTGTTCCACAAAGTGTGAATTTACCTTCCTCGAACGACTGGATTAAAGGAGGGACCATACTGGAGGATTTGAGTATAGGAGTAAAGAGGTCCTTCTGCAGACCACATCTGGAATACTGTGTGCAGTTTTGGTCTCCTAATTCAAGTAAGGACATCCTTGCTAGTCCTCCTGCACCTATTGTCTATGTATGGACCACCAGTTGCCAGAAAATTGGTGGTAGACCGGTACTCAGACAAGGTGAAGACATTTACCCACCATTTGAATGCTGGCTGGGAATCTCAGAGAGCCACAGTTGTGAATTACAACAAGCTTGTTAGCTGTCCGAAGAAGGGTCTCGACCCGAGAGGTTACCTATCCATGTTCTCCAGGGATGCTGCCTTACCCGCTGAGTTACTCCAACACTGTGTCTTTGTTCTGTTAACTCACTCTTCCCGTAGATGCTGCCTGACCTGCTGAGTATTCGCAGCATTTTCTGATTACATCTTAGTCTTCCAGCATCTGCCGTTTTCTTGATCCTCAGGATGTGTTTTCGCCTTTATGTTCGGTCACCAGAGGGAGTGTCTGAGCTACACAAAGGTCACTGGGAGAAACAATAGAGAATCAGTTGGGAGATTAGCATTCAAACTGGACATCCTATGTCGAGGCCCAGCTGCCGGTTGTCGTAGCAACCACACTGTTCTGTCCACCTAACAACGAGGCATTTCAGCTTCAGCAAGTTCACTTTTTTTTGATTAGCATCATTTTCATGCTAATTTTAATCGAATACAAATATATTTCAAAGAGCCATTCTTTTTTACCCCTTCAGAGGTTGAGTGACAGGAGCCCAAGTTTGAATCGTGATCTGAATCAAGTTAGAGGCAAAAAGGAATTGCAGATGCTAGTTTCCAAAAAAAACCCCACAAAGCACTGGAGTAACTCAGCGGGTCAAGCAGCATCTGTGGGGGGCATGGATAGGCAAAGTTTTGAGTTGGAAGGAACCCTTCTTCAGATTGAATTAAGTTAGCTCCTGCCAATTGGAATCATCACACATCTGAGTTGGGAAAGGGGAAACTATTGATTGTTGCCAAGTTAATTACAAACTTCATTCCAAAGTGGAACATGGAGATTGGGCTTGGCCCCCGTTTAGAATTCCACTCCTTTCCTTTTGGAATCAGAGATTGATCTCCTGTAAGCAAATCAGGGGGAAAATCATAGGAGCATTGAATCATATTTTTGTACACAAACAGACAATAGACAATAGGTGCAGGAGTAGACCATTCGGCCCTTCGAGCCAGCACCGTCATTCAATGTGATCATGGCTGATCATTCCTTTTCTCCAGAGATGCTGCCCGTCCTGCTGAGTTACTCCTGTTTTTTTGTGCCTATCTTTGGTTTAAACCAGCATCTGCAGTTCCTTGCTACACAATGTGATTCACTGCCCTGTCATTGTCGTTGGAGAACACAACCCTCCATGAAAAGTGCCGGACCTCAAGGTATTTAAGGAAGGGGAATATCTGCTAGAAGGCACACAAGGTCATTGCAGGAATCTTACTTCAAGATCACCCGTCAACGTTCCCCCTGACCACTTATTCCAGGCCAATATTGCTTCGCAAGTTATAAATGACTGGTTTTAGCAATTATTGTGAATACGTACTAGAAATTAGAAGTTATCAATCTTTACCTTTTTGTATCAATAAATTACAGAATGGGTCGACTGGGCTTGTATTCACTGGAATTTAGAAGGATGAGAGGTGATCTTATAGAAACATATACAATTCTTAAGGGACTGGACAGGCTAGATGCAGAAAAAATGTTACCCATGTTGGGGGAGTCCAGAACCAAGGATCCCAGTTTAAGAATAAGGGGTCGGCCCTTATTCACCCAGAGAGTTGTGAATCTGTGGAATTCTCTGCTACAGAAGGTAGTGGAGGCCAATTCACTGGATGTTTTCAAGAGAGAGTTAGGTTTAGCTCTTAGCGCTAACGGAATCAAGGGATATGGGGAAAAAGCAGGAACGGGGTACTGATTTTGATCAGCCATGATCATTTTGAATGGTGGTGCTGGCTTGAAGGGCCGAATGGCCTACTCCTGCACCTATTTTCTATGTTTCTATTTAAATCCATGTCCTCTGGTTCTTCATTCTCCTCGCATCTCTGATTCAATGGTTTACTGGGCAGTATGAGATCATGTGGCAAAGTCTCCTATGCCATCTGAAACCTGGGTGAGGGTGCGGTAGAGATGGAGAGGATGTATATGAAACCAGGTTAAGGATCAGCTGAAAGGGGTCCGCACAGCCGAACAGCAGGTAGACCTGCTGCCTCACAGCACCAGAGACCCAAGTTCAATCCTGACCACGGTTGCAGGTGGGACTAGTATAGCTGGGGCATGTTGGTCGGTTTGGGCAAGTTGGGCCGAAGGGCCTATTTCTATGTTGTGTGGCTCTATGGCTCTATGACTGTTTGGGCAACATATTCGCAAAGGTGGTGAAGATGGGGGTGGTTGGTGCGTGTGTCGGGGGGAGTGGATGGGGGAGGGGGGGAGGGGGGGGGGGGAGATATTCCAATGGGACCAGTGCAGAAAGGCTATTGAACAAAGTCACCTTCAGAACAGCAGCAATAAAAGTTGCCAGAGAGGGAAATGGATGCAATTACATTTATACAGTCATGATCAAAATCATACTTTATATTTATAACTCTCTGGCAACTGGTACAAGATGCATGGCCTGTTAAATATACAACACAACCAAATAGGTCATGTAATCAATTGATAAGAAAAATACTTTCTGCTCATGGTACTGCTGGTACTTCATTTATTTCCTCTCAATTCATTTTTATAGTCTAGTTTCAGAGGTTTCTTTGTACTGAGTCAATTATATGACGACTGGTAGTTTATTTTTGGTTGGATTTTTTAGATTACATTCCTGTCTTTTTTTTCCTGGGGTAAGTATGGGACTTTAATATTACCCATTGGAATGCGGTCGATAATGGTCGTCTGTTGCTACCCGGCAAGACTCTTTTCATCACTGCCTGTAGGAAAATCCATTTGGGATATATCACATTTGAGAAGATGATGACTCACTATATGTAGAGTCATTAGCATAAAGCAGTACGTTCACATCCCATAGGGCAACCTCCCTTATTCATTTTCAAAATGTAGTCAATGAGCCCGTAGTGTAGCTATAGATTTTTTTAAAACGCTAAAGGACACAGAATGCTGGAGTAACTCAGCCGATCAGGCAACTTTATAAGATCATAAGATCATAAGAGATAGGTGTATTATTTGGCCATTCGGCCCATCAAATCTACTCTGCCATTCAATCATGGCTGATCTATCTCTCCATCCAAACACCATTCTCCTGGGGTGGGAGATTGCAACCTTCACGTGGTCCGCCCTGTTTCAACTAATGCAATCAATTCGATGTGCACAAACAGAAGATCAAATAGAACAAGTTGTCCTACAACTTTGGGCTGTGCACGCCACACGAAAGAAGAAGAAGAAGACCATTCTCCTTATTTCTCCCCATAACCTCTCATACCTGCACTCAAGAATCAAGAATCTATCTATCTCTACCGTAAATATATCCACTGACTTTGCCTCCACAGCCAACTGTGGTAAAGAATTCCACAGATTCACCACCATATGACTAAGGAAACTCCTTCTCTCTCCTTCCTAAAAGAACGTTCTTTAATTCTGAAACTAAGACCTCTAGTCCTAGACACTCTCACTTGTGGAAACATCCTCTCCACATCCACTCTGTCCAAGCCTTTCACTATTCTGTATGTTTCCATGAGGTCCCCCCTCATTCTTCTAAACTCCAGCGAGTACAGGCCCAGTGCCGTCAAACATTCATCCTCATCTCAGGAGAACATGGATGGGTGATGTTTTGGATCGAGACCCTTCTTCAGACTGAGCCCTACCGTGTGGCAAGGCTTGACACCAGGTTCAGCAAAGCATCAAAAGCAATTTGATCTCAAGGCAAGACAAAGCATGGAAGGTAATAGATGCAGGCAAGAAGGGTTTTGGACGAGCAGGTGGTTGGAACAAAGGCCAGAGATATAGGCAGAAGGTATGAGAATAATCATGTATTGTCTTTCAGCTGACTGGATTGCACACAACTAAGCTTTTCACTGTACCTCGGTACACATGACAATAAACTAATTTGCAAACTGGATTGAGGAACTGTCAAGCCTAAGGGAGGAAAGTATCAGGAGCAGGACGGGAAAAATAAGTGGCCGTTCAGTACAGGTGGGGATGTTCTATGAGCCAGAGAATACAAGGGAACCAAAGACACTAGTTGTGGGATGTACTATAAGAAATGGGAAACTGATGCCTGGTGTCTGAGTCTTCAACAGATGAGCTGAGAGATGTACTGTGGACATTTTAGGACCATTTAAAACAAGGGTTCTTTTTCAGCATGATACACTGGCATTACGAGGGAACAATTGTGGAAGTTGTCTTTTGCCTTCTTTCCTGGTGACTTTACGATATTAAAGAGCACACAGGGTGGCACTGTGGCGCAGCAGTAGAGTTGCTGCCTTACAGTGCCAGAGACCCGGGTTCGATCCTGACTACGGAGTCTGTATGGAATATACACTGTAAGTTCTCCCCGTGGCCTGCGTGGGTTTTCTCCGGCTGCTCCAGTTTTCTCCCACACTCCAAAGACATTCAGGTTTGGAGGTTAATTGGCTTCGTTAAAATTGTAAATTGTCCCTAGTTTTAGTGTGGGGATCGCTGGTTGGCGCGGACCCAGTGGGCCGTAGGGCCTGTTTTCATGCTGTATCTCCAAACTAAACTAAACTGAACACACCACATACAAATTTGCTGTAGACTCCCCGTGCAATCAGATTATTGATATGGCACCTTAAGGTTCCAGGGTAGAACAGCATATCTCTTGCATAACTCCTGGCTCACTAATCTCACTGATACGATTAGAGTGCCAAAGCAATTCTCTGGAGAACGTAAAGGGATCAGTCACAGAACTGTGTGAAACGTTTAATTTAAATTCCCTCGAACAAATGATAGAACAAAATATACCAAGGAGGTATCAGTGTCTTTTGTTTGTAAGGAAATAGAGAAAAGTTCCATGTAAAAGGCATCAATTTTATGGCAAAAGAATATAACAGCCCAATTATGGACAGTTGGATTATACACCCACTTCCAAGTTCACAAACAGCTTTATGTGTGGGTTTACAGATGCTGGTTTACACGGAAGATAGACACAAAATGCTGGAGTAACTGAGCGGGTTAAACCCCTGTCTCACGTTGCGAGTTGGCCCACGAGTGACCCCGAGTTTTCACTCGTGGTGATCACGTACAGCCAACGTAGCCGGAACGTCGGACCTCGCGCGATCAACTTGTCCACTCCTGGCGCTAACGGCAGGTACCCGTGAAACTTGTGAACTCGTGAAAAAAGTCAAACATGTTTGACTTTTTCCACGAGTCAAATTTAGTGTTCAAGATTAAAACTGAAACATTTAGACTCGTTGTAAGAACGTAGGGCCCGTGCGTTTAACTTAGTGAATCGTGAGTCTACCGTGGGAACTCTTTAAATTATTTCAGTGCCATTCACGCTCGAGTCTTAATCACAAAATTTAATTCACCCTAGATAAATATTCTTTGCTTTTTGGTCATTTTCGTCTTATTTTCCCATGTGTACACTTTTATATATAATGTATATCCTAAAAATATGTTAAAAAAACTAGGAGTGAAAAAAAGGTTTAATTACCACAGGAGTTGGAAAATCATTCTATTAGAATGATAAAAAAAACCATTCCAACGTCTAAACACTGGGCTTCAGCCCTATCCTACCCTTTCTGGGGGTGATTACTGCAGTTATTTATTGGAAAATTAGCTATAAAAACCATGGAGATGAATCAATGGATTTTCCTGACGCGTAGATTTGGTGTTGCGGTCCGACCAAGAGGAGGTGATGTGGACACGGTTTCAGTTATAGTTCTAGAGGAACATTGCTTCGGATCGATGTCTCTTATGCACTCCTCAGAAGAACTGGGTGTGCTCTTCACCATTATGGCTCCCAGCCTACAGGTTTCTGATCTGAACAACTAACTTCTTCCCTATTTCTCCTCCACCCACCCCCCCCACCCCCCCCCCCCTATTTCCCTCTCCTCCTCGGCGCTCTTGTTCACTCACACCTTCCCTCCCTCCCTCCCTCTCGCAGGGCTTGGTTCAAAGGGGGCAACGAGCTAAGCGGGGTCTGAACCCTTTCTGAAAACGAGCGCAAAGAGAAAAAAAAGTATTGTCAAGCGCTCCAAACTTTGTTTAAAATAAGTAAATCTGACTTTGGCTAATAATTTAATAATAAATCCTTATACAAAACTAACACCCTACAAACTCTCTGTCTCTCACGCTGCCTGTTGCCTTGTGGGGGGTGTGTGTCGGAGAGAGGGGGTGTGGGTGTGGAGGGGACCCGATGTGAATGTTACCACTATAGGATGGCGAGGTTGGGCTCTGAGCTGCAGTGAGAGAGAGAGAGAGAGAGGGAGAGAGAGTGGGTGTGCACGTCAGCAGCAAAGTTATATACAACGGGGGTACACAAAAGGCTGGAGAAACTCAGCGGGTGCAGCAGCATCTAAGGAGTGAAGGAGTAAGGAGATAGGTGACGTTTCGGGTCGAGACCCGAATATACAAAGGGCTTGTACGCGCTGCCAAGTTAGGTTTCCTTTGTTCTCGTCCGGGGCTTCAGAGAGATCGGAGGGAATTATGCCTCCCTTGCACACCACTCCCTTGCACACCACTCCTAACCCAAGAGACTTGTCACCGCAGACAGATTAATGACGCCCCCCCCCCCACCCTCCCCAACCTCCCTCACGCCTGGGGACCAAAGCAGCTCAGGAGGCGAACCCTGAGCTCCGTCTCCCAACAATCTGATGCGCATTTTCCCTCTGTAGGTCATATTAATAGATGCAGCCGCGCTGATATCTATCTTTAACTCAAAGCCACAGGATGGAGATGTTTTCTTTAACATTGTTGCTTTATTAAAACATACCTTCATTCACGGTTGGCTCAAGTGTAATGGGAGAGGAACTTGGTAACACGGGAGAGCACCTTGGCACATCGTATAAAAACATGCCCGTGGGAACTCGGTTAAAAACTTGACCATAAACTTTGAATCTCGTGCATAACCACAAGTCCGTTTTTTTTCTTTCACTTGGGGTCACTCTTGGGTGGACTCGCACCGTGAGACAGGGCCTTTAGGCAGCATCTCCGGAGAGAAGAAATAGGTGACGTTTCAGGTCAAGACCCTTCTTCAGACTCAAGATAACTATTAGTCTGAAGAAGGGTCTCGACCCGAAACGTCACCTATTCCTTTTTCCCAGAGATGCTGCCAGACCCGATGAGTTAGTCCAGCAATTTGTGTCTATCTTCACAGAACGCTTTGATTGGTGTAAAAAGCACCCATAGGACAATGGGCAACACAATGTAGGTATGTTGCAAAACTTACCTTTAGCGGCGCTGCAGTTCTGCTGCTCCCCGTGTGCGCGACTTTGGCGCCTTTCAGAGGGGGACGGGCTTAAAGTGCCGTTTTTCGACAGACTGGGATAATCGATGAATGTCGGGCGATTTCGTTGCGGAAGAAAAATCGCTCCGACATTTCATCAATGAAGGTATTTTTAAATTACTCTAAATTATTTGTTAACTAGAGTAATTTAAAAATCACCTTCAAAAGCCGTGAGCACCGACAACCGGAAGGATTTTCCGTAGGGGAGAAAAAAAGGTAAATAGTTTATTTTTATATTAAAAGTTGGTTTTTCGGGAGGCTTTAATAATATTTTTATGTTGCGAAATGGGGTCCCAAAAAATGTATGAACAAATAATATTTTTCCCCCCGACTTCACCGCTAACCGCAACGTTCTAATCCACCGCATTCCACTAAAACCCACTCGCTAGTTGATTTAAATGGCCATTAATTTACAGGCATAAAACACTAAATTCCTTCCATTTGGCCCAGAAATTCATGAAAATGAGATTTAAAAATTATGTTATATTGTGGATTATTGTGTGAATGTTATTTGGACACTTAGGCAATTTAAAAAAAGTTTATCTTTTCTTAAGAAATGGATAGATGTTTAGATCTACTCATTGAATTTTGTAATTAGCTACAATTAGATAACTAACTAATTATATGCTTTAATTTCAGGTAATCCGAGTAAGATTGTTTAATATTTGTTTCAGAATGCTTCAATCTATAATAACTGAAAATTTCATTGAGTTCTCTTAATTTTTAAGAAAGTTATGGGCTTTTAACTTTTCCAGATCACAGCTTTTGAGTTAAGTCAATTGAAAGGCAAGATGCTAATTTCCGAGTGTGAAAATGGCCATAACTTTCTTAATACTGAAGATATGAAAGTAAATTAGGTGTCAAATTAAACTTCTTTTTATGCTTTATCTGATGGGATAAATTGCAGACTTGATTTTTTAAATCTCAAAATTTTGTAACATTGCTACACAATGGTGATCATTTTCCATATTAGGCATATTGAGTGAGAACAACATTGGATTCTGATGAACGTTCATCCCAGAGCACTGAGGAGAATAATAATCAACATTGATGCAAAATAATGAAAGGACCAAATGCTATTCAGACAAGATCACAATGGATGCAGAAATGTAGTCAATATATTGTACTTCTGTTGATTATTTTCATAGGTTACATTTTGTTAACTTGGCAAAGATGCCCAGGGAACAAAAAAGGAACCAGTTGAATTTGGTTTAGAGACACAGCATGGAAACAGGCCCCTTGGCCCATCGAGTCCATGGCGACCATCGACCATCCAGTCACATTAGTTGTATGTTATCCCACGTTCACATCCTCAATACACTAGGGGGAATTTACAGAGAGACAATTAACCTACATACACACACATCTTTGGGGTGTGGGAGGAAACCGGAGCACCCGGACGAAACTCACGTGGTCACAGGGAGAACGTGCAAACTCCACACTCCAAGGTCAGGATCGAACCCAGGACTCTGGTGCCGTGAGGTAAAAGATATAAGTAATAGTTATCTTTTACCACTGTGCCTCCCCGTAAAATAGATATATAAAATTAGCTATGGGAGAGAGGAATCCATACCCTAGCAAACTCCTTCACAAATGAGAGAGAGAGACTTGTAACTGAGTCCCCCAGGGTTTTGAACAAAGACTATCTCCATTTACCATACACATTAAAGACTTAGGCTGTTGTTTGTTGGACAGTTTCCAAATTTGTAGAGGACTTGGAACAGGAGTAAACAGTGGAAAATATGGCAATAGACTTCAAGGGGTAATGGAAGACTGGCAGAATGGGGAATTCAGTGCAAAAAAGTATTTACTCAGCGGCAAAGTTGTTTCCTTACAGCACTAGAGACCCGGGTTCGATCCTGACTACATGTGCTGCCTGTACGGAGTTTGCACGTTCTCCCTGTGACCGCGTGGGTTTTCTCCGGGTGCTCCGGTTCTTTCCCGTATTCCAAAGACGTGCAGGTTTGTAGGTTAATTGGGCTCTGTAAAGAAAAACTTCCCCTAGTGTGTAGTGAGTGTATAAGAAAGTGAGATGACATAAAACTCGAGTAAATGGGCGTCTTCAATTGTCCCTAGTGTGAAGGGTAGAATTAGTGTACGGGTGATCGATGATTAGCACGGACTCAGTGGGCCAAAGGGCCTGTTTCCACATTATATCTCCAAACTAAACTAAACTAAACAAAACACTTAGAAGCAGGAAGAATGAGGTGCACTGACGGAATGGAATTGGATAATTATTTGATGAGAAAATTAAAATTTGGGTGTGACAGGAACAAGTGGTATAGCTATTCTGAAAGACCAGCGCACATTTGATGACTTTGAGAATGTTAATTTTTTTAGAAAGTAGAAGAATCTTTTCTTTGTGCCTACTCACAGTACTTCATGGTGATAGCAATCAGTTAAAGATCTATACAAAAGGAATCAAAACCACAGGAGTGCCATTATATCAAATTTCACAGAGAAAAATCAGAGAAACATGAAACCTGAAAGAATGACAAAGTGTAAAACATGTATTTCTCTCTTCTAAGGAACTGAAATGAAAAGAATGTTTGCCATGGAGAACGTGCAGGAAAACCAAGGATATACAGAGAAATATAAAATAGACACAGAATGCTGGAGTAACTCAACAGGACAGGCAGCATCTCTGGAGAGGAATGGGTGACTTTTTTGGTCAAGACCCTTCAGGTCGAGAGTCAGAAACATAGAAACATAGAAAAATAGGGGCAGGAGTAGGCCATTCAGCCCTTCGAGCCAGCACCGCCATTCAATATGGTCATGGCTGATCATCTAAAATCAAGGTGACAAGGTTTCAAGGTCCGTTAGTAGCCCGTTCTTGCATTTTCCCCATATCCCTTGAATCCTTTAGCCCAAAGAGCTAAATTTAACTCTCTCTTGAAAACATCCAGTGAATTTGCCTCCACTGACTTCTGTGGCAGAGAAATCCACAGATTCACAACTCTCTGGGTGAAGACGTTTTTCCTCATCTCAGTCCCAAATGGCCGACCCCTTATTCTTAAACTGTGTCCCCAGGTTCTGGACTCCCCACAATCGGGAAGTTTTTTTCCTGCATCTATAGCCTGTCCAATCTTTTAAGAATTTTATATGTTTCTATAAGATTCCCTCTCATCCTTCTAAATTCCAGTGAATATAACATGCCATTAGTTTTCTTCACGGCCTGCTGTACCTGCATGCTTACTTTCACTGACTGATGTACAAGCACACACAGGTCTTGTTGCACCTCCCCTTTTCCTAATCTGACACCATTCAGATAATAATCTGCCTTCCTGTTCTTGCCACCAAAGTGGATAACCTCACATTTAGCCACCGCACTAGTCACTGCCAGCCATTCTGAAAATAACCCGTTAATTCCTACTCTTTGCTTCCTGTCTGCCAACCAGTTCGCCATCCATGTCAATACCCTACCCCCAATACCATGTGCTCTAATTTTGCACATTAATCTCTTGTGTGGGACCTTGTCAAAGGCTTTTTGCACCACATCCACTGGATCTCCCTTATCCATTCTACTTGTTCCATCCTCAAAAAATTGCAGAAGATTAGTCAAGCATGATTTCCCCTTCATAAATCCATGCTGACTTTGACCGATCCAGTCACTGCTTTCCAAAAGCACTGCTATAACATCTTTAACAATCGACTCAAGCAGCTTCCCCAATACAGATGCAAGGCTAACTAATTTCCCGTTTTCTCTATCCCTCCTTTTTAAAAAGTGTAGTTACATTGGCTACCCTCCAGTCCATAGGAACTGATCCAGAGTCGAGAGAACAATGGAAAATGATCACCAATGCATCCACAATATCTCTAGGGCCACCTCCTTGAGTGCTCTGGGATGCAGAAGAAAGGTCTCGATCCAAAACGTCACCCATTCCTTCTCTCCAGAGATGCTGCCTGTTCCGCTGAGATACTCCAGCATTTTGTGTCCATCTTCAGTTTGAACCACCATCCGCAGTTCCTTCCTACATATAGAAATATAGAAACATAGAAAATAGGTGCAGAAGTAGGCCATTCGGCCCTTCAGGCCAGCACCGCCATTCAGTATGATTATGGCTGATCATCCAAAATCAGTACCCTGTTCCTGCTTTCTCCCATATTCCTTGATTCCATTAGCCTATGAAGCCTACAGTATATCTTCCCAGATCACTAATTCTGGTTCAACCAGAGGTAGCAGAGCTGATTATTTTCTCTCTTTACGTAACAGTGTGGCAGGAATCTCTAGATAACTATTAGAATCTGGAATCATGGTCATTTCGTCTCGAAGGCTTCTCAGAGGGGCTGCTTTAAACTGTAACCCTAAAATGTAATAATCTAATTATCCACAAGCAAAGGCAAACTGCTACTTAAAAGGAAACAAAGTGCTGTAGTAACTCAGTGTGTCAGGCAGCATCTCTGGAGAACATGGATAGGTGATGTTTTAAGTCTCGACCTTTCCTTGCTCTCCAGAGATGCCGCCTGACCCGCTGAGTTACTCCAGCGCTTTGCGTCCTTTTGTGTATTAACCAGCATCCACAGTTCTTTGTTTCTATAAACTGCTACCTGCATGGATGCTTTAAGAGAAAAAACGTATTGCAAAGTTGAACCCCAGTAGAAGTAAAATAAGAATTGAGATAGGTGGCATATTTACCTGCACCCTTTAATCAGATTAAAGGGGGCATTGTATCATTAAAGGAGTAATTCAATCATATTTAATCACATTCCACCCCAGTGCACATTAGTCAGTTATCCTCCCCCCAGTGAACATGAATAGCAAGATTTGGATTCTAACTCATTGAGTTTAAGTGAGCAAGCCAGCAGTTTCTGCTTCTCATGTTTCTCTGCAAAGGCTCTTTCAATCACTCAGCAATTATCAAGAGGGGGACACTGGATATCGATAACCCTCTCCCCCTCAACTCCCTTCACACCCCCACAATGCCAGCCCTGCAACCTTACCTCCGATCTGGATTACAATTAAACAACAGTGCAGATGGAGACAACAATGGCCTAGCTGTACTGAAGAAATGCTTTTAAGAAGCACTCACTGAATCTTAGAAGAGCCACTCTCAGGGATATATGAGGAGCTTTAACCATCAGTAATAGAAAGGCACATTGCTGACTGACTCACATTTCTTGCATTTATAGTTCAGTTTAGTTTAGTTTAGAGGTACAGCGTGGAAACAGGCTTTTCGGCCATATCGACCAGCGATCCCGGCACATTAACGCTATCTACACACTCTAGGTACAATTTACCAATTAACCGACAAACCTGTACGTCTTTAGAACGTGGGAGGAAACTGGAGATCCCGGAGGAGACCCATGCAGGTCACGGGGAGAATGTACATACTCTGTACTGACTGCACCCTGAGTCAGGATTGAACCCAAGCCTCTGGCGCTGTTAAGGTTGCAAATCTACTCCTGCGCCATCGTGTTGCCCACAGTTACAGTATATAAAGATACATCACCAAAAATAGCCAATATTATTTTTCCAGTTCTTTCCCACACATTTTGTCCGCTCCACTGCGAAATCTCCTCAATGTATGCCTACTTTGAAGAAGTTCTTCTCTGATCCCCTGAGTTACTCTAGCACTTTGTGTCTATCTTCGGTATAAACCAGCATCTGCAGTTCCTTCCTACATGCATTGTTATTTGTATTGCTATTTTATTTGGACAGTAAATTGTTACAGGACTGATGATAGACACAAAAAGCTGGAGTAATTCAGTGGGTCAGGCAGCATCTGTGGAGAAAAGGAATAGGTAATTTTTCCGGTCGAAGCACTTCTTCAGACAGGACTGTCCGAGTATTATCAAACAGAATATCTCACATAAGAATGTAAGAAGCAACTGCAGATGCTGGTTCAAACCAAAGATAGACAAAAAAAGCTGGAGTAACTCGACGGGACAGGCAGCATCTATGGAGAGAAGGAATGGGTGACGTTTCGGGCTGAGATCCTTCTTCAGATAAGAGCCCTGTTTCAGGGAAGCAAATCTTATAAAGAAATAAAACCAGGAACAATAAAATAAATTATATATATTTTGACCACTATTTACCACTCCGAAACACACAAAGATTTATATTGCAGGTTTCTATTGCTGTTTATACCAATATGGCCAAAAATGTCCTGCTTGTGTTTATTTGCTTTCTAACGTTTTATCCTTTTATCCAGTGCAAACTTGAATGGTGATACGTTTACTTTTCTGAAACACTAACTCTGGGAGTGTCTATGAGCTGTAGCCAGCCTGATGTAGGTTTTGGATTAGGTCGATTTAATTAGGCATCGGGCCCACTAGAAACAGGCAGGGCCTTCAGTCTGCTGTCTTTCGGAGTCCAGTTTCATTTCTCTCATCACCTGTATGTGAGGTGATATTGGAGGGTGAGGAAGGTTGCAATCAATAAAATATATAAGCTCTCCATAAGTTAAAGGGATCAATGAAAACAGGTGTGGCATACTTAGTGTAGGAGACAACTGCAGATGCTGGTTTATACTGAAGATAGACTCAAAATGCTGGAGTAACTCAGTGGGTCAGGCAGCATCTCTGTGGAAAAAGGATGGGTGCTGTTTCGGGTCGGATCTGACGAGATTAGCGCGGAATTTTTGTTTTTACCCAGAAAGTGGTGGGTTCCTGGGACGTGCTGCCAGGGGTGACGGAGGCAAGTGTGATTGTGATATTTGAAGAGCTTTTAGATCGGCACATGGATATGCAGGGAATGGAGGGATACAGATCACGTGCAGGTAGAGGAGATGAGTTTAACTTGTCCATCATGTTCGGCATGGACATTGTGAGCCAAAGGATCTATTCCTGTGCTGTATTGTTCTGTTCTATGACTCTACATTCTTGACACTTGAATTTCAATGGTTTTCTGTCACCCTGTTTATGGACTTGCAAATGATTTCCAATGTCTCAGCATTAAGCATCCAAAGCAACAAGGTATTCCTCTTTTAAATCATTAACACCATAGCAACATTAAAAGTATATATTTTTTAAATAATAGTACAAGGCACAAACTTCTGGGGTAACTCAGCGGGACATGCAGGATATCTGGAGAGAAGAAATTGGTGAAGAAGGGTCTTGCCCCCGAAACGTCACCCTTTCTTTCTCTCCAGAATGTTGCCTGTCCCGCTGAGTTACTCCAGCATTTTGTGTCTACCTTTAGTGGAAACCAGCATCTGCAGTTCCTTCCTACGCAACTAGTAATAGGCAGCAGCTCACCAATAGATTAAGGTTTGTGCCCGGGGAAGGGGTGGAGCGGGAGGGAAGGGTAGAATTGACAAGGGAGTTGCGGAGGGAGCGGTCTTTGCGGAAGGCAGGCGGGGGGGAGATGGGAAGATGTGGCGAGTGGTGGGGTCACGTTGGAGGTGGCGAAACTGGCGGAGGACTATGTGTTGTATGTGTCGGCTGGTGGGGTGAAAGGTGAGGACCAGGGGGACTCTGTCCTTGTTGCGAGTGGGGGAATGGGGAGAGAGGGCAGTGTTGCGGGGTATGGAGGAGACCCTGGTGCGAGCCTTATCTATAGTGGGGGAGGGGAATCCCCGTTCTCTGAAGAATGAGGACATTTGTGATGACCTGGTGTGGAACACCTCATCCTGAGAGCAGATGCGGCATAGATGGAGGAATTGGGAATAGGAGAGTCCTTACAGGAAGCAGGGTGGGAGAAAGAGTAGTCCAGGTAGCTATGGGAGTCAGTTGGTTTGTAGTGGATGTCGGTCAGGAGTGTATCACCTGCAATAGAGATGGTGAGGTCAAGGAATGGTAGGGAAGTGTCGGAATTGTTTAACATAGGAATGCTTTCAAGGCTGACCCTGTTCTTACAATACCACCAGGGATGTGTTACCTCTGGCTTAAACCAATAGACCAAGTCTCCGTTTTATAATTCAAAGGACAGCACCGCTGAAAATCTTCTCTATGATTACGTTCAATATGAGAAACACAACTCCCCTGCTTCTGAGAGATAAGAATGCTGTCAATGATCCGAAGATCTCGGAGAAAACACATGCAGGTCACGGGGAGAACGTCCGTACAGACAGCACCCGTAGTCGGGATCGAAGCCGGGTCTCAGGCGCTGCAAGGCAGCAACTCTACCGCTGCGCCACCATGGCCACTTCTGCTTTCGTATCGACGGTCATTTCTTGACAAATGGAAATGGAGTTGTGGGTGGACAGAACAATTAGGGCCTTGTCAAAAGCCTCAGTGGTTGCTCGGTTAGAAGGCTCCTATGTTTGGAGGGTCAAAGTTCTGAGGAATTGGGACCTTGGATGGGGTCCGTGCCCATCGGGGAAATCAGGCCTCGTCAAAGTGTTGCGAGAGTTAAGTACCATGGAGGGACGGGGGCTGTCTAAAAGCATGGGGTGTAAGTATGGGACTTACCATAGCGGGGTTTGGGCCTGACAATGCACAATGAAAACACATTTACCCCAGAAGTGTACAACAGGTCTAATTTTCCCAACAATCCTTTGAAAGTGATCCTCTGATAGAGAAATGGCGCAAAATCTTGCCAAGAGTTTCCTGGTCGAATGCGTGCAGTGATGTGTTATGAAGTGTTACTCCATCCAAAAGTTCATTTTTAACGGATCGCCATTGAAATAAAGAGCACCAGGGATATCTAATTTCTAGAGCAATGTTTTTTTGGAGAGGCTGGAGAAATTTCCAGACTTACAGTCTCAAAACGAAATAACAGAAAGAGGAACCATGTAGAAATAGTATAGAAAATGTATAATTCACAGCCATCTATTCAGATTGAGAAACGGCAAAAAACTAATTAAGGCCTCGCAATGATAGTTGTTTGCAATGCTCTACAGAGTAAAACTAACCCCAGAATCTTTTGAAGGAAACACGGTTGTTTTCCGTGAATTGTAAATGCTTTTTGGATGTCTAAAATGGCTCTCCTCATCTGCATCTATCTTCTCATCTTGTCAAAGGCAAAGATTCCTGGTGAGAAAGGAGCTTCAAGTTTACATTGTGCGCAAGGCTAGAGGTCACTCCGTTAAAAGGGCTTGTGACAGAGGCACTTAGGGTGTCAAATTAATTTCCTATTACATGGCACTTACAAAGTCAACAATGAAGATCGTCAAAAGGTTAGCAGTAATATTCCTTGGCCTTAATAATTCCATATTTGCATTTGGCTCAGATTAAAAGGATATGTAGGAGACAAATAAATCCTCAACGATGGTAATCATGTACTCCTTAAACATTTTTTTTTGTTTAATCTCTTGGGACCCTGGGCTGAAAGAGCCTTTGTGTTGTGTTGCCTGACCAGGACTTGCCAAACGGACGACAGAAGCAGTTGAGATAATCAGCATGGTTTTGTCTTCTAAATCAAAAAGCAATTTTGCTTTTCACTTGGAGTGTGAATGTATAATTTCTCCAGCAATTGCCTCCGCATTTTTAAAACAGTAAATTCTCTCCGTGTTGTTTGCTGTGAATATATTTCGAGGAAATCATCCCCGAGCCCTTTTTGCAAATGGCACATTCCAGTAGCTTTTCCTTAATTGAAAACTGGAATTAGCGTTTTGATCAGTTTCAAAGGCAAATTTGAAAGGCAGCTTTGAACGCCGCTGATCGAGAAGAGATCAGGCGGGGGGCAGGTAATATGGTTTACCTTTTGAGCAGGGTACTCGCAGTGTCACCCTTCCTCTAATACACAGACTATTAGCCTCTGGTCGCACCCTGAACTGGTCTGCAATTCTAATCTGGTCTTTGTCTGCCTCAGCTCCCCTGGCCTGCCAATCTTGCAGCAAGCAGATATGCAACTCAGATAATAACTCTTAGAGAGATTGTATTCCCTTTCACAAAATCATTAGATGAATAGATCGGGAACAGAGTCTCTCGCCCAGAGTTGGGGAATCAAGAACCAGAGGATTTAAGTTGAGAAGGGGAAAGACATAATGGGAACATGAGGGGTATATTTTTCACACACAAAGGGTGGTGGGTGTATAGAACAAGCTGCCGGAGGAGGTAGTTGTCTAAATGCTTCTTAAACGTTGCGAAAGTCCTTGCCTCAAGGACTTTCGCAACGTTTAAGAAACATTTAGACAGGTGCATGGAAGACACAAAATGCTGAACTAACTCAGTGGGACAGGAAGCATCTCTGGATAGAAAGAATGGGCGATGTTTCAGGTCAAGGCCCTTCTTCAGATTCAATTCAGAGAGTCTGAAGAAAGGTCTCAACCCGAAATGTCTTCTATCCAGAGATGCTGCTTGTCCCGCTGAGTTACTCCAATATTTTGTGTCTATCTTTTGTTTAAATCAGCATCTGCAGTTCCTTCCTACAAGACAGATACATGAACAGGACAGGTTTAGAGGGATATGGGCCAAACGCAGGCAGATGGTACAAGTGTAGATGGGACATGTTGGTCGGCATGGGCAAGGGTCTGTTTCCATGCTGTATGACTCTATGACTGAGGCAAGGAAGGATGTTCTCAGCCCTACAAGGAAATTCTGGAGTCTAAATTCAATTGCTCAAAAATATTTGCTTTAACTGGGGAACCCGTGTCAATGTGTCACTCAGACAATATATCATGTGCTAGGACTTGGACGCTTCAAGAACAGTAATCGTGATGCAGTAACCATTAATAATTTCATCTTCAGACAGAAATGCAATGTCACTATCTGCACAGATAAACATCATGTCTGTGCCTCTTTGTATGGGGTAATTACAGACTACAACCATTGCTGAAGTCAGTGTGTCACTTGAAGTGAAATGTTTACAAGAACAAGATGCTGCAGATGCTGGAATAATGAGAAGAACACAGAGCCCCTGCAAGAACTCAAAGAAGAGCCCTGACTCGAAACATTTGACATTGGATCAGACAGTATCTGTGGAGGGAATGGACTGGTGTGGGAAGCAATGAAAGATGCTGGTTCAAACCGTAGACACAAAATGCTGGAGTAACTCAGCAGGACAGGCTGCATCTCTGGAGAGAAGGAATGGGTGACGTTTCGGGTCAAGACCCTTCTTCACACTCAGAGTGGACTTGTTTGGCCACAAATATTACTTACTATATGATCACCTTTACCGTGATTATTTCCTCGGTCTTGCCGCATGTGCCTATGGACTGCTTCACTACAACTTACAATACAGTTAGTTATAGGAGCAGAATTAGGCCATTCGGCCCATCAAGTCCACTCTGCCATTCAATCAGGGTTGATATATCTTTCCCTCTCAACCACATTCTCCTGCCTTCGCCCCCGTAGCACCTGACATCAATGTGAGAAGTCGTGAATGGAATTATAAGCCTTAACTTCTGACGTTATAATAGAGCAAAGTTTGCGATTATATATTTTATCATTTAGGATTTTAATGACTGCACAGTGGCGCAGCGGTAGAGTTGCTGCCTTACAGCACCAGAGTCCCAGGTTCTGACTACAGGTCCCGTTTGTATCTTCTCCCTGTGACTGCGTGGCTTTTCTCCCAGTACTTTTGTTTCCCCCCACATTCCAAAGATGCCCAGGTTTGCAAGTTAAGTGGCTTCTGTAAATTTCCCCTAGTGCTTAGGATACGAAACTGGGATAGCATAGAACTAGTGTATGGGGTGATCATTGGTCGGCACGGACTCAGTGGGCCGAAGGGCCTGTTTTCACGCTACATCACTAAACTAAAACAAAACTAGATGAGTTGAGGCAGTAAATTAACTCAAGCAAGGACTAGGTGGTAAAAGAGAATCGACCAAGTTACAGCAGCACTTTGTGTCATCCACGTCCTACAGCGCCTGATTCTGCCTGACCCGCTCAGATACTTCAGTGATTCGTGTCTTTGTTTTTATATACCCAGGAGAATCGGAATCCCAACCCGGAATGTCACCTGACCATGTTCTCCAGAGATGCTGCATCGTCATAAAATGTTCCAGGATATTCATTACTCTTTGTCTCGCCTCCACACTCCTTCCTGAAGATAATTGTGAGTAAACCAGCACTTTGTGTTTCTCACCCAAGATTCCATCATCTGCAGTTCCTTGCATCTACCGAAGAGAGTAATGGTCACAACGTGCACTCATACACTTAATTGAACCAGAACATTTTGAGAGAACATAGAACCACAGACAAATAGGTGCAGGAGTAAGCCATTCGGGCCTTCGAGCCAGCACCGCCATTCAATACAATCATGGCTGATCATCTAAAATCAGTACCCCATTCCTGCTTTTTCCCCATATCCCTTGATTCCTTTAGCCCTAAGAGAGAGCTAAATCTAACTCTCTCTCTTAAAAACATCCAGTGAATTTGCCCCCACTGTGTTCTGTGGCAGAGATTTCCAGATTCACAACTTTCTGGGTGAAATTCTCCTCACCTCAGTCCTAAATGGCCTCCCCCTTATTCTGAAACTGTGACCCCTGGTTCTGGACTCCCCCAACAGCGGGAACATTTTTCCTGCATCTAGCCTGTCCAATCCTTTTAATAATTTTATATGTTTCTATAAAATTCCCTCTCATCCTTCTAAATTCCAGTGACTACAAACCCAGTGGACCCAGAGAAGGCTGAAGACTGGGGCAGACTGTGCTATCTTCAGCAATTGGTTTAAAGTGATTACGTTTCATTTCCCAATTAAAACCTGTTTATCATGCTGATTTTTAATCTACATGTTGAGTATGAGTGTGAATGTTTCGTGTTTTGTTTTACTTGATTTGCTTAAGCAGCTTTTGTGGCCACAACTCCACCCTTCCCCATTGACACAGCTGGTGTTGACTATCCGCTGACTATTCCTGCCATTGTTATGCATCTCAAATCCCGTTTACTTTTCTCTTGGCCTTGTAGCTTCAGGACAATGGGAGAAAGCATCATGCATTTAATTTCTTAGCTCAAATCATATAATGCTTTCACCCTGCAGACAAATTATAATTACAGCTTCTTTAGGCAGACAGTTTAGCTCAGATTTTGGCAGAGCACCAATTAGTTTCCTGCATTTATTGTATTAAGTGCAGTTCCATTATCCCAGCAGCAGGCTCACAGACCCAGTTTTAAAAATGTTTTAAGAAAATGCCATTTTGTAGAATGATGAATGAGTTTAGTTTTGTTTAGAGATGCAGCGTGGAAACACCGAGTCCACGCTAACCAGCGATCTCTGCACACTAGCACTATCCTACACTCAAGGGACAAGTTAGAATCTTTACCAAAGCCAATTAACCTGCAAACCCTGTATGTCTTTAGAGTGTGGGTGCAAACCGCAGAACTGGGAAAACGCATGCAGTCACGGGGAGAATGTACAAGCTCCATATAGACTGCACCCGTAGACAGAACAAAACCCAGGTCTCTGGTGCTGTAAAGCAGCATCTCTAGCGCTGCACCACCGTGCCGCATTTCCATTCATTAAAATCATCAATTGTTGTGGATGGGCTATGTTGGTCAGCGTGGGCAAGTTGGGCTGAACAACCTGCTTCCACGTGCTATTACTCAAGAACAGTTTCTTCCCACTGCTATCAGGCTCTTGCACGAATCTCCTGAAGATTTGACCCGAAACGTCGCCTCTTCCTTTTCTCCAGAGGTGCTGCCTGACCCGCTGAGTTAATCCATCTTTTTGTGTCTATCTTCGGTTTAAATCAGCATCTGCAGTTCCTTCCTACACACACCTTTCACACCATGTAGCTGGAGGTGCTGCCACGTATCTTACTCTTAATGATCGTATTATTTGTTTTTATTTTGCACTGCAATCTTGCAAAATTCTGCTGTTTTACACCTATTATTGAATTTACTGTTCTATCATCCTCACTGTTTACTCTGAGCTTCATCGGAACAGGAATTTATTTCATTGTATCCTGGTATATGACGAGAAACTAATCCGAATCTGCATCTGAACAGCGCACTGGACCCAGCACACTGATGCAATTATAAATATAGCACATCAACGCCTCTACTTCCTGAGAAGATTATGGAGATATGGTATGTCAGGAGGATTCTCTTGAACTTCTACAGGTGTACAGTAGAGAGCATATTGACTGGTTGCGTCATGGCCTGGTACGGCAACTTGAACGCCCAGGAGCGAAAAAGACTGCAAAAAGTTGCGAACACTGCCCGGTCCATCACTGGCTCTGACCTCCCCATCATCGAAGGGATTTATCAGAATCGCAGCCTCAAAAAGGAAGCCATCATCATCATCAGAGACCCACACCACCCTGGCCACACACTCATTTCACTCCTACCATTGGAAAGAAGGTACAGGAGCCTGAAAACTGTAATGTTCAGGTTCAGGAACAGCTTCTTCCGTACAACAATTGTCCTGGGCCTCCTCCATGGCCAGAGTGAGCACCACCGGAAATTGGAGGAGCAGCACCTCATATTCCGCTTGGGTAGTTTACACCCCAGCGGCATGAACATTGACTTCTCCAATTTCCGGTAGCCCTTATTGTCTCCTCCCCTTCTCAGCTCTCCCTCAACCCTCTGGCTCCTCCTCTTCCTTGCTTCTTCCCACCCCCCCCCCCCCCCCCCCCTCCATCAGTCTGAAGAAGGGTTTCGGCCCAAAACGTTGCCCATATCCTTCGCTCCATAGATGCTGCCGCACCCGCTGAGTTTCTCCAGCCTTTTGTGTAACCTCAAATAAGCTCTGAACTACAACAGACTATCATTATTATTGTTATTGCATTACTATTGTGTGTGTGTGTGTGTATATATATATATATGTGTGTGTACTTGTGAGTGTGTGTATATATAGTTTTTTTTCACCTCGTTTTTTATATTGTTTACATATGACATATGACAATAAAACTCTTGACTCTAAGCAACTACAATTCAAGATCACACTACTGCTCTCCCTTTCTCTCCTCTCTCCCCCATCTGTTTATTACGTTATCTATGAGTATTGTGTTCACAGGCCTGTTCTGCTGCTGCAAGTAAGAATTTCTTTGTTCCATTGTCACTACATATGACAATTATAAAACTCTTGACTCTATTCAAACTGACACTCTCCTGCTGCAGAAACCTGAAGCAAACACCGACACTATCCCCTTTCGTAGGTAGAATTCTCAATGAACCAAGACAAGCTCTAATAAAGATATGCTAAACACAGTCCATGTTTTAGGCAGCAATGAGGTACAGATTACCGTGTTGATATTGATCTAGCACTGCCTGAGCAGTTGCAGACTTGACATGCAATCCACACTAATGGACATTTCTGGGTGTTGACCAAATTCATTGATACAAGGCTAAATTTCAAAGTACTTTTGAAAGTCTAAACATTACTATTCATGCCAGTCAATGGACTCCCCTGATAAAAAAGTTTTGTAAAAGCACTCCTTTCTTGTCTAACAACCATGTCAATTATTCTGCCATTGAGAAACTACCTTTTTCCAAGCAATAGCTCATTTGTCCTGGATTGTGGACTTTCACGATTTCCCCAGCATAGATCATAGAAATAACCTTCCTCATCGTACCTTGGAATACGTGTGGAACACGTACAAAGCTTCAATCCTCTGGCAACACTCCCATAGAGGAGGAGTAAGGCCATCGCCAACCGGGTCAAGTCTGCTCTGGGACAGGTGATCCACCCGGACCAAACCTGTGCGGTACCTGGCAGGAAAATCTCAGACAGCCTAGCGCTGCTGAGAGATACCATCGCCTACGTGCGGGACAGACGGGTGGATGCCTGCCTAGTCAGCTTGGACCAGGAGAAGGCCTTCGACAGGATTTCGCACACGTACATGAGGGACGTGCTCTCCAAAATAGGTTTTGGGGAGGGAATCAGGAATTGGATCAAATTGCTCTACACCAACATCCGTAGTGCAGTCCAAATAAATGGGTGGGAATCAGGCAGTTTCCCTGTAAGGTCTGGAGTCAGGCAGGGTTGCCGTCTCTCTCCTGTCTTGTTTGTCTGCTGTATTGAACCTTTTGCCGAATCCATCAGGAAGGATGCGAGCATAAGAGGAGTGACATTGCCCGGCAGTGGGGGCATTCAAGTAAAGACCTCCCTGTACATGGATGATGTCGCTGTCTTCTGCTCGGATCCAGGGTCAGTCCGCAGACTGATTAGGATCTGCGACCAGTTTGAGTCGGCCACGGGAGCCAGGGTGAACCGCAGGAAGAACGAGGCCATGCTCTTTGGCAACTGGCCCGAAAGATCTTCCGTCCCCTTCACCATCAAGCCTGACTTCTTGAAGGTGCTGGGGATCTGGTTCGGGGGGGCTGGGGCATGTAACAAGAATTGGCTGGAGAGGATAGCCAGGGTGGGGAGGAAGCTGGAGCTGTGGAGGCAACGCTCCCTCTCCATAACGGGAAATAATTTGGTCATCAGGTGTGAGGTGCTCTTGGGCCTGCTGTACTTGGCACAAGTGTGGCCTGTCCCTCCATTCTACGCCACAGGGATCACCCGGGCCATCTTCCAGTTGATCTGGGGGTCGAGGATGGACCGGGTGCGACGGGCCACAATGTACAAGTCAGCGGACAACGGGGGTAAAAGCGTGCCCAACGTCGCCCTCATCCTGATGACCACCTTCGTGTGTGGCTGAATCAGGCGGAGTGTAGAGCCAAGGCACGTGGGCACCAAGTGTCACTACCTGCTGAGGTTCTACCTGTCCCCGGTGTTGCGAAGGATGGGCCTGGCGCAGATGCCACGCAAGGTGCCAGTCAGCTGGACACTGCCGCCCCATCTGTCATCTGTGGAAAGCTTCTTCCGGACCAACACCTTTGACCACATGTCCATTGGGCAGTGGTCAGCACAGAATGTCCTGCAGGCACTGCAGGGAAAGGACTCGATGGACCCGGTGGCGTGGTTCCCTGAGCAGACTGCCCAGCTTGTCTGGCAAAATGCCTCATCGCCAGAACTCACCAACAAGCACCAAGACCTGGCTTGGCTGGCGGTGAGGGGAGCCCTCCCAGTCAGATCCTTCCTGCACCGTCAGAACCTCACTGCCAGCGCACGCTGCCCTCGGGACGGCAGCTATGGCGAGGAAACGGTTGCCCACCTCTTTGCAGAGTGTGGATTTGCTAAAAGAGTCTGGAGAAAAATGCAAGGGTCCCTGGTACGCTTTATTCCAAACAGCTCCGTCACAGGGGACTCTGTGATTTACGGACTGTTCCCAGGGACACATTCAGAGACTGACATCGAGGGCTGCTGGAGGGTCATCAACTCGGTGAAAGACGCCCTTTGGTCTGCTCGAGCATTGTTCACCACCAAGCAGAGCGAGATGTCCATCGGGGAATGTTGCCGACTGGCCCACTGCAGACTGCAGGAGTACGTGCTGAGGGACGCACTGAAGCTCGGTGCAGCCAATGCCAAGGCTCGGTGCGGGAGGGCCACAGTCTAAGGTCCTTCCGCTGCTGGACATGGGGGGCACGGTATGGTGCAGATGCCCCTCAAAATAAGGGAAGGTATCCCATGCCAGGGGGCCACATGAGTGGCACGGGTGGGGGATAGATTCGTGAAATTTGAGCAATATATATAGACTGTATGGAACAATTTGTATAGCCTCCGAAAATGTAGGATGAATTTTTCGCACGGTTCATGTATTGTATATATTTATTACCCGAATAAAGTCTATTTTGAAATATTAAAAAAATTAATTAAAAAAAAAAAGGAGTACCAGAGGAGGGGTTCCGACCTGAATTTTTTCCTATTCTTTTTCTCCAGAGATGCTGCCTGACCTGCAGAGTTTCTTCCGACATTTTGTGTCTATCTTCGGTATAAACCAGCATCTGCTATTCCTTCCTACACTACTCCTTTATGCAATGTCAATTGAAAGCAGGGCCTTGTCAAATGCCTTGCTAAATTCCATGTTGACATGTACAGCTCTGCCTTCAACAACCTTTAGTTACCTCCTGAAAAATGCAACTAAACACAAGGAGGCTGGATTTCTTCTCACCCCACCAATACTAACATACTCACACAAAGCTATGCTGATAACGGCCAACTGGCCTGTCTATCCAAATGTATACAAATCTCATCTCAGTGTATTTTCTCCAATAATTAAAATACCTTGGAGTGGTAAACTTTACTGTTCCAGGAACGCTGAGGCCGTGTACAAGATGGGACAGAGCCGGCTGTACTTTTTGAGAAGGCTCCGCTCCTTCAACGTCTGCAGGAAGATGTTGCAGATGATCAGGTGGTAGCCAGCGCCATCTTCTTCGCTGTCATGTGCTGGGGCAGCAGGGCGAAGGCCGCGGACGCCAATTGGATCAACAAACTGGCTCCGTCCCGGGGGCAGAGCTGGATTCATGGGAGGTGGTCATGGAGGGGAGTGGAGCCTCCTGGACAATACAGCTCACCCCCCCTCCATGACACACTGGTCAACCTGAGGAGCACCTTCAGCAACAGACTAGTTCCAAGGTGCAGGACAGAACGCCACAGGACATCCTTCTTCCCTGTGGCTATCAAACTGTACAGCTCCTCCCCCTTCTGTAGTGGGGTCGACTGACTGCCTTCTCCACAACCTTTGCACATCCCCAATCCTTTCCACTCGTCACTTTAATTTAATGTTTCAGGCATTTTGTGTTTTGGTATGACTGATGGCAGATTAATTTCGCTCCTGGGATAAATAAAGTTCTATCGTATCGTATCGTATCTGGCGAAGATGTAAAAACTAAATCTGTTATGGCCCCAAGGTGTTTGCTTCCCATAGCTATCTGGGATAGATCTCATTTGGCCCTCAAGCATCCTATGACATCTAACATCCCTTTTGTTTTTACAAACACAAGTTTAATTACAGGTACAAAATAACAAAAAAAACACTATTCTAGGGCGATATTGTTTGAGAATAAAGATTATACGTACAAGTATGGCACCATAACATTATTACTTTCATCCAAAACGCATGCCCCTGCAGCACCCAGCGGGCCCAGAAAGTGGCCATGGTAGCCACGGACACCATGTGCTACCTCTCCAGTGGGATTTGGGCAAGCACACATTCGGGCATGGCCTGGGTGGAACCCTTGGCATCAACAGCCTCTTTTATTACGACTTGCTTCAGATTGCCTACACACCTCTCTGAGCTCAGCCTTCTCAGTGAACAAGATTATTTAGGACTTCACCCACATCACCTGGATCCAACCGTGGATTAAGGGCCTGTCCTACAAGCATGCAACTCTATGCGATTAGCGCCATCTAACGTGGTCGCTTGAGCCGTCCGGCGTCGCGGGGCCGGTCCCACTTCGATCGCCGGAGCCATGCGGAAATGTGTGGAGTTCGTCCCGACATCGCGCGGGGCTCCGAAAAACTGACTGTGTTCAAAAATTCCGCGTGGCAACGGCTTGTCGGCTCGCAGTCGCCTCGACACATTACACACCTCCTCGACATCGTGCCTCCGTGAACCTATCTGTAGGTGCCTCCGTGACCCTCTATGTGTGTGGTTCCATGGCCCTCTGTGTGTGTGTGTGCGCCTCTGTGCCCCTCTCTGTCCTGGCAAACTTACCTTAGACTTCGCTCCAAGTTCGCCTCACTTTGCGCCACTCACCTGACCTCCGTGCGGCCCCTACTGCCGGTTTGGTCACGCTTGCCGCATGCAGGCGCATGCTGGTGGGAACGGCCCTGTACAGGGGATCACCCGACCTCATCACATCGAGTTGCATGCTTGGAGGACAGGCCCTTTACTCTTGAATCCTAATGAGACCTACTTTCCTCCCAGTTAACCTCTTGCTCCTAATAAGCATGCAGGTACAGGAGGCAGTGAAGAAAGCAAATTGCATGTTGGCCTTCATAGCGAGATAATTTGAGTATAGGAGCAAGGAGGTCCCACTGCAGTTGTACAGTGCCCTGGTGAGACTACACCTGGAGTTTTGTGTGCAGTTTTGGTCTCCTTATTTGAATAAGGACATTCTTGCTGTTGAGGGTGTACAGCGTAGGTTCACCAGGTTAATTCCCGCAATAGCGGGACTGACATATGATGAAAGAATGGGTCGACTAGGCTTGTATTCACTGGAATTTAGGACGAGAAGGGATCTTATAGAAACATATAAAATTCTTAAGGGATTGGACAGGCTAGATGCAGGAAAAATGTTCCCGATGTTGGGGGAGTCCAGAACCAGGGGTCACAGTTTAAGAATAAGGGATAGGCCATTTAGAACTGAGAAGAGGAGAAACTTAATCATCCAGAGAATTGTGAATCTGTGGAATTCTCTGCCACAGAAGGCAGTGGAGGCAAATTCACTGGTTGTTTTCAAGAATTAGATTTAACTCTTAGGGCTAACAGAATCAAGGGGTATGAGGAAAAAGCAGGAACGGGGTACTGATTTTGGCTGACCAGCCATGATCATATTGAATGGCGGTGCTGGTTGGTAGGGCCAAATGGCCTACTCCTGCACCTATTGTCTATGTTATAATGCAAGTAATTCATCTTAGTTCTCCCTTTTCCCCTTCTCCATACCTCCTGATTTCCAGCTCCCTTCTCCGTTTCCTTTCTCTTCATCCCATTCAAAACTGAGTCAAGTTCTTTATAACCTTTTAACTTATTTTCACTGGATAGGTTTTATGGGACGAACTGCCAGAAGGGGTTGTTGAAGCAGGTACTATAACAATTAAAAGACGTTTGGACAGGTTCATGGATAGGAAAGGTTTAGCATAGCCAAACATTGGCAGGTGGGGTTAGTGACAATGGGGCATCTTCATCACCATGGGCAAGTTGGGCTGAAGGGCCTGTTCCCATGCTGTACGACTCCAACTGGTTAATGGCATTGGTCTTGCATATGAAAAATGGGAATGAATTATTAGTGCTTCTTGGAAGATAGTGAATGGGGATGGCATTGACAAATCCACATTGACCAATCAGGATTATTTGACTGAACAAGAGATCAAAGGATAGGTGGGAAATAATTAGGCATGGCAGTCTTGAAGTTTGAAAGTCCAGATGGAGTTGAACGCTGTTGATCTTGGTTCTTCAAGCTAAAAGCCACCTGTAGCTTATACTTGCACTGGTGTTGTAGATTAATGAACTCTTATACCTGCAGCCTGCCATGTTAATTAATGTTATCCAAATTAGCAGTATACATGGAAATACATTCTGTGAAAGGTGGAGAAAAAGAATTTAGGGGGTAACACCCTCAACAGAAGTTCCTCTGATCTGGTTATGCCTGTACAAGAGCACGCTGATCATGGCTAAAGATAATATTGACAGATTAGCCCTGAACTTATGATGACCCAAGATATTTGAGGGGAACATAACTATGAGGAGCACACCACAACAAAAGTCAACATTTTTAGATTAAGGATTTTTTTAAGACTCAAAAATTATCTTCTCTAAATTAAATCAGATCCATCTGTCAAGACAATCTGCGTGCTTTTGCCGGCTTCAAGAGCTCAATCAGTTAGGCTTATGCCCTATAATGTTACAGGAGCTTTGAAGCAAATCTACAATTGTAAAGAAACCAGCAGAGTGAGTGACTTCTGCTGTGTTTTGGTGCAAGGCCATTATATCAGCGGACTATCCCATTTCCAAACCAGATGCTGGCAGTTTTTGTAATCATTTGGAAATCCGATTCGGAAAATTCAGTCAGACAACACAACCCCATTCAACAATTGAGATTCAACATCTGTGACATCTACTCCTGTCATCCTACACCAGGCTATTTGGCAAACATTAGAGAACAGGTGTAGTCTTCCAAGTAATTAAATTCCCAGCTACTTTCCACCCTTAGTCTTGCAATCCCACTCACCTACCTTTGGTCTTTTAGAGGTTACCATCCCCTCCCACCAACCTGTGACCTCCACCATTCAAACCTGTCAGCATCTGCCAAATTCATCCTAGATCCTCCCTGCCACTGAAGACACAATCTTTTGTATGTTCTTCTCTACCCCGAATCGTCCCATAATCTACTGTGCAGTCACACTCCTTGTGAATTTCTGTTACGTAAGGAAATAGCAATGCCTATTGGTCACTTTTTAATTTACAACCTGAGAAAATATACAAACAAAACTGTCCTTTACAAAAATGGTATAATACATTTGCAACAAAGGAACCCGAAGAGCATTTAAAAGCATTCCCGCTGAAAAGCAAAAATATAAGGGTAATTTCCCTCAAAAATAATTTCCCCCCACCCCCCACACAATATACACAAATGTATTTACAAATCTTCCCCATATTTGCAAAACCTATGCGGGTCTTCTAGAGGTATGCCAGAGCTCCGTCAATACCAATTGTACAAAGTCAACTCCATTAGCTAATTTTGGGAATTTCCCATAGTTTAGTGCCTTGCAGCCTACAGTCGTTCAGAGAAGTCAATAGATGCTCTCCTGTGACATTACAGAAGAGACAACTTTCATAAAATATGATGAAGACTGCCAACTGACAAAAGTTCTTCAAACCAAGAGATGTTGCACTGATCACACTTAACGGGTCAACAGCAAAATCATGGGACCAAAATTCGTCTTCGATTGCTGACACCGCCGATGCATCAGCCAGATATTTCTGAAATGCAGCTCCATCGACTCTAAAACCGCCAAACTTCACCACATACTTGTGGCAACATACGTTTAGCACAGGCAATTACAGGAACATTTCTCACTGCAACGTGATAAATTGAGAGAATCACTGAAAAGCTTGAAGTTTCTCACTTTGCTGATCAGTAACAATCATTTGGATGAAAATAGTTTTTTTTTGCTTCATATTCCCAACTCGTATGGCCAAATAGATGAATTGCAATGGACATGCATGGAACAAATCATGGAGACACAGGAGAATGCAGATTTTGGAATGTCGCACAAAAAAACCCCAAAATGCTGAAGAAACTCAGCGGTTCAGGCAGCATCAACGGAGAGAAATGGACTTGATGATTTTGGGTCAGGATTCCTCGTCAGAAGAAGTGTTCCATTCAGAAACAAATCTACATTGTTTTCACGTGAGTGTCGGAGGTCAAGGGGAGACATGGCAGAAGCATATAAAAATATGAAAGACACGGGGTGGTCAGTCAGAACGTTTCTCCCCAGATGGAAATGTTACACCTAGAGGGGGTAGCTTTCAGGTGAGGGGGGAGGGAAGTATAAAGGAGATGTGTGGGATATTTTTCACATACACACACATGTGGAACACACTGCCAGGAGCAGATTAAATATGCACATGAACATGCGTTGCAAAGGGACATAGATGACATGCAGACAGAGGAAAGTAGTTGAATGGGCCAAAGGGCCTGTTCCTGTGCTGTTCCACGTGTTTATGACCCGCTAAGTTCCTCCAGCACTTTGTTCAATGGAACAAATAACATCGTAACGATTCAGTTTATTCCAGTGAGAGGAGCAGAAGATGCAGCATTAAAAGTTCACATATTGCAGTATGATTAAAATGAACAAACACTATTTAAATTATTGGCTTTGACTAAATATTTCAATTTCTATCAACACAGAACATGTTAAAGATTCCGTGAAAACTCAAGTCCTTTTCGCAGATGAATCTTACAGAGTCACAGTTGGGTACATCAGCTGGTCTGCATTTAATGGCCCAGATGTATAAGGGTTGTTGGGCTGTTGTGCATACCCTGTTCTATCCACGTATGCAGGAGCCATGACTAATGTATGATCCGGAGGGATCCCGTAGCTGAGATATTGTGCTGGTAGGAAAGGATTCCCTGTGGATTGGGAAGGCAGGAACTGTTGAGCTTGGTGACATCCCACGATGGGGAAGTTGGTGGGCATGTTCATGTAGAGGTTAATGGCATCGGTGCCCATGGAACAGATGTTGTTCTGCCGCCCCATCGAGCTTCTGGTTGAAGTGGTGGTGGTGCTGGAGGTGGAGTGGCGTGAAGGGGTTCTGATGCCAGTCGGGGGAATGGGCTCCAGCAATCGGTTCTGGGTGGGGGCTTCCTGATGGGTCTCCTCGGGCTTTGGCTTCAAGCACCTGCAGCAGCAAATGGCAATGAACGAACCAACTATGACGAAGGCCACAAAAATGGAACCGACGACGAGGAACGGCAAATACATGGGAACTGCAAAGGAAACATCAAGAGCACGTTAGCATGGAGCACGACATTTTGCAATGGCAAAAAAAGGGGTGGAATCCAACATTAGTAACTGGTGATATACCCACAAATTAAACACAACCTCCAAATAGGCTCCAAACTACATAAACGTGGACATTGATCTGAAGACGGGTCTCGACCCGAAACGTCACCCATTCCTTCTCTCCAGAGATGCTGCCTGGCCCGCTGAGTTACTCCAGCATTTTATACTTATAAACGAGTACATTGTTTTTGCACTATTATTGTCTATTTATTTGTCTGCTTTTAATATATCCCTATGTTTACATATCTGTGGTGGTGCTGCAAGTAAGAATTTCATTGTTCCGCTTGCGGACATGTGACAATCAAACACCCATGACACTTGAAATGTGCATTCATTACAGCTCCTTTGGAATCAAATATTGGATACGGAATAATATACAGGCAATGATTACCTCAATGGTCATATGGTGCAACAAAGGGCACATAAAGCTCCGTTTAAAAACAGGATTACAATTTGCTACCTGGATCGCACGATTTGTGGAGTGAGGCTCGAAGGGCTTGAAGGGCCAAATGGCCTACTCCTGCACCTATTTTCTATGTTTACGCATTTCAGTTCAATCAGCCCGTTTGATCATGGGAAAAAGGAGATGCAAGTGTGAGGGGAGAACAAGAGGAATGTCTGCAACAGGATGAACACAAGTTGCAGAATGCAATTGATAAAAATGCTGACACTGCAATCTTTAAGTAAAAGCAGCAAACCTTGGTAATACTCAGCAGGTTAGGCTGCAGCTCAGAGTACAAGTTCAGTTTACTTTCACGTGTAGCGAGATACAGTGAAAAGCTTTTGTTGCACGCCAACCAATCAAGAAAAAGACACTACTTGATTACAATTGGGCCCACCACAGTGCACAGATGCATGATAACTGGGAATAACGTGAATAATATTGAGTGCAAGGTAAATTCCAGCAAGGTCCAATCAAAGGGAGTCCAAGGGTCTACAAAGAGGTTAATAATAGCTCAGGACGGCTCGTTAGTTGTTAGTAGAAACATAGAAAAATACGTGCAGGAGTAGGCCAGTCGGCCCTTCGAGCCAGCACCACCATTCAATGTGATCATGGCTGATCATCTAAAATCCGTTCCTGCATTTTCCCCATATCCCTTGATTCCTTTAGCCCCAAGAACTAAATCCAACACTCTTGAAAACATCCAGTGAATTGGCTGCCATTAACTTCTGTGGCAGAGAATTCCACAGATTCACAACTCTCTGGGTGAAGACGTTTTTCCTCATCTCAGTCCTAAATTGCCTACCCCCTATTCTTAAATTGTGACCCCTGGTTCTGGACTACCCCAACATCGGGACCATTTTTCCTGAATCTAGGTTGTCCAATCCTATAAGAATTTTAAGTTTTTATACGATCCCCTCTCATCCTTCTAAATTACAGTGAATACAAGCCCAAAGTCAACCCATTCTTTCATCATGTCAGTCCTGCTATCCCAGAAATTAATCTGGTGAACCTACACGGCACTCCCTCAATAGTAAGAATGTCCTTCCTCAAATTAGGAGACCAAAATTGCACACAATACTCCAAATGCGGTCTCACCAGGGCCCTGTACAACTCCAGTAGGACCTCCTTGCTCCTAAACTCAAAACCTCTCGCAATGAAGGCCAACATGCCATTAGGTTTCTGCATTGCCTGCAGTACCTGCATGCTTACTTTTAGTGACTGTTGTACAAGCACACCCAGGTCTCGTTGCACCTCCCCTTTTCCTAATCTGACACCATTCAGATAATAATCTGCCTTCCTGTTCTTGTCACCAAAGTGGATAACCTCACATGTCCACATTATACTGCATCTGCCATGCATCTGCCCACTCACCCAACCTATCCAAGTCTCACTGCAGCCTCATAGCATTCTCCTCACAGCTCACACTGCCACCCAGCATTGTGTCATCCGCAAACTTGGAGATGTCACATTTACTTCCCTCATTTAAATAGTTAATACATATAACAAATATATGGGGTCCCAGCACCGAGCCGGCACCCCACTAGTCACTTCCTGCCATTCTGAACAGGACCCGTTAATTCCTACTTTTTGATTCCTGCTCCCAACCAGTTCTCTATCCATGCCAATACCCTACCCCCAATACCATGTGCTCTAATTTTGCACATTAATCTCTTGTGTGGGACCTTGTCAAAGGCTTTTTGAAAGTCCAGATGCACCACATCGACTGGCTCTCCCTTATCCATCCTACTTGTTACATCATCAAAAAAATTCCAGATTAGTCAAGCATGATTTCCCCTTCATAAATCCATACTGACTTTGCTTGTCACTGCTTTCCAATGCACTGCAATAGCATCTTTAATAATTGACTAAAGCATCTTCCCCACTACAGATGTAAGGCTAACTGGTTTATAATTCACAGTTTTCTCTCTCACTCCTTTCTTAAAACGTGAAGTTACATTGGCTACCCTCCAGTCCACAGGAACTGATCCAGAGTCGAGAGAACATTGGAAAATGATCACCAATGTATCCACGATTTGCACGGCCACCTCCTTGACTAGTCTGGGATGCAGACCATCGGGCCCTGGGGATTTATCTGCCTTCCATCCCAACAGTTCACCTAACACCATTTCCTGACTAATGTTGATTCCCTTCAGTTCCTCCCTCCTCTAGATCCTCAGTCACCTAGTATTTCTGGGAGATTGGTTCTGTCTTCACCAAGGAAGATACAAACAAAGTACTCATTTAACTATTCTGCCAGTTGCTTGTTTCCCATTATAAATTCACCTTTCTGATTGTAAGGGACCTACATTTGTCTTCACTAATCTTTTCCTTTTTACATACAAGAAGTGTTTAGAGTCAGTTTTTATACTCCCCGCAAGTTTTCTTTCATGCTCTTCCCCTCCCCCCTCTCTCAGTTAACCCCTTTGTCCTCCACTGTTGAGTTCTAAATTTCTCCCAGTCATCCGGTTTGCTGCTTCCTCTGGCCAATTTATATGACTCTTTCTCGGATTTAACACTATCCTTGATTTTCCTCATTAGTCACGGTTGAGTCACCTTCCCCATTTTAGTTTTTTGCCAGACAGGAATGACCAATTTTTGGAGTTCATCCACGCGGTCTTTAAATCTTTGTCATCGCATCTACACCATCAACCCTTTAAGTATAATTTGCCAGTCTATCCTGGCCTATTCCCGTCTCATACCTTCAAAGTCTCCTCTCTTTGTTCAGGACCCTAGTCTCTGAATTAACCGTGTCAATCTCCATCCTAATGCAGAATTCCGCCATATTATGGTCACTGTTGCCCAAGGGGCTCTGCCAACTAATCCTTCCTCTTTACACAATACCCAGTCTAGGATGGCCTGCCCTCTAGTTGGTCCTAGATTTTGGTTTAAAAACCCCACTCCATACACATTCCAGGAAATCCTCCCCCTCAGCACTGCTACCAATTTGGTTTGCCAAATCTATACGTAAAGTCACCCATGATAACTGCTGTCCCTCTGCTACATGCATCCCTAATTTCCTGCTTGATGCGATCCCCCAACCTCCCTACTGCTGTTTGGTGGTCTGTATGCAACAACAAGTGTTTTCTGCCCTTTGCTATTTTGCAGTTCTACCCATACCATACCCATTTGATAACATCCAAGCTAATGTCTCTCCTTGCTATTGCATTAATCTCCTCTTGAGCCAGCAATGCCACCCCGCCTCTTCTTCCTTTCGGTCTATCCTTCCTGAATATTGAATACCCCTGCATGTTTAGCTCCCAGCCTTGGTCACCTTGGAGCCATGTCTCCGTAAATCCAACTGTATCATATCCCTTAACTACTAACTGTGCATTCAATCCATCCACCTTATTACGAATGCTCCTTGCATTAAGGCACAACATTTTCAGGTTTTGATTTTCTTATCTCCCTTCTATCTTTTGCTTATGTCCTTCTATGGCCCTCTGACTCCTTGCTTTGGTTCCCATCCCCCAGCCCTGTTAGTTTGAACGTGACCTTTCCTACACTCTCTTTCCTGTTAACTGCACACATACGCTTCCACGTTGTTGACTCCACCCCCCCACTGTTTAGTTTAAACCCACCCGTGTAGGATGGTTCCGTTCATAAGGTCGTAAGGAATAGGAGTACAATTTGGCCATTCGGCCCATCAAATCAACTCTGCCATTCAATCATGGCTGATCTATCTCTTCCTCCTAACCCCATTCTCCTGCCTTCTCCCTATAACCTCGGACACCCGTTGCCTGATAACAGCTGGGAAGAGAGGAAGAGTGTTAACATTTTAGGTCAGCGATGTTTCATCAGATGTTGCCCGACTGTGTCAGTCTTAAACCGATTCTGTTTTTATTTCAGATCTCCACTTTGTTTTGAATTGGTACATGAAGTCGAGTGCTGGTGATGACAAGGTCAATTTTTTATGAATCGTTGTAAGGAAATGAAATAAATAATGACAAATAGTATGTACTAAAAATTGTCCCAAGTTTTACTAATGCTTTAAAAAAAATCTGTAATTATCCAATATGATTACTGCTTAATTGGGTGTAGCACAGAATTGGTGCTGAAGGTGCCATCTCACAGCTTCATCAAACCAGATTCAATCCAGGTGTGTAGGAACACCAGAGGAACTGCAGATGCTGGTTTACACCAAAGATAAGACACAAAATGCTGGAATAACTCAGCGGGACAGGCAGCATCTCTGGAGAGAAGGAATGGGTGACGTTTCAGGTTGAGACCCTTCTTCAGGCAGAAGCTTCTGTCCGAAGAAGGGCCTCGACCCGACATGTCACCCATTCCTTCTCTCCAGAGATGCTGCCTGGCCCGCTGAGTTCAATCCTGGTGTGTCAGCCTGGAGTTCTGCTGCCACATCTTAGATATCTTCCAAATACTCGCGTATCCTACTTGTCAGTTGGTGGGTTAATGGGCCACTGTAAATTGCTGCTAATTTTTTTTAGTGCTCTATGACCCTCTCTAATTCAAGACTGTGAATGAAATAAATCAAGTAAACGGGACCAGAGTGAACAGGGGAAAACAACTGTTTATAATCTTAACTAGAAACAGAGAACTGCAGAAGCTGGTTGATACCAAAGATAGACACAAAGTGCTGAAGTAACTCAGCGGGTCAGGCAGCATCTCTGGAGAAAGAGGATGGGCGATGTTTTGGGTCATGATTAAGTTAGATTTAAGGACTGTGAAACTCACATGTTTGTTTTTTTTTAATGGAAAGATTGGATTGAGGGGAAGAAATATAAAAAGGAAATAGGAAGAATGAAAAACTACTTGTCATTTCTTTTTGTGTCCAATTACAATTAAGTCCTGCTAAAGAATCCAGACATGCAATAAATTAATTGGTTTAGTGCCAGAGATTAATTGTAGTAATTATCCTCATCACCTAACAAAAGTACTGTTGAGTGAAACCGATAAGATATTCATGCAAAGACAGAAACTGCATTTCCTTCATTGAATAGGATAGACACCTACTGGTTCTGCAAAGCTGACAACGAAAAGTGCATTTCTTAAAGAAATACATTTCAATTACTTCACATAATCCTCAATTCATATATTGGTGAGCAGCATTGGCATGTTAGTCCTTGCCATCTTTCAAAAAAAGGTGCGGGAAAAATGGGTTTTTCCACCAAAATGTGGGCACAGGAAAAAGAGAGGGGGCAGGGGTATTATTTGTAATTAGAAAATTCAATGTTCCTATTGTTGGGGAAAATGAGGTGTCATTCCACCCGTTTGCGTGAGGCTTCATTCTGATAATAGTGGATGGAATGGTAATGATATGGCAAGGGGAGTTAAAATGACGGTCCCATATTGTATTCTATTCATGCATGCATACCGTATTCCCTCTTCACCACTCTAACCGCCTGTGTTGCAACTTACAGGAAACTATGCAATTCAGCAAATATTGACGTACAGGAGCACCATAAGGTCCTCCTGTTCATCAATAGTCCTTGGAGCATTGCCATTTCCTAGTACACATGTGCTTCACCTATCTGACTTGCCAAAATGCATCACCTTACACTTGTCGAGCTTAAATTGCACGTGCTGACATTCCACCCACTAATCTATAGGATCTGCATTTTGCTGTAGTCTTGGCCAACCACCTTCACTACCCACACCACCACATTCCTTGTCATCTGAACGCTTACTATTTTTTATCTCCAATATTTACATCCAAATAACATACAGTGATGATTTTTTTTTTAAACAAAGGATAAATCTTTGAGAGCATGGGGTGAATTTTAGTGACGCATGAAGTTCTGACCTGATAAAAGCATATAAAATTGCAAGAGCCATTAATAGAGAATGATAGAATCTTTTCATGTCGCAGGGATATCAAAAACAAGAAGAACAAATTTTAGATGGGGATTCGAAAGGGAATAATGGTTTAGTTTTAAATGCACAGAATGGTTGATATCTAGAACATGCTGTCAGAAGAGTTTGTGGAGCCAGATACAATCACAACAATCAAGAAACCCTTACACAGACACTTGCACAGAAGAAGCATACAGTCCTATTACAGGCAAAAGGGATTAATGGAGATGTGCAAAGGTCAGGACGGACAGAGTGGGCTGAAGGGCCCATTCACAGCTCAATGGCTCTTCGGGCAAAGTCAGCAATCATTGGTTAGCTTCATGTCAGTCTCGGGGAAAATGTTAGAAACAATCATGAAAGACATGATATCAGGATATGTGGAAGAATTCATGGCAATCAGGCATGGTCAACATAATTTGCTGAAATGGAAATGATATGTAACCATTTTATTGGAGATTTTTAGGAAGCAAGGAAAGAGTGTTTTTATTTGTGTCAAAGCTGGAAAAAAACGCCTTGAAACATGCGGTCCTAATGGAGCCTAAACCACACTACATTAAAAAAGGTGTCTGATGAGCATGTACATATTGTTAGTTTGTTATAAAATTGTTTCAAGATCAGTACATCAGGAAAAAAATGTCATCTGTTGTTCCACACAAGTTGTCCATATGATTTGAATTTAAATTTCTAAAACGAGAAAATTTTGGGTCGTATCCAGGCAATTTTTTAAAAAACAGATTAATTAGCAGAAGTATTACCATATAAACAGGCCCTTTGGCCCACTGAGCCTGTGCCCATAAAAAGATCACCCATACACTAGCTCTGTGTTCTTCCTGTATCAAGTGACATCTGGTGGGATGTGTTCGGTTATAACGTCAAGTGATGACGGATCATGTTTGTCAAGCATTCTGCCCGCCAGCACGGATAAACAATTTACCACGAATCATCCTCTAAAAAACCTTGCATGAAGGAGGCCCAAATGGGCAAGAGAGTGAAGGATAATCACCACCCACAGATAGAAACCAGTAGCAGCTCTGAAATAGAAGGGGGCAAATTGGATGGTAATTCCGTTGTGCAAGCACTAAATATTTATATAGAAAAAAACATTAATTTTAAATCATGGAATTCTTTAGTCGCAGGACTTTTAAGTCATAACTGCAGAATAACAAAACAGGACATATTTAGAACTGTACTTTTAGGACGGGAAGGACTTTTAACTTGCTGGAAGAAAACTGACAGGATTGAGTCAGGCATTCATTTTATACCCTGACTGGTCACTGTTCAGAGTCAAATAAAATGTGGTCTAAAAAGGGACAGTGTTCTTGATCCAGTGGATTTTGCATCATGTGGGTTGGATTAAAATTATTACATGGAGTCCGATTGTTACAGAACTTTATAACCAGTTATAAACACACTTCTTGGGGCTTCAGCAGCCTGGCCTCATTTTTTCTACTCATGCAATCTCCACTTGGCAAAAAGAAAGTTTGTTCTGGGACTAGGGGAGTGTCCTGGTTCACCACCTAGTCAATGGAAGTTATTCATGTAAAGATATATATACGCATGCACAAACACACTCTGTACACTTTCTCCAGCTCTTATTGAATATTTTGGCAACACCAGTCGAGGGCCATTTTAAACTTTGTCATTTAAGATATTAAATATACATTTTAATATCAGCAGTAGAAAAATAAGACTGACTCATGTTTGAGCTGTGGAAGTGATTCATTTAAGATTCACTAGGATTGTACCATGAGAATGAATTCGCTTTTTCCACTAGAACTGTTCATAACTTCACCAGTTATAAGAGCAGAATTAGGCTAGTCAGCCCATCAGGTCGACTTGGCCATTCAATAATGGCCGATGTATCTTTCCCTCTCAACCCCATTCTCCTGCCTTCACCCCATAACCCCCCGACACTCATACTAATGAAGAATTTGTCAATCGTCACCTTAAAAATATCCAACTGTAAAGTTAAGAGAAAAATTAAAGGTTTTCAGAGGTCTAAAAAGGATATTAGTAAGGGTGTCAGGGGTTATAGGGAGAAGGCAGGAGAATGGGATTGAGAGGGCAAGATAAATCAGCCATGATTGAATGACCTGATGGGCCAAATGGCCTCAATTATGCTCCAGTAATTTATGAACTTATATAAGATTAGATAGCTTCCACTGGATGATGCCTCGAGAACACAAAAATGCGTAGATTGAGGATCATCGATAGAAATGGCAAACTCCCTCTCTCACACAAAGGCATTCTTGCACACAAATGGCAATTGCAACGTGACCAGGTTCATTATATATAGCAAGTAAGCTACAGATTATATACCACATATAGTTGGACAAGTATTTGACAAGAAAGAAAACCATGCAGGGAGCATGATTGCAGTAGAAAGAAAGATTGTGAACTATATGGCCCCATGTTTGAACAAGGAATGGACCAAATTAACCAACTCTTTCAAGGGCCAGAGCTTGGGGTCCAACATGGCCAAATTCTATTAGACAGGCGAAAATCTTCCAAGCTTTCTAATCGCGACAGAATCTTATTCTGTGCAATATTTCAAGTAGTCAAGAACTAGAGGACAGAGCGAAGGTGATTGGCAAGAGAACCAAATCCCATGAGGACATTTTTTTTTAATATTAGGGAGTGATTAGGGTCTAACAGAAACACCAGGTGTAGAAGCGAGGCCCATGTTCAATTGTGACATTCAAAAGGGAAATGGATTATCATCAGAGAGGGAAAAGATAAATCGTAACTATATTGAGGAGGTAGGGACAGCTAGATTGTACTTGCATTGTTGTGGTACATCGGCCAAATCGACCACTGTGATTTTGAATTGTATAACGTTCCAACATCATTGCCAACATTCACAAGATCAATCGCAAATTGAAAGCTTGATGAAGTACCTTTACACTTTGATTCTGAGAATATTTCTTTCCACAGATGTAGTTTTTAAGAGCCCATAGTTCCCCAAGTATGTAGACACGCACCTGAATCATCATGGCATAGGCAAACTGACTAAGTGCTGGAAAGTGAGATGGGTACTCAATGGTCTGCATGGACCGAGTGAAGCCCACTTCTGTGCTCATATAAAAAGGGGCCACATGAGTGGCAAGGACATTTTCTTAATGATTGGCACAAATACTGTGCATAACATTATTGAAGGTATAGACACCAAAAATACATGAAGAGTTTTTGGCGTTGTATAATTTTTAATCTGCATTAAGTTTACTTGTGTAAAAAAATTCTGTACTATATAACTATGACAATAATGCTTCCCAGAAGCAATAGTTTCAGCAAACACTACAATACCTTGAAGAGGTGTAATAATGGAGAAAAGCAGAGAGGGGAAATAAACTGATGCATGTTTCTGATAGCTAGCACAGGCACGATGGGCCAAATGGCTTCCAATGCAGTAAAGAATGGTTCATTGCTAGCGCAAAAAGGAATTAACAGCTGTAATCAGAAAGGAGGACCAAATCTGAGACATTAGGCCCTCTGACAAAGTATCACGATGTTAGCCCACATATTCTGAGGATTAGCTGTAATGGAGATGAGGATGAATTTCTTTAGCCAGAGGGTGGTGAATGTGTGGAAATCAGTGGAAGGCAAGACATTGTGTATTTCTGAAGTGGAGATTGATCAGTTATTGATTAGGAAGAACAGCAAAGGTTACAGGTAGAAGGCAAGAGAATGGGGTTGGAGGGGAAAAGTAGATCAGTGGTGATTGATTGGTGGAATAGACTCGATGAACTGAATCACCTAATTCTGCTCCTGCGTCTTTATGTCATGTCATAAGGAATAGGAGTTGAATTAGGCCAATCGGCCTATCAAGTCTACTCTGCCATTCAATCATGGCTGATCTAACTCCCCCTCCTAACCCCATTCTCCTGCCTTTGCTCTGTAACCTCTGACACCCATACTAATCAATTCATGCCTTACCCTGTAATTAACTTCCTGTAAATTCCATGCCATGTTAGTAAAACATCTTATCAGAGTAATTGACAAGAGGGAAACAAACTATTTTCATCAATTCATGAGAGTCAAGTGTTTAAACGTCAGGTATACCGAAACAGAACAATGTAGTCCTTGAATTAAGTGTTCTCTAGAAATGTTGCCTGTCCAGCTGAGTTACTCCAGCACTTTCTTTCCCTTGTTTTTACAATGAATTTCTCACTTCCAGCAGCACAACAGGTTTTTAAACACAGCACTCAATAGATAACATAAGAAACTAGCACTTTGCCAGGGGTTATGGGGAGAAGAATGGGTTTGAGAGGGAAAGATAGATCAGCTATGATTGAATGACAGAGTGGACTTGATGGGCTGAATGGCCCAATTATCCTGCTAAAACGTGTGAACTTTGTGCACTCCAGCACTTTGTATCTATCTTCAAACAAAAAAAAAGTCCAGTAAATAAAATAAACCACTGGCATGGTGGGTTGGTTATGACAAGATGCTGCGGTAGACACAAAATGCTGGAGTAACTCAGCGGGTCAGGCAGCATATCTGGAGAGAAGGAATGGGTGACGTTTCAGGTCGAGACCCTTCTTCAGACTGATGCTCTGGGTTGGAACTGCTCATGTCTTCAGGTGTTTATCTACATACTTGGAAAACTATGAGCTCCTGAAAAACTACATCTGTGGAAAGAAGCATCTCCAGAATCAGAGGAAGAAAATGAAAAATGGGTGCAGGATTAGGCCATTCGGCCCTTCGAGCCTGCACCACCATTCAATATGATCATGGCTGATCATCCAATTCGGTATCCCGTACCTGCCTTCTCTCCATACCCCCTGATCCCCTTAGCCACAAGGGCCACATCTAACTCCCTCTTAAATATAGCCAATGAACTGGCCTCAATTACCTTCTGTGGCAGAGAATTCAACAGATTCACCACTCTCTGTGTGAAAATGTTTTCTCATCTCGGTCCCCCTTATCGAAAGACTTCCCCCTTATCATTAAAATGTGACCCCTTGTTCTGGACTTCCCCAACATCGGAAACAATCTTCCTGCATCGAGCCTGTTCAACCCCTTAAGAATTTTGTAAGTTTCCATAACATCCCCCCTCAATCTTCTAAATTCTAGCGAATACAAGCCGAGTCTATCCAGTCTTTCTTCATATGAAAGTCCTGACATCCCAAGAATCAGTCTGGTGAATCTTCTCTGTACTCCTTCGATGGCAGTATCCTGCTTCCCCCCCTATCCCTTGATTCCCTTAGCTCCAATGGCTAAGGCTAACTCGGAACTAAGTCTAAGAAGGGCCCGTGAGTGGGGGGAAAGTGGCCATACCTGATGCAGATTTGCCCTGGGTTCCCGGCTCCTGGTGGGCGTTCCTGTCGTTGTCGCAGACGCCCTGGTCGAGGCGGTTGTCCAGGAGCGAGCAGCAATACCTGAGACCGCAAGACCCGCAGCACAAGGTGGCCTCCTGGCCGTCGTATCTCTCGGGGCACTGGAAGCCGGCGTGCCAGCTGCCGTTACTGTCAGACCAGCCGTGACAATACTCCCCCGAGGCGGCGCGAACACCACACAGCCTGTTGGCGAGGAAGAGAAGCAAGGTCCCAAACCGAGCAGCCCCCATTGCAACCGATTTTTTTTTTAAACCACACACACACACACAAATCCCGGTGGAAGGAGAACGACACGGCTCACGAACAAAAACAAAGTGGAAGAAAATGAGATGTGGGGGGGGGGGGGGGGGAAGAATAAGTTAAACCAAAGTTCTCCTGGCTGCCGCCTTCTTTCTTCACACTGCTGTCCCTGGGCTCAGACTGTGGACAACGGGGGGCGGGTTGCAGGAGTTTTCCTTCATTCCTCAGTGTAACATAGCTCCATTCATGGCGCTCGCCGGCCAAACTTCCAGCCCAAGGATCGCCGCCGATGTTTCCATCTGCCAGCGCCGCTCTCGGTCGATGTGCAACAATGGGACAAGTGTAGCCACACGCTGCAGCCCGCTACAATGTATGAAACACACAAGCTGCAGCCCGCTACAATGTATGAAACACACAAGCTGCAGCCCGCTACAATGTATGAAACACACACGCTGCAGCCCGCTACAGTGTATGAAATACACACGCTGCAGCCCGCTACAATGTGTGAGGTGCTCACGCTGCAGCAGCGGCGACTAAACCTTGCCCTCCTTCCATTCGGCTTTACCTCGCAGTCTGCTGATTTTTTGTTGGTGGGGGGTGGCGGGGGGGAGTTGATCTTTCGCTTAAACTCTGCTGAGTGAATTCCCATAGGTTGGGCTTCCTTCACCAATCCAGCTCCAGAAGACAGACCAGCGAGGCTCCGCCCGTGTGGAGGCTCCTCGTCCCGAGGCGAGCGTCCACCCTCCACCCGCCACCCGCTGCCCACATGACCCACAACCAAAGATCCTATAGCGCTATACCCACAACTTTTACCCTTGTCAACACCAGAGATCCTACAGCGAGTTATGGGAACTTTGATCCACACAACCGACTTCTGCACCTCACAGCACAGCATGTCCCATCAATTTCTAGGGTGACGTCCGAGCTCGGGTGGTTTTGGAAAGGGACGACGGGTTGTCCATGGAGATTGAAGGTAGACAAGTGCTGGAGAAACTCAGCGGGTGCAGCAGCATCTAAGGAGCCTATCTCCAGCACTTTCTCCAGAGTTTCTCCAGCACTTTTGCCCATGGGACATTTCCGTGACCATTGGACACCCCGTGGGGTGGAGGGTATCCTCAATAGAAATGGGGAATAGTTAATATAATATTTAATAATATTTGTTTAATTTGTATTATGGTGGTGTGCTTGTTTGTATTTTTGTGTGATTTTCTGTAAATAGTTTATTTTGTAAAAAACTGTGGAAAAAAAAGTATGTCCCGTCAATTGAAACACAGCCCGAAAAGACGGCGTCTGCTAGATTTTTTATTTTACCTTTAACTCAATTCAGAATTCAGTATAAATACAACCAAAACTGTGCAAAAACTCTTCAAAGTGCCCAGTAATGTTCGCATCTTTTTCTTAACTTCAGAAATCAACTTTTTTTTCAGAATGAGAAATATCTCCATAAACCAAAAAATGTGCACTAGTCTCAGTTTATATATTCTGTAGTGCCACACAGGAATGTTTGCATCTTTTCTTGAATTTAAAATTTAAAACATTTCAGAATAAGAAATGAGCGAATAATAAAAACTGCAAAAGCTTCTCATGCATTCTCAGTGTCTATGCATTAATTAGTTAATGCTCAGTGGTGATTGTGCCTTTTAAAACTTAATATATAAAGATTATTCAGAATTGTAAAAGTATATATACAAAGCAAAAACTCCCCAAAACTTTTCAAGCCATCTCACTGTCCATACATTCAATAGTGTCATAGTGTATGAACTTTTTACAATTTCAAAAATAAACTTTATTCAGAGTACAAAATGTATGCAAAACAAAACTATGCATAAACACTTCAAGTGGTCCCAGTGTCTATCTGTTCAATAGTGTCATGCTCAGTAGTGTTTTTTTTTTAATTTTAAAATCAAAATAAACTTTATTCAAAATATTAAACATATACAAACCAAGTACTGTGCAAAAATCCTTCTGACATTCTCAGCGGCTCCAGATACATTAATTAATGTTGTATTTGATAGTGTTTGCAGAAATACCATTATACCCAACACCCTTGCCACATACGCAAGCTTCAGTGCGTCCCTCATGGACGTTTCGCTCTGCTGGGAGGTCAACAAGTTTCTGGAAGACCAAAGAGCGTCTTTCACTGAGTTGATGACCTTCCAGCAGAACTTGATGCCTGTCTCTGAATGTGTCCCTGGGAACAGTCCGTAAATCAGAGAGTCCTCTATTACAGAGCCACAAAGGACAGGTGTTATGGCAATATCCAGAAAACTGCTATATTGCTTGGCATCATATTACAGACCTCATAAAGAAATGTGTGGAGGACTGCACCCCTACAAAAACCTTCCGAGGGTTTCCCAATGATACAAAGGTCTACAAGAAGTCCAGATACAACCTTGGTTAGGCCATCAAAATGGCCAAAAGGGACTTCTGCTCCAAGCTGGAGGATGAGACAGATGTTCAACAGCTGTGGCGGGGCCTGAATGCAATCACCTCCTACAAGGCGAAATCAGGAGGTAGCCTGATTTTGCCTGTTGAATGTTGAAATCGAATGTCGGCGTAGCATCAGTCCCTGACGAGCGCAATGCGTTTTACGCAAGCTTTGATAGGGAGAACACCGACTTGCCTTCTCGAGCCCCCATTCGCTGTGATGGTATTTCAGTCATAGTCACAGAGGCCGGCGTCAGAAAATCCTTCAGAGGGATGAACCCTCGAAAAACGCCCAGACCTGATGGTATTTCCGGCCGTGTTCTAAAAACCTGTGCGGACCAACAGGCAGGAGTTTTCACGGACATTTTCAACCTCTCACTTCTGAGGTCTGAGGTTCCCACCTGCTATAAAAGGGCATCAATTATACCTGTGCCCAAGAAGAGCAAGGTGACATGCCTCAACGACTATCGACCAGTGGCACTAACGTCGGTGATGATAAAGTGCTTTGAGAGGTTGATCATGGTGCAAATCAACTCCTACCTCGACAAAAATCCACTGCAGTTCGCTTACCGCCACAACAGATCAATGGTGGATGTGATCTTGCAGGCTCTCCACTCCGCTCTGGACCACTTGAACAACAAAAACTCATATGTCAGGCTGTTATTCATTGATTACAGCTCAGCATTTAATACAATCATCCCCTCCAAGCTGGTTACCCAACTCGCAGAACTGGGTCTCTGCGCATCCCTCTGCAATTGGATCCTCGACTTCCTCATTCACAGACCACAGACTGTTCGAATTGGTGGAAAGATGTCAGCCTCGATAACAATCAGCATGGGAGCACCTCAAGGCTGCATGCTCAGCCCCATGCTGTACTCACTCTATACTCATGACTGCGTAGCTGGTCATAGTGTGAACTCCATCATCAAGTTCGCTGATGACACCAAAGTTGTGGGACGTATCACTGATGGGGACCAGTGAGAGTATAGAAGAGAGATCGACCGACTGTCCATATGGTGCCAGCACAATAACCTGGCCCTCAACACCAACAAAACCAAGGAATTGATTGTGGACTTTGGAAGAGGTAGGATGGGGACCCACAGTCCTGTTTATATCAATGGGTCGATGGTGGAAAGGGTCAAGAGCTTCAAATTCCTGGGCGTGCACATCTCTGAAGATCTTTGCTGGTCCGGGAACACAGATGCAATTATAAAGAAAGCACATCAGCGCCTCTACTTCCTGAGAAGATTACGGAGAGTCGGTATGTCAAGGAGGACTCTCTCTAACTGCTACAGGTGCACAGTAGAGATCATGCTGAGTGGTTGCATCGTGGCTTGGTTCGGCAACTTGAGCACCCTGGAGAGGAAAAGACTACAAAAAGTAGTAAACACTGCCCAGTCCATCATCGGCTCTGACCTCCGTACCATCAAGGGGATCTATCGCAGTCGCTTCCTCAAAATGGCTGGCAGCATCAGCTGGCATGATAGACGCTTCCCCACCCCGGTGAATGCAATGTACTTAACTTTCTGTTTCTCTCCTGAGTGCAGGCCCTGTGGCTGGGAGTCAGGAATCAAGGGGTTAAGAGCTTCTGTACCCGATTGGCCAAGCTATGTCAGGTGACCGGTGACTCATCAGTAGCTTAAATAGCAGAAGCTCCCAGAATTCTCTCTCTTCGTCGCTGATCCCTGACAAGTGAAGAGGCTGCCGGTCTGAGCTGCAGGAGGCCTGGCCACATGGCATAGCACTTTGTATATTGTCGCCTATATTTGTAAATTAAAGTTGTATTGGGACGGATAAGGGATGACCTGAGGGTTTTCAGGTATTTTGTTGCAGGGTTATGTCTATTTAGGCAGGATTAGGGTCTCCAGTCCGACTGCCCATTGCGAGGCTGGCTGGAGCACTGTTATATTTATTTGTTAGCCGATTCTGGTCCCTGACCGTGTTGTTTAAATCAGGTTCGGGTTTTGTCTTCGTTTAACAATATTAAAGACTTTTTTTTTCTTAAACTTGAACCTGGTTTTTGATTTGCTACGCGACTCTGAGGAACTTGCCTTCGGGAGTCGTAACAATCAAGGACCCATAGCAAAATGGGTGCTCGTCCTAAGCTTTGAAGACCCTAGACAGTTTGGGGGTTTTTTTGGTAGGCTTCTGGTGACTGGGGATGTCTGTGTTGTGAGGGGATTTTTTTCTCTTTGGTTTGTGGTAACATTTGTGCCCAGGGTTTGGATGGTGGTTTGGTCCTGACATTTGATATGGAGTTTAAAGTGGAAGACTTTATCGAGGCTCCTAGTTGGGAGTTGTTTGACAAATGTATGAAGGAGCAGTTGTTAGTGCTGGCAGAGAGCTATAAGGTGCCTATTGATAAGCATTCGAAGAAAGAGGCTATAAAGTTGGTGTTATGGTCTGCCATGAAGAGGAGTGGGGTATTGCCTGCTGAGGTAGAGGGTCCTCTAGCTTCTACACAGCCTGGTCAGGAAATGGGGGACCTCATTCGATTGAAGGAGTTAGCCTTAAGAGAAAGAGATCGTGCTTGAGATGAAACACCATGAGCTGCAGGAGAAGCAATTGAATGCCTCCCGAGTTCCTTCTGGGGAAAGGGAGTTTGATATGAGCAAGAACATCCGCCTGGTTCCCCCGTTTAATGAGAAGGATGTGGACAAGTATTTTGCAGTGTTTGAACGGGTAGCTTTGTCCTTGAAGAGGCCTAGGGACATGTGGTCCTTTCTCTTGCAGTGTGTCCTTGTGGGTAAAGCACGGGAGGTGTACTTGTCTTTATCTCTTGACAACAGTCTGGACTATGAGTGTGTGAAGTCTGCGGTATTAAGGGCTGATGAATTAGTTCCAGAGGCGTACTGGCAGAAGTTCTGGCGCTTTAGGAAGTTTGATAGTCAGACTTATGTGGAGTTTGCTTGGGAGAAGGAGGCACTTTTTGACAGGTGGTGCGCTTCTCAAGGAGTGAAGGATTTTAAGCTGCTGCGGGCCTTGATGATTATGGAAGACTTTAAGAACTGTCTCTCTGAGAGGGTTGGTACTTACCTTAATGAGCAGAATGTGATGGAGGTGTTAACGGATGAGTATGTATTGACTCATAAAACTGAGTTTGTTGGGCGATCCTATAGTTTTGGTGCACAGCGGTTTAATCGTGGTGGTGTCACTGGTGGCAGTGTCAAAGCTGTTTCTGTGCCTGCAAGTGTCAGCACAGTGATACAGGGGGAGGTCCGAGCTGATAAGGTTGACGGAGATCTCAGGACTAAGGAAGGTCCTGTGTGCTACTATTGTAAAGGGAGCAGGCACATCGTAAGGTCGTGTCCCGTCCTGCACAAGAAAAATGCAAAGCCTGTGGTTTTGGTTGGTACACAAAAAGCACCTGTGGTTCCTGGGATGCCTGCGTCTGATGAGTGAAGTAATTATTCTGCATTAATCAAGAAAGGTTTTGTTTCTCTAGAAGATGGGGATCATAGAGTTTCAGTAACCATCTTGCGTGATACTGGTGCTACTCAGTCCTTTATATTGGATAGTGTACTGCCGTTTTCTGGGGAGTCATCGGTTGGGTCCAGTGTCCCTGTGGTAGAATTCGGGTTGGAGGACATGGTAGTGCCTTTGCATACCGTGAGTCTCAAGGCCAAGTTGGTTTCAGGCCAGGTAATTGTTGGGTTACGGCCGTGTTTTCACGTTGCGGGAGTTTCTGTGATTTTGGGGAATGACTTGGCAGGAGGTAGAGTTTTCATTACTCCTGAGGTGACGGCTGTTCCGGTGGTGCAGAGTCCTGATAGATTGGCTATGCAGCATCCGACTGTCTTCACAGCTTGTGCTGTCACGAGGGTTATAGCTAAGAGCCAGGCAAAGTTTGAAGATGTAGTGGTCCTGAGTGAGAGCATTTTTGGGGATCAGGATAATGGATCCTGTGTTGTGAAGGGTGTTTCTACATCTCAAGATGGGGTCGTGTCTGAAAATGTGCCGGTGTCGCTGTCATGTGACCGACTCGTTGAGGAGCAAAAGAGTGATCCAGGTTTATCGGATCTGTTCGACTGCGCGGTGCTTGAGGGGGATATGGATTCCACAGCAAAGGGGTATTTTCTGAGGAATGGCTTACTGATGCGAAAGTGCATATGTCAGGGCATGATGATTGGAGCGTGGTTGATCAGATTGTGATACCTCGTCGGTATAGGGACGAGATACTCAGTTTGGCTCATGATGAACATCTGGGTGGACATTTGGGGGTCAATAAGACGTATGACCGTATCTTACGGAATTTGTTTTGGCCAGGGTTGAAAAATGACGTGAAGCAGCACTGCAGGTGTTGTCACATTTGCCAGGTGGCAGGAAAGTCGAACCAATCAATTGTTCCTGCGCCTTTATATCCAATCCCTGTGGTCGGGGAGCCGTTTGAACGGATTCTAGTTGATTGTGTGGGTCCTCTACCTCGGACAAGGGTGGGCAACAAGTTTTTATTGACAATTATGTGTGCGTCTACCCACTTTCCGGAGGTGGTCCCTTTGCGTAACATAACTGCCCCTGCCATTGTGAAGTCTCTCACTAAGTTTTTTTCGTTGTTCGGTTTGCCCAAGGTTGTGCAGAGCGACCAAGGTTCCAACTTCATGTCAAAGGTTTTTGGTCAGGTAATGAAGTTGTTGGATATTGAGCATTGTTACTCCAGTGCGTATCATCCTGAGAGCCAGGGAGCTCTCGAGTGCTTTCACCAGACTTTGAAATCTATGTTGAGGACTTACTGCCTGGAGTTTGAAAAAGACTGGGATGAGGGGGTTCATATAGTTATGTTTGCAGTGCGTGAGGTCGTGCAGGAGTCTTTAGGGTTCTGTCCTGCTGACCTGGTGTTCGCGCATACGGTTCGTGGTCCGTTGAGGGTCCTGAAGGAGAAATGGTTGCAGGAGAATTCAAAATGTAGTATTTTAGACCACGTCTGTACTTTTAGGTCTAGACTGCGGAGGGCATGCGAACTGGCAATGGGTAATCTTGCTACTGCTCAGTCTAGGATGAAGGGGTGGTTCGACAGGAAGGCTTCATGTAGGGATTTTTCTCCAGGTGACAAGGTCCTGGTGTTGTTGCCTATTCCTGGTTCCAGTCTGCAGGCTCGGTATAGTGGTCCCTATCAGGTGGTTAAGAAGGTTGGTGCAAGGGATTATGTTATTGGTACCCCTGATCAGAGGCGTAAGACTCAGCTCTGTCATGTCAACATGCTGAAGCAGTACCATGAGCAGGAGCATGTACGGGTTGATGGGGAGGAGCTGTGTCCTTCGGTTTTGTCTAAGCCAGTTTTGGCTGTAGAAGTGCTGCCCCCTGACACAGGTGGTGATGTGGGTGAGGCACGGTTGTCTGTGGCAGTGACGCAGGGAAAGCTGTGCAACTCTGAAGCTTTGGAGTCGCTTCCCTTGCGGTTTTCTCATTTGTCTGAAAGTCAGCGGGATGATCTGCTTGCTTTGGTGGGGTCAAATGGGTCACTGTTCTCGGATGTGCCTTCTCAGACGTCTGTGCTGCAGCATGACATTGACGTGGCTGGTGCTGCGCCAACATATCGGGTCAATCCTGACAAGCGTCAGCGCCTAAGAGGTCAGGTTGACTATATGCTACAGCACGCAATTGCTGAACCTAGTTGTAGTCTGTGGAGTTCTCCATGTCTACTGGCTACGAAGGCTAATGGGGAGGACAGGTTTTGCACGGACTTTCAGAAGGTGAATGCTGTAACTAAGCCGGATTGCTATCCTCTTCCACGGATGGAGGATCATGTGGGAAGGGCATCTTTTGTGTCTAAGTTGGACTTGCTAAAAGGATATTGGCAAGTTCCTTTGACTAGGCGGGCGAGGGAGATCTCAGCGTTCATTACGCCTGATAACTTTCTTCAGTATACGGTAATGGCATTTGGAATGCGCAATGCGCCGGGAACCTTCCAATGGTTAGTGAACATGGTATTGTCTGGTTTGTCCTTCTGTGAAGCATACCTTGATGATTTGGTTGTGTGCTCCAGGTCTTGGATTGAACACATCGGTCATCTGAAGGAGGTATTTTGTCGTCTAGCGGAGGCAAACCTAACCATCAATCTGGGGAAGTGTGAATTTGGCCAGGCCACGGTGACATATCTGGGTAAGATGATGGGCCGGGGTCAGGTTCGCGCTCTCGAGGACAAGGTGGGACATATTGTCGCATTTCCTGTTCCAACATCTAGAACTGAACTCCGTAGGTGGCTATGGTTGGGTAATATAAGGGGTTCTGTCCAAACTTCTCTGCAGTGGCTGTTCCTTTGACGGATTTGCTGAGTCCGAAGGTAGCTTTTGTGTCAACAAGCCCTTGATCATACTAAAGGTCTGGTGCGCGCACCTGTGCTTGTGGCACCTGATTTTGAGCGTCCATTTAAGCTGGCAGTGGATGCTAGTGATCGAGGGGTTGGTGGGGTTCTTATACAGGATGATTCAGATGGGGTGGGGCATCCAGTTTCGTATTTCTCTAAGAAGTTTAATCCCCATCAGAGGTGGTACTCCACCATTGAGAAAGAAACCCTTGCTGTGTTAATGTCTCTGAGTCATTTCGAGGTCTATGTGGGCTCCTCGAATGTCCCTGTCATCGTATTCACGGATCATAACCCATTGGTTTTTTTGCAGAACATGAAGAATAAAAACCGGCGGTTAATGAGCTGGAGTTGGCAGCTCCAAGAATACAACCTGGAGTTCAGGCACTTCAGGGGCAAGGATAATATCTTCGCTGACGCCTTGTCGCACAAGTAGAGTTTTAGTACTGAATAATTTCTTCCGAAGCTTATTCAGTATCTTTGAGTGGGGGTGTTAGGCGCTTTCCCCCCCACCCCCCGGTGAATGCTATGTACTTAACTTTCTGTTTTTCTCCTGAGTGCAGGCCCCGTGGCTGGGAGTCAGGAATCAAGGGGTTAAGAGCGTCTGTACCCGATTGGCCAAGCTACATCAGGTAACCGGTGACTCATCGGTAGCTTAAATAGCAGAAGCTCCTAGAATTCTCTCTCTTCGTCGCTGATCCCTGACAAGTGAAGAGGCTGCCGGTCTGAGCTGCAGGAGGCCTGGCCGCATGGCATAGCACTTTGTATATTGTCGCCTATATTTGTAAATTAATGTTGTATTGGGATAGATAAGGGATGACCTGAGGGTTTTCACGTATTTTGTTGCAAGGTTATGTCTATTTAGGCAGGATTAGAGTCTCCAGTCCGAAGACCCATTGCGAGGCTGGCTGGAGCACTGTTATATTTATTTGTTAGCCGATTCTGGTCCCTGACCATGTTGTTTAAATCAGGTTCGGGTTTTGTCTTCGTTTAACAATATTAAAGACTTTTCTTTTCTTAAACTTACATAGAAACATAGAAAAATAGGTGCAGGAGTAGGCCATTCGGCCCTTCGAGCCTGCACCGCCATTCAATGTGATCATGGCTGATCATCCAACTCAGTATCCTGTACCTGCCTTCTCTCCATAACCCCTCATCCCTTTAGCCACAAGTGCCACATCTAACACCCTCTTAAATATAGCCAATGAACTGGCCTCAACTACCTTCTGTGGCAGAGAATTCCAGAGACTCACCACTCTCTGTGTAAAGAATGTTTTCCTCATCTCGGTCCTAAAGGAATTCCCCCTTATCCTTAGACTGTGACCCCTTGTTCTGGACTCCCCCAACATCGGGAACAATCTTCCAGCATCTAGCTTGTCCAACCCCTTAAGAATTTTGTAAGTTTCTATACCCCTCAATCTTCTAAATTCCAGCGAGTACAAGCCGAGTCTATCCAATCTTTCCTCATATGAAGGTCCTGACATCCCAGGAATCAGTCTGGTGAATCTTCTCTGTACCCCCTCTATGGCAAGAATGTTTTTCCTCAGATTAGGAGACCAAAACTGTACGCAATACTCCAGGTGTGGCCTCACCAAAACCCTGTACAACTGCAGTAGAACCTCCCTGCTCCTATACTCAAATCCTTTCGCTATGAATGCTAACATACCATTTGCTTTCTTCACTGCCTGCTGCACCTGCATGCCTACTTTCAATGACTGGTGTACCATGACACCCAGGTCTCGTTGCATCTCCCCTTTTCCTAATCTGCCACCATTCAGATAATAGTCTACCCTCATGTTTTTGCTACCAAAGTGGATAACCTCACATTTATCCACATTATACTGCATCTGCCATGCATCTGCCCATTCACGCAGCCTATCCAAATCACCCTGCAGCCTCCAAGCATCCTCCTCACACCTAACTATACCCCCCAGCTTGGTGTCATCTGCAAATTTGGAGATGTTGCATTGAATTCCCTCGTCCAAATCTTTAATATATATTGTAAATAGCTGGGATCCCAGCACTGAGCCATGCGGTACCCCACTAGTCACTGTCTGCCATTCTGAAAAGGACCCGTTTACTCCTACCCTTTGCTTCCTGTCTGCTAGCCAGTTCTCTATCCACATCAATACTAAACCCCCAATACCGTGTGCTTTAAGTTTGTATGCTAATCTCTTATGCGGGACCTTGTCGAAAGCCTTCTGAAAGTCTAGATATAACACATCCACTGGTTCTCCCTTATCCACTCTACTAGTTACATCCTTTACACATCCTTTCTATTCTTTACACAGAGAGTGGTGAGTCTCTGGAATTCTCTGCCACAGAAGGTAGTTGAGGCCAGTTCATTGGCTATATTTAAGAGGGCGTTAGATGTGGCACTTGTGGCTAAAGGGATCAGGGGGTATGGAGAGAAGGCAGGTACGGGATACTGAGTTGGATGATCAGCCATGATCACATTGAATGGCGGTGCAGGCTCGAAGGGCCGAATGGCCTACTCCTGCACCTATTTTTCTATGTTTCTATCCTCGAAAAATTCTATCAGATTTGTCAGACATGATTTACCTTTCGTAAATCCATGCTGACTTTGTCCAATGATTTCACCACTTTCCAAATGCACTGCTATCCCATCTTTAATAACTGACTCTAGCAGTTTCCCCACTACCGATGTTAGACTAACTGGTCTGTAATTCCCTGCTTTCTCTCTCCCTCCTTTTTTAAAAAGTGGGATTACATTAGCTACCCTGCAATCCTCAGGAACTACTCCAGAATCTAAGGAATTTTGAAAAATTATCACTAATGCATCCACTATTTCTGTGGCTACCTCCTTGAGTACTCTGGGATGCAGACTATCTGGCCCTGGGGATTTATCGGCCTTCAATCCATTCAATTTACCCAACACCACCTCTCGGCTAACCTGGATTTCACTCAGTTCATCCATCTTATTTAACCCCCGATCCACTGCTATTTCCAGCAGATTATTTATGTCTTCCTTAGTGAAGACAGAACCAAAGTAGTTATTCAATTGGTCTGCCATGTCCTTGTTCCCCATGATCAATTCACCTGTTTCTGACTGCAAGGGACCAACATTTGTTTTAACTAGTCTCTTTCTCTTCACATATCTATAAAAACTTTTGAACCTGGTGTTTGATTTGTTACGCGACTCTGAGGAACCTGCCTTCGGGAGTCATAACAATCAAGGACCAACACCATCCTGGCTACACACTCATCACCCTGCTACTTTCAGGTAGAAGGTACAGGAGCCTGAAGACTGCAACGTCCAGGTTCAGGAACAGCTTCTTCCCCACAGCCATCAGGCTATTAAACTCAACTCAAACAAAACTCTGAACATTAATAGCCCATTATCTGTTTATTTGCACTTTATCTGTTTTATTTATTCATGTGTGTATATATTTATATAATGGTATATGGACACACTGATCTGTTCTGTATTCATGCCTTCTATATTCTGTTGTGCTGAAGCAAAGCAAGAATTTCATTGTCCTATCTGGGACACATGACAATAAACTCTCTTGTATCTTGCATCTGCGCCAGGCCCATCCATCGCAACACCAGGGACAGGTAGAACTTCAGCAGGTGACACTTAGTGCCCACGTGCTTTTGTTCTATACACAGCTTAATGTGGCCACACACGAAGGTTGGCATGAAGGATGAGGGCAATGTTGGTCACACTTTAGCCCCCGTTGTCTGCCGATTTGAGCATCGTGAGCCCGTCGGACCCAGCCCGTCTTTAAACAAACCACACGTGCTAAGGACCACAGTTTACAAGCAGTTTAAGAATTTGTGAACTGACACCAGCAGATGCGCTTGAAGTTGAGCCTGATATGCAAGAGTAAAATTGGCAAAATTATCAAAGAAAAATATTTGGGGAAAGAAGTCAAACAAAATCTTTGGGAAGCATATCGCTAGCTTTGGATTGATTTCGGAACTACAGAATGTCAATTAATATTTTATTAATGCAAATTAAGTCAGTCATTTGCTATTTTTAACAGAGAGATCATGTAGTTCAAAACAAAATGGTTGAAGTAGGTTAAATCCATGTCAACGGAAGTGTCAAGGGAATTTGTTTTTTCAATTGGCAAAACGCCAGGTATTTTACCTGCAAGGCATTGTAAGAGTCTGAGGAGGTGTCTCGACCTAAATCGTCAGCTATTCCTTTTCTCCAGAGATGCTGCCTGACTGCTGAATTACTCCAGTATTCTGTGTCTATCTTCAGTGTAAACCAGCATCTACAGTTCTTTCCAACACAGGGACTAACAACAAAGGGCACGGGATTTCTGCAGACACTCTGCCTTGCAGGGGCTGTGTTTCGTGTGTGCCAGGCGCCCTGATTATTTATGTGGGAAATTGCAGGGAAATTATATGGAAGAGGCCAATTCCGTTTAAAAGGTGGCAGAAAATGAAGCAATAGGAATGATTTCCTTGCCGTGTGTTTCTTTGATCTCGAAGGTCTAACCCAAGGTTCAAAGGAGCCATGATTTGTAGCTATTTCCAGATTACCCACATGGAATCTGAAATCTTGTGGTTTGCAGGATGCAAGTCCGCCTTGCTTTTGCTGAACAGAAGGGTTTGGGAGGGAGTTTTTTAGTCTGTGTCTTAAAGCATTAATATTTAATTTAGGATGGTGAAATCAGATAACAAGATGCAAATTATTTAATATATGAATGCATTAAATTTATTTATTTATTTATAAAGTAAATCATCTTCTTGTTAAAATTGGACTTTACTAACACTTCAATTACAAACTTATTGTCATTGGAATACTGAGCCGTACATAATGAATTCCAAGCTGGATTGTGATCTGAATTTAACCATGTTGGAGGCTCCACAGTTCTAGATTAAGAAACCAAAATATCTACTGGAACTCTCCCTGGTGCAGTTCCAACTGAAAAAAATGGAGCTGAATATGGAAGGTAGACAAAAGTGTTGGAGAAACTAAGCGGGTGCAGCAGCATCTATGGAGCGAAGGAAATCGGCAACGTTTCGGCCCAAAACCCTTCTTCAGACTTATGGAGGGTGGGAGGGGAGGGGGGGGGGGGGGGGAGAAGAAAGGAAAAAGGAGGAGGAGGAGCCCGAGGGCTGAGGGAGAGATAGGAAGGGAAGGAGACAGCAGGGGCTAACGGAATTGGGAGAATTCAATGTTTATGCCACTAGGGTGCAGACTGCCCAAGCGGAATATGAGGTGCTGTTCCTCCAATTTCCAGAGTTGCTCAATTTGGCCATGGAGCAGGCCCAGGACAGAGAGGTCGGATTCAGAATAGGAGGGGGAGTTGATGCTGAGGCACCGGGAGGTCAGGTTGGTTAACGCGGACCGAGCGGAGGTGTTCGGCAAAACAATCGCCAAGCCTACGCTTGGTCTCACCGATGTAGATCAGCTGACATCTAGAGCAGCGGATGCAATAGATGAGGTTGGAGGAGATGCAGGTGAACCTCTCTCGCTTCTGGAACGACTGCTTGGGTCCTTGAATGGAGTCGAGGGGGGAGGTAAAGTGACAAGTGTAGCATCTCTTGCGGTTGCAAGGGAAAGTGCCCGGGGAGAGGGTGGTGCGGGAGGGAAGGGAAGAATTGACAAGGGAGTTACGGAGGGAGCGATCTTTGTGGAAAGCAGATGGAGGGGAGATGGGAAGATGTGGCAAGTGGTGGGGTCACGTTGGAGGTGGCGAAACTGACGGAGGACTATTTGTTGTATGTGACGGCTAGTGGGGTGAAAGGTGAGGACTAGGGGGACTCTGCCCTTGTTACGAGTGGGGGAGTGGGGAGAGAGAGCAGTGTTAAGGGGTATGGAAGAGACCCTGGTGCGAGCTTCATCTATAGTAGGGGAGGGGAACCCCCGTTCCCTAAAGAATTAGGATATTTCCGATGCCCTGGTGTGGAACACCTCATCCTGGGAGCAGACGGAGGAATTGGGGATAGGGTATGGAGTCCTTACAGGAAGCAGGGTGGGAAGAAGTGTAGTCTAGATAACCATGGGAGTCAGTGGGTTTATAGTGGAAAACTATAAACCTGAAAAACTATAACCATATAACCATATAACAATTACAGCACGGAAACAGGCCATCTCGGCCCTTCAAGTCCGTGCCGAACAACTTTTTTCCCTTAGTCCCACCTGCCTGCACTCATACCATAACCCTCCATACCCTTCTCATCCATATGCCTATCCAATTTATTTTTAAATGATACCAACGAACCTGCCGCCACCACTTCCACTGGAAGCTCATTCCACACCGCTACCACTCTCATAAACCTGAGCTGAATATGGAGGTAGGTCAGAATTAGCCTCAATTATGATACTGTCGTTGCAATTCCCCATGCTCACATACATAGGAAAAGGATTTGCAGTTAACGTGACATTTTATAACAGCAGAAATTGGCATCCTAAATTTTACATCTGTGTTTATTTCCTGATTACACAGTGAAACTTGTGGTTATCACGCTATTCATGCGGCTTGTCTGAAATAGTTCCTGGTGTAAATTCCTGCCTTAAAAATAATACTCTGCATAAATGTGGGGTGTATCTGAAATCCCAATTATCAGTAATTTAGGAGACCAAAATTGCACACAATACTCCAGGTGCGGTCTCACCAGGGCCCTGTACAACTGTAGTAGGACCTCCTTGTTCCTGAACTCAAATCCTCTCGCAATGAAGACCAATATACCATTAGCTTTCTTCACTGCCTGCTGTACTTGCATGCTTACTTTCAGTGACTGATGTGCAAGCACACCCAGTTCTCGTTGCACCTCCTCTTTTTCTAATCTGACATAATTCAGATAATAATCTGCCTTCCTGTTCTTGACACCAAAGTGGATAACCTCATATTTATCCACATTATACTGCATCTGCCATACATCTGCCCACTCACCCAACCTATCCAAGTCACTCTGCAGCCTCATAGCATCCTCATGACAGCTCACACTGCCACCCACCTTAGTGTCATCCGCAAACATGGAGATGTCACATTTAATTCGCTCGTCAAAATCATTAATATATATTGTAAACAACGGGGGTCCCAGCACCGAACACCCCACAAGCTACTGCCTGCCATTCTGAAAAGGACCCGTTAATTCCTACTCTTTGCTTCCTGTCTGCCAAACAGTTCTCTATCCATGTCAATAACCTACCCCAAATACCATGTGCTCTAATTTTGCACACTAATCTCTTGTGTGGGACCTTATCAAAGGATTTTTGAAAGTCCAGATACACACTGGCTCTCCTTTATCCATTCTACTTGTTACATCCTCAAAAAACTCCAGAAAATTAGTCAAGCATGATTTCCCCCTTCATAAATCTATGCTGACTTTGACTGATCCTGTCACTACTTTCCAAATGCGCTGCTATAACATCTTTAATAATCGACTCAGCTTCTTCCCCACTACCGATGTAAGGCTAACTGGTCTATAATTCCCCGTTTTCTCTCTCCCACCTTTCTTAAAAAGTGGAGTTACATTGGCTAGCCACCCGTCCACAGGAACTGATCCAGAGTCGAGGGAACATTGGAAAATGATCACCAATGCATCCACGATTTGCACGGTCACCTCCTTGACTAGTCTGGGAGGCTCATCCATTATTTCTAGGGCCACCTCCTTGAATGGTCTGGGAAGCAGACCATCGGGCCCTGGGGATTTATCTGCCTTCCGTCCCAACAGTTTACCTAACACCATTTTGTGACTAATGTTCCTCCCTCCCCCTAGATCCTTGGTTCCCTAGTATTTCTGGGAGATTGTTTGTCCTCCTTAGTGAGGACAGAATCAAAGTACTCGTTTAACTGTTCTACGATTACCTCGTTTCCCATTATAAATTCATCTGTCTCTGATTGTAGGGGACCTACATTTGTCGGACGCACACCATTAATATGTGTCTCCAATCTGAAAAACAACTTTCCGTCATCACAGAAAGACACCAAATGCTAGAGCATCTCAGTGGGTCAGCCAGCAACTCTGGAGAACATACTCCAGAAGGCAATGTTTCAGGACACTTGTTCAGGCAGATCAGTTAGGGACTGATCAAAGTTAGGGAGGTTGCAATTGGGGAAGAAGGGTCGGAGATTGGCGGGTGGTGGTGGACAGGGTCAATGTCCAAGGATGTGGAACATGAAAGACATCAAAGTAAGCAAGGGTCCAGGGTGAGGTAGGATATATATGTAATAGCCTGAATGTTATCATGTGGGAAGCACGGTGGCACAGTAGTTGAGTTGCTGTCTTACAGCACCAGAGACCTGGGTTCGATCCTGACTACGGTGCTGTCTGTACGGAGTTTGTACATTCACGCTGTGACCTGCGTGGGTTTTCCCCAGGAGCTCCAGTTTTCTCCCACACTACAAAGACGTACAGCTTTGGAGGCTAATTGGCTTTGTATAATTGTAAATTGCCCCTAGTGTGTGTAAGATAGTGTTAATGTATGGGGATCGCTGTGTTTTCCACATTGCATCTCTAAACTAAACTAAATTAAACTAAGTGAAGCAGGAGGTGAGAAATGTGCTCAAAGGGAGGACCTGCCTGCACGTCAACAGATGCAGGTATTCGAGGGTGGTAGAAGAGGCTGCACAAGGAACTACAGATACTGGTTTACAATAAAAGAGTCAAACTAATGAAGCAAATTGCTGAAGTAACTCAGCGGGTCAGGAAGCTTCTCTGGAGTACATGGATAGGATCCATGAAAGGGTCCTGACTCGAAACGTCATCTATCCATGTTCTCCAGAGATGCTGCCTGATCTGTAGCGTTACTCCAGCACGCTGTGTCTTTTTTATGGTGGAAGATGTAAGTTTGGTCCCTCTTAATTAAGACCAAAACAAGCCGCGCCAGTTCGTATCTGCTTTAGTGTCAGCATTCAATATTCAGAGGCCTTGAATGTCTAAAATAATTTTGTTTAAAAGAGGTTAAAATATGAGCTGCATGTTCTTTGGTGCCGTTCTGCAGGCCTGGCAGCCTCCATGTCCGTCAGACATTCCCATATTCTGGATCAGACTTCCGGAAGAGTATAACGTATTAAAAAAAGTCTAAAAAAATGCAGCACACAGTAGGAATTTCTAGCCCAATGTCTTTTATGACCTCAGGATATAGCAAATTGGTTTACATCCAGCAAAGAACTGTTTCTAAATGTATTCGGTCTTGGCATATAATTTAAGTGCCAAGCATTTGGCATGTAACAAGCACTCAGAAATGAATGGATCGTGGATTTATTTATGGTGATGGGGATATAGGATTAAACATTAACCCTGGCACAGTGAGAATTATTCTTCAAATACAGCAGGATTTTACACTCACTCAAAATCCCAGATGCGTCCTCAGTTTAAAATTGTATTCTAAATATGGATCCTTTGATATTGGTGCACTTTGTCCGTACTGCACAGGAATGCTGGTCTGAATTGTGGGCTCAAATGGCTAAAACATCACTTCGCTTTGCTAACTGACTAAAGGGATGAATTTTGTCAACACATCAAAGTGAAAGCATATCAAAGAATGGAGAACCAGAGGACATAGATTTAAGGTGATAGGGGGAAGATTTAAAAGGAACCTGAGGTGTAACTTTTTCACACAAAGGGTGATGGGTGTATGGAACAAGCTGCTGGAGGCAGGTACTATCGCAACGTTTAAGAAACATTTAGACAGGTACATGAATAGGCTAGGTTTAGAGGGATATGGGTCAAACGCAGGCAGGGTGGACTGGTGTACTGTAGGTGGGACATGTAGCAATGTTAAAAAAAAAATTGGGATTTTAAAAATCATGTCTGCAATGTATCCCATCAGATAAAGTATATAAAGAAGTTTAATTTGACACCTAATTCACTTTCATATCTTCAGTATTAAAAACGTTATGGCCATTTACATACTCGGAAATTAGCATCTTGTTCCCCATTGCCTTTCCATTGACTTAACCCAAAAGCTGTGATCTGGGACAGTCAAAAGCCCATAACTTTCTTAAAAATTAAGAGAACTCAATGAAAATTTCAGTTATTATAGATTGAAGCATTCTGAAACAAATATGAAACAATCTTACTTGGATGACCTGAAATTAAAGCATATAATTAGTTAGTTACCTAATTGTAGCTAATTACAAAATTCAATTACTAGATCTAAACATCTATCCATTTCTTAAGAAACGATAAACATTTTTAAATTACCTAAGTGTCCAAATAACATTCACACAATAATTCACAATATAACATTATTTTTAAATATCATTTTCATGAATTTATAGGCCAAATGGAAGGAATTTAGTGTTTAATTCCCATAAATTAATGGCCATTTAAATCAACTTGCGTGCGGGTTTTAGTGGAACGCAGTGGATTGGAACGTTGCGGTTTCCGGTGAATTTAACCCACAGTCGGCAGGAAAACACTGCCGGTTCGTATATATTTTTTGTCCCCTTTTTGCAACATGAAAATTTGATTAAATGCTTCCTCAGAAGCATGTTTTTATGTAAAAATAAACTGTGTACTTTATTTTCTACCCTACGTACAATCCTTCCCGTTGTCGGCACTCACGGCTTTAGAAGATGATTTTTAAATTACTCTAGCTAATAAATGATCCAGTGTAGTTTAAAAATCCCTTCATAAATCAAATGTCGGAGCGATTTCTCTTCAGCAATGAAATCCCCTGAGATGGATCGATTTGCCCTGTCTGGAGAAAAACGGCATTTTAAACCCGCCCCCCTCTGAAAGGCGCCAAAGTAATCACTGAGGGAGATAGTTCAGCTGAAACTATGTGACTCTATATGACTCTAAAATTTGTAAATGCTATTCACCGAATAATAATTATATCCAGCTGCCAAACATTTACACTCTATTAACACATTGTAACATGAACAGACAAACCAAGGGTCTCGACCTAAAACATCTCCCATTCATTCCTTCTCTCCACAGATGCTGCCTGGCCCGCTGAGTCACGCAGCATTTTGTGTCAAACTTCATGCAATGTTTCACCCTCATGAAAGACATGTTCTCAACATTTACATCAACAGAGTGCTGATTCAGCACAGGAGAGAGGTGAGTAACACTCCTCAGCAGAGCCAAATGGATCTGCACCAGCTGACATCAGAATACCTTTTCAGCAAAACTCTGCAAAGTGTTGCCGTGAATATATCCGTAGAAATAAGAAACAAAAATAAGCTTGATATCATTTCTAGTTACCCATGTCCTTTAATAGTAAGATTAAATGAGAACTTGCCAGTTTGATCTTTATTTTATGAGGAGTTACGATGAGGGATTACGTGAAGAAGCCCCGCCAGACGCATGAGCATCATACTTCAAAGCAGCAGCGTGAAAACATAGAAATTATAATCGAAGTGATATAGCAAGACTCAGAAGACTAGAACTACCAGATGTTCTTTGCGATTATGAGGGCCGGGAGCGGAAGGCACGTAATCCATCATCATAACCCATCATAAAATAAAGATCAAACTTCAAACTGATAAGTTCTCGTTTAATCTTACTATTTTACTTCGGAGTCACGTGAGTAACTACGTGAAGATTTCAAAGCTCTGTGATTTCATGCTGTAAATCCATTATATACGACACACTGCTTCAGTTGACATAGTAGTGAAGAAATGTAATGAACATTGCTTCGAATTATCCAATAAACGTTTTAAATAATAATAAACAAAACAGTAATAAACCCTCTGTCCCAGGGGGAAATTACAAATGAAATTTAGAAAGAAAATAAATCAAACCAAACCCAAAACAGCATGCCCAAAACCTTGCACTTTCAGGACAGGTTTATCAAAGAATTTGGAGAAGGTCGCCTCCCTAGACCATCCTGCGGCCCAGAGGATTTGGTATAGAGGCACGTCCTGTGCCTTCACTGCGGATGTCGATGTCGCCCTGGTGGAGTGAGATTTAAACCCATGAGTGTCTACTCCAGCACAATCAAAACCTGTTTTAACCATCTAGAAATAGTTTGTGCTGACACCTTTTTATTAGTTTTTTTTGTGACTGATGAGCATTGCTGTCTCAGAGCCTCTGAGACTCTTCGTTACCTCGATATATTGACTCAGGTGCTTGACTACACGTAACGTTTGGTCAACGGGGTATGCTTTAAAGCTTACTTTGGTTCCGGCCATTCCTGGCCTGCTTTGTTTGATTAAATCAAACACATAAAACGTAATGTTATCTACAGAAGAGTACATGCTATCTAGTCATAGCTTTTGCAATGTTTGAACTCGTTGCGCTGATACTAGCGCCATGAGCATAACCACTTTAAGTGTTAACTTCTGAAAAGACAGTGACGTAATTGGAGCCCATTGCCAAAGCAGTGTGAGAACTACACTGACATCCCAGATTTCTGTATATCTAGGCTTAGGAGGGTTCTTGTTAAAGATTCCTCTCATGAATCGGGACACTAACAGATGAGACCCGATAGATTGTTGTTCTGAAAACTGCCCTAAATATGAGGACAAAGCACTCCGAGCACTATTAATGGCACTATAGCTCAAGAGATCATCAAAATGCAATGTAGCAAGGAACTCCAATACATCCGGTATGCTTGCAGTATGATAAGATATATCTGACTGCAAGCAAAACATCTCCCATTTCTTGGGTTACACAAAAAGCTGGAGAAACTCAGCGGGTTCAGCAGCATCTGAGGAGCGAAGGAGATAGGCCACGTTTTGGGCCGAGACCCTTCTTCAGTCTGAAGAAGGGTCTCGACCCGAAACGTCGCCTATCTCCTTCGCTCCTTAGATGCTGCTGCACCCGCTGAGTTTCTCCAGCTTTTTGTGTAACCCTCGATTCTCCAGCATCTGCAGTTCCTTCTTTAACACATCTCCCATTTCTTAATATGAGACACATATTGCTTTTAGTGCTATCTCTCCAAGCTGCAGTTATCACATCCATGGTCCTACTCGATAGTCCAAGCCCTTGGAACATTCTGGTCAGAACCTGCAGATTAACAGATTAATACGATCATGTAACGGATGACTTTCTCCTGTTACTGGATGCACCAACAAATTACTGCAGTTGGGGACAGCCATAAATGGCTGAGTCATCATTCTCAGCACCAATGGGAACCATGGCTGTGTAGGCCAGTCCGGAACCACCAAAACGCCTGAGGCGGAGTCCTGCTCTATTTTGGTGAGGCATTTCCTAATGAGGCAGAATGGGGGAAAAGCGTAAAAGAACGTACGTCCCCAAAGTAGCGAGAATGCATCCACCGCTACTGCTGTTTGGGGAATCCTAGGGGCATTCGACCCCGATTGAAATATTTTATGGCTCAACAAAGTTTGCAACATTTTCTTCATTTGATCGAGCCATCCCCAGACCTTTTTGCTGGAAGGAGGGGAGTCTTCCTCATCAGACTCGTCGGATAAGACGGGCCTGAGAGATTTTCTTTTGGCCTGCCTCCCTGGTGGAGTGGCCTCAGTGCCCTGAAGCACTGGAGTTAACGGAGGCAGTTGAGCTGCCGGTAGATCAGCAGCCGATGTCGGAGCCGGCGTTACCGCAGCCGGTATCTCCCAACCCGATCTGCAAATACTAACCGCGGGCCCGCGCGTTAAGCTCCTACTACGGACTGGTTTTTTCCCAACTCGCTCCATTGCTAACAACTCCCGCTGGCTCCCGAGCCAGACTCACGGAGTTTAAGTACCCGCAGAAAAGTTTTAAAATCACTTACCTGCCGGTTTACTACTTACCGATGGTGGAGCTGCGCTCTCCAGCCCGTCGGTGCGCCATGCATCGAACATAATGACGCGCATACGCCTGGCGGGGCTTCTTCACACAGTCAGTCACGTGACTCCGAAGTAAAATTTTTATTTACCCAGCGAATCACTGTTTTCTTGAAATAGAACATAAAACATAGAGAAGTACAGACACTAAATGCTGGAGTAACTCAATGGGACAAGCAGCACCTCTGGAGAGAAGGAATGGGTGACGTTTTGGGTCGAGACTCTTCTTCATTCCTTCTCTCCAGAGGTGCTGCCTGTCCCACTGAGTTACTCCAGCAATTTGTGTCTACCTTTGATTTAAACCAGCATCTGCAGTTCTTTCCTACACTGAAAAGTACAGCACAGGAACAGCCCTTTGGTCCACAATGTCGGTGCCAAATTTAATGCCATGCTAAACTCAGCTGCCTGTACATGATCCATTTCCCCTCCATTCCCTGCCTATCAATGCGCCCATCAAATAGCCTCTTAAACTACACTATCGTATCTGCCTCCACCACCACCCCTGGCAGCACTTTCAGGCACTCACCATCCGCTGTGTGAAAACATTGCCACTCACATCTCCTTTAAACTATGCTCCTGTCAACTTAAAGCTATACCCTCCAAACAATTCCACCCTGGAAAGAAGGTTCTGTCTGTCCATAGAATCTATGCTTCTCATAATTTTATATACTCGTATCAGGTCTCCCCTCAACCACCGGGATTCCAGAAAAAGCAATCCATGTTTGTCCAACCTCACTTTGTAGCTAAAACCCCTTAATCTAGGCAGCATTCTGGTAAACGTCCCCCCGTTCCTTATTGCTAGAGTAATAGAATTATAGGGTCTTACAGCATCGAAACAGGCCATTCAACCCAACTGACCCATACCGGCCAACATGTCCCATCTATACTAGTCCCACCTGCCTACGTTTGGCCCACAACCTTTAAACCTGCCCTATCCAGGTAGCTGCCTTACATGTTTCTTAAATGTTGTGATATTACCAGCCTCAAATAACCTCCTCCAGTAGCTCATTCCATACACCCACCGTTTATAAGCCCAGCACAATATAATATTTGTGTGTGTGTGTGCTTGCATATATGTGTAAGAGTGAATGGAAAAGGACTTTTTATAAATAATGTATTGTACCGTTCTTTATGATGTTACTGTTTTTTATTTACAAAAGTGAAAGAGAGATGGAAATATATTGCAGCAAAACATTAAGCAACTTGCTATTGCAATTATCAGGAAAGGGGGAAGTTAAAAGCACTGTATTTAAATGAGAACAGTAACTTTATTGAAACAATATGTCATTGATTCTAACAACAAATTCCTACTTTATATTCATAGATAGCCCCTGAGGCACCATCAAATGCCAGGAAAAGAAAAAAAGACTATGTGTGAACAAGCAAGGTAAATAGTTCATGTTCATGTTTGTTTTTAGGAATGTTTGCACTGTAGTTCTGGCTGAATAAGACTCTTCCTCTACCATAGTAGATATTATCACATGTCGAGATTATAAGTATATTGATTTTCTATCAGCTCACCTGGTTGGGTCTTTAAAAGACAATGCTGTGCGTTTTGAGATGGATAAGTAACATTTATGGAAAGAAAAATAGAGGGTTTTTTTTCATATCCTAAATTAATCTTTATTCAGAATAAAAAATATATACAAACCAAAAACTGCAAAAATGCTTCAAACATTCCCAGTGTCTATACTTTGATGTTATAGTGCACAGTACTGAATATACTCAGTAGTGTTTCCACCTACCTTTAAACAAAACACTCTTACCACTCATGTAGCCTCTTGTGGTGATCTCACTTCCCTTGTTTGAAGGGGGTCTCCACCAGACTCTGCCCCTCAATGTCCAAGAGCAGAAGGTCCCTGGACTGTAATTCTCCCCCACAGAGCCTTGGCCTTGGCTGCACCGAGCTTCAGTGCGTCCCTCAGCACGTACTCCTGCAGTCTGGAATGGGCCTGTTGGCAACATTCCCTAACGGAAATCTGACTGCGCTGGGAGGCCAACAGGTTTCGGGAAGACCACAGAGGGCGCCTTTCACCGAGTTGATGACCTTCCACCAGCACTCAGTGTCCGTCTCAGAATGTGTCCCTGGGAACACCCTGTAAATCAGAGTCCTCTGTAACAGAGATGTTCGTAATGAACCGTGACAAGGACCCCGGCATCAATTTTCAGGCCCTCTTTGCAAATCCACACTCTGGGAAAAAAGTAAACGTAACATCTCAGGTCAAACACCCTTCATTAAACTTGGAACAAAATGACTTCAACCTGAGAAAGACACAAAATGCTGGAGTAACTCAGCGAGCCAGGCAGCATTTCTTCAGGACGTGGTTAGCTGAGAGGAAAGGGAGAAACTGGCACAAGGTCAACCAGGTTTCAGGGGATGGGCGTGGGATGGGGAGAGGACGAAAAGGGCAGAGGGGCGTCTTCGAGGAGTTCAGGTCAGCCAGGTTTCAGGGGAGGGGCATGGCTGTTTTTCTGAGACTGTTTTTCTTTCTCCAAATACTGCCTGACCTGCAGAGTGTTTCATCCTTTTTGTATTTATTTCAGCTTTCCAGCATTGCAGTTTTATTTTGATTTACATGTTGTTTGGACAAGGAGAAATCCTGTTTAAATTTTATAGCTAATAAAATAAAGTTCCAAAGTGAAGTTTATATTTTTTGGCATGCCTTCACCTCCAACTTGTACATACCAGTTCTACAGGTCTGGACAGATTAACATTATTCTTACAGACCAAAACTCTATCGTTAGAACTGGTGGTGAACCTATTCTTGTCACTAAATATTTGTTTTCCTCTGTTCTGTCTGATGCATTTCTGTATTTTAATGAACATTTTAAAATTCGTCAACTGAAGTACAGGAGCCTGAGGTAATGTATCTAATTAACGTTGAGGAATTGATGAAGAAATATCCACATAAGCAGGTTTTATACATAATATTTAATATCCAAAAAAAAGTGATACTGAAGAACATGGATATGCAGTGCTTTGGTTCAAGACCCTTCTTCAAACTCGAGCAAAACATAGCCTATCCATGTTCTCCAAAGATGCTGCCTGACCTGCTGAGTTACTCAGGCACTTTGTGTCCTTTCAGTGGGTCAGGCAGAAAAGGAACAGGTGACACTTCGGGTCGGAATCCTTCTTCAGACCCAAAATGTTACCGGTTCCTTTTCTCCAGAGATGCTGCCTGACCCAATGAGTTGCTCCAGCACTTTGTGCCCTCTTGTGTGTTAACTAGCATCTGCAGTTCTTTATTTCCACAGATCATCAGACTGAAGAAGGGTGTCGACCCAAAGCGTCACCCACTACTTCTCTCCAGTGATGCTGCTTGTCCCGCTGAGTTCCTCCAACATTTTGTGTCTATCTTCAATTTAAACCAGCATCTGCAGTTTCTTCCTACACACCTTTTATGTGTTAACCAGCATCTGCAGTTTTTTATTTCCGCAAATCCGTGACACGGATCTTTTGGATTCTGCTCACTCACATGGCAGCTATTTCATGGAATGTGCAGCTTTTTTCCTTCATGTTAAAACGCGGAATAAATGGAATAATGGTGCATCATTCACTGTCAAAGCAAAGTTGAACGCGTGACCCACAGAGCCACTGATGAGTATCAGACCTTTACTGAAATGTCAGTAATTCCAAATGTAAACAACCTCAAAGTCAGGGCTTGAATGGCAAAAGGTTTCTCGAACGTTTTGGCAGATTCCCAGATCTCACAAAAGGTTTGCATCTGTCATGGAGTCCAAAATTTCATGCAATATTATTCATGCTGGAAAGTAAGGGTGCACGTATAAATATATTAAGGCTGAGTAATTACTATTTATTCATTCCAGAGGAAATTACCTTTGGCTTTAACTCAACCAAGGGTAAAAATCAAAAATGTTGTTAGCAGGGTGCCTTTCCAAATATCCATGATGGAAATTGTGTCTTCTCAATGCAGTTCCAAAAAAACGTATTCAGTTGGATTCAGAAGGAGCTGTTAAAAATGAATAGCATGAACATATTAGAGAAAGGAGCAAATGTGGAATTCTACTAAAGAGTTACCGCGAAGAGATATGAGAAACAGAAAAGTTGAAAGAAATCCAGTGATATTCCAATGATAACCAGCGATGCCTTACTGGGAGTCGCCGTGTTGAAGCTTCGGAGTGCTGGGACTGCCTATTTCAAGCGCCATGGTGCTGTGGCCTGCATTGTTTCCAGCCACAGGCGGCGTGAGCTTCCAGCCACTGGTGGCGCTAACTTTCCAGCTGCTGATGGCGCTGACTTTGACATCGCAGATCCTGGGATCTCTCGCCGAGGTCGCCAACGTTGAATCTCTCTGCCCAGCTAGGTCTGTGGACTTCGGAAGCCGCGGTCTCCGGTAGGAAGCGGCCGATTTGGAGGCTCCGGGCCGCTAAGAATGTTCTTCCATTCGAGGGCCTAAAATATCGGGCCGCCGTGCGGCGACTGCGGAGACCTCAATAAGCCCTGACCACGGGTGAAAGAGGAAGAGGACTGAACTTTGGTGCCTTCTCTCACAATGGGAAACATTGATTCCGCTGTGGAGGGGATATTTTTTATGTTTTATGTTAAATTCTTTCGTGCTGTGTTTATCTTATTGGTGTGCTGGATGGTAACTCAAATTTCACTGCACCAATTGGTGTATGTGACAATAAATGTCCTTTGTCCTTTGGTATTTGAGAATCTAGCAATGAAATCCATTACCAGAATGACTATATTTTGGGAGTCAGCTGTACTGAGCATTTTATTGTTTAAGGGTCCCAAGCCAAAAGTTTGCCTTTCCATTTCCTCCAGAGATGGTTGTAACACGTAGAGTTACTCCACCTTTTGTGTCTTTTTATGTAACCTGTTGAGTTACTCCAGACCATTTTGTCCTTTTTTGTAACTCTCTGATTTACACATGCGCTTTTTGTTGTGCTGTTTACTTGCAATGTCAAGGCAAGTGTTTATTGTATTGTACTACAATTATAAGTGGAATAAAATGGATTGAAAATAGTAAGATTAAATGAGAACTTACCAGTTTGAAGTTTGATCTTTATTTTATGAGGAGTTATGGTGAGCGATTACGTGAAGAAGGCCCGCCAGTGCGCATGTGCGTCGATCTACAAAGCAGCAGCGTGAAATCACAGTAACCACAGTCAAAGTAATATAGTAAGACTCAGAAGACTAGAACTACCAGATGATCTTTGCGATTATGAGGGCCGAGAGCGGAGGGCACGTAATCACTCACCGTAACTCCTCATAAAATAAAGATCGAATTTCAAACTGGTAAGTTCTCGTTTAATCTTACCATTTTACTTCAGAGTCACGCGAGTGATTCCGTGAAGATTTCAAAGCTCTGTGATTTCATGCCGTAGATTCAGTTCCATACAACACACTGCTTCGGTTGACACAGGATAAACAAATAATGTATTGAACATTGTTTGAATTATACAAATGAATGTTTTAATAACAAAAAAGAACAGTAATAACTCCTCTCTCCCAGGGGGAAATTACAAAACAGAACCCAAATAGCATGCCCAAATCCTTCCGTTGTGAGAACAGGTTTGCCATAAAACCGTTAAAAAGTCCCTTCACTGGACCATCCTGCAGCCCCGAAGATTTAGTCTAAAGGGACGTCCAGTGCCCTCGCTGCGGATGTTGACGCCGCCCTGGTGGAGTGAGATTTAAACACATCAGTGTCTACTCCAGCACAATCCAAAACCTGTTTCAGCCATCTAGAAATGGTTTGTACCGACACCTTTCTATGAGGGATTTTGTGACTGATGAGCATCGTTGTTTCGGGGCCTCTGAGACTCTTGGTGACCTCCATATATTGCCGCAGGTGCGTAACTACACACAGTTTCAGGTCAATGGGCTATACTCAAAAGCTTGGGCATGGGCTGCCACTAGTGTCTATTTATCCTTTTCACCCATGCCTATCCTTCGGTTAATTTATTGTGTTGCACAGGGAGCCAAATGCAACGTAATTTCGTTTGGAACTGCATGTATCAATGTATTTCTAAATGACAATAAAGTTTGTTTGACTTTGACTTTTGACTTGACTTATTTTGGTTCCAGACGTCCCTGGCCTGCTTTGTTTGATTAGGTCATATACATAAAACGTAATATTATCTACAGAAGAATGCATGCTGTCCAGTTGTAGCTTTTGCAATGTCTGGACCCGTTGTGCTGAAACGAGTGCCATGAGCATGACCACTTTGAGCGTTCGTTTTTGGAAAGACAGAGATGTAATTTGAGCCCATTGCCGAAGCAGTGTGAGGACTATGCTCACATCCCAGATTTCCGTATATCTAGGACTGGGAGGGTTCTTGTTAAAAACACCTTTCATGAATCGGGACACCAATGGATGAGATCCGACAGAGTGTTGTCCCGACCCCTGTCATAAATAGGAGGACAAAGCACTCCGAGCACTATTAATGGCACTATAACTCAATTGCTCGTCAAAATGCAATGTAGCAAGGAACTCCAATACATCAGGTATGCCTGCAGTATGATAAGATATATTTGACAGTAAGCAGAACATCTCCCATTTCTTAATACGAGATACATATTGTTTTTTAGTACTATCCCTCCAGGCCGCAGTAATCACATCCACGGTCCGACTCAATAGTCCGAGCTCCTGGAACGATCTGGTCAGAATCTGCAAATCAACAGATTAATACGATCATGTAAAGGGTGACTCTCTCCTGTCACAGGGTGAACCAACAAGTTGCTGCATTTGGGGATAACCATGAATGGCTGTGTCATCAGTCTCAGAACCAATGGGAACCATGGCCGTGTGGCCCAGTCAGGAACTACCAAATCGCCTGAAGCGGAGTCCTGCTTAATTTTGGTGAGACATTGACTGATAAGGCAGAATGGGGGAAAAGCGTAAAAGAACATACCTCCCCAATGTAGCAAGAATGCATCCACCGCTACTGCCCCTGGATCCGGTTCCCATGAGATGTATTTAGGTAACTGGTGATTCAGCCTGGATGCAAACAGACCTATGTCTGGCAATCCATACTGGGTGACAATCTTTTTGAAAACCTTTGGATTCAGCATCCATTCTGTGTTGTCATTAAATTTACACGACCTGGTGTCTGCCACCACGTTATCTCTACCTGGTAGGTAGATTGCTGGGACCCAGATGTTTCTCGTAATACACCAGTGCCAGATGAGGTTAGCCAGATTATCACATGATGATGATTTAATTCCACCCATGTGATTGATATGTGCAACAGCTGTGGTATTGTCAATCTGGAGTTGAACATGTGAATCATGTATTGTTGAACAGTACGCTTTTAGGCCATAGAATGCCCCCAACAATTCTAAATAGTTTATCCCATGCATCTGCAGGATCAATGCCTCTTGCACACTCCATCTGCCGCCACAGCTAGAATTGGTATCAGTGGCTCCCCAACCCGAAGCACTCGCATCAGTTTGTAAAACAACTGAAGGTTGTTTAGTCAGAATGTTTCTAGTACAACATGAAAAATTAGTTATCCACCATTGCAACTCGGTGATAGCTTTGACTGGCAACTGCATTGATCTATCGAAATGACCCGCGTGTTTTTTGAGTGGCTGTTCCTTAGCTCGTTGCACATTCTGATAGTGTGGAGGCCCGAATTGCACTCCAGGGAAAGCCGCCACTAATTTGCCAATAAAACTGGCCACTCGTCGGATGGAGGGTTGCTGTTCATCTACCAGATTGCTGCAGGCCTCCATAATTTCTAAAGCTTTGGCCATAGGCAGAGTCACTGACATGTTAGTTGAATCAATGGTGAACCCAAAATAGTCAATGATTCTAAATGGCATTAATTTGGATTTAGTTGGATAGATGAGGAAACCTAACCTCTCAAACATATGTTTGGTATCTGAAACCAACAATTTAGCTGCCTCGTGAGTATTGCCTATGATCAGAACATCATCCAAGTATGCCGTCACAATGTGATTCTGAGCCCGGAGTAGTCCTAATACTGGTTTCAACAATTTTGTAAATAACCTAGGGGCTGAGGTTAACTCATTGGGCAAAGTTTTAAATTGCCACAGCTGCCTCATCCAACTAAATTTCTAGTATCTACGGTATTTGTGGTGAATTGGTGCTGAATAATATGCATCTTTCAGATCTATACTCGCCATATAACATCCTTTGGAAGCCAGTTGCTTAGCAGTACTGAAAGTTTCCATTTTAAAATGTTTATACTGGATAACAAGGGAAATCAGGGATAGTATCAAAACTAAAGATGAAGCATACAAATTAGCCAGAAAAAGCAGCCTACCAGAGGACTGGGAGAAATTCAGTCCAGCAGAGGAGGACAAAGTGCTTAATTAGGAAAGGGAAAATAGATTATGAAAGAAAACTGGCAGGGAACATAAAAACAGACTGCAAAAGTTTTTATAGATATGTGAAGAGAAAAAGATTAGTTAAAATAAATGTAGGTCCCTTGCAGTCAGAAACTGGTGAATTGATCATGGGGAACAAGGACATGGTAGACCAATTGAATAACTACTTTGGTTCTGTCTTCACTAAGGAAGACATAAATAATCTGCCGGAAATAGCAGGGGACCGGGGGTCAAATGAGATGGAGGAACTGAGTGAAATCCAGGTTAGCCGGGAAGTGGTGTTAGGTAGATTGAATGGATTAAAGGCCGATAAATTCCCCTGGCCAGATAGGCTGCATCCCAGAGTACTTAAGGAAGTAGCCCCAGAAATGGATGCATTAGTGATAATTTTTCAAAACTCTTAGAATCTGGAGTAGTTCCTGAGGATTGGAGGGTAGCAAATGTAACCCCACTTTTTTAAAAAGGGAGGGAGAGAGAAAACAGGGAATTACAGACCAGTTAGTCTAACATCGGTAGTGGGGAAAATGCTAGAGTCAGTTGTCAAAGATGGGATAGCAGCACATTTGGAAAGTGGTGAAATCATTGGACAAAGTCAGCATGGATTTATGAAAGGTAAATCCTGTCTGACGAATCTTATAGAATTTTTCAAGGATGTAGCTAGTAGAGTGGATAAGGGAGAACATGTGGATGTGTTATATCTGGACTTTCAGAAGGCTTTTGACAAGGTCCCACATAAGAGATTAGCATTCAAACTTAAAGCACATGGTATTGGGGGTTCAGTATTGATATGGATAGAGAACTGGCTGGCAGACAGGAAACAAAGAGTAGGAGTAAACGGGCCCTTTTCAGAATGGCAGGCAGTGACTAGTGGGGTACCGCAAGGCTCAGTGCTGGGACCCCAGCTATTTACAATATATATTAATGATCTGGATGAGGGAATTGAATGCAACATCTCCAAGTTTGCGGATAACACGAAGCTGGAGGGCAGTGTTAGCTGTGAGGAGGATGCTAGGAGGCTGCAAGGTGATCTGGATAGGTTGGGTGAGTGGGCAAATGCATGGCAGATGCAGTATAATGTGGATAAATGTGAGGTTATCCACTTTGGCGGCAAAAACAGGAGGGTAGACTATTATCTGAACGGTGGCCGATTAGGAAAAGGGGAGATGCAACGAGACCTGGGTGTCATGGTACACCAGTCATTGAAAGTAGGCATGCAGGTGCAGCAGGCTGTGAAGAAAGCGAATGGTATGTTGGCATTCATAGCAAAAGGATTTGAGTACAAGAGCAGGGAGGTTCTACTGCAGTTGTACAGGGTCTTGGTGAGGCCACACCTGGAGTATTGTGTACAGTTTTGGTCTCCTAATCTGAGGAAAGACATTCTTGCCATAGAGGGAGTACAGAGAAGGTTCACCAGACTGATTCCTGGGATGGCAGGACTTCCATATGAAGAAAGACTGAATAGACTCGGCTTGTACTCGCTGGAATTTAGGAGATTGAGGGGGAATCTTATAGAGACTTACAAAATTCTTAAGGGGTTGGACAGGCTAGATACAGGAAGATTGTTCCCGATGTTGGGGAACTCCAGAACAAGGGGTCACAGTTTAAGCATAAGGGGGAAGTCTTTTAGGACCGAGATGAGAAAATCATTTTTCACAGAGTGTTAGTCTGTGGAATTCTCTGCCATGGAAGGTAGTTGACGCCAGTTCATTGGCTATATTTAAGAGGGAGTTAAATGTGGCCCTTGTGGCTAAAGGGATCAGGGGGTATGGGGAGAAGGCAGGTACAGGATACTGAATAGGATGATCAGCCATGATCATGCGGTGCAGGCTCAAAGGGCCGAATGGCCTACTCCTGCACCTATTTTGTATGATTCTATGATTCTTTGACATAGGAGTTCAGTCGGATTAGGTCTAGAATAACTCGACACCCACCATCCTCTTCTTTTGCCTGGGGAATATATTAGACACAAATTGTTGAGGCTGATGAGCCGTCCTTTCAATGACCACTTTTTTGAATAATATTTCAATTTCATCATTTACCTGTAGAGTTTCTGGTTTTGAAAACACCAATACCGGACTTGGTGTATGTGGTATGGGTGCATGTAATTCAGAGATAAACTCAATTCGAGACCCCCGGATACTGTCCAGTATAAACGGATCTGATGTTATTCAGCACCATTCATCGTAGAACAATTGCAATCTACCCCCTACTGGCGACTGGTCTCTAGAGGATATGTCCTGGTCAAGTCCAGTTACTCGGACCTCCATAGTTGCTGGATTCCTTTGTCTCCTAGTTCTGTTGGGGGTGTGACTGGTGCATGTCAATGGCGTAGTGATGGAAGAGCCCTGCACCAGCGTCTGTGACCCATCTGAAGGGGTATGGTCGACGAGGTGGCATCCTGCCTGAGGAATGTGTTTTAATGAGGCCGATCGTCTTTGCCTCGTCATCCAAGTCCTTGACTTGTTTTGCTAGATCCTTCCCAAACAATATGTTTGGTGGCTGAATGTTGGAGGATCTGCATAAGGCTGCGAATCTTGGGTTGAGCGTAGGCTTGATGGTGGTTTTTCTTAGGCAATTAACTTAGAAGTGGGCATTACACAGCAGGGCCAACATATCCTGCTGTGTGTTCGATAGTGGTGCCCCTTCGACTGTCCGCCAAAATGCCGTTATTCCTGCTCCGATTAATTTTAAGACTTTTTGCAGCCTTAACTCATGCAACCGCATGGTTGCGCCCATTTGCCCCCCAGATGGCCTGGTTCATTGTGGGCACTCTGAGCGATGCACAGTTTACAGGTGTTTCGTATCTCTTAGAAGTTTCATCAATAATGGATTCGTGGAGCAATGAGAGGCCATATAATTGATGTTCCTGGCCAGATTTTCCTACATTTCCTCACCAGCCGGTATGGTGAATTTACATGCCACATCCGGCACACCTGGAGCTAAGCTCATGTGCTTTGGGGTATGCTCCTCTGCTATACCACCAACTTCACGGTCAGAGTCATACTGCCCTGGCTCTCCCTGCTCATGCACAAGGGAGGTATCATGCAGCCTTTGACCTGGCGCTGCTGGTATGGGCCCCCATGCAGACTCGTGGACATATGGTTCCTCCTGAAGGTACAGTTCTTCCCTATATGAACCTCTGCCGGAGTTTGCTGCTGAGTGCTGCTGAGGAAACCCGGGGGTATAAAACCCTGGTTGGGACACCTCATGATTGAGTATTCTTTCTAAGATGTGTTTCATTTTATCTAGACGTCCCCAAACGTTTTTGCTGGTGGGAGGGGAGTCTTCTTGGCCTGACTCATCAGAGTCGACAGGCCTTACTGACTTTCTTTTGGCCTTCCTCCCGACTGGAGTGGCCATGGTGCTCTGTGGCACCGGAGTCGCTGCCGCTGGCTGTACTGCCGGCGGTTCTGGAGCCGGCATAAGCGCCCGCCCGCTGGCCGCGGTCCTGCGGTCAGTTTCTCTGATTTTGTCGGCGCACACCTCGCTCCTGAAACCAGCCTTATGGAACTTAGGGGCATTCGCAGCATAGTTTAAAACTTACCTGTGAGTTTTTAAACTTACCGCTGGTGAAGCTGCGCTCTCCAGCCTGTCGTTACGCCATGCGTCTGACGTAATGATGAGCATGCGCACTGGCGGGCCTTCTTCACGGAATCACCCACGTGACTCCAAAGTAAAATAGATGGCCAGTCAGATAAACTAATTTGGCGCAAATTGGAGAGTTTAAAATATGATGGATTCCAAGGGCCAGAGCTTTTTATTTAGTTCCCAGCAGACAAAGAAGATTTGGGTATACCATTATTAATTGCTGGCATTTTTATACAGTGCTTTAATTTAAAAAATGTTCCATAATATCTCATACTGACCACGAGGGATCCAAAGGGATCCTTTTTTAGAGCAGATGTGAATGAATTTGACAACGGAATCACAAAAAATGGGACTGTAGCCACAATCTACCAATAGAGCAAAGATAGCCTGAAGTGGGCAGAACATTTGGTAATGATCTATAGAAAGTTACTGAGATAGAAAAATAATAGGCCCAATGAGAATTCAGAGATGATGGTGACAATGTTTAACCAAGGTCTTCAGAACTTGGAAGCCAACGACAATAAATATAAACATGATGTTGGGCAAACTGGACAAGCTGAATTTTGTCAAAGTTGACTAATTGGAGATTAGCCAAGAAGAAAAAATGTTGAGTCCAGAACAGACACTCCATTGACAGCACAAAAACAGGTGGTCTTGAAGTAGTGAATGGGGATTGTAAAAGCATAGGAAGTTTAAAAAAAATTAAAAATCATATGTTCTTAAAATATATATATATAAGAAAAACAAAACAGTATAGGGCTTTCTTTACATTTATAGTTCATACAAATGCACGAGACATAAAGAACTTCAGAATCCTATGCAAAACACAAAGTTCTGGTGTAACTCAGTATGTCAAGCAGCATCTGTGGAGGAAATGAAATGAAGGATTCTGCAGCAAATGTCGTCTGTCCATTTCCTCCACAGATGCTGCCCTGACCCATTGACTGCTGCCAGCACTTTGTGTTTTGCTCCACGTACATAGTGTTGCCAGGTAGATGCGGTTAGAGGAGGTGCACATGAACCTCTGTCTCACCTGGAAGGACTGCTTGGGTCCATGGATGGATGTGAGGGAGGCGGTATAGGGACAGGTGTTACATCATCTTCGCTCACAATGGGAAAGTACCTGGGAGGGGACGGTTTGGATGGGAAGGGATGAATGAACCGAGGAGTTGAGGAGGGAATGGTCTCTACAGATGGTGGAAAGAAGTGGGGGATGGAAACATGTGACTTGTGGTAGGATCATGTTGAAGAGGGTGGAAATGTAAGGGGATGATGGATTGGACGTGGAGGCTTGTGAAAGGGCCAAGTCAAGAGTCATATGTCCCGGACGGGAACATGAAATTCTTACTTGCTACAGCACAACAGAATATGTGAATATGTAAACATTGTATATAACGGGGAAAAAAAAGAAAAAGTTCAATAAATAACAAATATAGTGCAAATAACAAATAATAATATAGTCCTTTTGCAGTTCAGAGCTCATAGCTTATTCGTTGTGTTTAATAGCCTGATGGCTGTGGGGAAGAGCTGTTCCTGAACCTGGACATTACAGTCTTCATGCTCCTGTACCTTCTTCCTGATGGCAGTGGTGAGATGAGTATGTAGCCAGGATGGTGTGGGTCCTTGATGATTTTGGCTGCTTTTTTGAGGCAGCGACTATGATAGATCCCTTCGACGGTGGGGAGGTCAAAGCCGGTGATGGACTGGGCAGCGGTCATAACTTTTTGTAGTCTTTTTCGCTCCTGGACGTTCAAGTTGCCGAACCAGGCCATGATGCAACCAGTCAGAATGCTCTCTATCGTGCACCTGTAGAAGTTTAGGAGAATCCTCTTCGACATTCCGAATCTATGTAATCTTCTTAGGCAGTAGAGTCGCTGATGTGCCTTCTTTACAATTGCATCGGTGTGCAAGGTCCAGGAAAGATCTTCTGATACATGCACACCCAGGAATTTGCAGTTATTGACCCACTCCACCATTGATATAAACAGGATTGTGGTCCTCATCCTTCCCCTACTAAACCCACAATCAGTTCCTTGGTCTTACTGATGTTGAGAGCCAGGTTGTTGTGCTCGCACCATTTGGTCAGTCGGTCGATCTCACTTCTATACTCTGACTAGTTCCCATTTGTGATTCGTCCAACCACAGTGGTGTCATCGGCGAACTTGATAGAGTTCGCACTATGACCGGCTGTGCAGTCAAAGGTAAGAACCTCCATCTATCCTCATTCCATCTGGGACAAGGGGGAGTGGGAGCCAAACCATGGGACACAGAGGAGACACGGGTGATGGATCCAACGATGATAGCTGGGGGTGGGAAATTCACATTACTAAAGAAAGAGTACTTCTCGGATGTCCTAGAATGGAAAGCCTCATCTTGGGAGCAGATGTGGCAGAGCCAAAGGAATTGAGAGAAGGAGATAGTGTCTTTGCAAGGGGCAGGGTGGGAGGAGGTGTAGTCCAGGAATTGGTAGCTTTGTTTTTTTTATTATATTGTTTACAGAGTACTATGTTTACATAAAGATAGACACAGAAAGCTGGAGTAACTGAGAGGGAGAGGCAGCATTTCTGGAGAGAATGAATGGGTGACATTTGGGAAAAGAGCTATATCTAACTCTCTCTGGAAAACATCCAGTGAATTGGCCTCCACTGCCTTTTGTGGCAGAGAATTCCACAGATTCACAATTCTCTGGGTGAAACGTATTTTCCTCATCTCACTCTTAAATGGGCTACCCCTTATTCTTACACCGTGACCCCTGGTTCTGGACTCCCCCAACATGGGAATATTTTTCCTGCATTTAGCCTGTCCAATCCATTGAGAAAATGTTATGTCTCTATAAGATCCCCTCTCATCCTCCTTTGTTCTGTGGTCATTTCATTGTTCCGTTTGGGCCAAATGACTCTTCACTTTTGAAACATAGAAATTAGGTGTGCAGGAGTAGGCCATTCGGCCCTTCGAGCCTGCACCGCAAAGTACTGGAGTACTTGACATGGATAGAAGGACAGGTTTAGAAGGGTATGTGTCAAAGGAGGGCAAGGGGGAACTGGTGTAAATGGGGCACCTTGGGCAGGCTGGGCCCAAGGATCTGGGTCTCTGCTACCGCCCACTCCCCTGACATCAGTCTGAAGAAGGGTCTCAACCCAAAACGTCGAGGACAAACGCGTCTGAACTCACGAATTAAGTTGCCACAGTGGGACAGCCCCTTAAGCCAAAGATTGATGGGCAAGGAAGGACCCGCCCCTCTACTAGCCTCGCCCCCTAATCGAGCCCCGCCCCCTAGAAGCCCCGCTCCTCATATAGCCCCGCCCATCACCCAGCCCCGCCCACCCTCCAGCCCCTCCCACCGCCTAGCCCCGCCCCTCACCAAGCCCCGCCCATCATCCAGCCCCGTCCCTCATCCAGCCCAGCCCCTCCCACCACCTAGCCCCGCCTCGCCAGCCCCGCTCCTCCTGCTCAGCACCGGGTCTCGCGAGAGCACGGTGCCCCTCCTGCCCGGGGGCGGGGCTGGCGGCCGCGGGTCACGTGGTGCTGGGCTGCCGGAAATGGCGGCGGCTGACGGTGGTGGTGGCGGCGTCCGGCCGCTCTGAGGCGCTGCCCCAGCCCGGCGCCTGACCGCCCCCTCTCTCCCTCCCGCCCACACACACACACACCCGCCCGGGGCAGGGGACGCTGCTCTGCGCTGCCAGACCCCGCCATGGAGCACATCATCACGCCCAAGGTAGGGGCTGCCGGAGGGTAGTCATAGCCTCAGAGTTGTTCCTCCCCCCATCTACCCTCCACTCTCCCCCAACACACCGGCCCCTGCTGCCCCCCTCCTCCTCCTCCCCCTCTCCCACTCCCTCCCTCCCTCCCTCCTCCTCCTCTCACTCCACCCGTGACCCGTCCGCTCCCCGATCCCCTCCTCCCCCTCCCCTGCTCTTCCTCTCGTCATCCACCACATCCTCTCTCCCCCATCATCCTCCCCCCTCATCCACCCTTCCCTCCCCCTCCTTCACCCCCCTCCCCTCTTCCCCCTCATCCACCCTTCCCTCCTCATCCCCCTCCCCTGCTTCTCGTCATCCACCACATCCTCCCCCCCATACTCTCCACCCCCTCATCCCCCCTCCCTTCCCCTTTTCCTCCCTCATCCACCCGCCCCATCCCCATCCCCCACCCTCCCCTTTTCCCCCCTCATCGACCCTCCCCTCTTCCACCCCTCATCCACCCTCCCCCCTCTTCCCCCCCTCATCCACTCTCCCCCTCACTCATCCACCCTCCCCTCATCCACCCTCCCCTCTTCCCCCCTCATCCACCCTCCCTTCCCCCCTCATCCCACCCTCCCCTCTCCCCCCCCGTCATCCACCCTCCCCAGTCCCCCCCTCATCCACCCTCCCCAGTCCCCCCCTCATCCACCCTCAGACCCCCCTCATCCACCCTCCCCCCCTCATCCACCCTCCCCTCCCTCATCCACCCTCCCCTCTACCCCCTCATCCACCCACACCTCTTCCCCCCTCCTCATCCACCCTCCCCTCTTCCCCCCCTCATCCACCCTCCCCTCTTCCCCCCCCCTCATCCAACCTCCCCTCTCCCCCCCCCCCCACCATCCACCCTTTTCCCCTTTCCCCATTAACCCTCGTGCTATCCAATCAGCGGAAAGACAATACATGATTACAATCTAGCTATTTACAGTGCTAAAGGGAATAATGTGAATAACATTTAGTACAAGATAAAGCCAGTAAAGTCCGGTCAAAGATAGTTTGAAGGTCTACAATTACATAGAAAGATAGGTACAGGAGTAGGCCGTTCGAGCCAGCACCGACATTCAATATGATCATGGCTGATCATCTAAAATTAGTACCCGTTCCTACTTTTTCCCCTTATCCCTCGATTCCTTTAGCCCTAAGAGCTAAATCTAACTCCCACTTGAAAGGTAAATAGTAATTGAGGACTATAACAAAATGCTGGAGTAACTCAGCGGGACAGGCAGCATCTCTGGAGAGAAGGATTGGGTGACATTTCGGGTTGAGACCGAAACGTCATGCTGTCTTGCTGAGTTACTCCAGCATTTTATGTTTACCTCGATTTAAACCAGCATCTGCAGTTCTTTCCTAGTAGTTCAGGACTGCTCTCTAATTGTTGATAGGATGGTTTAGTTGCCTGATAACAGCTGGGAAGAAATTGTCCCTGAATTGTGCATTTTCACAATTCTACACCCTTTGCCCAATAGGAGAGGGGAGAAGAGGGAGTAGCCATGGTGCGACTTGTCTTAGATTATGCTGGTGACCTTGTCAGAGGCAACATGAGGTACAAATAGAGGCAATGGAAGGGGAGGGTTTGTGTGATGGTCTGGGTTGCGTCCATAATTCTCTGCAATTTCTCGCAGTTTTGGATGGAGCTGTTCCCAAACCAATTAGAAGTCTTACGACAAGGTCCCACATAAGAGATTAGTATATAAACTTAAAGCATACGGCATTGGGGGTTCAGTATTGATGTGGATAGAGAACTGGCTGGCAAACAGGAAGCAAAGAGTAGGAGTAAACGGGTCGTTTTCACAATGGCAGGCAGTGACTAGTGGGGTACCGCAAGGCACAGTGCTGGGACCCCAGCTATTTACAATATACATAAATGATCTGGATGAGGGAATTGAAGGCAATATCTCCAAGTTTGCGGATGACACTAAGCTGGGGGGCAGTGTTAGCTGTGAGGAGGATGCTAGGAGACTGCAAGGTGACTTGGATAGGCTGGGTGAGTGGGCAAATGTTTGGCAGATGCAGTATAATGTGGATAAATGTGAGGTTATCCACTTTGGTGGCAAAAATAGGAAAACAGACTATTATCTAAATGGAGGCCGATTAGGAAAAGGGGAGATGCAGCGCGACCTGGGTGTCATGGCACACCAGTCATTGAAAGTAGGCATGCAGGTACAGCAGGCAGTGAAGAAAGCGAATGGTATGTTAGCTTTCATAGCAAAAGGATTTGAGTATAGGAACAGGGAGGTTCTACTTCAGTTGTATAGGGTCTTGGTGAGGCCACACCTGGAGTATTGCGTGCAGTTCTGGTCTCCAAATCTGAGGAAGGACATTATTGCCATAGAAGGAGTGCAGAGAAGGTTCACCAGACTGATTCCTGGGATGTCAGGACTGTTTTATGAACAAAGACTGCATAGACTCGGTTTATACTCTCTAGAATTTAGGAGATTGAGAGGGGATCTTATAGAAACTTACAAAATTCTTAAGGGGTTGGACAGGCTAGATGCAGGAAGATTGTTCCCGATGTTGGGGAGGTCCAGGACAAGGGGTCACAGCTTAAGGATAAGGGGGAAATCCTTTAGGACCGAGATGAGAAGGACTTTTTTCACACAGAGAGTGGTGGGTCTTTGGAACTCTCTGCCACAGAGGGTAGTTGAGGCCAGTTCATTGGCTATATTTAAGAGGGAGTTAGATGCGGCCCTTGTGGCTAAGGGGATCAGAGGGTATGGAGAGAAGGCAGGTACGGGATACTGAGTTGGATGATCAGCCATGATCTTATTGAATGGCGGTGCAGGCTCGAAGGGCCGAATGGCCTACTCCTGCACCTAATTTCTATGTTTCTATGTAGAATGTTGTCCCGATACAAAGCCATAGCTGAATGTATATAATTGGTGAGCAGGTGTAGCACAGAAACAGATGTTGGTGAATGCACAAACATCCAGCTATTAAGGCATTTTGATGTAAGCAACAGGTTTTAAAGGTGGGATAAAAGTTGAAAATCCAAACAAATATGCAGTTGCTGTAAATAGATCAATTGTTAATTTTAAATGAAGATTGACAGTTTATTTTTTGTAACTAAAGACGTTAAAAGCTAGAGGGTTACGTCTTGAGAAACATGAGTTCACTTAATGACAGTTTGAGCTGGAAAGACTTCTGTGGTCTGGTCGGGGTTTATATTTCCCTTTGGCCTTGAACACTGACGTTTTGTGGCTCCAAGGCTTGTGAACCCTGACCTGTTTGTGAATGTTAGTTAGTGTTTGAATTGTGTGAATCAGAAAAATGCCTCACCTTTGTTACTTTACTAGATCACTGACTTTTTGCCAGGGTTGGGGAGTCTAAAACTAGAGGTCATAAATTTAAGATGAGAGTGGAAAGATTCGAAAGGAACATGATTGGCAAGTTTTTCACAATGAGGATCATGGGTAAAGATTTGGGCTGCCAGAAAAATTGGTAGGGGTGGCTACAATCGCAATGTTTAATAGACAGTTGGAGTGGTTCATAGATAGGAAAGCTTTAATAGGATATATGGGCAAAATTCAGGCAAATGGGACCAGTTCATCTTGGTTGGCATGAATGAAATGGCCCAAAGGGCCTGTTACTCTGTGACTATACCGGTAACGCTAACAGTAACTTCTTCCAAAAATTGTGAAATTGAGAAAAAATCTGTTAAAAACAGGGTTGTGCTATTTTGTATAACAAAACCTGTTAAAACAGGTGTGTGTGTGTGTGGCTTGGAGGTGATGTAGAATAAGTGGGTAAATGTGCAAAAACAAGGTATTGCAATTCCATCCTGCTGGTCTCCCAAATGCTTGTTCGTATGTATGGGATTTCCACGGGTGATAGAGTCATAAAATTACAAAGCCAGGCCCTTTGGCCCAACTCATCCATGGCAACCAAGATGCTGGTACCATTTGCCTATGCTTGGCTCGTATCCCTCTGAACCTTTCATTGCCATATATCTGTCCAAATGTCTATTTTTGTTATTGTTCCTGCCTCAACTACTTTATCTGGCAGCTCATTTCCTATACCCAGCACACTCTACAAAAAATAGTTCTCCTTCATAGTTGTCTTAAATCTTTCCCTCCTCACCTTTAACTTAAGCCCTCTGGTTCTTGATTCCCCCACCCTGGGGAAAAAGACTATGTGCAATCACCCTATCTATTTACCTCATAATTTTTTATACAGGTGTATCCCAGTCAGGATGGCACTGTGGTGCAGTGGTAGAGTTGCTGCCTTACAATGCCATGGGTTCGGGTATAATCCTGATTACGGGTGCTGTCTTACGGAGTTTGTACGTTCTTTGTGGCCACGTGGGCTTTCTCCAGGTGCTCCGGTTTCTTCCCACACTCCAAAGACATGCAGGTTTGTTGGTAAATTGGGTTTGGTAAATTGTCCCTGGTGTGTAGGATAGTGCTAGTATATAGAGCGGTTGCTGGTCGGCATGGACTCATTGGCTTAAGGGCCTGTCTCTGCACTATATCTCTAAAGACTACAGATATCTCCAAAGTCTAAACAGGGGACCTGTAGCTATTTTTTGTGAGTTGGGAACTAAAATCATGGTTTAATTTTCAAAGCCCCAATTTCTGCTGGCAATTGAGGAAACATACACTGTGCTATCGATGATGTCTTTCGATGTGGGGCTAATTCCAGGCAGATGTTAGCTGCAATTAATTGTGCCTGGGACAATTTCCCATTGATTACTGTTTGTCCTGGAAATTATGACTGGTGAGTTTTTAGTGGATGATTTGTACATTATAAAAAGGGTGCAAGACCCAATTTCAAGTCCCTTGATTTTCAAATTTTAGACCTCCTTTCATAACGCTGTGAAGATATTCTCCCTTATATTCTGGTCAGGTTGTACTTAGAAAGCTAAGTTGGACAAACTATGCCACAAAGAGGACAAAGAAGCAATGTGGAAAGTCCTAACAATGTTTAGATGGTATCAGAATAAAAACAAACAACTGAGGAAAGATTGGAGGGATAAGGGTTTTTAGATAATAAAGTTATTAGAAGTGAACTGATATTGGTCTTTAAAATTCAGGATTCAATGGAGATGGTGATGGAGGCAAGGATGTGTTTGGACCAGTCAGCTTATCTAGAAGTGCCACATGAGGTCTTTCCACATCCAGAATGAACTGAACCACAAATAAGCAGACTTCCAATTTCACTGGGCCTAAGTATGCAGGTCCTGGGAGTAAATGGAGGCAACAGTGCTAGATTGATAAAATGTCACTAAATGTTTTGATAGCTGGCAAACTTCGTCTTCAACTTTGTCAGGTTGGTCTGTCAAAAATTAAGTTCGAAAAATATAAATGTCTGTCATTCAATAACGTATTAAAATTATTAACGTAAATAATTGAAAACGTTTATTAAAATACTATAAAGAAAGATACAAGGAACTGCAGATACTGGAATTTTGAGCAAAGAAAGCATACATGGCATTTTATGGTATTTTTACTTTTGGGTGACACAAAGCTGGGTGGCAGTGTAAACTGTGAGGAGGATAGTATGAGAATGCAGGGTGACTTGGACAGGTTGGGGAGTGGGCAGATGCATGGCAGATGAAGTTTAATGCAGATAAATGTGAGGTTATCCACTTTGGTAGCTAAAACGGGAAGGCAGATACTATCTAAATGGCGTCAAGTTGGGAAAAGTACAATGGGATCTGGGGGTCCTTGTACATCAGTCTATGCATGCAGGTACAGCAGGCAGTGAAGAAAGCGAATGGCATGTTGCCCTTTATAACAAGAGGAATCAAATATAGGAGCAAATAGGTCCTTCTGCAGTTGTACAGAGCCCTAGTGAGACCACACCTGGAGTATTGTGTGAAGCTTTGGTCCCCTAATTTGAGGAAGGACATTCTTGCTATTGAGGGAGTGCAGCATAGATTTACAAGGTTAATTACCGGGATGGCAGGACTGTCATATGCTGAGAGAATAGAGCGGCTGGGCTTGTACACTCTGGAGTTTAGAAGGATGAGAGGGGATCCCATTGAAACATATACGATTGTTAAGGGTTTGGACACGCTAGAGGCACGAAACATGTTCCCGATGTTGGGGAGTCCAGACCCAGGGTGCCATAGTTTAAGAATAAGGAGTAAGCCATTTAGAACGGACACAAGGAAACACTTTTGCTCATGGAGAGTGGTGAGTGTGGAATTCTCTGCCTCAGAGGGTGGTGGAGGCAGGTTCTCTGGAGGCTTTCAAGAGAGAGCTAGATAGGGCTCTTGAAAATAGCAGTCAGGGGATTATGGGGAGAAGGCAGGAACGGGGTACTGATGGGGGATGATCAGTCATGGTCACATTGAATGGCGATGCTGGCTCAAAGGGCCAAATGGCCTACTCCTGCACTTATTGTCTATTGGAACTGGAAATATATTGCTTTGTGTGACAAAGCTACATGGCAATAAATAAATAGTAATCTGATTATCACGAAGATAGACACAAAAAGCTGGAGTAACTCAGCGGAACAGGCAGCATCTCAGGAGAGAAGGAATGGGTGACGATTTGGGTCGAGACCCTTCTTCAGATTATCACTTTCTGTTTGGGCATTTATACCTACAAGGGTTGTGTAAACATTAGAGATAAAATCTCTGACATATCAATGTTACTTTTGTACTCTGATAAATGGTATTTTGTTGAAGTGTTTTTGTTGCTGTACTTTTTAATATTTGTGTAACAGCTGTACTATGGTGGAAAGTGAGATGTACTCAAACACTTCAGTATCAGTTGCTTAAAAAACAACATTTTCTCTTCAACATTGTGATCTACAAATAGTCTCCTTCGTTTGTTGTTGATGAGGAGCACTAGTTGAATGCAGCAAATGTTATTTTAAATTGAAATGCTATCGAAATCTATTTGATCCTTTATCTGTTGTATTATTTACAATATATATAAAGCATAAAATGACAACATACTTCATAGTGCTCTGACAGCTCTGCTGATAAACTAAACAAAATAATTTGAACAAACACTCAGTTTTACTGCCTCCCTTGTATGAAAATATAAAATTGCTAAGTAAATGTCGTCACTGTTGTTGGCAAAGCTGCTGCTTCCAATTGATTTGCACAGTCACAGTGATAAATTAAAAGACAGGCCAGTGGCTGAATTGAGTTGGGAATAGGCCTAATAATTAGATGGACAAACTGCTCCAAATGAAGGTAGACAATACTATATAGATAGACACAAGAAACTGCAAATGCTGGAATTTTGAGTAAAAAACATAAAGTGCTGGATTAAATCAGCGGGTCAGGCAGCATCTGTGGAGAACATGGACAGGTGACATTTTGGATTGAGTCGTAACCCGAAACATCACCTATCCATGTTCTCCAGTAATGTTGCCTGACTCGCTGAGTTACTCCAGCAGTAGTGTATTGATGTTAGTCATTTTCTAGTTAAAACATTCATTCCGATGCCGGATTGTGTAATGTTTGGTAAGTTTGCCGTCATGCCAATTTTCTACGATTTATTTCTGCGTCCACATTTGTAATAAATGTTTGTGCCTATCTGCTGCCAATGGCATTAGTAGGTTAATGTTCAGCAACATTGGAAATATGCACCAACCCTTGATTATAACACAGGAATTTTTAATTAGTTTTACGAAGGCCTTGTCTGGCTGGTTGTCAAAGTAAATCACACCAAGTGTTTTTCTCAGGGACATGTTCTCCTGGAAGCTTCCATATGGCCTAAGCTTATTACCATATGTATCTGGCCAGTCTTTGTGAACTGCCTGGCAATTAATTCATCCACCATGAATTTAACAGCTTGAATAATAAAGAAATGTAATTGTCTAGTTTTTATTTGCCCTTTTTATCTTGCAGGTAGAGTATGTGAAGTTGCTTGACCGGTTTACTTCCAAGAAACCAACATTGGGAACACTTTACTTGACTGCAACACATCTGATATTTGTAGAATCATCAACGGAGATCCGTAAAGAGACATGGGTATGTAATTGCATTTTGCTGCCCACTGCGTTTGTCTTACCTTCTGACTCTGAAAGTAAGAGTACCCAATTCAACTTAAACCTTAGTAGAAACAAGGAACTGTAGATGCTGGTTCACAAAACAGACACAAAATGCTGGAGTAAACTCAGCGGCTCAGGTAATATCCCTTGAGAACATGGACAATTTCCTAAGTTAAACAACAGGATCAATTTTTCACTAAATCCATGAAAATTTGTTTTGTGAATGACAAGCCAATTTTTTTTAAAGGCAAGTTTAAAACCTTAAATCTTAATTCCTGTCTATTTCTAAATGTCCCTGGTTTCCCATAATCAGCAGTGAGATTATGTATTCCTCACTATCCCAATGCATAATTTAAAGTATTAATGACTAGTGGCAGTCAGAAATATGAACAATATTTTACTTTTTCTTTTCAAGGTCTATTTGGATTTCTTCTGGCTAACAGTGATATTTGTTTTCAGATTCATTTGATAACTTTATTTGACAAGAGAATTGAAATCGCCCTGCAGGATTGAAACTGTTGCTGCCAAATGAAAAAACAAATTAGTTCACAGCCAGACACAAACTAATTGACTTTCAATATTACTTTTTATAGATTTTGCACCATCATATTTCAACATTGGAGAAGCTTCCCCTTACTTCAGCAGGGTGCCCGTTGCTGATTCATTGCAAGAACTTCAGAGTTGCACACTTTGTTATTACTCGAGAGCGTGAATGTCATGATGTTTACAGTTCACTTCTCAGACTCTCTCAGCCAGGTACAGTACATCCTCGTTTAGTTTTTTTTATTGTCACACGGACCGAGGCACAGTGAAAAGCATTTTTGTTGCGTGCTATCCAGTTAGCAAAAAAACTATTCAAGCTGTCCACAGTGTACAGATACAGGATCACGGCAAGATAAATTTTAGTGCAAGGTAAATTCCGATTAAAGATAGTTCGAAGGTCCCCAGTCAGGTAGATGTGAGGTCATGACCGCTCTCTAGTTGGTGATAGATTGGTTCAGTTGCCTGAAAACAGTTGGGAAGAAAATATTTCTGAATCTGGGGCTATGCGTTTTCATGCTTCTGTACCTTTAGTCTGAAGGGAGAGTGGAGAAGAGGGAATGACTGGGGTGAGACTCATCCTTGATTATGCTAGTGGTTTTCCGAAGCAGCGTGAAGTGCAGATGGAGTCAATGGAAGGGAGGTTGGTTTGTGTGGTTTTCTAGGTGTACCTCCACAAATCTGCAATCTCTTGCGGTCTTGGATGGAGCTATACCCAAACCATGCTGTGTAAATTTTCATGGCATTTTTCATTTTCATGGCACTTGAGTATGAATTTGGTTCTATCCATTACATAGAAACATAGAAAATAGGTGCAGGAGTAGGCCATTCGGCCCTTCGAGCCTGCACCGCCATTCAATGTGATCATGGCTGATCATCCAACTCAGTATCCCGTACCTGCCTTCTCTCCATACCCCCTGATCCCTTTAGCCACAAGTGCCACATCTAACGCCCTCTTAAATATAGCCAATGAACTGGCCTCAACTACCTTCTGTGGCAGAGAATTCCAGAGACTCACCACTCTCTGTGTAAAGAATGTTTTCCTCATTTCGGTCCTAAAGGAATTCCCCCTTATCCTTAGACTGTGACCCCTTGTTCTGGACTCCCCCAACATCGGGAACAATCTTCCAGCATCTAGCTTGTCCAACCCCTTAAGAATTTTGTAGGTTTCTATAAGATCCCCCCTCAATCTTCTAAATTCCATCGAGTACAAACCGAGTCTATCCAATCTTTCCTCATATGAAAGTCCTGACATCCCAGGAATCAGTCTGGTGAATCTTCTCTGTACCCCCTCTATGGCAAGGATGTCTTTCCTCAGATTTGGAGACCAAAACTGTACGCAGTACTCCAGGTGTGGCCTCACCAAAACCCTGTACAACTGCAGTAGAACCTCCCTGCTCCTATACTCAAATCCTTTCGCTATGAATGCTAACATACCATTTGCTTTCTTCACTGTTGATGCATTGTTATAATACCTTGTCACATATTTCAAAGTGTGGATATTATTAGTTACTTTGAATGAACTAGGGGCGGCACAGTGGCCCAGCCGAAGGGTTGCTGCTTTACAGTGTCACAGTCCTGGGTTTGTTCCTGGCCATCTGTGCGGAGTTTGTACGTTCTCTTTATGACCGTGTGTGTTTTCTCCCACACTCCAAAGATTTGCAATTTGTAGGTTAATTGGCTTTGGTGTATCAGCCAGCATCTCTGGAGGACATGCATAGGCAGCGTTTTGTGTCGGGATTCGTCTTCAGATTCTCGAAGGATCCCGACCGGAAAAGTCGCCCATCCATGTCCTCGAGAGGTGCTGCCTGACCTGCTGAGTTATTCAGCATTTTGCTGTTGTTCTCGCCAGGATGTTACCTGGGCTTGCAGGCGCGTTATAGGGAGAGGTTGGTTAGGCTGCATCTTTTTTCTTTGGAGCATAGGAGGCTGACCTTATTTACGTGTACAGGAAGGGCCTGGATAAGGTAACACTCACTGTCTTTATTCCCAGGGTGGATGATTTTAAAACTAGAAGGCGTAGGCTTTAGGTGAGAAGAGAGAGAATTAAGAGGAGCCTTGGGGGTGACCTTTTAACACTGGGTCCAGAGGAACTTATGGAGGGATGCAAGGAAAATGAGACCAGCCCAATATACCACCTTGGTCACCATGGACAAGGCGGACAAAGGGTAGACATTCAATGCTGTGTAGCTCTATGATAGTATGATTCTCTAGCTAGAAGTTTTGGATGAACTAGGAGACATCACCTCCTCTGGGCTAAATCTGTGGCATTTAAGACTGTGATTCAGCATCACACAAGAAGTCCAGGTATATAATCTTGAAGTCCACCAGGAGTGCGGAGAGACAGTTTTGAACCAAGCTGGAGTCGCAGGCGGACACTCACCAGCTACGGCAAGACTAGCCCAGACTGTGTACGTGATTGATTGCTAAAGACCTGTACAGACCAACTAACTGGAGTATTCAAGGACATTTTCAATCTCTCGCGTCTGCGGATAGCTCACCCGCTTCAAGACCATATCTATCATACCCAAGAAAAGCAAAGTGGTCTACCTGAATTGAATTGCATGCAAAACCCAATTATAGTCTTCTCATAGGGGCTCATTTGGATCAAAGTTGGCGTCTGATCCTCGCTCAATGTACAGGGCGTTGTTAAGGCATGATTGTCTTGTTTCTTGTTACTTGTAAAAAATTCAGCAGCATCACTGCACACCTATGGCCTTCCTCCATCCAAAGCTCCCCATGCCTTAAATCACCAACCTGCACCAGAATGCTATTGATTTTGATCAGTGAGATTCGTTGTCATACAGGAGCAGTCTGATTTAAAAATCTTACATACAACACTAAGTGCTGGAGTAGCTCAGCAGGGCAGGCAGCATCTCATCTCTGGAGGACATGGATAGGCGATGTTTTGGGTTGGGACGCATCTTCAGGCTGATTGTCGTGGGGGGGGGGGGGTGTTGGGAGAAAGCTGGAAAAGAGGTGTAGGTGGGACAAAGTAGGATTTAACAATCTTATAGATGGTTGCGGATGTTTCAATTGATAACCCTCACCTGAATTTGACAATGTTCAGTTCAATAAAAATCTTAGACTTGGTAGATCAGAAAAAACGGCATGGAACAAAACTTAGCATTTTTATTTATAGTTTATATATGCATATAATTGTTGATACTTTATTTATCCCAGGAGGGAAATTGGTTTGCCAACAGTCATAAGACACAACAAGAAACATGGAACATGAAATTAAAGATGTGGAAAGTCCAGGATTTGGGATGTGCAAAGATTGGGGGGGGGAGGGGGGAGGGGGAAGGGGAAGGGGAAGGGGAGTGGGAGTCAGTATACCCCATGACAAAGGGGAGGAGTTGCACAGTTTGATAGCCACATGGGGAAAAAAGTGTGTTCTATGGCATTCTGTGCTACATGGTTAAGGACATTCCTTTTTCCACCACAATGTTTTAACATTTATTAACGTTTCATCAAAATTGTTTATATTTCAGTGGAGTATGAGGAGCTATATGCTTTCTCATACAACCCTAAGCAGAAGGAAATGGACAGAGGCATAGGTTGGAAAATGATAAATATAAGGGAAGAATTTCAACGAATGGGAGTACCTAATGTGCATTGGGAACAGACTGATGTAAATGAAAATTATGAGGTGAGTAATGGTGACTTGCACGTTTCTTGTTGGCCAGTTATGTCCATGATTCAATAGGATCACAGTTCCTAAATAGCTGTGACAACATGCAGGAGGCTACATATTGCTTTCCCCAAGATGGCTTCTATTTTCCGCTTGCCAATTTAAAAAGTAACTTTTGAGCAGTTCTCTTGTTCCCGATCAAAATCATCTTATATACAAATACAAATCACGTAATACAAATAGTGTTCCCCAATTCATCAGCCGTGTCATATCCAATTTGCATTGTAAAAACAGGTTTTAGAAAATAACTTGGATATACATTTTTTGTGCAGTTTTACTCACTTTCCTATTTACTCACTCCAGATAGTGTGAAAATTGGCATCAAATAAGTTTGGTGTCCTCTGGTCACCTTCTAACTGTCAAGATTTATATAGGTAGTTCTGCTATAATGCAATAGTTGCATTATTAAGAAATGTGATGTTATAGAAGATTGGATTATAAAACCATTGATCAATGGGGAAAATGGGGTTAGGAACTAGACAGTTTCACACTCACAATAACAAAGTTATTTTTCCCTGTAGGATTTTCAAAAATAGAGGTGTTTTTTAATTGCGTAAGATAATGTTTGTTACAGCAATAAAAATACTTATGGCTGAATGTTACATTGTTTAATAGAATATCATTGCACGTATCAAAATAATTCAATGGTCTCCCATGGTGAAAGTATTCTTAAGAGGCAATGGTGTTTGATTTCTGTGGGAGGCTACATATTGCTTTCCCAAGGTGGCTTTTATTTTCTGCTTGCCAACTTCCAAAGCAACTTTTAAGCAGTTTTCTTGTTCCTGACCAAAATCATGTTGTATACAAATCACATAATACGAATAGTTTTCCCCAGTTCATCAACCGTGTCATATCCAATTTACCTTGTGGAAACGGGCAATATAGTAGAACTTCCTGTATTTGGAAATAATCCATGTGATTTGAGGTTTCGGAAGGCAGCTGATCTAAAACCATAACACAACGAGAATGAGTGTCCCTGGAATAGTAACAGAATCGTACAGATTCCTAATGTAACATTAAATTATTTAAAACCCAGGCACAAAATAAGTCTGGATCTAAATAATACAATGTTTTCAACATACTTTTATGTTATTTTAAGTTGTTTTTAGTAAGGTTCTGCATTTCCTGGAATCTTGACTTTTAAAGCTGCCTTCCTTGTTTTTGGAGCTGAATTAATATCCTGTTTCGTGTTCTGATGGATTTCCAAACTGGAATTTCACTTTCCCCACTGCCAGTGATAAGTTAATTTCAATAAAACTTCAATTTAACTAACTTGTTTATGTTTACCTTGTTACTTAATTCCTGCCATTCTTGGCATTGAACAAGTTTCCAAATCGTTAAGGATACAGTAGTTAATTTAAGTAGTCTGATAAGGTAATGGAACCTTATTCAGAAACAACTTTAAAAAGGAAATAAGATCAACTGCTGACTTAGAAAAATATGCAGGAGTGGAATTAATTGGTTAGATCCTTGGCATGGATTTACTAGGCTGAATGGTGGAATCATTTTACATGTCCCTTAAGAGGGAGCTATTCTAAAATATGTTATGTTTTTATTTACATAACATATTTTGTAAAGCTTTGTTACGTTTTGCTGATGCAATTTGTTGAACTAATCAAACCATTTCTTAATTATTTGGTGAAAAATACCGTTCAGCTTTCCAGTAGCTGACATTCCTGATGTGAATATAAAACTTTAACAAGTTTAAGACTTTACAGTTCATTGGATTGTCAGATGTAGTTTTGAATGCCATTCTTCAAATTTTAATTGAAGAATTTAGTCTGCTTCTGAAGTCTGGAGTTTAATTTATTTTACTCTGGAACATCTAGACGAAAGATATAAACAAATCTGCAATTTATTATATTTTAAGACTTTGTAAAACATTTCTTCCATGCCTCGTACAAATGATTGGTGCTTAAGTATGTCTTCAATTCTTCTGAAGAGATCTAAGTGCAATATCTGGCAATGCAGCCTAATCCAAAGGTAAGCAGAAAAATGTATGTTGTACTTGACATAAATCCTCTCGCAACTGTGTAAAGCTTAGATATCAGAAGAATAAATATTCAAAGCCTTGAACCCAGCGAGAATGAGAATTCCTGGAGGCATTCTCAGGCTCCCGTCTAATGATGGAGATATACATCTTAAAAACAGGCCCTTTGGCCCTATGTGTCTGTGCAATCCATCGAGTAGCCATTTTTACATGAAACATAGAAAATAGGTGCAGGAGGAGGCCATTCGGCCCTTCGAGCCGAATCTGGTCCTATGAATCCTAGTCTAGTCCATTGTACGTATTCTATTTAATAAGAGAAACTTTTATGGTTAAAGTCGTAGTCATAGAGCACGGAAACCAGCCAAGGAAGGTTGGGCAGTCTCGGAAGTTATTCCTTGTAGCACAGAAAGATGAGTGATGGTCTTACAGAGGTGTATAAGATCAAGAGGGGAATAGATAAAGGTATAGGTAGATGTTGGTCAACATGGGCAAGTTGGGAGAAAGGGCCTGTTTCTGTCCTCCAGGGCTCTATGATTCCCCCAATTCAAGTTTACCCCAAGGCTAGAAACAAGGAACTGCAGATGCTGATTAACGCAGAAAGGGATACAGAATGCTGGAGTAACTCAGCAGGTCAGGCAACATCTCTGGAGAACATGGATAGGTGACGTTTGGGTTGAGACCCTTCAGGCAGATTGGATTGATATGTGGAAGGTCTGAAGAAGGATCTCGATCCAAAATGTCACCTATCCATATGCTCCAGAGATGCTGCCTGATGTGCTGAGTTACTCCAGCACTTTGTGTCCTTTTATTTACCCCAAGGTTATCGTAGTAAGTTCTTTTTAACTACATTTTTAAATATGAATTGTTTACATGAAGTATTTTCAACTTTTCTGTAGCTTTATAATTTGATAACAACAATCCTTTTATTGTAGTGTTGATCAGTTTTATGAACATTTGTATTTGTTACATTCGACTGTGTCATTTTGTTTTGATTTTTTTTCTAGACCTGTAACACTTATTCATCAAGTCTGTACGTACCAAGAGAAGCCACCAAGCCAACAATAGTGGGCAGCTCAAAGTTCAGAAGTAAAGGACGATTTCCTGTTCTTTCTTACTTTTTCAAGGCTAACAATGTGGGTACCTTTGTAGATAAGTGAACTTTGCTAAATTAAAATTATTTTCCTCCATCTTATTCCTTGATAATTATGTTTCAACAGGCTGCCATCTGTAGGTGTAGTCAGCCGTTATCAGGATTCAGCACCAGGTGTGTGGAAGATGAGCAAATGCTACAAGCCATCAATAGTTCCAATCCAGACAGTTCTGTCGTATATGTGGTGGATACCAGACCAAAGGTATTTTACTTTGCCAGTTGTTCATTCAAGACTGCGTACGAGTCAATAGGTTGATACGTTGCGATTTTCAGATTTTACAATTGTTTTGCAATTAATACCAACATTTACCTATAAATATCATGCATGAGTGCGAGGACAGGATCAAATACCATTGTCAAACCATTTCATTGTCATCACCGAGAAACCTGTTAATGATGTCACGAGCAAATATCACTTAACTGCAATTCAAATTTATTCCTGAGGAGTTAACTATGAGTGTTCAAATCTGTAGATATGTGATCACATCATATAAATGATGAGCGAGCAGGAAAAGTCATTTTAAGAGACACAGAAGCAAAGGACTCTCAATGCTGGGAATATGACATAAAAGCAAAATTACTGAAAACACTTGGCAAGCAGGGCAACATTTGTCAGGAAAGTCTTCATGCTCCATAAGGACTCCTCGTTAGTCATCAGCCTGCAACATTTAATTCTATCAATAGAAGCTGCCTGCTTTGCTGAGTATGTCCAGGATTTTCTGCACAACATTAAGGCAACATGAAGAATGACTTGCTAAAGTTTGAAACCTAATTTAAAATTTACCTTGATCTTCACCAGGCTAAATTAATAATAATGCTGCAGTTGCTGCAATTTAGAGAAAAAAAAGTGCTGGAAATATTCAATTGGGCTGGCACAATTTGTGGAAAAGTTTTTTTGATGATTCCAAGTTATAGTCAGGATGAGTCGAGAGAATATCCATATCACCACTGGACTCAGCGCCTCGTCTGTAGCTGCCACAAACGGTGGCGACATATTTAGAATCTAATTTTTCCACCTAATTTAATCTAATTTTTACAGTGGAGTTGCTGCCTTACAGCGCCAGAGACCCGAGTTCAATCCTGACTCTGTGTCATGTCTGTACAGAGTTTGTACGTGCTTCCTGCGATCGTGTGGGTTTTTCTGGGTGCTCTGGTTTCCTCCCACATTACAAAGACGTGCAGGTTTGTAGGTTAATTGGCTTCTGTAAATTGTCCCTAGTGTGTGGGATAGAACCAGTGTACGGGTGTTTGTTGGTTGAAGGTAGACACAAAATGCTGGAGTAACTTAGCGGGTCAGGCAGCATCTCTGAAGAGAGTGAATGGGCGACGTTTTGGGTCAAGACCCTTCTTCAGACTGTTGGTCGACGTGGATTCGGTGGGCAAAACGGTCTATTTCCACGCTTTATCTCTAAACAAAACTAAACTGATCAGCTTGAAGGTTTAACTCTATCAACAGATGCTACCTGGCTTCAATATTTTCTGCATTTCTAGTTGTTATGTTGATAACTTTTGCAGGAGGATTATTCAATTTGTGCCTCATTGTCAATATAAAATAAAATTCCATGCATGGGAATGATTAAGCTGCTTGTTCCTGATTTATATTTTTGTTAGCTGAATGCCATGGCAAATCGAGCTGCTGGGAAAGGGTATGAAAATGAAGATAATTACTCCAACATTAGGTTCCAGTTTGTTGGTATTGAGAACATACATGTGATGAGGAATAGCTTGCAAAAGCTTTTAGAAGGTAATTTACCTTTTTACTTCTGCCATTCTTTAAAAAAAGCTCCAGTTTCCTTCCACATCCCAAATACCTGGGGTCTGTAAGTTAATTGCCTTCAATAAATGTGTGAGGAACGAATGCAAAAGTGGGTTAACGGAACTAGTGTGAATGGGGAATTGATGGTTAGTGTGGACATGGTGGGCCGAAGGGCCAGTTTCCATGCTGTATCTCAAAACTAAACTTTTGTATTTGTTGGCTTAAAATTGTTTAGAAAATAACTTGAATACAGAATTATTTTTGGTTCCTGGGGCTTACGCTGCTAACACATCAATGATATGAGGGCAGCACAGTGGCGCAGGAGTAGACCTGCTGCCCCACAACACCATACACCCGTGTTCAATCCTGAACTCCGGTGTCCGTGTGGAATTAGCATGTTCTCCCTGTGACTATGTGGTTTCTTTCGGCTGCTCCGGTTTCCTCACACATCCCAAAGATGTGCGGGTTTGTAGGTTAATTGGCCTCTGTAAAATTGCCCCTGGTGTGCAGAAAGATGGAATAACATAGAACCAGTGTAAACAGGTGATCGATGGTTGGTACGGACTCGGGCGTGTTGAAGGACTTGTTTCCACGCTGTAACTCCGTGCTGTAACTAAACTACCATTGTATGCAAATTGCTCGCAACAATTATGTTTATTTAAGAATATTATCATTGGATCCATTTTTATCTGCAAATATTGCTCTGGAATACGCTGCATTAATTTTGAAGGATTGGATTAGTTTCCATTGGAAAATAAGATATGTAATTGCAAAGAATATCATGTAGCTGAAATAAGTAGTTAGAAATCAATAAAATAGAAAAATATGACGAACTAATGATGCACCTTCATATGTACGAGGCTCAAACTTTCAGTCTTTATTTGTGTCAATGGGCATGAGGCAAATAAAGTAATGTTGAAATATAAATGAAGGGAATGATTTTACTTTTAGTATGTGAGCTGAAAACGCCTTCAATGAGTGACTTTCTCACGGGCCTGGAAAACTCTGGCTGGCTGCGGCATATTAAAGCTGTCATGGATGCTGGTTTCTTTATATCAAAGGTAATGGCTTGAGTTTTTATTTAAATTTGTTAATATTCATGGAGATGTTGAATCCTTTTATACAACGATTCAGTGGCAGAGCCACTAATAGAGCTATGTAATTCTTCTGAGAAACAGTCGTATCAAACTTTCTATATATTCAAAGGTAAAAATGTACTACTTTATAGCTAGTTTTGGAGATTGTGCTAGCCTCTTCATGCAAATAAAATTTGGTATCCAAAACTCTTTCAAATCACTAGCATTTTACCCAAATTTATACATTCTTAATTGCCTTAACACATGGAGAAACATTTCTTGAATCGTAATTGTGAAATAATGTATTCTTAAAGTAATAGTTCCTGTAAAAATCTCCTCCTTGGTTCTTGGTTACTCGGTCCTCCAAAATATTCCAACTGGAATTTAAACTGGAGGTGGTGAAGGGAGGGGTTTAGCCAGAGAGGGTTTTGTGGAAGAAAGTGCCACTTTAAATTTAGTTGCATCTGGCTGGGCAACCGTGGCTGCTGCTATTAATAAAATATTTTTGCTGTGCCTGTGCACACAACAATACAATACAATACGGTTTTATTCGTCACATTGCACATAAAGTGCAAGTGAAATGAATTTGCCAGCAGCGGTACAATGATAAAGAACACACAATACACAATAAAACTTTAACACAAACAATAAACTAAACTATCAGTATAACATAACAAATTAATACATTTCTATTTACAGTATTTTCAAATTGTCCTTAAATAAAGCAAAGTAATTGGGAAAAATCTGTTGTGTGATTCAAATGTTCATAAAATGTATCATAAGGTATTAATAAAGAACTTCATGTTCATAACTCTTTTCCTGATTCTAGGCAGTGGCTGAAGAAAATGCCAGTGTGTTGGTCCATTGTTCTGATGGGTGGGATCGAACGGTTCAAGTTTGCTCGTTGGCTGGCCTTCTCTTGGACTCTTACTATCGGACTATAAAGGGATTTATGGTGAGAATTTACCCAACATATTACTATTGTTGTCTATTGGCAGGAACAGGGTACTTATTGGGGATGATCAGCCATGATCACATTGAATGGCATTGCTGGTTCGAAGAGCCGAATGGCCTACTCCTGCACCTATTGTCTATTTTGAGGGTTGTGATACCTTTGTCCAATGACTTAACCAGGTGGACTTATGTTTAAATTCTGTTGATAAAAATATATTGTGTTATTAATTAAAAATTATTTAACAGGTCAAGTAGTTAAATGATTAGTCTGTGTGTAGTCATATAGAGTTGTATACAGGAACAGGCCCTTCAGCCCACTTTCTCCATGCTAACAAAATTGGCATATTGAGCGAGCCTTGCAAGCATTTGCTTGCGTTTGGTCTATATTCCTCTCAACCCTTCATATCCATCTGTCCAAATGGCTTTTAATCAGTAATCCTATTGAACTATTATTGCATTGTGTGTGGGATAATTGCTTTTGGGATAGCAGATGTGTGGAGAGATAGCAGAGGTCTGTTCATGAAAACATGGGAAAGAAATCTGGACTATATATGCCTCTTTTTTTCCATCAATTCTTATTATGTCATTAAGAATAATTGACATGGGAGTAAACAAGACATTACTTGTTTTTAACTCTATTAGCATATATGTGCAATGCAAAACATGTACATAACATGTTCTGTGCATTTCGGTGGTTGCCTCCCCATTTTATACTAGAGAAGGGAACCATCTGGATTAGAAGGGCAAGTTGGACAGCAACGTTTTAATTTCCACATTCAATGGTGCATATAATGTTGCTGGAATTTGCTGCTCTGACTCCTTAGTAATGATGAATGGTAGTGGCCTCACTTTTTTTCTTCTGTAGAAATTCAACTAACATTTGAAGCAGTTTAGGAAACTTCTCAAATAAGTATTTTCAGTGGTCTCTCTTAAAGGTTCTTGAAACCACTTCCGAACACACTTTAGATGAAATACTGTACACAGATTTATTTGAAAACAACATTAGGAATTTTCTAGGGTTACACAAAAACCTGGAGAAACTCAGCGGGTGCAGCAGCATCTAAGGAGCGAAGGAGATAGGCGATGTTTCGGGTCGAGACCCTTCTTCAGACTGGTCAGGGATCGGGGAAACAAGAGATATAGACAGTGATGTGGAGAGATAAAGAACAATGAATGAAAGATATGCAAAAAAGTATTGATGATAAAGGAAACAGGCCATTGTAAGCTGTTTGTGGTGTGAAAATGAGAAGCTAGTGCGACTGGGGTGGGGGGGGGGGGGGTGGATGGAGAAGGAATGTCAGGGCCCGAGGGCTGAGGGAGAGGTGGGGAGGGGGAGGGGGCAGTCTGGGTTAACAGAATTGAGAAAATTCAATGTTTAAGCCCAGAGGTTGCAGACTCCCCAAGTGGAATATGAGGTGCTGTTCCTCCAACTTGCGGTGTTGCTCACTCTGGCCGTGGAGGAGGCCCAGGACCGAGAGGTCGGATATGGAATGGGAGGGGGAGTTGAAGTGCTGAGCCACCGGGAGGTCGGGTTGGTTATTGCGGACCGAGCAGAGGTGTTCGGCGAAACGATCGCCCAGCCTCCGCTTGGTCTCACCGATGTAGATCAGCTGGCATCTGGAGCAAGGGATGCAGTAGATGAGGTTGGAGGAGGTGCAGGTGAACCTCTATCGGACTTGGAATGACTGCTTGGGCCCCTGAAAGGAGTGGATGGGGGAGGTGAAGGGACAAGTGTAGCATCTCTTGCGGTTGCAAGGGAAAGTGCCCGGGGAAGGAGTGGAGCAGGAGGGAAGGGAAGAACTGACAAGGGAGTTGCGGAGGGAGCGGTCTTTGCGGAAGGCAGACAGGGGGGGAGATGGGAAGATGTGGCGAGTGGAGGGGTCACGTTGGAGGACTATCTGTTGTATGCGCTGACTGGTGGGGTGAAAGGTGAGGACCAGGGGGACTCGGCCCTTGTTGTGAGTGGGGGAATGGGGAGAGAGGGCAGTGTTGTGGGGTATGGAGGAGGCCTATGTAAAGAGAATATCTTTTATGTTGAGATTAAAAGTAAATCATGGAGTAAATTAAAAGAGTATTAAATTATGTGAATATGGAATGTTTTATTTAAATTTAATGAGAATTGCTCTTTTCTCCATTACTGATGATCTGGATTCTTTACACAAAGAAATAAAGAATTATTTATTTCTAATGATTTGTCTCTCACTTGCCTTTCTTTTCCAGGTTCTTATAGAAAAAGAATGGATCTCTATGGGACACAAGTTTTCTCAAAGGTAATCATGCTCCCTTGTGGACAATTGGGCGATGTATCAAAATAAACATCATCCTTATTTTCAGATCCTTTTTATGGCACTTGTCCTATTGTATACAACAAGTGAATATATGAGGAAACGTAGAAACATAGAACTGCAGATGCTGCTTTATAACAAAGAAAGACACAAAGTGCTGGAGTAACTCAGCGGGTCAGGCAGTATCTGATACTGCCTGTATCTGACGGGATACTGAGTTGGATGATCAGCCATGATCACATTGAATGGCGGTGCAGGCTCGAAGGGCCGAATGGCCTACTCCTGCACCTATTTTTCTATGTTTCTATGTATCACTGGAGAAAAAGGATGGGTGGAGTTTCTGGTTGAGATCCTTCGCAGACTCTGAAGAAAAGTTCCGACCCGAAACGTCACCCATCCTTTTTCCCCCAAAGATGCTGCCTGACCCGCTGAGCCTCATGTGAAAATCTGACTTTGCAGCAGTAGGTCACTTGGTCCCTCAAGCCTGTACTGCCGTTTAATACGAGAGTGGCTGTTTGACCTCCTCTACAATCTCATCACCAATTGCTTAATAAATATCTATCTTTGCTTAAAAAAACAAAAAACTCTGGTAATACAACCCTTTGAGAAAATGAGCCCCACAGACTCAATACTCACAGAAAAAAATTGACTATTATTTTTCAAAGGGGACTACTTGTTCTAAATGCTTCCCCCATCCACCCTGTCAAGATCATTCAAGAACATGTATGTTTCATTCACATCTAAACTCCAGTGAACATGATCTCAGCCTGATCAAATTTCCCTTAAGGCAAACTGCACACTCCAGGTATTGATCTGTAAGCTTTCAATGAACTGCTGACAACTCATTCACACCCTTGCTTTAATAATGAGACCAGAATTCTAGATAGGTTTCACCAATACTCGATGCAACTGAATCATAACCTCCCCCTTTCGTATTCAATTTCCCCACAGGCATTTTACTTTCTTAATTACTTTCTACGATTGCTTTCTTAATTCTTGCTGTAACTGCATTGATAGCTCTGTGTGTGAATTTTGCACTTGGAAATAAGAGCAGAAAATGCTCCAAACTCTCAGTAAGTCACACAGAAGCATCATCGTGTCATACAGCATGGAGGAAAAAAAGTATTTTTGCTGAACTTGCCCATGTCGACCACAATGCCCATCAAAGCTAGTTCCATGTGTATGAATTTGACTTGTTCCCTAAATCTTTCCTATCCATGTACCTGTTCAAATGTATTTTAAACGTCTTAAGGGCCTGTCCCACCAGCATGTGACTCTATGCGATCAAACTAAAAGCGGGGGCCGCGCGGAGGTCGGGTGACCCCCTGTACAGGGCCGTTCCCACCAGCATGCGCCTGCATGCGGCAAGCGCAACCAAACCGAACCGGCAGTAGGGGCCGCGCGGAGGTCGGGTGAGTGGCGCAACGCGGCGCAAAGTGAGGCGAACTTGGAGCGAAGTCTAAGGTAAGTTCGCCAGGACAGAGAGGGGCACACAGAGAGGAGCACCGAGGCACATGGCCACGGAGCCACACACATAGAGGGTCACGGAGGCACTTACAAATAGGTTCACGGAGGCACGATGTCGGGGCAGTGTGTAAATGTCGAAGCGACTGCGAGCCGACAAGCCGTTGCCGCGCGGAATTTTTGGACATAGTCAGTTTTTCGGAGCCCTGCGCGGTGTCAGGACGAACTCCGCACAATTCCGCACGACTCCGGCGATCGAAGTGGGACCGGCCCTGCGGCGCCGGACGGCTCAAGCGACCACGTTAGGTCGCGCTAATCGCATAGAGTTGCATGCTGGTGGGACAGGCCCTTTATTGTACCTGCCTCAATCACTCCTGGCACATTGCTCCCAAAAACAAATGGGAGGAAACCCACGCAGTCGCAGGGAGCTTCAGGTCAAATAAAGCATTTAGAGCAGATGATTTTTTTATATATTTCATTTTAAGGTTGTAGTTTTTTTTAAAAACTAATTTTCCCCTTTATCATTCACAGATGTGGCCACCGAGATAGTGACCCTAAGGAGGTTTCACCTGTGTTTACTCAATTTATCGAATGTATCTGGCATCTGATGGAACAGTTTCCGTGCTCTTTTGAGTTTAACGAGACGTATCTGCTGGAGATCCATGACCACATCTACTCCTGTCAGTTTGGTAACTTCATTGGAAACTCTCAGAAAGAACGTCAAGAGTTAAAGTGAGCTTAATGTAAACATTTACATTATGAAGCGACTAGACCAGTACCATTGTGGTTTTAACCATATAACAATTACTGCACGGAAACAGGTCTTCTCGGCCCTTCCAATCCGTGCCGACCATTTATTTTCCCCTAGTCCCATCTATCTGCACTCAGACCATACCCCTCCATTCCCTTCCCGTCCATATACCTATCCACTTTATTTTTAAATGTTAAAATCGATCCTACCTCCACCACTTCTGCGGGAAGATCATTCTACACAGCCACCACTCTCTGAGTAAAGACGTTCCCCCTCATGTTACCCCTAAACGTCTGTCCCTTAATTCTCATGTCATGCCCTCTTGTTTGAATCTTCCCAACCCTCAATGGGAAAAGCTTATCCACGTCAAGTTAGGTCTATCCCTTTCATCATTTTAAAGACCTCAATCAAGTCCCCCCCTTAACCTTCTGCGCTCCATAGAATAAAGACCTAACTTGTTCAACCTTTCTCTGTAACTTAGTTGCTGGAACCCAGGCAATATTCTAGTAAATCTCCTCTGTACTCTCTCTAGCGATCATATTTAGCCCTATTTAGTTTTATGCTTATTGGTTATTGTTTAGTTTAGAGATACAGCATGGAAACGGGCCCTTAGGCGCACCGAGTTTGCGTCGTCCAGCGTTCTCCGTACACTTACACTATCCTACACACACTAGGGACAATTTGCAATTATGCCAAGCCAATTAACACACAAACCTGCACGTCTTTGGAGTGTAGCAGGAAACCGGAGGAAAACCCATGCAGGTCACGGGGAGAACATACACAGTCCACACGGACAAGCACCCATAGTCTGGATCGAACCCAGGCCTCTGGCCACTATGCCGGCCACATTATGTTGGATTGAATTGTCTTTGGATCCCAACATTGTAATTTTAAGGCGTTATAATAAACAGTTCCCCCCCCTTTGAAGAGTGGATTGCCTGATAAAGTATATAAAATTATGAGAGGCATAGTCAGGTAGACGGTCAGAACTTTTTCCCGACGTGAAAATATCAAATACTCGAGGGCATAGCTTTACGGTGAGAGGTGCAAGGTTTAAGGGAGATGGGCGGGGCAATTTTTATATTACCGGGAGGGAGGTGAGTGCCTTAGAACGCGCTGCCGGGGGTGGTAGTGATGGTAGATACAATCGTGGCGTTTTAGAGGCTTTTGGATAGGCTCATGGATATCCAGGGAATGTTTATTGGAGGGATATGGATCACATGCATGCAGATAAAAGTTTGTCGTGTGATCATGTTCAGCACAAACATGAGCTGACAAGCTTTTTCCTGCAATGTACTGTTCTGTGCTTTTGCATCAAATAAAAGAAATGACCTGACTAATATTAATTGTTTTACATTGGAAACATAGGGTGAGAAACAAAGCACATTTTTTCTGTTTAAGGAACAGTACTGTTGAGCCATCAAGATTAGAACTCCTAGTTAATGGAGTATTAGCTGACATGGACCGTAGCAACAGGAGTGCCACAAGGCTTTATAATTCTCAACTGACTGCCAGATGACATCTGATTTTGTTATTTCTTTGATGCTCTCAATAATTGTCGATCACAGTTACTAAATGGGCATTTGAATGAGATGGATGGAGTTAAAGAAAGTGCACAGACACTTGTTCTTCATTCAAACGTGATATCCTGCGGAGAGGACAATTTTATTTAATGGTGCTTGTTAACTTCTCGTCAATGAATAAAAAATTACAATCATCTACTTAGATATTATGATTTCTTGTATAATTTTAGATATTTTCTTGTGATGACAGAATACAAGAAAGGACTCATTCCTTGTGGCCATTCCTGCTGGAGAAGCAGTACCAGTACCGGAATCCCCTGTATAAGCCCAGTGCAATTAATACTGTATTGAAACCTAATACTGCCCCTTTTAACTTCAAGTAAGTGTGAATCTGAAACTTAAACTTTTTATTTTGGTTTGATGCTATCTCTTTAAAAAAATTTGGAAAGTAGTTTTATGAGAAGACGACAGTTTGTCAGCTGACTTGTAAAGACGTATCAGAAGCAGTATGTCATGCATCATTGTAGAAAGGGAAACAGTTAACATTCAATAGGAGAGAATGAAGATGGCAGGCAGGATACATTTAATGACAAAGGGATAATGGTGAAAGAGGATTGGAAAGTGCCAAGCAAGTGAACAGAAGGTTAGTCAGAAGGACTTGTAACTACAAAATATTGAACAGATCAGGCAACATCTGTGGAAAGAGAATCAAAATTAACACTTCATATCATTTCCTGGCAGGTCTTCTGCACAATTCAGCTTTCCTGGTTTTGTGCCATCTGTAATTTTTGGTTTTCGTTTGCTGGTACTTGAGCTAGTGTTGACCTTAGTTAAAACTGAGTTAGAAAGCAAGAAAATAGAAGTCTGGAAGGGTAGGGTAGAGAATTAGTGACCAATATCTAGAAGCTTGGATTCGTGCTTGCTGTCTGTACAAAGGAGACTGTCAAATATGTCACTCAACCTGCACTTGGTCTTCTCACTGTTCTGACTGTAGGCAATGCATGTCATGTATTAAGTAGAAAAAATACAAAACTCTCTCAGCTGGAAACTGTTTAATTTTCTAGGTGGTTGGAAAGAGAACAGATGTTGCAATGCCTGTGGTTGCAGGCGAAAGGGCAGTGATGAGTGGAATGGATATAGTGCAATCAAAAGAGTGAACTAGAGGTTTCTTTGTCCCTGAAATGATAGTGTAGATGGATATGTATGGGCCTTTGATTGTCACTTGTTCATATTAGCTCTGGGTTATTCCACTTTCACATCCACTCAATACACATTAGAGACAATTTATAGGTCAATTAACCTACAAACCTACACATCTTTGGGATGCCGGAGGAAACCAGAGCGTCCAGAGGAATCCCACGTGGACACAGGGAAATGTGCAAACGACACAGACAGCACCTGAGGTCAGGATTAAACTAGAGTCTCTGGCGCTGTGAGGCAGCAACTCCACCAGCTACCAGCCACTCTGCTGCCCTTGGGTCAAGCAATTCATGTTCTCGCTGGCACGCATTTGAAAGGAAAAAAGAATAACATTGTAAGTTCCTGTTTATTCCATTCTTGGCCAAACTCCTTGGGCATTATGAATTATCGTAACAGTTATTTTAAAATATCACTGCTACTTCTCTCTAGGTTCTGGTGTGGAATGTATAATCGTTTTGATAGAGGAATGCAACCAAAGCAATCAGTTCTAGAATCTTTGCAAGCTGCCATGAAACAGAAAACAGAACTGGAAGAAACTGTGGAGGATCTGAATCAGGTAAATGGTTTTAAAGTTGCCATGCATGGGTACCATAAAAAAAAAGTTTCTTGATTTCAGTTTGCAATCTACACTGTCTTCAAAACAAGAAAATATATTTTCTCAATTCTGTTAACCCTTGCTGTCTCCTCCCCTTCCCACTTCTCCCCCAGCCCTCGGGCTCCTCCTCCTCCTTTTTCCTTTCTTCTCCCCGTCCCCCCCACCTCCCATCAGTCTGAAGAAGGGTTTTGGCCCGAAACGTTGCCTATCTCCTTCGCTCCTTAGATGCTGCTGCACCCGCTGAGTTTCTCCAGCCTTTTGTGTACCCAAAATATATTTTTTGATGTTTTCATTTGTAATGCAAATAAATGTTCTGCAGTTCCTTGTGCCAACCTATTTTTAGTTTTCTATACCTTGTATAGAAGAGAATCTGATAACTACTTGCTTATCTGGTGAGTATCTAAATTTGAGCCAGTGTGCAACTTTCTTAGTTAGGGTGCCGAAGGCAGGAGAATGGGGTTGAGAGGGAAAGATATATCAGCCATGATTGAATGGCGGAGTAGACTTGAAGGGCCGAATGACCTAATTCTATTCTTAGAACATATGAATTTATTTCTTTACACAGAGAGTGGTGAGTCTCTGGAATTCTCTGCCACAGAAGGTAGTTGAGGCCAGTTCATTGGCTATATTTAAGAGGGCGTTAGATGTGGCACTTGTGGCTAAAGGGATCAGGGGGTATGGAGAGAAGGCAGGTACGGGATACTGAGTTGGATGATCAGCCATGATCACATTGAATGGCGGTGCAGGCTCGAAGGGCCGAATGGCCTACTCCTGCACCTATTTTCTATGTTTCTATGAACCCAGACCATCATTAGAACAGAAGTACAGGAAGAGTAGCTGGACTATTTACGTAGCCAACCAAGTTGTGCACAGGTTATGGATAACAAACTCCATGTCTTTGGAATGATTACCGAAACTCTGCCCATTTGTGCATCAGTTCGAATGCAAAATAGCCATCCGTGCTAGTGGTGTTTAGAATTTAGAAATACAGTGCGGTAACAGGCCCTTCGGACCACCAAATCCGCGCTGATCAGCGATAACTCCGTACACTAACACTATCCTGCACACTAGGGACAATTTACAAATTTTCACCAAAACCAATTAACCTCCAGACCTGTACATCTTTAAAGTGTGGGAGGAAACTGCAGCACCAGGAGAAAACCCACGTGGCCAAGGAGAAGATGCAAACTCCGTACAGACAGCGCCCGTAATCTTGGGATCGAACCCGGGTCTCTGGCACTGTAAGGCAGCAACTCGATTTTTGCGCCTCTGGTTTGCGCAACTGTGCCACCTGGTGTTTTTAAGCTATGAAAAATTGTCCACTATTATGTGACTTATGTCCTATTTCTAATTGGAATTTTAGCCTAAATAGCTTGAGCTGATGCCTATTGCTTTGTTGATTTTTCTATTTTCCTTCAAGCAGAAACCTCTCCATCCAGATGAATCCCATTTCACTCTTAACTTGCCAACAAAGCTTTCTAATGAGGAACACTCTCCGCAGACCGAAGTACTTGGTGCTACTCGGGACAGCATGGAAGAACACAAAGGTCCACTGGCAAATGGCATGCAAGAGTTGGTAGAAACTATTTCTGATGGGACTGAAGAAAGGGAAAACATATTGGATTCTTCATTAATGCACCAGTCAGCTTCAAATCACAGTGACTCCCTTACCTTAAACAAATTGAACGCACAAGGAGATGAAGAACAACTTGAAATATGTCCAAATAAGGATGAAAAATAGTTTGTCATTTTAAAACAAATCGTATGTGTTGGTTCCCAAACGTATTTGTTCACGATATTTTTTATATCATCTGCAGAAGTGTCAAAAAGGGAAAAAATGCCAAGAAATAGCTGTGTAATGGAGGGAAGATATTTCAGGATTAGAAAGGGAATCTCACTGTTTAAATCGCATGACTTACTTCAGAGAGACAATTTTATAAAAATCACATTCTTGGTGTGAATATTTATCCATTAGGAAGCCCTGGTGGATAATTAGGTGAATGTCCATAATGGATGGAAAATAGTTGTTATTTTGATCCCGAGTAGTGAGGCTCCTGAATTTCTGATGTGTTTGTAGAGATGAGGTTCAGATGTTATAATCTGTCCAGTTATTGCAAGTTTGTCTTATTGCATTTCTCAACTTTTGAAAGTCCAATCTTAGCAAGTAGCCTCTTTGCAGTGACTTGAGGAAATCAGCATTTGGTACAAGGCCTTTTTGAAAACCAAACTGACTGCTTTGTATATATTGAGTATAACCTATATGTTTTCTATAATTAAAAATTATTACGTGTTAGATTTAATGTTTAATCAGATTATGATTGTATTTCCCTCTTTAATTAATTTTATTTCCCCTCAGCTGCCTTTCAGTTACGTATTTTTTGCTATGGCTTTATACCTGTCTGATATTTTGGCTAATTGGTTATTCTTTGCATGCCAAATTATCCCCCAGTTATAAACACATCTTACTGCGTTCTCAACACTTGAAATCCCCGTCTATAGTTGGTGCAGAGCATTTTGGGGTAAGACCTCAATCAGCTGAATTGCTGTTATTAAATGATATGCATTAACTCTGGATAGGACCTCAGCTAAGGCCATCTGCTGACTCACTTATGATCAAGTAAGTCACCACAAGCTAAGGGAATACATATGTGGTTTTGTGGTTTTCAATTTTAATGTGGAAAGATCCTTGTAGGTTGGGTCCGTGGATGAGGTTGTAACTCAGTTATTTTTGCCGAATGCCTTGTAAGTTGGTTGTACTATCAACCTGTGAATTATGAACATTATCAAACGTTTTTGGTGTTCTTTCAATGTTATTGTGAGATTATCACATGACATTCACTGTTCAAAAGTAGCTCTGGTGCTATAATTACTGCCAAATTAATCTTGATTTCTTGCTTTATTGGGCATTAGAAATAGCACACGTTTTCAAGCGGTTCAAAACAGTATGTTTTTCTAATCATTAAAGAGTTGTCATATGTATTTGTAACATGTTTGGTTTATTGTTTTCTATCATTTCTTATCTGACGGTGGACACCAGGTTAGTCAAATTTCATTTATTATTTGCTATGCCTCCAGATTCAGTTATCTAATCTCATCTGGAAAGCCCCAGTACCCTTCTCGATGCTGTCCTTAAATGCATGCCCCAGTGAGTCATTCAGATAGGCTTTCTCTTTTGCGGTTAGGAGCAATGGTTCAAGGACTGAGGATGTGCAGAATCTTTTGGCAGAAGTGCAGTGTCCATGTCCACTGGTGTTGTATGTTGTCCGTGACAAAGCCCTGTCAACAGCAGCTGAGTAAATTTTAATTGTAACTTGTTGTGAAGCTTCAGCTTCCCTTCAAGACCATTTGTCATAGTTCTGTTTTAAATGCAGAAAGTGTACAGGATTTTTGTGACTATAAAATGGACCATATATTGTCGTAAGTATTGTTCGTGTGCACGTGTGGACATTTGGTTCACATTTTAACAGTGAGACCAAGGGTGCTTGCTTAAATATGAGCCATTGCAATTAAAATTACACTGATTCATATTTGGGAATGTATTAATTTGCTAACTAGGTCCTGCTCTCCTTGCCTTCTCTGTCTACTCACTTATACAAGGAGCTCGTATTGCTGCAAATTAGATGCATTTGGACCACTTTATGTTTTGCTTCGAAGCCAGTACATGTTCTGTTGAATATAATTGGATTAGAGATGGTATTTTTCAAAACATTTAACGTGAAATCCAATTAGTTTGCTTATGAACCGTAGCACAACCATGGCTGGATATGATAGCTTTGTGGTTAAGTCACTGGAGGCCTGGAACATTGAGCTGGTTGGGTGACTTTGAAATTCACAAATACAGTCAGTGAACCTAATTCAAATATTAAATAAAATGTAGAATGAGAAAATGTTATCAGTAAATGGGCTCCATGAAATCACCTTTATGTCCTTAAGGGAAGAAAATCTAGCATCCTTCAGCAGACTGGGCCACAGGTGACTCAAAACTCACACTAAAATGCCCTCAGAAAGGATTTTACAAACCACTCTGTTCTGGGTGGTTACTGCTAGCAATGAACACTGCCCTAGTCTGCAACACTAATATACTGTGATTGAATAAATAAAATTGGGAGGAAGGAACATATTTATTTTGCTAAATTCTTTCAATACCCCAGACAACTGTTTTAATGTAACTTATTGCATATATAGTAAATATGCAAAATTGTTTGAAAACAGCAATTTGTGGAATGGATGGTTTAAAACTTTCGTCTTTCAATTTAAAACTCTTACTTTTTAATTGGTGATATAATTTGATCGTATGCCGCCCTTTACTTTATGTACCACTTTTGTCATGCTTGTTGTTGGTTGGTGTCCCAGTAGCACACAGCATGTCAAAAGAAAGTTGTGAAAGATTAGGAAATCTTTTTATAAAATAGCTCCAGTTTTCTTTGCTCATTTCTTCAAACTACTAACCAGTGTTCTCTTCCGTGTGAGTGTAAACATCTGCTATGCCGATGGCTTCAACCAAGATGCAGGATTCCACATGATGTGAGCGATCTAATCAACTGCTGGTGGGGGGAAGCCAAATTCTGTTGACATTCCACAAAGACATTTCCTCCCTCAGGGTGCCAATGGATTTGATAGCACTTTGCAACCATGCTAGATTAAATGAGATAATGCAGAACAGACTTGGCATCAGCCCAAGATCTTGTGCTTTTAATGGTTCAGTTAACCATCCGTCATGTATATATTTTTCTTTCGTAAGCATTTAATGGACTGCCATGTTTGAATTTTACAGACTTTTGAATGGCATTTTGAAACATAGATTAAGATGCCAGTTAAGCAAAAAGGAAGTGACCCCAAAGAGATTTTGTAGAAAATGACTCGTGATATTTTTATTTTATTAGCAGCCGTCTTTGTCTCAGAAATGACCACTAACATTCCACTTCTGCCTTTGGAGCAATTGAATACTGTTACTTTCTATTTGTGATGTAATTTAATTGTAGACCACCATTTATTTTATGCTGCCTGCATTGTGCCATGTATGTCACTTGCCACAGCAGAACTGATCAAGATTGTGACTTGAACTCAAACACTGGTTTGCAATGTTTTATTTCAGATTTCTAATATCTGTATTTTTTGCTTTGGTGATTTTAACATATTGTTTAAACCATGAAACTTTGGTGTTGCTGCTCAAACTGTATTCAATTATTAAGTAAACAAGCAAAAGTGTCCTCTTGGTTTGTACAGCACTTTGCAATTGTCTTATCGAATTATCAAGATGTTTAATGACAGGTTCAAAAATGTATTTTTCTATTAGTGCACTTGACCGGTTGTATTTAATTTATCTCTAACACAAAACTGAAATGTTATCACTTTGATCTGTTTTTCCGGCCAGTAGTGTTTGTTCAGCCAAGTTAAAATGTTCCCATCTGTATCGTCCCAGCTTCAGCCTTCTACAAAAAGTCTGTGTCATTCCTTTACATTATTAAACTTGATATTGTAATTTTGAACGTATTTCCTTCCAAATAAATGGACAAATGTCCCTGTAAACACTTTGATGCTGCCTGTGTGGAGTTTGCACATACTCTATGTGACAGCGTAGGTTTCCTCCGAGCGCCCCAGTTTCCTCCCACGTGCCACGGGGTTGTGATAGTAGGATCTAGAGCTGTCATAGTAGGGGATTTTAACTTTCTTAATATCGACTGGGACTGCCATAGTGCCAAGGGCTTAGATGGGGTAGAATTTGTCAAATGTGTTCAGGAAAGTTTCCTTCGGCAATGCGTAGAGAGAGAACAAGGGAGAGGGCAAAGTTTGACCTACTCTTAGAAAACTGAGAGGGGCAAGTGACTGAAATGTCGGTAGGTGAGCCTAGTGTGCAAGGAGTTGATGAGGGAGTGGGATGTAGAGCCAGTGTGAATGGACGATTGATGTTTGTCGTAGCCTTGGGAGGCCAAATGGCCTGTTTCCAGGGTCCTGTATAGAAAATACAAATGTTAGGTTGGATTTTCCCATAAAGCAATTAATGCAGGACAGTTGTTTCCTGTGCATCCTGTTACCTTGCCAATTTTATCCCATCCCTTCCTGTTCTGAATAATACCTTGGAAGTTTAGTTCCGTGAACACCAGATGTCCTGTGATAACATGAATAATCATAGAATTGAAACAAAACATTCTTGGTAATAGTTGGTATTGTGTCAGGCATGTATTTGTGCTTGTGGTCTTCCAGTAGGAATTAGGATACTGATCATAGAAGAAGCTAATTGTTGCCTTTTCTAATGAGAGGGGCACCGTTAGTACAAATCTGTAACCACAGCCTTCTTGAATCAATCCAATGTAATCCAGAAATTAATCTTGATTCATTTCTGGATTACATTGGGGATCAGACAAGAAAATGGAATTCAGGCCAAAATCTGACCATACCTCACACTGAATGACAAAATGAGGTTGCGCGACCATATGGACGTTCTTCTATTTCTAATGTTCCTGTATTTTATGAGAATTAAACACGAGGCAGATTCCAAGCGTAGGAATTTTCCCCAATGTAAACCATTTTTCTGATACACTCTACCCATTAATGAAACATAGAAACATAGAAATTAGGTGCAGAAGTAGGCCATTCGGCCCTTCGAGCCTGCACCAACATTCAATATGATCATGGCTGATCATCCAACTCAGTATCCCGTACCTGCCTTCTCTCCATACCCTCTGATCCCCTTAGCCACAAGGGCCACATCTAACTCCCTCTTAAATATAGCCAATGAACTGGCCTCAACTACCCTCTGTGGCAGAGAGTTCCAGAGACCCACCACTCTCTGTGTGAAAAAAGTCCTTCTCATCTCGGTCCTAAAGGATTTCCCCCTTATCCTTATACTATGACCCCTTGTCCTGGACCTCCCCAACATCGGGAGCAATCTTCCTGCATCCAGCCTGTCCAACCCCTTAAGAATTTTGTAAGTTTCTATAAGATCCCCTCTCAATCTCCTAAATTCTAGAGAGTATAAACCGAGTCTATGCAGTCTTTGTTCATAAGACAGTCCTGACATCCCAGGAATCAGTCTGGTGAACCTTCTCTGCACTCCCTCTATGGCAATAATGTCTTTCCTCAGATTTGGAGACCAGAACTGTACGCAATACTCCAGGTGTGGTCTCACCAAGACCCTATACAACTGAAGTAGAACCTCCCTGCTCCTATACTCAAATCGTTTTGCTATGAAAGCTAACATACAATTCGCTTTCTTCACTGCCTGCTGTACCTGCATGCCTACTTTCAATGACTGGTGTACCATGACACCCAGGTCATGCTGCATCTCCCCTTTTCCTAATCGGCCTCCATTTAGATAATAGTCTGTTTTCCTATTTTTGCCACCAAAGTGGATAGCCTCACATTTATCCACATTATACTGCATCTGCCAAACATTTGCCCACTCACCCAGCCTATCCAAGTCACCTTGCAGTCTCCTAGCATCCTCCTCACAGCTAACACTGCCCCCCAGCTTAGTGTCATCCGCAAACTTGGAGATATTGCCTTCAATTCCCTCATCCAGATCATTAATGTATATTGTATACGTCAGACATGATTTACCTTTCGTAAATCCATGCTGACTTTGTCCAATGATTTCACGACTTTCCAAATGCGCTGCTATCCCATCTTTAATAACTGACTCTAGCAGTTTCCCCACTACCGATGTTAGACTAACTGGTCTGTAATTCCCCGTTTTCTCTCTCCCCCCCTTCTTAAAAAGAGGGGTTACGTTTGCTACCCGCCAATTCTCAGGAACTACTCCAGAATCTAAAGAGTTTTGAAAGATTATCACTAATGCATCCACTATTTCTGGAGCTACTTCCTTAAGTACTCTGGGATGCAGGCTATCTGGCCCTGGGGATTTATCGGCCTTTAATCCATTCTGGGTCCTGGGTCTGGTGGTCTATTGAGGAAAATAGATGCAAAAAGTGGGAGTAACTCAGCAGGTCAGGCAGCATCTCTGGAGAAAAGGAACAGGTGATGTTTTGGGTCGAAACCCTTCTTCACACAGTCAGGGTAAAGGGAAATGAGGGATATGAAGGTACATTGGATGAATGAATGATATCCAAAAAACAACGATGATCAAAGAAAGGTTGAGCCCCCAATGGTCCATTGATGGCTGTGGGGTAGGTGATAACGAGTTGTGAGGAAAGACTTGAGGAAAGTCTGTTCGGCTCCAACCTTTTATTTTCATTTTTCATGTTTTAAAACAAGATGGAATTTCCTTTGGCAACCTCTTCTCCTATCCTTATAACAGACTTGTTGGCTCATCTTTCCACCGGCCCTCTGATGCCCTTCTCTACTTGCCTCAGGTTTACAAATTAACAAATCACCACCCAGAAATTTCAAGTAAAGAGTAAAATTAGCTCTCAGAACTCACATGAAATAAAATAAACACCCAACTTTCTTTCAACTCTCGTTTCTTGATGCAGAGCAGATGCAGCTGCATCTTACAAAAGAGTGAGACATGGACAATTTTCTAGGAATTAATCCCTACCCCCTCCACTGCTAATGTGGGAGTCTTCTGCATAATCTACTTTATCTACCATTGCCATTGCCAAATCCTCTTCAGTATAACAGAGATGCAGCTTGCAAAAAAATGGAGACATGGACTACTTTCTAGGAATGGACCCCTACCCCTCACTGCTTAATGCAGGGGTCATCTGTACAACTATAGCATTGCCATTGCTAAATCCTCTACCATTACCTTGAGTTCACCATTGGCCACAAGTTTAACTGGACCTGCCAATGCTCCCCATTATCCAATACCAAACACCTTTGACGCAACAACAGACTATTAAGGCCGTCATTTTCACTCCAGTCTAAATCCTGTAACCTCCCACCCAACCACACTGTGAAGGACTGAAGCAATGCAAGTAGGCGACACACACACATTGTTAGTTTAGAGATACAGCACAGAAATAGGCTCTTCCAGTGCCGACCAGCGATCCCTTCACACTTACAATATCCTCCGCACACTATAGACAATTTACATTTATACAAAACCAATTAGCCTGCAAAACCTGTACGTCTTTGGAGTGTGGGAGGAAATCGGAGAAAACCCACGCAAATCACGGGGAGAACATACAAACTCCATACAGACAAGCACCCACCCGTAGTCAGATGTGTATTTCACCGTTGGTTTGGGAATATTTGGCCATCAAGAATTCCATGGGGAGAAGGCAGGCACGGGTTATTGATTGGGGACGATCAGCCATGATCACAATGAATGGCGGTGCTGGCTCAAAGGGCAGAATGGCCTCCTCCTGCACCTATTTTCTATGTTTCTAAAACAACAAAAAAAAGATTATTGGCCGAGAGCAGTAATTCTATGAGAGTTTATAAGCATACGCGCAGATTTCTGAAGATGAGAAAATAAATCTTAGATCAACTGATAATTTGATCTTGCTACCTATAATTCACACTGTTGCATTAGCTATGTGTGAAATAGCAATGGACTAATCCTAAGAATATACAACTGACGGGCGACTGGTCGGATTGTTGATCAAGTAATACTGTTGGCTGCTTGAGCAACTTGTACAAACGTGCTCGTGTCATTCATCTGTGCCCCATAGTCCATGACAGCTGGTGAGACAGCTGGAGAACTGTCTGAGTTAAACCTAAATGACAGGCGGGATGCCCTTGTCACATATTATCTTGGTTTTGGAGCAAAGTACTTCACTTTTCTTCAACCCACCATGTAAGATTTCATTAACTGATGTAATATGAACTTATGATCTTGAACATTTGGGGAAAGGTTACACAAAGGCGTAGCAGTAGAGCTACAGCCTTACAGCACCAGAGACCCGGGTTTGATCCTGACTACGGGTGCTTGTCAAAAGGAGTTTGTGCGTTCTCCCCATGACCTGCGTAGGTTTCCTCCAAGATCTTCAGTTTCCTCCCACACTCCAAAGACGTACAGGATTGTAGGTTAATTGGTTTGGTATAAATGTAATGGTGTGTGTAGGATAGTGTTAGTGCGTGGTCGGTGCAGCCTCGGTGGGCCAAAGGGCCTGCGTCCGAGCTGTATCTCTAAATTAAACTAAACTAAATTCACAGGCCACGAACTTGAACACTCTATTGAAATTTAACTACTAGGTAAAAATTATTAAAAAAGGATACAAAGTGCTGGAGTACCTCAGCAGGTCAGGTAGCATCTCTTGTAAGCATGGATAGGCAACGATTTGCGTTGGGGCCCTTCTTCAGTCTGATTGTGGTGAGAGGTAGGGGAGAAACCTTGAAGAGAGGAATTGAAGGACAAATGTAATATGTGAAATTATTAGAGGCATTGATAGGATAAAGCTTTTAGGATGGAAAAATCGAATACAAGACGGCCTAGCTTTAAGGTGAGAGCAAAACTTTAAAGGAGATATGCGGGTCAATTTTTTTTTACACAGATTGTGGTTAGTGCCTGGAACGTGCTGCCAGGGTTGGTAGTTGAGTCTGAACACTAGTAGCATTTAAGAGACTTTTGGATATGCAGCAACTGGAGGGATATGAATTATGTACAGGTAAGTGCTGTACTGTTCGATGTAAGTGCAGCTCGATTGCAGTCGTTGTTTTTTGATGAGACATTAAAGTAAGGCACAGTCCTCAACTAGATTCAAAATATAACCATAGATACAGCTTGAACAAGAACTGTAGAGTTTATCCCTGTGCCTCAGTCGATATTAACCTTCAATAAACAACTAAAAATGCAGGCTCGCTAGAATAGAACAGAAGAGAGTAAGTGGACGGTGGAGGCCGGTGGAGGCCGGTTCTCTGGATACTCTCATGAGAGAGCTAGATAGGGCTCAGGTAACGGAGTCAGGGGATATGGGGAGAAGGCAGGAACTGGGTACTGATTGTGCAAGATCAGCCATTATCACATTGAATGGCGGTGTTGGCTCGAATAGCCTACTCCTGCACCTATTGTCTATGTCTAAAAAGAACAAATTATGTAGTCACTATCACATTGGAAACTTGCCGTGACCAAATTAGCTGCCAGGTGTCCCATAACAGCCACTTAAAAATATTTAATTGGCTACAGGCATTTTGGAATGTGCTGTGGCCATGTAGGGTATTGTATGCTTGCAAATCCTTATTTCTATTTTCCTCCAGGATCAGAAAACAAGTAGGCTTGGGAATATCTTTGTTATCCTGGCTACAAATAACAAATAATAGGTTGTGCAGTGATTTAGAAAGAATGATAGACACAAAATGCTGGAGTAACTCAAAGGGTCAAGCAGTATCTCTGGAGAAAAGGTAATAGGTGACGTTTCGGTTTTGCAATAAACCAGAGACTTATTTTTTGTCTATCTTCAATATTAATCAGCATCAGCAGTTCCTTCCTACACCTTGCAACGATGGGTTTTTTTAGGTACAGTTTAAAGCTGTATTTTGCATGCTGTAAAATCAAATCAGATAATACATACCTATACATGAATATAATCAAACCAAATTCAACTAAAGTAGGTAGAGGAACAAAAAAGATATAATATGTAGAATATAGTTCTCAGTATTGTAACATAATAGTCCAAGAGAAAAAGTCCAATGTCCGCAAGGAGGTATAGAAACATGGAACTGCAGATGCTGGTTTTAAAAAAAGACACAAAGTGCTGGAGTACCTGACCTGCTGAGTTACTCCAGTATTTTGTGTCTGTAATGAGGTATAATGGAGAATTGGAACTGCACTCTGACTTATGGAGGGACCATTCAGAAGCCTGATAAGAACTGATAACATGTAGCTACCAAGGGGATAGTTATGAAGTTAAAATGTAGCCATTATTCTTGTACCCATTATGTTCAAATGTATAGGAAGGAACTGTAGATGCTGGTTTAAACTTAAGATAGACGCAAAAAGCTGGTGTAACTCACTCAGCGGGCCAGGCAGCATCTCCGGAGAGAAGGAAATTGTGACGTTTTGGGTCGAGACCCTTCTTCAGACCTGAAACGTCACCCATTCCTTCTCTCCCGAGATGTTGCCTGTCCCGCTGAGCTACTCCAGCTTTTTGTGTCCATCTTATGTTCAAATTGAATGGAACACATCTGACGCAAGAAGCTGGCAATCTGGCAGCATTGTTTTAATGCTGAAAATGCCACTAATACCCAGAAAAATACATAAGCAAGAAAGCACTTGTCCCTAATTACTGAAAATATGTGCTCTTACAAATTAATCAGGAGCTACAGATGTACACATTTGCAACTTGGCCTGATTCCATTGCAATGTTATGTGCAACATTTTACCAAGACGAAGAATGTGGTGTGGTATTCCCTAGATACTTCATACTTCTACATTCCACAGTTCGAGTGGGTCCTGACAATCCAATTATACCATTACTCTTGCAACTCAGCCTCATACCATTGACAGCAAAGCGTACACAGAAGTTGTAATCTATTTGAGAAACCAATGCCAATATTCCACTTTTATTTACTAAACCAATTTTAATGGCATCCATTCATGTTCTGTGGATAATTCTAGTCAGTTTCAGACACGGCGAGATACAGTTCATTCTAATTACTCCTTACATTTTGGCTGCGTTATGATAGACGCTGATGTAAGGAAAGAACAGAAAGGAGTTTGCAATTGTATTTGAGTATTATTCCTTATTTCACTTGAACCTCTCCTACGCCTATCTCTTGATTTCAATCAAGCAGACAGACACACACACACACACACACATTGTCACCTATCTATATTTACTCCCAGTGGTAGGGCTGACCAAGTAAGGAAGGAAAGAAGGCTAAAATTAGCCTCCCCTGTAGATCTATGCTCCAAAGCATTTGCTGTGGCATTTGTGAAGGATACTAGCCACAGCAAGCTGCTTGGATCAATGTAACAATTTGCGAAACAGAAGTATATTTAAGACAACTTTCTTGTGTGTTGCTTGACCAGTGGAGAATCAATAGAGCGTTTTGACGCCAAAACTCCTTGCTGTTGTTTCTTTATGTCAGCGATCATCTGCAACATTTAAAGAGTGACTGAAAACAAATATGCCTGGTTGTGTCTGAAGCTAACTAGGAGAGATTTCATTGACATGGAACTGGCGATTACGTGGCCTGTGGAAATGAGCCTGGTCGACATCACCAAGATATTTTCCATGCTCCAGCCAAGAGATGAAGAAGATGAGAATGGGGAAATAGGTCAGCTGAACCAAGCTGTCTCCAATGACGATGACAAACTATTAGCTGGACTTTTATCCCAGGAGAGGTATGCCAAATTTATCAATAGCCGGAGTGGCTGGGGTGTCCCAGGGACCCCTCTACGTTTAGCGGCCATGGGAGGACACCTGAAATGTCTGGAGGTCCTCCTGGCTCATGGTGCGAACGTGGACAGTTTGGATGTGAAGGCACAAACGCCGTTGTTCACTGCTGTTAGTGGCAGGCATCTAGACTGTGTCCAGGCGTTGCTCAGGGCTGGAGCTGATCCTAACGGCAGTAGACATAACAACAGCTCACCGATTCTGATCGCTGCGAGAGAAGGAGAGGTGGAGATATTGAGGGAACTGTTGGAGCATGGAGCAGAAGTCAATGTCCGTTCCAAAGCACCAGACTGGGCCTCCAATCCCTGTGCGTGCAGTGGTCCTCTATACATCTCTTTGGTGTATGGACACTTTGACTGCTTCCGCCTTCTTCTTTTGCATGGAGCTAACCCAGATTTTAATTGCACCGAGAAAAAACTGCTGTCACGAATTAAGTCGCGCAAGACTGCACTGGAGATGTGTTTCAGATATGGTTGTGGGACAGAGTATGTGCAGCTGCTCATAGACTTTGGAGCAAATGTTTATTTACCCGATCTCCCTGCAAACAAAAATATAAACCAAAATGAAGTATTTAAACTTATAAATAGAACCAGAGGTAAGCAAAAGATTTATTATTTTTGTTACGCCAACTTGATTATTTAAGGTGGTAATGCTGCTGTCTCACAGCACCAGAGGCACAGGTTCGATCCTGACCACCAGTGCTGTCTGTATGCAGTTTGTACATTCTCGTTGTGACCGCGTGGGTTTCCTCCGGGTGCTCCGGTTTCCATCCATTTCCCGCGTGTGGGTTTGTAGGTTAATTGGTCTCTGCAAAAAAGTGCCTTAAATTTGCAGGGAGTGGAATTGGTGGGTCAGTGGGCTTGTTTCCATGCCGAATCTCTACTAAATTAAACTGAACCAAAAGCAAAATAATCCTTTAAACTAAGTATATTGTTTCATTCGTGGAGGGGAGCACTATCCAGAGTTGCTGCCTGAGCCGCTGAGTTATTCCAGCAATTTGTGTCTGTCTGTAGATTAAGTATGTGAGGGAAACATTGTGGCAGCTGTAAGTTAAAGTGAAGAAATGTGAGGTTGTGCAGTTTGGAGCTCAGAGATGAAACATAAAAGCATCTTTCTAAAAATGTAAAAACAAGGAACTAAAGGAAGATTTATGTATTACACTCTAGAAATTACTAAGAGCTAGTGTACAGATACTCAAAAATAAACTGAAAGGCTAATGCCTCATTGAATTTTACCTCAAGAGACTGAAATACCATGTGTGTGAATTAAGCTTTAGCTGCGTAAAGCTTTCGTTAATCATATTCATTTCTGCAACCGAAACTCAGGATCTGTTTTTTAAAAAAGTCTCAAAAGTCCTCTTATCGATTCCACACACAAGATTAGAAGTTGTTCAGCCAGAGCTGAACACATTTCTCGGCATCAGCATACAATGGTGTCTGTCTTGTCGCTTCTTGTGCGTGGTGGTGCAAAGATTGGTGGAAACAGGGTCGAGACGTGAACACTCTTTCATGGACCCCAGGCTCAAAGTGCTGGAGTAACTCAGCGGGTCAGGCAGCATCTCTGGAGAGCATGGACTGTACCTACCGTATGTTCTCCACCGATGCTGCCTGACTTGCTGAGTTGCTCCAGCACTTTGTGTCTATTTGGTAAACCAGTATCTGCAGTTCCTTGTGCGCAGGAGATGTAACTGGTTTAGAAAGGGCGTGGTACAGATTTGCAGAAAATACTAAAAAGGGTTAGATTATGGGGTAATGCAATCACAGTGTTAAATATACTAACGGGATATGAAAGGGCAGATTGAAATAAATTATTTCCTCAAAAAAGTGGGGAAGTTCAGAATAAGGGGACATAAAATGAGAACTTTCAGAGATGGTATCAGGGAGCACTTTACGAATAAGAATGTTTGCTATCTGGAATGTTGGCCTTAGATCAATCAAAATTTCAAAACTGAAATTTATAAAATTTCTTTATAAAGACGTGCAGGAGTGAAGGTTAATTGGCCTCTGTAAATTGTGCCCAGTGTATAGGAAGTGTTTGTGAATGTAAGATAACATAGAACTGATGTGCGCTGGTGATAGATAGTCGCTGTGTACTCAGTGGGCCATCGGTCCTGTTTCCATGCTGTATCAATCAATCGATCAGCCAATCAATTGCTATTGACGCTCATCTCAACTTCAGGCCAAGATGCATCACCAATAACCTGAAACTCTCTTGGTCATTATTAAGCCTGTGTCCAGTATAGAAGAGAGAAAACTGAGATCTTTATTGCATACTTTTTTGCATATCTTTCATTCATTGTTCTTTATCTTTCCACATCACCGTCTATATCTCTCGTTTCCCTGATCCCTAACCAGTCTGAAGAAGGGTCTCGGCCCGAAACGTCGCCTATCTCCTTCGCTCCTTAGATGCTGCCGCACCCGCTGAGTTTCTCCAGCTTTTTGTACTATCAAAATAATTTCATTTAGTTTGGTTTAGAGATACAGCGCAGAAACAGGCCCTTCCGTCCACCGAGTCCGTGCCGACCAGCTATCCTCACACATCAATACTACCCCACACACACTACACGCAGGTCAGGGGGAGAACATACAATCTCCGTACAGACAGCACCCGCAGTCAGGATCAAACCCGGGTCTCTGGCGCTGTAAGACAGTAGCTCTACCGCTGCGCCACTGTGCTGCCGATTTGTAAATTGTAAATTTACACCATTTTGCTTAACTAAAACACTGACAAAAACTATTTTTTTCTATTTTAGCTCAACCACGATGTTTGATGTCACTCGTTAGGATAACCATCCGCAAGCATCTGAAGCAACAGAATGGACTTCATTCCATTGACCAGCTGGATATTCCACCCATCCTAAAAACCTATGTAAAACATCAAATGTAACATGCCTTCTGTAGTGATGAGATACATTGGGCCAAATCCCATCTTTTTCATGCCCACTCTTGCAACTATAATGTCGTCAGATCTCATTTGCAAGGAAGTGAGACACAGGCAAAGCATTTCACTTAGAATGGTTTTGCGATCAGCTGGATAATTATAGATAGTGATGGTTTGTGTGTTGTATCACAAGGTTAATTTTCTGCCTATGTGCTCTCCGCACAGAGACTTATGGGCACATTAGACGTTATTCATCCTTTCCCACCAAAATGTTTTAAATTATCTTGAATGCAAATTATTAAACTATTGTATATCATTATTTCTCCACTTATTTAAAATTAAGTCTTTGCACACTTCAACCATCGGTGAGTTTAAATCACAAACCAATTGATTATACAAGAAACAGCTCGTGCATGGATCATCACTTAATTTATGTCGTCTCAAAGCGTCACAGATCTACAAAAGCCACTCATGCACCACTGATAGGCACAAAATGCTGGAGTAACCTAGCGTGTCGGGCAGCATCTCTACAGAAAATAATTATGATGAAGGGTCTTGACCCGATACGTCACCTATTCCTTTTCTCCAGAGATTCTGCCTGACCCGCTGAGTTTTTCTAGCATTTCGTGTCTCTAGCACCTGCCAGCAAGGTAACTCTCACACCAACCATCAATCCTTTGGACACCACCCCACCCACCCACCCCACCCCCTCACCCCAAAGGCTACTAATCACCTCCCATAAACACAAGAACATTGGAGCACGGCCAGGCCACCAGGCCCATCAAGCCTGCCCACCATTTAATACGAACGATCGTGGCTGATCTATGGTGGCCAGCAAAATAGAGAGAGTACAAAGGAGATTTACGAGAATGTTGCCTGGGTTCCAGCAACTAAGTTACAGAGAGAGGTTGAACAAGTTAGGTCTTTATTCTTTGGAGCGCAGAAGGTTAAGGGGGGACTTGATTGAGGTCTTTAAAATGATGAAAGGGATAGACAGCTTTGACGTGGATAAGCTTTTCCCATTGAGGGTAGGAAAGATTCAAACAAGAGGGCATGACATGAGAATTAAGGGACAGAAGTTTAGGGGTAACATGAGGGGGAACTTCTTTACTCAGAGATTGGTGGCTGTGTGTAATGATCTTCCTGCAGAAGTGGTGAAGGCAGGATCGATTTTAACATTTAAAAGTAAAGTGGACAGGTATATGGACGGGAAGGGAATGGAGGGGTATGGTCTGAGTGCAGGTAGATGGAACTAGGGGAAAATAAATGGTCGGCACGGACTGGAAGGGCCGAGAGGGCCTGTTTCCGTGCTGTAATTGTTGTATGGTTATATGGTTATATGGCCTCAAATCCATTTTGATCTGTTAAATATTTATCTATCTCCACCTTAAATATACCTAATAATCTGGTTGCCATCACCCTTGTAAATATGGACAAAATCGTACATCCTTCCTCTTGAATGGACAACCCACTCTTCTCACAAAATAGCCCGGTGGGTCTTCTCTAGTCCAATAATTGAAAGGTTCAATTGAAATGGAACAACGTTATTTTACTGCCGTGTGTACCCAAGTACAGTGAAATCATTTTCTTGCATGCAGTTCAGTGACAATCCTATTATATATTAGGCACAATCATACTAATTATTAGAGTGTAAAATAGTAGACCACACAAGAGTTGCCACATTTTAGCTGCCATCTAAGTTCGTCTCCAATCCTTTCTATATCCTTTTTTTGGTAAGGAGACCAAAACTATACTCAGTATTCCAGGTCCGGTCTCACCCTGTATGACATTAACAAAGCCTGTCTATTCTTAAACTCTAATCCCTTTGCAATTAATGATGTTTGCCTTTTTAACTTCAAGTTGGACCTGCTGAATACCAATTTGTGAATTATCCACAAGAACACCTACTTCACTTCTTTGTGGGTTTCTCCATTGACATAATAATCTGTTCCTTCATGGGTTTGCATGAACTTGCACTTCCATCTCCCAATCTGATCCTGAATCCTAGCCCCTTCCCACAAGACATCCAAGGTTCCAATTTTCTCAATGCCTCCGGTCGGCAACACCTAGATTAAATAACCTTCCTGCACCAAATCACCCAAACCTTCGAAACCCTGATTTCCAAACTCCCTGTGCAAAGTTCCCTGAATGGTGATTTCCCAAAACTGAAATCCACTGTTGGCTGGGATAACTTGACCCAGCTACACCAGGCCGCAGCTACCCCAGCCTCCAACTACCCCGGCCAGGTCATCATAATCATAATCATAATCATATATTATTAGCCAAGTATGTTTTGCAACATGTGAAGAATTCCATTTGCCATACAGTCATACCAATAAAAGCAACACAACACACAAAATACATTTTAACGTGAACATCCACCACAGTGACTCCTCTGCATTGCTCACTGTGATGGAAGGCGAATAAAAGTTCAATCTCTCCCTTCTTTGTTCTCCTGCGATCGGGGGCCTTGAACCTTCCGTTGATGGGACGATCTTACTCCCGTAGCCGGCGGTGGGCCTTCCTCGTCGGGTGATCAAACTCCTGCGTCGGGGGGGAATCTCAGATCCCTGCGCCGGGCGATCTACCCTGGGTCGGGCCTAGTCAAATGCCGTGCGTCGTTTGGAGCTTCCCGATGTCGGTCTCAACCCGAGAATGCGAGCTCTCGATGTTGAAGCCTGCAGGCCGTGGTTGGAGAGCCGATCCCAGGCAAGGGATCGGCTCCAAAGGTAAGTCCACATCCCCACGGTGGGGCTCAAAGTCAGTCCCGGGCAAGGCCTCCAGCTGCACGATGTTAGGTCCGCAGGGCCAGAAATACGATCCGGAAAACAATCGCATCTCCGGCAAGGTAAGAGAATGAAAAAAAGTACCCCCCTCCCCTCTTCCCCACACCACACCAGAGAATAAATGACTGAATGAATGAATAGTTTATTTCGGTCATACATTAAAAAAACTAAAACTTTACAATTTGTGTGAACATGAACCAACACTGTATCCATTTCACACAACATTCACATAATCATTGACCGAAAAAGGAATAGGCTGAAGCCACAAAGTTTATTTTTGCCTATCCTATACAATCCATAGAAACATAGAAACATAGAAATTAGGTGCAGGAGTAGGCCATTCGGCCCTTCGAGCCTGCACCGCCATTTAATATGATCATGGCTGATCATCCAACTCAGTATCCCGTACCTGCCTTCTCTCCATACCCTCTGATCCCCTTAGCCACAAGGGCCACATCTAACTCCCTCTTAAATATAGCATGATAAGATAACCCAGAATATGAGCATTACAAAGGTAAAAAAAATAAATAAAGTTTACTCTAAAGTGTAATCCTTACTTATTTTACATTTTAATAATTTGACATTATAATCCTGAATTATTTTACATTTTAAGGCTTTTTTGAAACTCGACAGAGAGCTACAAAATTTCAACTCATCACTAAGCCCATTCCATAATTTTACTCCCAAAACTGAGACACATCAATATTTTACATTGGTTCTCACTTTACATGTTTCAAAAATACACAACCCTCTTAAATTATAATGTCCCTCTCTTAATTTTAAAAAAAAATGAATACTAACAGGAAGGCTTTTATTCCTAACTTGGAAAAGTATTTCTAATGTTTTTACATGCACAATATCCAAAAATGTGAATGTACCGAACTTTATGAATAATGGATTTGTAGTTTGTAGGTAAGAATCTTTATGTATTATTCTAATAGCTCTTTTCTGGAGTTTAATTATAGGGTCTATATTTGTTTTATGTACATTTCCCCAAACTCCAACACAATATGACATATATGGCATTATAAGCGAGCAATACAATATATACAAACTCTTCTTATTCAACAGATCCTTTGTTTTGTAAAGTATAGCAATGGATTTAGATAATTTCCGTTTGATGTATTCTATATCTGGCTTCCAACAAAGTTTATGATCTATAATCACTCCCTGGAATTTTGTTTGATATACTCTTTCAATTTCAACTCCATTTAAATTCAATTTTATTTCACAATTAACCCTGTCACCACCAAACACCATAAATTTTGTTTTATTTTCATTTAGGGATAATTTATTAATATCAAACCATTTTTTTAGCACTGTCAATTCTCTTTCTGCTTTCAATAGTTCTTTTATATAATTCCCTGAACAAAATACATTTGTATCATCCGTAAACGTAACAAACTTCAACGTATTGGATACTTTACAAATATCATTTAAATAAAGTATAAATAACTTAGGTCCCAGTACCGAACCTTGTGTAACCACAGGTTACTCTCCTAAGCTGTGATTCAGTATTATTAATTTTTACATACTGAAACCTATTACTTAAATAACTTCGCAACCAATTTTGTGTGACACCTCTTATACCATAACGTTACAATTTCTGCAAAAGTAAGGAATGATCAATTGTATCAAATGCTTTACGTAATTCAATAAATACACCCACAGTGTGTAGTTTCTTATCTATTGCTGTTGCTATATTTTCTACAAAACCTATCACCGCTAAAGATGTTGATCGATTACTCCTAAACCCATATTGGTGATCACATTTGTGAGCTCATATTTCTCAATGAAGCCATCAAGTCTATTCACAAATATATTTTCAAGTCTATTCAGAAATAGCTTTTCGAGAACATTAACACAAACTTTTAAAACACACTTAAAAAAACAAAAAAATATTAAAAGGACAGACAGACTTTAGGTGAGGCTGCCATCAAAGCGCCACCTGGTGGCTGTCATCTGCAGTGCTCAAAGGAAAAACTATAATGCTGGATCGTTAGCACTCAATGCATTCCAATTCCTAAACCATAGTCCATTTAAATAGTCAACTATTTCAAAATGGATTTATTTGATAAATTTACAAACAAAAAGTAGGATTGAAATCCATTTTCTCCCTCACTTTCATTGCTTGGTTAAGTGCAGGTATTGGCCAATCTGTGCATCTAAGATTGTCTGATAGCATTTTCAATAGCTTTTGGTATCCAATGGGCCTTGATAGTTGGAAGAAGAGTCCCGAGCTGAAGAAGGGTCTCAACCCGAAACATCACCTATCCATGTTCTCCAGAGATGTGATAGGGTGATAATAGGTGATAAGATGGAATAGCAGATGCTGGTTTAAACCGAAGCTAGACACAAACAGCTGGAATAACTCAGCGGGACAGGCAGTGGCATCTCTGGAGAGAAGGAATGGGTGACCTTTCAGGGTGAGACCCTCCTTCAGATCTCCAGAGATGCTGCCTGATCTGCTGAGTTACTCCAGCACTTTTTAATTGTCATATGCACCATGAACAGAACATTTAAATTCCTGTAGAAACAAGGAACTGCAGGTGTCGGTTTACAAAAGAAGACACAAAGTGCTGGAGTAACTCAGCAGGTCAGGCAGCATCACATTTGTGCAGCTTTACAAGCACTTAACGCGACAACACAAACAAACATAGAATAAAGAGTAGGTAACCAGACCATCTTCTTCTTCTTCTTGCGAATGAAACATAAATAAACCAAAGGAATAGTTAGATCTCAAGCCGGGTGTTGAGCAGCCAGACCATAATAACGCAAGTCACAGAATGAAGAACAACCTATAAGACATCCATAAAACGTCCATAGCTTAGATTTGAGATGCAACATGTAAACAGACTCTTCGGAAGACCAAGTCACACTGATCGTCAATAACCCGTTCACACCAGCTCTACCTCTTTAGCACCATTCTCCACACACTAACGGGACATCTACGGAGGCCAATTGACCTACAAACTCGCACATCTTTGGAATATGGGAGGAAACCGGAGCATACCCATATGCGCACAGAGAGAACATGCAAACTCCACACAGGCAACGCCTGAGGTCAAGGTCGAACCGGGATCTCAGGCGGTGAGAGGCAGAAACTCTACCAGTTTGTTGTGATAGGGTTGTGGGTAAGATTGTGCAGTGTGGTTCAACAGCCTCACAGCTGACAAGAAGATACTGTCTTTGAACCTGGAGGTCACAATTCTCAGTCACCTATTCCTTCTTCCCGAATGGTAGCAAAATCTCAATGTCCAAGCCGAAACCTCCGTACAATAACACTAAGGATGTTGTCTTTCAAATGATACATTTAATAGATGCCCCCTCTCCTTGATCAAGTAAAACTGCCATGATCCTATCTATTAACGATTTATAGATACTTCTGAAGACAATAATCCTACAAGTCAAAAATTGCAATCCTTGGTTACTCATTTCCACTCAGTGTTATCTCAGTCAGAGAAATGGTAGTTTTCACTCTACATATGTCATTCAAACAAACATCCAAGCAGAAACGATCGATTCTAGCAGATTAGGCAGGAGGCTGTAAGATACAGCAACTTCTAGCATAGGTCATTTTATTCTGATCTGTCTCACAGGCACAAGATCTTATCTTACAACAATTTTACTCAAGTCAAGGGTGTTTAATTGTCATATGTACTGAAAAGTACCAATGAAATTCTTACTGATATGGATCTGTAAAATGTCCAGACTTCCTTTTCCTGCATCCTTGGTAATGGATTGCACACTTCAATATTCTTCACCTTGAGCAAGCTGCTGAAAGGTCGTCTTATGCCCCTGTCCCACGTAGGTGATTGTTTAGGCAACTACAGGCGACTACGCTGTCACCACATGGTAGCCGGGGTGTTGCCTGTATGGTTGTGAGTAGTCTCCTCAGTCGCCCAAAGAGTCGTAGCGTTTTTCTGGTCACCGCTAGATTTTGAAATGTTCAAAACTTTTTGGCGACAGATACCGACGACTGAATTGTCTTAAGTTGTCTTCAGTAAGTTGACGCCAGGATGATGTAGATTGTTGCCAGGATGACGTAGGTTGTCGCCGGTGCTGACTTCGGTGAATTCCATTGGCGACTACCTACGTCAACCTACGTCAACCGGTGACAGGTACCGGCGACTGAATTGTCTTAAGTTGTCTTCAGTTGTCGCCGACAGGGTTGTACCTTGTCTTAGCTTGTCGTGGGTAGACGTAGGTTGTTGTAGGTGTGGTCATAGGTGGACGTCCTAATGGGTTGCCGGTTGTCGATAGCTTCCCGTAGCTTGACGTTGACTAGGTTGTTGTAGACATTGTCGTAGACATTGTCGTGGGGGTGGGGTCCAGTCGCCGGGTTTTCAGCTACCAGCTACGACTATGACAGTCGCTGGCAGTTGCCGAAAAAATCGCCTAAGTGGGACAGGCCCATTATTTATTCAGTACGTGTAGTATTGTGGTACACTTCATGTTCCACATTTTGTCGATTATCACCCTGTCCATATTCACATCTTTTGAAATGCACCACAGTCTAGAGTACTACTGCTGCTGGACATTGAGGGGCTGAATCTAGTGGAGACACTCCTCATACAGGAATGGATATCAGCCCATGGGGCCACATACATGGCAAGGGTGTTTTGTTTAAAGATCAGTGCAAACACTACTGAGTACAAAGCTATTGAATGTATAGACATGAAGAGTCTTTTTCCACAATTTTTGTTTTGCACGTATTTTGTATTCTGAATAAAGTTTATTTTTGAAATATAAAGATCTTTTGAAATGCTTTAATCAGAAAGATTCGGACATCACACTGACACAATAATGACAAATCACAAACTGAGAACCATCCTGATCATCATATAAGGTGGAACTAAAATACCAGAACAATTTAATAGCCATAAATCATAAAATGCAGTTAGTAACATTTACCAACCAGAAAAATATGAACTAATCCAAAAGTTACAAAAAGAATGAAAATCCTTTTCACTATTATCTTGGAGGGATTTGAAACTGAAGATATGTTTTGAAGAATTTTCCCTATGGATATATTTTCAAATTCCAATTAATTATATTTTTTTCTTCTTCTCACCCCCCCCCCCCCCCCCCCCCCACCTTACATCAGTCTCAAGAAGGGTTTCGGCCTGAAACATTGCCTATTTCCTTCGCTCCATAGATGCTGCCGCACCCGCTGAGTTTCTCCAGCACTTTTGTCTACCTTCTTATTAATAAATGTCATTGGAGAGATTGAATAAGGACTATTACTTTCAAAATTATATTTAAGACTTCAATATACCTTTGACACTTTGTAATAACGCTCTGGTGAGTGAATGATAGGTGTATTCTTTAATGGTTGAACATTTTGGCTACTTTTCTTTCCAAATGATTGGATTAGCAGTAATGTCGTTCTTGCTGTGTGTCCATGCTCCACGCTTAGTGCATATTGAATGCATATTTCACATGAGCATTATAGCCTGGTATCCCCAGTGAAACATTTTCAGGTCATTGTCATCTGGCCAATGTGACAGGAAAGTATATCAGGAAAGCAAAGATCTTTACATTGATTTGCAAACAGCTATTTTCATACTGCAAGCAGACTATAAGCAGTTTATAACATTTTGATGATACCACTTTGTAAGTGGTTGCTTATCACTTGGCAAGATCCTTCATTGGCTGATGATCATGCCTCATTGAAATAGCATTCATTATGGTAAAGTATTTGGGGATGGCACAGTGACGCAGCGGTAAAGTTGCTGCCTTAGAGCGCCACAGACGCGGGTTCGATCCTGACTCGGGGTGCTGACTCCCCCACACCGCTGTATGCTCTACTTACTGACCCATAGATCACAATCAGGCAACAAATCATCCTCCACGATAATTCTCAACATCTCTCTCAACATCAAGAGGAAGGAGCTCGTTATTGACTTCAGGAAAATAGGTGGTGTATGCACCCCAGTCAGCATCAATGCTCCGGAACTGGACACAGTCGAGAGCTTCAGGTTCCTCAGTTAATCTATCACCAACAATAAGTCCTGTACCAACCCCAATGAAACTGCGGCCACAAAAGCACATCAATGTCTCTACTTCCTCAGTAGACTGCAGAAGTTTGGTATGGCCCCAATGAATCTTACTGACTCATGCAGAAGTAGCAGAGAAAGCGTCTTATCGGGATGCATCATAGCTCGGTTTGGCAACAGCTCTGCCCAAGATTGCAAAATAATTACAGGGAATTGTAGATGTAGCATTACCCAAACTTGCCTTTCCTCCTCGTCTCTATCTTCCCCCTTCATCAATTCCATCTCCTCCACATGTGGTATTTTGTTCTGTTTGTGCGACCTTTTGTATTTGTCTATTGCTTGATTGTGTTCATATATAAAACAATTTGGCTGTTTTTCACCACGTCTCAGTACCTGCCCCAATCAGAAAAGAAAAAGGAAGAAAAAATAAACCTTTTAAGTTCTGAGTAGTTAAAAATAAATTGTTGATGTCAGATCCCTATCATCAATTAAGTTAACGTTATCATTTGATCCCAGCACAAAGTACACATTTCAAAGTGATTCATTTCCACTCATTAAGTGATGACTACATCAGGTGGAGTGAGAACTGGGGCTATTATTAATCAGAACACTTGCGGTTAAACTCAAACGAAGGGAAATCTAATCATGACATTATTCATTTGCGGAACCCTATCCAATATTGGAAAAAATCCAGTATTTTCTGATGAAAGAATCCATCTGTATTTTCCAGTTACATTCATTGTGTGAACTAACATATTTGCGCTAATGCAAATTATCAAAGGGGAAAGAGCTGTCTGACATGGATAAATAGCTCCGTAAAGTGTGGGCAAACAATTCCTTGCATCAGCAGTGTAATTATACCTAAGACCTGCACAGTAGAATTAATGTGATCAGCACCTGGTTGATAAATAAGAAGTCGGCATACAGCAGGTTGTTCTGCATCTGCTATATAATTGTGCAGAATTATATTGACATTTCAAACATCTGCCTTGATTCCCAGTTCATATACAAGCTAATTTCCTAAATGAAGAAATATAATTAAAAATCAAAATGCTGGTAGTCTGAAACATAGAAAATATCAGAGGCACTCAGCTCAATGGAAAGAGAAATGGTCGCTGGTATACAAAAACAACTTTGTGTCTCTTGAGCTCAATATTTAGTTTAGTTTAGAGATACAGCATGGAAACAGGTCGTTCTGCCCACCAGGTCCACACCACCCATCGATCTCCCATTCACACATACGCACACACTCCCTACACGCTAGGGACAATTTACAGAGGCCAATTAACCTACAAACTCATATATCTTAAAAGCCTAAAAGCTGCTTAAATGCAGCTAAGTGGAAGTGGAACAGGCATAGAAACATAGAAAAACAGGTGCAGGAATAGGCCATTCGGTCTGAGCCAGCCCCGCCATTCAATATGACCTTGGTTGATCATTTAAAATCAGTACCCCGTTCCTGCTTTTTCCCCATATCCCTTGATTCCTTTAGCCCAAAGAGATAACTACCTCTTGAAAACATCCAGTGAATTGGCCTCCACTGCCTTCTGTGGCAGAAAATTCCATAGATTCACAACTCTCTGGGTGAAAAAGTTTAGTTTGATTTATTACAGACAATAGTCGATAGGTGCAGGAGTAGGCCATTCGGCCCTTCGAGCCTGCGCCGCCATTCACTGTGATCATGGCTGATCATCCACAATCAGTACCAAGTTCCTGCTTCTCCCCATATCTCTTATGCTATCTCTCCGCTATCTTTAAGAGCTCTATCTAACTCTCTCTTGAAAGCATCCAGAGAATTGACCCGCAAAGTTCTTCCTCATCTCAGTCCTAAATGGCCTACTCCTTATTCTTAAACTGTGACCCCCTGGTGCTGGACTCCCCCAACAGCGGGAATTTTTTTCCTGCATCTAGCCTGTCCAATCCAGAATTGTATATGTTTCTATAAGGCGTTGGTGTTCTTTCTTGATTGTAGTGTTAAAGTGGTTGGTCATATTTAGGCCCAGGAAATTGAACCTCTCAACCATCTTCATTTTAGCATCATTTCTGCCGACTGTGGTGTGTATACCTCCCTGTTTCCTAAAGTCAATGATCAGCTTCGTTGTTTTGCTGATGTTGAGAGAGAGTTCACTGCCTTGACACCATGCTACCAAGCGCACCATCAACTTCCTGTACTCTGCCTCGCCATTGTTCGAGATCCGTCCCACTACATTGCTGTCATCTGCAAACTTCTAAATAGGGTTAGAGCAGAATTTGGCCGTAATCTTGAGTGTATAAGGTGTGTATAAGAAAATGGACAAGGGAGAGCCAGTGGATGCAGTCTACCTGGACTTTCAGAAAACATTTGATAAGGTCCCACATAGGAGATTAGTGGGTAAAATTAGGGCACACCAGGCCCGTAAGAAGCTTTTCAAAAAATGGGGGTGGCATGACAGGATTACAAAAATTTGATGTGAAATAATGTACATGCAGCGCACATCACGAGCACGAAGTGCAAAGTCCCTCACAGTTAGGGTCCAGGGTCCACTTAAGGGCCCTGGAAGCTCTGGGGTTTTAGATGCTCTCTGGTGCATTCTGAGCCTTATTTTTGGAGCATTTGTGGACCAATTTTATGACCAATATTTCAGAAATAATTTTGGTTGAGTCAAGATTTTTTAAAACAAAGCATTGAAGTTGTCCTTGTTTTAATTATCAAGTGTAATGTTGTAAAATGTTATGTCAAATGTTATAAACTGCATGCAAAAACTGCAAATAAAATACTGTAAGTTTTTGTAGTAAAGAAAACCTTTTTTGAGAAAATGTTTTGTGTGTTGATTTGATTGCCTGTTACTGTTAGACTGTGTTAGTGTGTGCAGTGCATCTTTAATGGTCCTACTGCCCTAACAACTTCTGATCACAGCAATTTCAACATGGAATATTGGTGAATACTACATTTAGTTCTTCAATTCCATCATGAAAATTGAAGTCAAACTAAATGGTGCATTTACATTACTCTGATCGCTTTCTAACTAACCTATTTTACTGTCGTACTATTATAACAAATTCTAATGATGACACAGAGCTGCCAAGTTTCACCGAGCATTTCCGTATTTTGATGGCTGAAAATCAGTAATTTGTTGGGGAAATTGGTATTTTTCACATACACAGAAACTGATTTTTTGAAAATCAGTATTTTGCAAGCAACCTAATGTAATCTCAAATATCAGTATGGGATACTGAAAATCAGTATTACTTAATTGTGAAACCGTTTTTGCAATGTGAATTTATAATTCTTGATTTTGATTCAATCATATCTCTATAATTATAAAACTCTGATCTTAGATGTGTGTGTGTATTTATTTGTTTGTGTATAATCACATCTTCTCGAAAGAAATGACGCGATAATGGTAAAATATTTACATATTCCGATAGAGATATATCCGTGGAGTCCGAAATCGCCTTATCTGAAAAGTTCATGCTTTATTTCTTGAGTTATTTATGTAAATGTTCACAAATCCGATAAAACTTTGAAAATAAACGATGATGACATCACAATGGGTCTGCTGCGCGCGGCCTACGCTGTGTTCCAAGTGCTGCGAGTGACGTCACCCCGCTCCGCTGAACTCGCAGTCCTTTGGTTGACGCCTGCTCCTCCCTATTGCTCCCCCCGCTACTCCCCCATGCTGCTCCCCCCGCTGCTCCCCACCGTCACTCCTCCATCCCCCATCCTCTCCCCCCCCCCCCCCCCATTATTCAAAAGACACTCAGGCATCACTTTCTCTTCGGGCTGTCTCTCGACTCCTCAGTCGTCTCCTCTCTCTCCCCCCTACTCTCTCCCCTCCCACTCTCTCCCCCTGGTCTCTTTCCTCCCAGTCTTACCCCCCCCCCCCCCCCCCCCGGTCCCCCTCTCTCCCCCTGGGCTCTCTTCCCCCCCGGGTTTTGAAGAACGAGCAAGTCGGGCCCTGTTCTAGAGCTCTCGGGTCCATCTCTGGTCAGGTCTGTCTCGGGTTGGGTCCCTCTCCCCATCCTCCTCCTCCTCTACCCCCCTATCTCCATCCCTCTTTCCCCCTCTCCCCCTCTCTCCATTCCTTTCCACCAGTCTCTCCACCCACCTCTGCCCCCCCTCTCTCCACCCCTTCTCTCCCCCCCTCTCTGCCCCATCCCTGTCTCTGCCCCCCTCTCTCTCTCTGCCCCTCTCTCTCTTTGCCCATCTATCTCTATCTCCTCTCTCTCTGCCCTCTCTCTCTACCCCCTCCCGCACCTGCGAGTTGGGGGCTATGCATGAGTGGATAGGGTGAGGATGGGGTAAAAGGAGTGAATGAATAATATTAATATAATATCAAGGGGGGTGATTAGCATGATTGGGGAGGGGGTGGTTAGTGTGTGTGTAGTGGGGGGGGGGGGATGGTTAGTGTGTGTGACGCTGCTGGTCACCCCCCACCCTGCAACCATGCATTGATGGGAACGGACCCGACGAGTCCCACTTGGTCCAGCAACTATTAAAAGTCTGATCTTGAATGTGTGTGTGTGTTTGTTTGTGTGTGTGTTTGTTTGTGTATAATCACTACCTGTAAAGGACGCACTACCTGTAAAATGTTTACATATTCCAGTAGAGATTTTTCCCCTGGAGTCCAAAATCGCCTTGTCTGAAAATGTCATGCTTTATTTCTCGAGTTATTAATTAGGCGATCAAAATTGTACACCACACTCCAGAATTGGTCTTACCAGTGCCTTGTACAATTTTAACATTACTTCCCTACTCCTATATTCAATGCTCTGATTTATAAAGGCCAGCACACCAAAAGCTTTCTTTACCACTCTATCTACATGCGATTCCACCTTCAGGGAACTATGCAGTTATTCCTAGATCCCTCTGTTCCACAGCATTCCTTAATTCCCTACCATTTACCATGTACGTCCTATTTTGATTTGTCCTGCCAAGATGTAGCACTTCACACTTATCAGCATTAAACTCCATCTGCCATCTTTCAGCCCACTTTCCCAAATAGCCCAAATCTCTCTGTAGACTTTGAAAATCTACTTCATTATCCACAGCACCACCTTTCTTAGTATAATCTGCATACTTATCCAACTTTCCACCCCATCATCTAGATCATTGATGTACATGACAAACAACAGTGGACCCAACACAGATCCATGAGGTACCCCACTGGTCACCGGCTTCCAACCTGACAAACAGCCATGCACCATTACTCTCTGGGATCTCCCATTCAGCCACTGTTGAATCCATCTTGCTACTCCGCCATTAACACCCAAAGATTGAACCTTCTTAACCAACCTTCCATGGGGAACCTTGTCAAAGGCCTTACTGAAATCCATATAGACAACATCCACTGCTTTACCCTCATCAATTTCCCTAGTAACCTCTTCAAAAAACTCAAGAAGGTTTGTCAAACATGACCTTCCAGGCACAAATCCATGTTCACTGTTCTTGATCAAACCCTGTTTATCCAGATGCTTATATATATTATCTCTAAGTATCCTTTCCATTAATTTGCCCACCACTGACGTCAAACTAACAGGTCTATAATTGCTAGTTTTATTCTTTGAACCCTTTTTAAACAATGGAACAACATGCGCAGTACGCCAATCCTCCGGCACCATTCCCGTTTCTAATGACATTTGAAATATTTCTGTCATAGCCCCTGCTATTTCTACACTAACTTCCCTCAATGTCCTGGGGAATATCCTGTCAGGACCTGGAGACTTATCCACTTTTATATTTTTCAAAAGTGTCAGTACTTCCTCCTCTTTGAATCTCATAGTTTCCATAGCTACTCTACTTTTTTTCCCTTACCTCACAGAGTTCAATATCCTTCTCCTTGGTGAATACCGAAGAAAATAAATTGTTCAATATCTCCCGCATCTCTTTTGGCTCTGCAGATAGCTGTCCATTCTGGCTCTCTAATGGTCCAATTGTATCCCTCGTTATCCTTTTGCTATTAATATAGTTGTAGAAACCCTTTGGATTTACTTTCAACTTTCTTGCCAAAGCAACCTCATATCTTCTTTTAGCTTTTCTTATTTCTTTTTTAAGATTCTTTTTACATTCTTTATACTCATATAGCACCTCATTTACTCCATGCCTCCTATAATTATTGTAGATATCTCTCTTTTTTCGAAACAAGTGTCCAATTTCCCTTGAAAACCATGGCTCTTCCCAATTTGTACTATTTCCTTTCAACCGAACAGGGACATAAAGATTCTGTACTTACAATATCCCCTTTAAATGTCCTCCATTTCTTTTCTACATCCTTCCCATAAAACAAAATGTCCCAATTCACTCCTTTTAAATCATTACGCATTCCCTCAAAGTTAGCTTTTCTCCAATCAAAAATCTGAACCCTAGGTTCAGTTCTGACTCTCTCCATAATTATATTGAAACTAATGGTATTGTGATCACTGGTCCCGAAGTGTTCACCAACGCATACCTCCGTCACCTGACCTGCCTCATTTCCTAACAGGAATGAGGCAGGACATTTCCTAACAGGATGTGTATACTTTTTCTTGAGTGGGAACGTATGCTATTGGCAGTGGGCCCCAAACCATTAATACTGATAGGCTTTGCTAATCTGCTGCATTCATACAGTAAAAGTGTAATTCCTTAACGTACTTCTGTATATAAAATATCAATCCCAGGTCGTTTCAAAATATGGCAAAATCAAATGTCAAAAAAGCACATTTCCTATGCATAAACCCAAATTCCCGATGTTCATGTCCATAAGCCATTGTAGCAGAATTAGGCCATTTGGCCCATCAAGTATACTCAATCATGGCTGATCTATCTTTCCCTCTCAACCCTATTCTCCTGCCTTCTCCCCATAACCCCCGACACCATTACTAATCATTGGCTATATTTAAGAGGGAGTTAGATGTGGCCCTTGTGGCTAAAGGGATCAGGGGGTATGGAGAGAAGGCAGGTGCAGGATACTGAGTTGGATGATCAGCCATGATCGTATTGAATGGCAGTGCAGGCTTAAAGGGCTGAATGGCCTACTCCTGCACCTATTTTCTATGTTTCTATGTCTAATCAAGAACCTGTCAATCTCTGCTTTAAAAATGCCCAAACGATTTGGCCTCCACAGCCGTCCGTGGCATTGAATTCCAGATTCACCGCCCTCTGACTAAAGATATTCCACCTCCTCTCCTTTCTAAAGGTACGTTCCTGCATTCTGAGACTATGCCCTTTGATTTAGGTCTAGACATTTAGCCACGGTTTACTGTTAAGCATTGTAACATTGTAAATTGCAATGTCAACATTTCACATCCAATTTTGCCATCACTGATTAAAATATAGTTACAAGCTTTGACCATTAGATGGCTCTAATGGCTGTTTTCTGAAATACATCAAATCAAGAGTTCAAGTTCAAGAGTTCAAGAGAGTTTATTGTCATGTGTCCCTGGTAGGACAATGACATTCTTACTTTGCTTTAGCACACCTGAACATAGTAGGCATGAATACAGAACAGATCAGTGTGTCCATATACCATTGTATAAATATATACACACATGAATAAATAAACTGATAAAGTGCAAATAAACAGATTATGCGTTATTAATGTTCAGAGTTTTGTCCGAGCCGAGTTTAATAGCCTGATGGCTGTGGGGAAGTAGCTTTTCCTGAACCTGGTCATTGCAATCTTCAGGCTCCTGTACCTTCTACCTGAAGGTAGTGGGGAGATGAGTGCATGGCCTGGATGGTGTGGGTCCTTGATGATGCCAGCCTTTTTGAGGCAGTGACTGTGATAGATCCCCTTGATGGACGGGAGGTCAGAGCCGATGATGGACTGGGCAGTGTTTACTACTTTTTGTAGTCTTTTCCACTCCAGGGTGCTCAAGTTTCCAAACCAAGCCACGATGCAACCAGTCAGCAAGCTCTCTACTGTGCACCTGTAGAAGTTAGAGAGAGTCCTCCTTGACATACCGACTCTCCGTAATCTTCTCAGGAAGTAGAGGCGCTGATGTGCTTTCTTTATGATTGCATCAGTGTTCTCGGACCAGGAAAGATCTTCAGAGATATGCATGCCCAGGAATTTGGAGCTCTTGACCCTTTCCACCATCGACCCGTTGATATAAACGGGACTGTGGGTCCCCATCCTCCCTCTTCCAAAGTCCACAATCAGTTCCTTGTTTTGCTGGTGTTGAGGGCCAGGGTATTGTGCTGACACCATTTGGTCAGTCGGTCGATCTCACTTCTGTACTCTGACTCATCCCCATCAGTGATACGTCCCACAACAGTGGTATCATCAGCGAACTTGATGATGGAGTTTGCACTCTGACCGGCTATGCAGTCATGAGTATAGAGTGAGTACAGCAGGGGGCTGAGCACGCAGCCTTGAGGTGCTCCCGTACTGATTGTTATCGAGGCTGACATATTTCCACCAATATGAACAGACTGGGGTCTGTGAATGAGGAAGTCGAGGATCCAATTGCAGAGGGATGCGCAGAAACTCAGTTCTGCGAGTTTGGTAACCAGCTTGAAGGGGATGATTGTATTAAATGCCGAGCTGCAATCAATGAATAACAGCCTGACATATGAGGTTTTGTTGTCGAACTGGTCCAGAGCGGAGTGGAGGGTCAGTGAGATCATATCCACCGTTGATCTGTTGTAGTGGTAAACGAACTGCAGTGGGTCCAGGTTTTTGTCGAGGTAGGAGTTGATTTGCGCCATGATCAACCTCTCAAAGCACTTCATCACCACAGGCGTTAGTGCCACAGGTCGATAGTCATTGAGGCACGTCACCTTGCTCTTCGTGGGCACTGGTATAATTGATGCCCTTTTAAAGCAGGTGGGAACCTCAGACCTCTGAAGTGAGAAGTTGAAAATGTCCGTAAAAACTCCAGCCAGTTGGTCCGCACAGATTTTTAGAACACGACTGGGTATACCGTCAGGTCCAGGCGCTTTTCGAGGGTTCATCCCTCTGAAGGATTTTCTGACGTCGGCCTCTGTGACTGAGACTGAAATACTATCACAGCGAATAGGGGCTCGGGAAGGTACATCGGTGTTCTCCAATGCGTAAATCGCATTGAGCTCTTCAGGGAGTGAAGTTTCGCTGACATTCGAGCTGCCTCTTGATCTCGCCTTGTAGGAGGTGATTGCATTCAGGCCCCGCCACAGCTGACGAACATCTGTCGCATCCTCCAGTTTGGAGCAGAAGTCCCTTTTGGCCTTTTTGATGGCCTTACCAAGGTCGTATCTGGACTTCTTGTAGACCACTGTGTCATCAGACATGAATTCCCAGTGTCTGGTCTTCAGAAGAGCGCAGATCTCATATTTCATCCAAGGCCTCTGATTGGGAAACACTTGGAAGGTTTTTGTAGGGATGCAGTCCTCCACACATTTCTTTATGAAGTCTGTAACGACTGTGGCATATTTGTTCAGGTCCGTTGCCAAGTCCCTGAACATTGCCCAGTCTCCAGTCTGCCATCAAATATTTAGGGAATCTGATCGTAAACAATATAATTGAACTTTTGCCAGTTAATGTGAAAGGAATTAATATCTGCATTAAAACATTGGAGTGCTTTTCAAAATTGATGTTAAATTTTTCTCTGACTTTGTTATTTAAACTGATTCTCACTGATGCTACACTGAATAAGCTGTAGTTACCTTGTACTATTTTGGCCATTTCACAGGTAATTTAAGTTCTCCCCATTATGGCATTTGTTGATATGCATCCTGCTCCTTTGGAATAGGTACTATTGGAGGTGGTCTTGGAGGGGAGGATGCCCCTCAAACTGCGGAGCATCTTGGACAATACAGCTCACCCTCTCCATGACACACTAGTCAACCTGAGGAGCACCTTCAGCAACAGACTGGTTCCACCAAGATGCAGGACAGAATGCCACAGTAGATCTTCCCTGTAGCCAACAAACTATACAACTCCTCCCAATGTTGTTGTGGGGTAGACTGACTCCACCCCCCTCCCCCCTCCCAAATCTTTGCACATACCCAAACCTGGAATTTCCACTCGTCACTTTAATTTGATGTATCTTGTTGTGCTTTATGACTGTTGGCAGACCAATTTCCTTCCTGGGATTAATAAAGTTCTATCGTGTCGTATCCCAACCAGAGATGTTGGGTTGGGTCATGTTATTCAGAGATGCTGCCTGAGCTGCTGAGTTACTTCAGCAACTTGTGTCTTTTTTTTGTAAACCAGCATTTGCACTTCCTGGATTCTACTGTTCATGATGTTACTGGCAAGGACACATTAAGGCTTTTGAAACCAATCATTGATCAGTATCCACTGGGTACAACGGACGAATGTTTGTGATAATTGGCCTTCATTAATACATGCAGGGATTAAGAGGCCATCTCCTGTATTTACATCTCACTAAAGGTCTACACCTGCCACTCGATGCACAGTTTGACTTGTCACTTAATATTCTGCTATTTATAGGTACAGAGAATCATCCGTAAACAGTGTTACAAAAGAAGTCTGCCCTCAAAAGCTTCTAGACCATCCATGTGCATTACTTTGCCTCAACAAAGGTGTTTGAGCATTCGGAGCCTGGCTCGTCACCATGAAGGAGAACCTGGCGGGCTGCGGCCTGCAGGGCCCCGAAGACCGGAGAGTTGAAAAGGAGCGGTCCGCTGGGAACGGCGGATGCGAGGATTGGGCCGGTAGGAGAGGGACCGGGGTATTGTCTCCAGCGCCTTTTGCCAGACACAAAGGGGGTCGGGCGAGGAGAGGGACGTCGGTTCATGGGCAGAGCCGGTCGAGCGTGATGGAGGAGGCCTTGCAGCAGCCAGGGGCTTACCTGGATCAGCAGCTGCTCCAGTACATTGAGCACCTGTGAATGGCGCCAAAATGCAGTGACTCGTGCATGTGTGAGCTATGCAAAAATAATTTCAATGTCCGGTGCACACGTGACATTAAAGAACCATTGAACGAGAGGTGTCTTGGCAGTTACCGTGTACTCCCATTGTAAATATGTAATTCTGCAAAGCTACCTGTCTAAACGCAAAATGTTAAAGCTAAGCATGGAATTATAGGCACTGGAATAGTAGTTAATCAAAGTTAGGGAGGTAATTCTAACCATTGAAAACTGAGGTTAATCAGTATCTGAAGTTCTTTGTTTCTATGTTAATCATTTATTGTTGTCTCTGTATTTAAAAAAAATACTGTGTATTTGCGTTTGGAAACTTTACTGAGAGACTCTCCAAAAAAGATGTCTGCTTCTCCTAATGAATAGACAATAGACATTAGGTGCAGGAGTAGGCCATTCGGCCTTTCGAGCCAGCACCGCCATTCAATGTGATCATGGCTGATAATCCCCAGTCAGTACCCTGTTCCTGCCTTCTCCCCATATCCCCTGACTCCGCTATCATTAAGAGCCCTATCTAGCTCTCTCTTGAAAGTATCTAGAGAACCGACCTCCACCGCCCTCTGAGGCAGAAAATTCCACAGACTCACAACTCTCTGCGAGAGAAGGTGTTTCCTCGTCTCCGTTCTAAATGGCTTACCCCTTATTCTTAAACTGTGGCCCCTGGTTCTGGACTCCCCCAACATCAGGAACATGTTTCCTGCCTCTAGTGTGTCCAAACCATCAACAATCTTATGTTTCAATAAGATCCCCTCTCATCCTTCTAAACTCCAGAGTGCACAAGCCCAGCCGCTCCATTCTCTCAGCATATGACAGTCCCGTCTTCGTGGGAATTAACCTTGTAAACCTACGCTGCACTCCCTCAATAGCAAGAATGTCCTTCCTCTAATTAGGGGACCAAAACTGTACACAATACTCCAGGTGTGGTCTCACTAGGGCCCTGTACAACTGCAGAAGGACCCATTTGCTCCTATACTTAACTCCTCTTGTTATAAAGGCCAACATGCCATTCACTTTCTTCACTGCGTGCTGTACCTGTATGCTTACTTTTATTGACTGATGAACAAGGACCCCGAGATCCCGTTGTACTTCCCCTTTTCCCAACTTGACGCCATTTAGATAATAATCTGCCTTCCTGTTTTTGATACCAAAGTGGATAACCTCACATTTATCCTCTGTCCACTCCCCCAACCTGTCGAAGTCACCCTGCATTCTCATAGCATTCTCCTCACAGTTCACCCAGCTATGTGTCATCTGCAAATTTGCTAATGTTACTTTGAATCCCTTCATCCAAATCATTGATGTCTATTGTAAATAGTTGCGGTTGCAGCACCGAGCCTTGAGGTACCCCACTAGTCACTGCCTGCCATTCTGAAAGGGACCCGTTAATCCCTACTCTTTGTTTCCTGTCTGCCAACCAATTTTCTATCCATGTCAGCACTCTACCACCAATACCCTGTGCTCTAATTTTGCCCACTAATCTCTTATGTGGGACCGCTTGCAAGGGACTGAATTTCATTCCTCACTAACAGAGCTACCCCACCCCCTCTGCCCACCTGTCTGTCTTTTCGATAGGAGGTATACCCTTGGATATTAATTTCCAGCCCTGGCCCTCTTGCAGCCATTTCTCTGTAATTCCCACATCATACTTGCCAATTTCTAACTGAGCGTCAAGCTCGTCCACTTTATTTCTTATACTTCGCCCATTCATATACAACACTTTGACCTCCGTATTCACGTCCCCCCTTGCACCGCTCGCAATTGGCCCAGACCTTACTCTTTTATCCCTTCTCAAACTTTCCTTCCCATTAATTCGAGAATCTTTTGTAATTTTTCCTGTACTCACTTCCCCTTCAACTCCATCTTTATGTTCCCAATTTGTCAATCCCTCCCCCCCCACTATTTAGTTTAAACTCACACGGGTAGCACTAGCAAACCTGCCAGAATGTCGGTCCCCCTCCAGTTAAGGTGTAACCCATCCCTTTTGTACAGGTCATCCCTACCCCAGAAGAGGTCCCAGGGGTCTATAAATCAAAATCCTTGCTCCCTGCACCAGCCCCTTAGCCACACATTCAGATCCCCTATCTCCCTATTGCTGTACTCACTAGCACATGGTACTGGAAGCAATCCAGAGATAACCATCCTAGAAGTCCTGCTTTTCAGTCTTCTTCCTAACTCTCTGAATTCACGTTGGAGAACCGCCTTCCTCTTCTTCCCGATGTCGTTTGTGCCTACATGCACAACTACTGCCGGCTGTTCACCTTCTCTCTCTCTCGAGGATGTTCTGAATTCGGCTCGTGACATCCTGAACCCTGGCACCAGAGAGGCGTCTCGTCTGCCGCCACAGAATCTCCTGTCTGTTCCTCGGACAATGGAGTCACCCGCCACCATGGCTGCCCGACGCCCGTCGTGTCCCATCTCTAGGATTGGAGCCTCCAACGTGTCTGCCCCTCGGACTGGAAGCATCGTCTCCCCCGACAGTTCCCAAGAGGGCGTACCTGTTTGCATTAGGCACACCCACCAGGGTCTCCTGCACTCCACGATTACCGCCCTTTCTCTCAGTCACACACCTTCGCTCTTCCCGTATCCTCGGAGTGACAACGACAAGGCACTGTAGGTCCTGTCCAGGAAACTCTCGTTTTCCCGCATGGCCCTGAGGTCATCCAGCTGCTTCTCCAGTGCCCCAACACGGTCCTTCAGGAGATGAAGATGGACACACTTGCCACAGTTGTAGCAGCCAGAGGCTCCATCCGTGTCCCTGGGCTCCCACATTCTACAAGCATCACACTGTCTCATCTGTCCTGTCATGTGTTCACCATGTCCCGACTCTCAAGCTTTTTGCGTAGTCTCCTCAGCCTCCTCGCCGAAGACTCTCGAGCCAAAGACTCACACTTAACTCACAAGGCACAAGACTCTCGAGTCAAAGACTCGCACTTTACTCACAAGGCACTTCCCTCACTGCCGCTCCCCTAGAGCAGCCTTGCTTATATTGACTGATAAATTGCCTAATTTACGAATTTACAAACCAAATTCCTGTTTTAAACTGTTTTTCCCATGACTTTCTCACCTTTCCCACGTGTTTCAGCCAATAAGCTTTTCTCTCTGCTTCTCTTTGATTGCTGCTTGTCCAAGATCCACGTAAGCACACCCAATCTACAATCCAAGTACCAATAAGTAACTCAGTTCACAAGTCAAACACCAATAACTACCAAGAAGAGACACAAAGCACTTGAGTAATTCAGTAGGTCAGATGGAGAACATGATGTTGTGGGTCAGGACCCATCTTTTAGGGTCCTGACCTGGAACATCGCCTACCCATGTTCTGAAGAGATGCTGCCTGACCTGCTGAATTACTCCAGCACCTTTTGGCCATTTTTTTTGTAAACCAGTGTCTGTAGTTACTTGTTTCGACATAATAACTACCAAGAACTTCATTACCTTAAGGTGAGCCAGTCTGCTCAATTGCCACCCTATCAACCATCTAAACATTAATTCCTTCCATCATCGAAGAACAGTGACTGCAGTGCGTACCATCTACAAAATGCATTGCAGTCACTCATTCAGGTCCTTTAACAACACCTCCCAAATCTGATGGATGATAAATACTGGCATTACCAATGATAATATGATTGCAAAAAAAAAAATTTTAATGAGCAATTTAGTCAGGCCCGCAACACAGATTCTAGTAAAAAAAGGCTGTAATGTTCATGATTCAATCACCTTACAGCCTTCCTGTGATTCTGATTTCTTCTTGAAACTCAGCCTCACAATATACGAGCATACACATTAGAAGCAGGAGTAAGTTCAGTGCCCACATATGCCTGCTCTGCACAAAATGCTAGAGTAACTCAGTAGGTCAGGCAGCATCTTTGGAGAAAAACAATAGGTGACGTTTTGGGTCGAGACCCTTGATCAGACTGCGAGTCAGGGAGAGGGACACTGGCACTATGGGAAGGTACAGAACAAAGCAGAGCCATGACTCAGGAAAGTAGGAGGCCACAATGGTCCAAGAGCAAGACCAATCTGAAAGAGGAAGAGGATTCCAAAGACTTGAGACTCTGAGAAAAAGTATTTTGCTTCATCTCTGCATTAAATTGGTGATCCTTTATTTTGTAAACAGTAACTGCAAGTTCTAGATCCAAGATTCAAGATTCAATTTAATTGTCACATGTACCAATTATGGTACAGTCAAATTTGACTTATGATACTGCCATACTAAGTAAAAACACAAAAATACACACAGCACATAAAATAAAGTTTAACATAAACATCCACCACAGTGGAATCAACATTTCTCACTATGATGGAAGGCAATAAAGTTCAGTCATCTTCCTCCTTTGTTCACTCGTGGTCGGGCCTTTGAATGGGGCCGCTGCCGACGGTCCGATGTCCAAGCCCTCTCGTCGGCATGATCGAAACTCCGGCGTCGGGATGGATTGGAACACTCTGCGGCATGGAGCTCCCGAGTCGACCGCTTCTTACCGCTGACGGACCGCTGCTTCACGATGTTAAAGTCCACAGGCCCCACGGTCGGAGCTCCAACAACTGGCGATCTCAGGCTTTGCGATGGTAAGTCCACGCCACTTGAAACTCCGGGCCGGTCTCCAGGAAAGGCTGCACCACTCCATGTTGAAGGCTGCAGGAGGGGACGGAGATACGACACGGAGAAAAATCGGATCTCTGTCGAGGTAGATGACTGAAAAAGGTTTCTACCGATCCCCCCCCCCCCCCACCCCACCCCCCACGTAAAACATACCAAGAGACATTAAAACAAACAATCAAGAAATGCTTAAAATAATAAAACCAGAGAAGGGACAAGACAGACTGTTGGCGAGGCGGCTATTACGGGCGCCACCCGGTGGTGGTATTCTTCAGCAAGAGGAACATCCTCTTTACATCCACTTAAATAGGACCCCTCAGGATAACACTAGTGCAGCTGGCAGAGCCACAGCCTCACAGCACCAGAGACCCAGGTATAATCCTGACCTCAGGTGCAGTCTGTGTGGAGTTTGCATGTTCTCCCTGTAACTGAGTGGGTTTCCTCCATGTGTCCCCACATCCCAAAGACGTGTGGGTTTGTTGCTTAATTGACTTCTTTAAAATTGCTCCTAAAAAGAAAGTGGGATAACAGTCAGATAACAAGAGAACTAGTGTGAATGGGTGATCAATGGTCGACATGGACTCGGTGGGCCGAAGGGCCTGTTTCCATGCAGTGTCTTTAAAAGAAAAGGTTTTACTAGCCTCTGCTTCTGTTTCCTCTCGGCTCTGCTCATGTTTCCAACTCTCCCTCCATATAAATAAATGCATTACCAACGAATACACATTTTCGCATTTTTTAGTAAACTAGTCACTGGCAATTATTTGACTCTCAGCCCAACTACAGTTTTCAATTGCAGAGGGAGTATATACATGGTGTTCTGGCCTGACAACATTTTGATTGCATGATTATTTAACTCAGTTGGCCTGGTTATTCAGACCATTTATCAAGCAAATTGTGCCATCCTTGTCACTGTTGTGCTATCGCAGAAAACAATGTATTCCCACAAGTATCTCACAAGAAATAACACATGTTTATTTATTTACAATATTTCACCCAAATCATCCAGCCTAACCTTAACTAGAGCCAATAATTTTTAGCCCGGGTGTTTATGTGACTTTGAATGTGAAACTCTATTTCCAGTTTGTCTCTTCACATTACTATTAGACTTTACCATCAAGAGCCCCTTATGTTTCCAGCACAACCCTGCAATAAAATCCCTGATCTGCTCATTTTGCATGTTTCACTAAGATTCTGTCAGCGCTGTATCTCTAAACTAAACTAAACAATGGAGGAGGCCCTTTAGCCTAAAATTTCTGTGTAGAACATGATGCCAAGGTCAACTCTGATCTGCCTGCACATAATCCGGATCCCTCCATTCCCTGCATAGCAAGTGCCTATCCAAGTCTCTGAAATGCCACAATCTGCTGCCCTTGGCTGCACTAACCCTATGTATCTGAAGGGTTTAATGCTGTTGGCTGAGGCGCAAGTATGGTACATGTGAGAAATAGAGTGATTAAACCCCCACTGTTGTGAAGGTCCGGGCGAGGATTCTAACATCGTTGTGAATGAGGTAACCAGCATCGTCCTTGGGCACCACTGATAGCATTGTATAGCGGCAGACAGAGATGGGGGATGCGGCCATAATCACCAGATACTAGCTTTTCAATTAAAATACAAGAAACTAGGCCAGGTCAATAGCAACTGAGCATGCTTAATGAAATAAATGAATATTACTTACACGCCCCTGGTCAAGAAACTGCTCATTACCATGAACATGCAATGTATGATGTGGGAGGTACTGGGGGACGTACCTATAGATTGTGCTCCTCAGTGTTCTGATTGGGAAGAGCCAGAGGGGAGGTTAAGCCAGCAGAGTTGTGTGTATAAAGGGGCTTTACTTTCCTGACTTTGGTGTGCCTCTAGGGGACAGCAAAGCAGAGGCACCTATTCTGCAGAATATTATCTTAATAAAAGCTTCTTTGCTGACTTTGTCTCAAACAGCGTTTGTGATTTTTTATATCTCACAGTATAGAAGTTGGGAAGCCCTGTTGCAGTTGTATAAGGCTGCACTTTGAGTATCATGTTCAGTTCTGGGCACCTTGTTGTAGGAAATATGTTGTGGAAAGGGTACATAGAAGATGTATGAGGAACTTGCCAGGGCTAGAGGGTGTGAGCTATAGAGAGAGGTTGAGTAGGCTGGGACATTATCCCTTGGAGCGCAAGGAGGATGAGGGGTGATCTTATAGAGGTGTATAAAATCATGAGAGGAATAGATCGGGTGGATACACGGAGTATTTTGCCCAGAGTAGGTGAATCGAGGACAGAGGAGGTAGGTTTAAGGTGAAGGGGAAAAGATTTATTACGAATCTGAGGGGTAACTTTTTCACACACAAAGGGCGGTGGGTGTATGGAACAAGTTGCCAGAGGATTACACAAAAAGCTGGAGAAACTCAGCGGGTGCAGCAGCATCTAAGGAGCGAAGGAGATAGGCGACGTTTCGGGTCGAGACCCTTCTTCAGACTTCAGTTTGATGACCCGAAACGTCGCCTATCTCTTTCGCTCCTTAGATGATGCTGCTGCACCCGCTGAGTTTCTCCAGCTTTTTGTGTAACCCTCAATTCTCCAGCATCTGCAGTTCCTTCTTTAACAAGTTGCCAGAGGAGGTAGTTGAGACTGGGACTATCCCATTGTTTAAGAAAGAGTTGGATAGGACAGGTTTGGAGGGATGTGGACCAAATGTTGGCAGGTGGGACTAGTGTAGCTGGGACATTGTTGGGAGGGAGGGAGGGAGGAAGGGCCAGTCTCCACACTGGGTGACTCTCCCCAAGTTGCTGCTCCCTGCGTGCACGGAAAGCCCGCCCACCGCGTCGTCAGCAAAGATCCTATAGGAGCTGTGGTGTGGTCGTCAGGGCCTGGGCCTGGCGGAGGCCGGCTGGCTGGCTGGCCGGGAGGGAGCAACCGGGCCTGTGTGTCGGGGAGGCGGCGGCGGCGGCAGGTGAGTGGCCCGGCCTGGCCTGTCTTGTCCCGGTGAGAGCGGGGTTGCAGCGCCGGGGGGGGGGGGGGGGGGGGGGTGAGGGTGAGGGAGAAGGGGAAAGAGAGAAAGAGGAGAGAGAAGAAGGGGAAAGAGGAAAGAAAGAGAACAGAGAGAGAGAGAGAGGGAGGAGAAGGAAAAAGAAAAAGAAAGGAGGAGGGAGAAAGGGGAAAGAAGAAGGAGGGAGAAAGGGGAAAGGGAGGAGGAGAAAGGAGAAGAAGAAAGAAGGAGCTGGAGCTGGGTCAGGCCCAGAGCCGGGCAGTGGCTGGGAGCGGTGCCGTGCAGGGAGGCGCCGACCCTGGCTCTGCAGGTGAGTCTCCAGCAAAGATGCTAGAGGAGCTGCTCCAGTATCTTTGGGCTCCAGCAGGCTGCTTCCCTCACTCACTCCCCCACTTACTCCCTCCCACCCTCACTCCCTCCCTCCCTCCCACACTTCCTCCCTCACCCACCCACTCCCTCAATCACCCACCCACTCCCTCAATCACCCACCCACTCCCTCAATCACCCCCCCTACTCCCTCAATCACCCCCCTACTCCCTCAATCACCCCCCTATTCCCTCAATCACCCACCTACTCCCTCAATCACCCCCTCACCCCCTCACTCACACACCCACCCACTCCGTCTCTCCCTCACTCACCCACTCCCTCCCTCCCTCCCCCCTCAATCACCCACTCCCTCAATCACCCACTCTCTCAATCACCCACTCCCTCAATCACCCACTCCCTCAATCACCTACTCCCTCAATCACCCCCCTACTCCCTCAATCACCCCCCTACTCCCTCAATCACCCCCCTACTCCCTCAATCACCCCCTCCCTCAATCACCCACTCCCTCAATCACCCACTCCCTCAATCACCCACTCCCTCAATCACCCACTCCCTCAATCACCCACTCCCTCAATCACCCAATCACCCACTCCCTCAATCACACACCCACCCACTCCGTCTCTCCCTCACTCACCCACTCCAAATCCTGAAAAATATCTTACTTTATTAATCTGTTAATTTGACCTGTTTATCATTTTAATTTAACCTGTAATGTGTTCATTTTAATGAGCTGTGCATAAAGGGTTGAATATAGTACAGAGTCGTCTGATGATTTGATTATGCTCTATTGTCACTTGTACCTAGGTACAGTGAAATGCTATGTTTAGCATGCAACCTGGTAAAACCATATAATCAGACCTCACTTGGCATTCCACAAGTGTCGCCACATTTTGGTGCTGACAAAGGAGGACATGGGGTGGTGTATCTGTGGAATCCTTTGCCACAGAAGGCTGTGAAGGCCAGATCAGTGGAAATTTTGAAGGCAGAGATAGATTCTTGATTAGTACAGATGTCAGAGGTTATGGGGAGAAGGCAGGAGAATGGGGTTAGGAGGGAGAGAGATAGATAAGCCATGATTGAATGGCGGGGTAGACTTGATGGGCCGAATGGCCTACTTCTACTATTCCTTATGGCAGTAGAATTGAAATTAGGACTGTATTTTTAATTTTCCATTTGCGTTCATAGATTGATATCTGGGATGACATCATGCAATAGATTTGAGTGGAAACGTGATTTTAAGCATCTGGTCAGTTTATTCTCTCTTCACTTTTTCTGATTATAATTTGTAAAAAATAACTTAATTGTAATAGATTGCCAGTTGGTCAAAAATGGATCTTTTGAATCGTGATTGCAATTTTGGTATTCATTGGTAAATCATGTTGTCCAATTAAAATGAACATAAAATATTACACATCAGCTGTTTCAAAGTTGGGTGATACTAATATTCTATCTTGATATGGGTTAATGCAATATATCAATACATTATTTATAGCATTGAAATAGAAATCTTATCGCAGTAAGTAGAAATAGTTTAGATGTTAAGGGAATCATGACAATGTTTGTTTTAAAATGGTGGGAAATAGGAGGGTTGGGGTGGGTGGTGGTGAGCTGGTTGGGGTTGGTCTGTTTCTACACCCAAGACCGTGAAATCTAGTTAATTTTGTCCAGAGCTGTGTAATTATGGTATCTTGGTTGTACACCTCACATAGCGGATATAGGTTTATGGTGAGGGGAGAGAAAGTTTTAATAGGAACCTGAGGGTAACTTTTTTACACAAAGGGTGGTGAGTGTATGGAATGAACTGCCGGAGGAGGTAGTTGAGGCAAGTCGTATCGCAACGTTTAAAAAACAGTTAGACAGGTACATGGATAGGACAGGTTTGGAGTGATATGGGCCAAACGCAGGCAGGTGGGACTAGTGTAGATGGGACATGTTGGTCGGTGTGGGCAAGTTGGGCCGAAGGGCCTGTTTCCGTGCTGCATGACTGAGGTAAAGGACATTAAGATCCTTTCCATAACCTTCCTGTATTTTAAAATAAATTGATTTGTCATTATACATCTAGCCCATGTCTACCAATATTGATTTAGTTTAAATGAATTAATTGATCTCTTGGTCTAAACAATTTTGTCGGGTTCAGGTGTTTAATGGTCATCCATTTGCTTGTTTCGTTTGATACATCTACATGAATATGGCTGGCAAAGAGGGCACAAAGACTACAGGGTTTCGGTTGATGTAGATGTGACCGTGACGGTATTGCTGGCAGTACAATTCTGCCATTGTTGCAAATTCTAATGTATTAACCGATGTGCTAGATTGGTATGCATCATTGGCCAATAATTCAAGGTACTTTGAGAGAACAGTTTAAGATTACGGTGGCAAATGCAAACTTCTGCATTGAAATGATCAATGTTGGTGAAGCAATCGAATACCTGGAAATAAGAAAACTGTGACAGATATTGAGTGATGTGGTGTGGGAATGAAAATGTTGCTTTTGGTTCAGAGATACAACGTGGAAAGGTGTGGAAACAGGCCCTTCGGCCCACTGAGTCCACGCCAGTACACTAGTTCCATGTTATTCCAGTTTTGCATCCTACACACTGAGGGCAATTTAACAAAGCCAATTAGCCCATGTTAACGTAATGTTGGAAGAGTGTAGGAACGAACTGCAGATGCTGATTTACACCGAAGATAGACACAAAATGCTGGAATAACTCTGTAGGATATGCAGCATCTCTGGGGGGAAGAAATGGGTTGTCTCTCCCTGAAACGTCACCCATTCCTTCTCTCCATAGATGCTACCAGTCGCACTGAGTTACTCCAGCATTCAATGTTGGAAAAGGTTTGGGGAGATGGTGATGGCTATGGTAGACGGAGCATGTTTTCTCTACGGTGCTGCATGTCTTTATTGTTAGTAATGCAGTGTGAGCTTAATTTGCAAGATTTAAAAAATTGTCAAATCAATCAAAGAAATCTCTGAAAATATGAATAAGATTTCTTTAGGCCTTGTGTTGCAAGATTGATTGAACGATGTAGCATGGAAATGGGCTCCTTGGCCCACGGACCATCGATTACCCGTCCACACTAGTCCTAAATGATCCCACTTTTGCATCCACTCCCATGTTTATAAGTCGTAGTCCCGGAATAGGGCTGTTCGACCCATTATGTCTACTTCGCCATTCAATCATGGCTGATCTATCTTTGCCTCTCAATTCCTTTCTTCTGCCTTCTCTGCATTACCTTTTACGCCCTTACTAATTAACAATCAGTCAATCTCTGTTTTAAAAATAGCCAATAACGTCCTCACAACCCTCTGTGGCAATGAATTCCACAGATTCACCACCCTCTGACTATAGAAATTCCTCCTCGTCTCCTTTCTGAAGGTATGTCCTTTTATTTTAAGGCTCTGCCCTCTGGTCCTAGACTCTCCACATCCACTCTATCCGGGCCTTTCACTATTTGGTAAGTTTCAATGAGTGTCATTATGCACTTGGGACAATTTACAGAGGCTAATTATCCTATAAACCCACACATCTTTGGGATGTAGAGGAAACTCATGCAGTCACAGGGAGAATATGCAATCTCCACTCAGAGCACCCATCAGTCAGGATCGAACCTAGGTCTCTGCCATGTGAGGCAGCAGCTCTACCAGCTGCACCACTCTGCTGCCCTTTGTACACTCTCAAAAAATGTTGCTTGACCCACTCAGTTCCTCCAGCATGTTATGTTTTGCTCCAGGTTCACTATGTATCTGGTGACCACTGGAAATAAGGTATCTTGTTCTGCATCTGTTGGCTGCTCTTTAAACAAAAACTGAAATGACCAGGGAAAGTAATGTTCAGCACTTTTATACGGGTTGGTGCTGTGTGTAGGCAATGGACCATCGTTCTGCCATTACTTGCACGTTGCACCAGGGCAGCATGGTGGCACAGCGCTGAGTTGCTGCCTTACAGCGCTTGCAGCACCGGAGACCCGAGTTTGTCCCCGACCATGGGTGCTATCTGTACAGAGTTTGTACGTTCTCCCCGTGACCTGCGTGGGTTTTCTCCGAGATCTTTGGTTTACTCCAAAGAGGTACAGGTATGTAGGTAAATTGGCTTAGACAAAAATGCTGGAGAATTTCAGTGGATAAGGCAGCATCTATGGAGCAAAGGAAATAGGCAACGTTCTGGGTTGAGACCTTTCTTCAGACTGATGAGAGGGTTGGGGGGGACGGGAAGAAGAAAGAAAGAGGCGGAGACGGTGGGCTGAGGGAGAGCTGAGAAGAGGAGGAGAAAGCAGGGACTACCTGAAATTGGAGAAGTCAATGTTCATACCGCTGGGGTGTAAACTGCCCAAGCGAAATATGAGGTGCTGCTCCTCCAATTTACGGTGGTCCTCACTCTGGCCATGGAGGACGCCCAGGACTGAAAGGTCGGATTTGGAATGGGAGGGGTGTTGAAGTGCTGAGCCACTGGGAAATCGGGTAGGTTAATTCGAACCGAGCGGAGGTGTTGGGCGAAGCAATCGCCAAGCCTACACTTGGTCTCACCGATGTAGAGCAGCTGACATCGAGAGCAGTGGATGCAATAGATGAGGTTGGCGGAGGTGTAGGTGAACCTCTGCCGCACCTAGAAAGACTGCTTGGGTCCTTGAATTGAGTCAAGGGAGGAGGTAAAGCGACAAGTGTAGCATTTCCTGCGGTTGCAAGGGAAAGTGCCAGGAGAGGGGGTGGTTTGGGTGGGAAGGGACGAATTGACCAGGGAATTACGGAGGGAGCAGTCTCTGCGGAAAGCAGACGGGAGGAGACGGGAACATGTGGCCGATGGTGGGATCCCGTTGGAGGTGGCAAAAATGTCGGAGGATTATATGTTGTATGTGACGAATGGAAGGATGGAAGGAGAGGACAAGGGGGACTCGGTCCTTGTTACGAGTGTGGGGGGATGGGGAGTGAGAGCAGAGTTACGGGGTATATAAGAGACCCTGGTGAGAGCCTCATCTAGAGTAGAAGAGGGGAATTCTCCCTGAAGAATGAGGACATCTCTGATGCCCTGGTGTGGAACACCTCATCCTAGGTGCAGATGCGGCATAGATGGAGGAATTGGGAGTAGGGGATGGAGTCCTTACAGGAAGCAGAGTGGGAAGTAGTGTAGTCCAGATAGCCATGGGAGTCGGTGGGTTTATAGTGGATGTCGGTCAGTAGTCTATCACCTGCGATGGAGATAGTGAGGTCTAGAAATGGTAGGGAAATGTCCAGGGGCATTTGAGTGCCGGATTTAAGTTAGTGGGGAAATGGATGAAGTCAGTCAGTTGTGTGTGGGTGCAGGAGGTAGCACCAATGCAATTGTCGATGTAGCAGAGGTAGAGGCCGGGGATGGGGCCCGAGTACGCCTCGAACAAGGATTGTTTGAACTGCCCTACAAAGTGGCAGGCATAGCTAGGGCCCATGCGCGTGCCCATAGCTACGCCTTGTATTTGGAGGAAATGAGAGGAGTCAAACGAAAAGTTGTTAAGGATAAGGACCAGGTCCACTAGGCGGAGGAGAGTATCAGTAGATGGGGATTGGTTAGTTCTGTGGTCGAGGAAAAAATGGAGGGCTTTAAGACCATCCTGATGGGGGATGGAGGTGTAGAGTGACTGGACGTCCATGGTGAAGATGAGGGAATGGGGGGCCTAGAAGTCCAGGAGTAGACAAAGAGCGTGTGAGGTGTCTTGAACATAGTCGGGAGGGATTTAACCAGGATGGAGTCGAGGTATGTTGAAATAAGTTCGGTGGGACAAGAACAAGCAGAAACAATGGGTCTGCCAGGACAGTCAGGTTTGTGAATCTTGGGGAGAAGGTAAAATCGGGCTGTGCGGGGCTGGGGAACAATGAGGTTGGGGGGGAGGGGGTAGGGAACCGGAAGTGATGAAGTCAGTGATGGTGCTAGAGATAGCGGCCTGGTGCTCGTCTGTGGGGTCATGGTCCAGGGGTAAGTAAGGGTGAGAGTTGGTGCGTGGCCTCAGCTTTGTAGAGATCAGCGCGCCAGACTATCACGGCACCACCCTTGTCGGCAGGTTGATCACCCAGTCTGGGTTGTTGCAGAGGGAGTGGAGGACTGTACGTTCAGGGGGGGAGAGGTTACAGTGAGAAAGGGGAGTGGAGAAGTTGAGACGGTTGATGTCCCACAGGCAGTTTAAAATAAAAATGTCTAAAGCCGGTAGATGGCCATGAGGGGGAGTCCAAGAGGAGGCGGTCTGTTGTAGACGGGAGAAGTGGTCATCACTGGGGGGGCGAGGGCTCCTTCCCATGGATAAACGCTTGGATGCGGAGGCGATGGAAGAAGAGCTCCACATCGTGGTGGACGTGGAACTTATTGAGGTGGGAACGGATGAGAACAATGGTGAGGCCTCTGCTGAGGACAGACTGTTGGGTATCAGAGAGGGGGAGGTCAGGGGGGGTGGTGAACACACGGCAAGGTTGGGGACGGAGGAAGGCAGGTGAGTGGACTGAGGCCGAGGTGATGTCCGTTGGGGGGGGTGGTGGGTGGTCAGTGAGGAATGTGGGTGGGGAAGGGCTGGGGTCACATGGTTTGAGGGGAAAGGGGAAGACCAGTGGAACATCCACTGAGGTTCCGCTTTAGGGGGACGAGCACTAGGACCCAGCACAGTCAGACCCCGTGATGTCAGAGTCTGGCGTGGATTCAGGCCCAGTGCTGAGTCTAGGACACGGGTAAGGCGACGGCTGCGGCCTGGTGGAGTGGCGAGGATCGGGAGAGTTGATGGTGGAATCCGGGTCAGCGGGCGAAGCATAGGAGGTCCCGGTCAGCGGATAGGCGGTGAGGTTCGCCGGGCCCAGTGAGGCGGTGAGGTTCGCCGGGCCCAGTGAGGCGATGAGGTTCGCCGGACCCAGTGAGGCGGAGAGGTTCGGTGAGGCGGAGAGATGAGTAGGTCCCGGAGAGGTGAGTAGGTCCCAGTGAGGTGGTGAGGTGAGTGGCTTGGTTAATGTAAATTGTCCCTAGTGTGTGTAGGATTGTGTTAATGTGCAGAGATCGCTGGTCAGTGCACACTCGGTGGGCCGAAGGGCCTGTTTCTAGCAATGTTACAAAATTTTGAGATTTAAAAAATCAAGTCTGCAATTTATCCCATCAGATAAAGCATAAAAAGAAGTTTAATTTGACACCTAATTCACTTTCATATCTTCAGTATTAAAAAAAGTTTGGCCATTTTCATACTCGGAAATTAGCATCTTGCTCCCTATTGCTTTTCCATTGACTTAACACAAAAGCTGTGATCGAGGACAGTCAAAAGCCCATAGCTTTCTTAAAAAATCAAGAGAACTGAATGAAATTTCCAGTTATTATAGATTGAAGCATTCTGAAACAAATATAGAACATCTTACTTGGATGACCTGAAATTAAAGCATATAATTAGTTAATTACCTAATTGTAGTTAATTACAAAAGTGACTGTTGTGACGGAAATAGTAATAAACACCAAGACTGCCTTGAAAATTCAAAAATGTGATATTCTCAAGATCAGAACTTTAATATTATTGTGTTATATGCTGTAAGTCCATAACAGATAGGTAAATAAATTACAATTTCTAGCAATAGACCAAGACTTTATGAAGAAGATCAGTTGCTAGCTGGTACATTGGCATATCATAACCAGTAGCATCATCATACTCCTCAGATTGTAACCAATAAGCAACTCTGTACACCTTGTTTTTCCTCAACTTTTCAATTTGGCATTGTAAACTACAAGTTTTTGCTCTTCAAACCACACCTTTCTGCCCACTACTTCCCATTAACAATGTCCTGTAAATTCCATTTCTTAAGAAAAGGATAATTTTTAAAAATAGTCTAAGTATCCAAATAACAAACTAATCCCATTCACACAAGAATTCACAATATAACATGATTTTTAAATCTCAATGTCATGAATTTATATCCTAGATGGAAGGAATTTAATGTTTAATTCCCATAATCGAGACACATCCACCCATAAATATAATCAAAATATTGTTTTTTGCACAATACATGTGACAAACTGTTGTGAACATTTAGTTTTAAAATATCGGCTTATCTCCAAAAGAAAGGGCATTTTAATCATCTTACTTTTGGAACGCGATCGATTGGAGCGTTGAATTTACGGTGAATCTGAACCCCATATCAGCAGGAAAAACACTGCCGGTTCGTAAGGAGCCAAAATCACATATTCGCAAATGAATATTAGATTAAAGCCACCCCGAGAAACAAGTTTATATGTAAAATTGACGACTTACATTATGTTTTGTCCCCTTCACGCGATCCGTCCCGTTGTAGGCATTGAGGGCGTTTGAAGTTGGTTTTTATTTTAATGTAATTATTGAATTGTCTTGCGATTAAAACATCGGGAACGGAAGTCCGAACGATTGTTCTTCAGCAGCCTGAGAAAAGCTGCCTCTGATAAGCAGGAGAAAACAGCATTTTAATCCCGCCCGCCCCCCTCAAAGGTGCCGAAGTCGAGCACACGACCAGTGGCAGAACTACAGTGCCCCTGAAGTGACATTTTGTAACATACCTACTGTTTCTGCGCCGCATTTCTACACTAAACTAATGCCACTGTTGCTGAACACCTGCGATCGGTTCGCCAAAGCCCATTGGATCTCCTGGTTGCTAACCATTCCCCTTCCCATTCCAATACTGTTCCTTTTGTCCCCGGCCTCCTACATTGCCAGAATATGAGGCCATGCACAAACTGGAAGAACAGCACCTCATATTCCGCTTGGATAGCTGACAACACAACAATATTAACTTCAATTCAATTCAAGTTTAATGTCATTGCACAAATACAAGTATAGGTACAACGAAATGCAGTTTAGCGTCATTCTTAGTGATAGCGATATAAAAAAATGAATACAGAGTGCAGTGGTAGCAGTACGGAAATAAATAAATACAGGGTACAGACAAGTCTATCAGCTGGGCTCCGAGTTCAGCAGTCTGATGGTGTAGTTGAAGAAGCTGTTCTTCGTCCTACTGGTGCGGGACCTGAGGCTCCTGTACCGCCTCCCTAATGGGAGGAGGGCAAACAGTCCATGGTTAGGGTGTGAGGGGTCCTTGATGATCTTCCCGGCCCGCTTCAGGCACCGTTTTCGGTGGAGGGCATCCATGGCAGGGAGCGGGGCACCGATGATGTACTGGGCGGTTTTCACCACCCGTTGTAGTGCCTTCCTGTCTGCCACGGTGCAACTGCAGTACCATACCGTAAAGCAGGTGGTCATTTAATTCTCTTATTTTAAGTAACTCACAACGGCCCCCTTCCTCCAGTACGCCCCGAACCCTAGCTTGCCTTTGGGCTGGTTTCTCTCCTTCCTCTTCCCCTGCACAGTTTCCAATGGCCACACATTTCGTAACTTTTCTATCCCTGCACTTAACAATTCGCAACTCTTCTCAGGCTTGCACCTATCTTTTCATCCCTGGCCTTTGTCCAACAATCTGCCTAACAAAATAACCCCCCTGGCCTGTCTTCATTTATAACTGGCCATGCTCGCTCCTGCACCTTATCTTTCCCAGTTTTCCTTCCTGCTCCCCTGCAGTCAGTGAAGAAAGGTTTCAACCCAAATTGCTGTCTTCAGAGACGTTGCCTGAGCCACTGAGGTACCAGCGCTTTGGGACTGTCTTCTTGTAGCCAATGCTCTGCCTGATAACGGTAACATGTGCATCACCTTTGCCACCTTCAGGGTTTTACAAGAGTCAAATGAGTAGCATGATTATCTGCTAACAGACAAAATTCCAAACTTTTTTACATTACTTGGTAAGTTTTTAAGTGGCACTTTATGCAAGAAGTCGAAGGCAGGCGCGGGTTTCAGTTGAAGTTGGCTGAGACAGCAAAAATTTAGATGAGGCAACACAGACATCATTCTATTTTTTAGTTTAGTTTAGAGCTACAATGTGGAAACTGCCTGAGGGCCCACCAAGTCCATACTATCCATTGATCACCTGTACACTAGTTCTATGTCCTACACACGACGGGCAATTTACAGAAGCCCCTTAACCTGAAAACCGGCACGTCTTCGAAGGAAAAAGGTGTACTCGAAGCAAACCCACTTGGTCAGAGGGAAAACGTACAAACTACATACAGACAGCACAGGTAGTCAGGATTGAATCCGGGTCACTGGTGCTTTTAAGGTAGTAGGTTTACAGCTGCGCTACAGTGCTATTCCATTTTGGTCACATTACATATATTTACTTAATAAAGTCGAAAAAACACACACACACACACACACACACACACACACACACACACACACACACACACACACACACACACACACACACACACACACACACACACACACACACACACACAGAGTGATGGGAGGAATGAAAAGCAGGTTTTTTTTTATCGTGTGCAAATTAGCTTGATGCACAATTATGTAAATCACGCAAATGAGATTTATGTATCCCTTATGTATTTGTACACTGTGGATGGCTCGACTGTAATCATGTATTGTCTTTCCGCTGACTGGCTAGCATGCAACAAAAGCTTTTCCCCGTACCTCGGTAAACGTGACAATAAACTAAACTGAACTAAAACTGATGGAGAAAAAAGCTCCAGAAAATGTTGGAAAATATCGTAGGTTTGCATTGCTGGCTGTTACTAGGTTGCAAAATTCCAACTGGGAACAAAGACAAACAGTGAGTTTGATTGAAGATGAAATGCTGGATGATTCTGTTGCCAGCCAAGCTAGAGCCAATATATTTGCACCTTTTTGTGAGTCTGCACTGAATTTCTTTGCATGATGTGAAATTGCTGGATTGTGGGTGCGCATTGATGTGAATAAATCTTGCTGCAATAATTTAGGTCTGGTAATTCATCTTCGAAGCACCCTTTTAATGTTGTGATTTATGGTCCCAATGTTTCCCACAACCACGTTGCTCTGGCATGGGAAACAATGAAACTGTGGAGAATCACACTTTTTGGTTGAGACACATTGGATCGGAGTCTTTGTTAATGTATTTTCCTCTCTCTCTCTCTCTCTCTCCTGTTTTACCTTTGTGTGCTCACGAGTGACTCTTATATACGATTATCCATTTTTAGCCATTGAAAGCCTGCATTTTGGTAACACCTGATGTTCTGCATTTAATGGGTTTAGAAATTTTCCCCAAATTGTTCTCACTTGATGCATCTTTGTAAACAGCTCAGCCCAGTCAGTGCCACAAGTTGCTTGTAAACCTGCCGGAATTTGTTTTTAAATGATTTGATTTGCATTTAAAATATCAATATCTTTCCTTTGTGTTTTCTGTTGGTTGGTAATCTTCGATTAAATTAATGTATTTCAATACCCCAATGAAGAGAATTGCAGCATAGGACAAATGTTCTCAATAATTTGACCACGCTCTAAAGTTGCCTGTAAAAGTTAAATTATGTTTGCAGCCACTAATAGTCAGTAAGATAAAAGTTTTGCCACCTTTGTTTAGAATCTGATTTTCTCATCTTATTTTTCAGGATGATAATGGTTGAGCAGGTATACGCCAGACTTCGCAGTGCTGATGTGGGTCGATGTGCAATTGATCCAATTTTCAGCTGATTGCACCTGTAGCTGGACACGGTTGCCATGGAAACCGGCAGCAGTGCGGAGATGGCTGGAACAAAGGCTTTGTCTCCTGGCCGTGGGGAAGTTGCCAGAGGGATCCAGACCCAGGGAGCAGCTGTTCTTGCACCGTACGACTGTGCTGACGCCACTGACACCGAGCAGTCTTCCGGGAAGCTGAGGAAAACGGCATTTAAGCTGTTTGGAGGACGGAAGAGCATTTGCACACTACCGAGCTTTTTCACTATTAAGAACAAAGGACAAGGAAAGGGATTCTCCAAAAAGGGAGTCGCTAAAAGCAAAACTCTCAATGGCATAAGTGAGGTGGCTTTGGACGTTAACCATAAAGAAGGGCTCGATACCGCGTGGAGTGGATGCAATGATTCGTCCAGCTGGAGCTCCGTGGCGTCGCGAACCTTGCGCGGCTCAAAGAGTGAGCACTGTGCACTTGACAACAATGTCCAGTGCGACTTCCGCAAAAGTGAATCCCTAGAGTTGGAGAATTCTGAATGCTTCGTACCCAAGCGAAGCGGTGACAAGCCCCTGGCTGAGCGGAGGTCAAAGAAGGGCCTGAGGGGTCTCTTTAACAGCATCAGGCGTCACAGAAAGAACAAAGCTGTCGATTCGGCTAAAGGAGACCCACAGGGCAGTAACCATGCTGCGTCCGCTGGGGTTCTTGCACATGCAGAACAAACGACGGCACACCGAGGGGTGGGGGTCGAATATAAGAAAGGTTTTGTGGAGCTGAATCTGAAGCCTTCATGTAAAATGAACTGTGCAGGAACAGGTGACTCTGTGGATAAAGCTGAAACCGCAAACAGTACAAGTTCTTCCTCTGAATCATGTGCTTTCAAAGTCGATAAACCCTCCAGAAATAAGAGGAGTGAGTGTGAGGCATCAGGTACAGAGGTAAGGAAAATCAATGTAGGTGAAAGTAAGGCACAAAATAGGAAGCCAGGTGGTGCTATTTCTAATCTGAACTCCAGTTTTGGTAGCATGCCTGATATTGTAAAACCTGCTTGCATAGATCGTGACCCGCCATCTGTGCATTCTTTTGATCAGGCCAGCTTGATTTTTGGTGATGTGACTTCACTGAAGAGCTTTGATTCCCTGACGGGTTGTGGGGATATTATTGCCGACCACGACGACGATAGTATTGCCGAAAGCACGGTGTCGGGAGAGAGGAGCAGAACGGCGGGGAAGCGGAGCTCTTGCTTGGTCACTTATCAGGGTGGCGGGGAAGAAATGGCAACTCCAGATGAGGTGGAGGATGAGTATCTGAAAGTGCTGTGGGAGAAAGCAACAGGGACGGGTGCCGAGTTTGACAGCAGCCAGGATATAGCCGAGGATGGCGGCGAGTGCCTGCGGTCGCCCAGCGATGCAGAGCATTCGGCCCTGCACATTAACCTGTCGGACCCTTGTTCGCTGCGTGGGATCACCGATAGTGCAATCAACAGCAGTGAACTGGTGACGCCACAGAGCGACCATCAGGAATCGGCGCCCAACAGCGATGAAGGTTATTATGACTCCACCACCCCGGGGCACGATGAGGAAGGAGGAGACAGTATTAGCGAAAGCAAAAATGACCGACTTCCAAGGGACAGCTACAGTGGCGACGCCTTGTATGAACTCTTTGAGCAGAATGATAGTCTTATAAACTCCCCTCCAAGTGATGAGCATTCTTTGGAAACAAAGCCACCGTCTTTGGGTGCCTCACTTACATCCATTTTAAGTTTTTCTTTACCGGTGGATACAAATGTCCCTTGTATTCCAAGTAAGCAAAGCATTATGATTCCTTCAGAGCAAGAGAAATTTTATTTTATTCAGGAAGATGAAGTCAAATTAGCTCACCTCCAGCAGCAACTAACATGTTGGGAGTCGAACGGGGAAATGATGTTCGTAAAAGACCCATCCATGAGAGAAAAAGAAAAATTCTCTGGTGATCTACTGGAGACTGAATTTAGTAAAACGGGCACAGATGCTGTGGGGGTCATTGCTAAAAATCAGCAAACTGCTGTGAACACAGAACCACTTATTTCAAGTAATGTGAACAAAAATGGGAAGACGAAAGTTGAGTACCTGTCTGAGGCAGCTGATGGGCAGAACTGGGCAAAACCCCAAAGAGTCTGTCCAAAGGAAAATGATGATAAATACCTGATATGCAAACGGAACATGTGTGAGAACTACAGCATATCAAAACTTCACAATATATCAGGAACAGGCTATACACAAGAATACAACAATGAAAACTGTGGTAAGTGGGGCCAAGAAGTGAAAAATTATGAGGATCAAAATATGAAGAAAATAGTCCAGAACAATGGAATGGCTGATGGTTTAAGTGAAAGTTCCTCTGACTATCGAGAGATGGGAAAGGCTGAGGAGAATTTTGAACAAGCTATCAACTACTCGCAGGCTTTAGTTGAATTCACAGCCAACAGAAAACTTTATCCCAATCTTTCTGAAAGCCTTGGGAATTCTGACCCTGGGTCACCGCTCTCGGAGGATATACATGCTCTGCCAGCGATGGTAACGTTTGACGTCGTTGATGTTGAGAACGAGGAAGAATGCGACCAGCAGAGTGAAATGGTCACGGATGAAGAGATCTCTGCATCTTACGAGGTCTTTGATGACAGTTACTTGGAGAAAGATCCCTACCACCATTGCGACGACAGAATGTTTCAGAGCTGTGCCCAGAATTCTTCGCTTGCCATTTGTTGGGGAGTTGCCAGTCTTCCAAGGCACAGTAGCCTTTACAAACTAAATCCTTCATTGCCTTCTCCGTTATCACTTAGCAAAAGGAGCAGGTCCCTTGACACCGACAGCTTGGAATCTGAACTCACTGATTTGTATCTGTCAAAGGTCACTGCAACATCAAAGAGCACCCCGCAGTCTCCCGATGTTCCTCCCTATGAATGGGATGGCAGGAAAGCATCCGCTTGTCACTGGCTTGGCAAAAGAACTGGTCCGCCGGCTTCCTCGGAAACCCCAGAGGCTGTATATGACTTGCGACGGTCGGGGCAGCAACTGGTCCAATACAGGGTGGAACCCGTGTCTTTGGATAAAAGAAATGCAGCATTTAATTCTTTCTGCCCCTCAGAGTCAGACTTGGATAAGCTGCACTCTAATCAGACTGGAGATTTGAGTATACAATGTAAATCTAATTCAGTTAAACAGACAGCTCAACACCAATCTGCTAGTAAAAGGAATCTGGAACCTGTAATTAAAAATAAAATGCCTCACAATTCAAGAAAATTGGTTAGGCCCTCTCACCTTCCATTGGAAAATGATGATTGTGTGTTGCAGACTGGTTCTTTTAGTTCTTCAAGGGAAAATACTAATGGCAAAGGGGCATGTGTTTCCTTAAATGAAAAGGGGGGAGGAGGATTTCTGTAAAATCGCAATCTTGGGCCACTATTTCGATTCTGAATGTGAACTTTCTGGTAAAGGATGTGGGCCTATAGAAATTCCTCGGGTGCTGTCTCTCTTTCACTTAAACAAGACAAATTCTGAGGCTCAGTGTTGATTCTACTGGACACCTTACAGCTGTTAATAATATAATGTTTAAAGGAAAAAAAGTGTCCTTGCTATTTAACTTCCTGGAATAAAAACACTACACATGGATGTGTAATTTTTTTAACATACTGTGTGGCAGGAGCATGACGTGAAAGAGTTATGCTGCCTGTTTTTCTTTTTTGTTATATTACCAATTTGTAAATTCAGCTATGTTTTGTATTCACCAAAGGCTTTGGATATTAACTTTTCAAAAAAAATGTCTTAGTGAACCAGTAATTGTAGCATTTTGTTTAGAATGTGAATTGCATGATTTTTTAAAATTCATGTGGTTTATAGTAAGTGCATTTCTGTTACTTAGGTGTAAAATGCTGCTGAAATAATGCTGAAATATGGCGTGGCTTTTATTGCTGAAAATTAACCAAACATGACTTACAGATTTGAAATTCAAAATGTTTCTACTCCCTTTAAATTAAAAAATGTAACTGCAAAACATATATGCATTTTTAGGCTGGTTTTGCATAAACAAGCTAAACTGAGTGTTTAATTTTTTTTAGTGCAGGTTGAATTCTCAATCCATCTGGGTAAAATATTAGACACAAAAAGCTGGAGTAACCCAGCGGGACAGGCAGCATCTGTGGAGAGAAGGAATGGGTGGCGTTGACTGACCCGAAACGTCACCCATTCCTTCTCGCCAGAGATGCTGCCTGTCCTGCTGAGTTACTCCATCTTTTTATGTCTATCTTTGGTTTAAACCAGCATCTGCAGTCCCTTCCTACATACTGGGTAAAATATTAATCTGGATTTCAGAACCCAATAGAATGGGATATGATAACACTACTGTTTAACTTTGCATTTGGGAGTCAGAGCTACCAGCTTGCTTTCCTCATGATATTCTTTACATTGATCATCTAATTCAAATAGAAGAGTCAAATGATACATTAATCCGTTGGGTCTATCTCTGTTATCATGGTTAATTGTTTTTTACTGTAAAGATTTGTGTATGCTAAGAGCCATAGGTTTGGTTAACTGTTGCCGATTGTGCAAAATCATTGTGGAACCAGTGAGTTCCAGATACCCAAATCACCTTTGGATGAATGTAAAATATTCTCAACCTCACTGTTGGTATTTTTTAATTACCTTAAATATATCCCAATAAGATCTTCGTGTTGAGGGAATTGGAATCTTTCTATGTTCCGTTTGTGGGTAGCGATTTGCAAATTCTTTGTGTTGCATTTGGTTGTAAATCTTTTACATGCATTACAAAAATCAAGGGATTTATTTGGCTCTGTTCTTTGTGGAATCCCAATGGCAAATAGCCTCCCGTCAACAAAACATCTATTGAACATCCTTTGCTTCTTCCCATGACCCAAGTTTGGACTCAACAAACCACATTCCCCTTGAATCCCATTAGTTTTTAATCTGAATTATTTTAAACACTGATTTTAAAAACCCTAATTTGGTTTGTCTCGTTAGCTAAATCAAGGTACCGCCAAATGTACTGAATAATGCAGGCAAGCAATTTACGGCTTGATCAACAAATAAACAGGCCTTGACAAGGTTCTGAAGGGAAAGTTGAAAGGACACTTATTGTCGCTGCTGTTTATTGTGTAGTAGTTTCTGCTGGGTAAGTGTAAATCCAGCTGTCTCATCCTGCCACTGCCTCACCGTGATCCATTACTCGGCCAAATTTCAAGTCTGAGAAGGAAAGAAATGTATAGGTTTTGGTTTATTATGGTCATGTAGTGAAGTACTGTGTAAAACGTTGTTTTGCATGGTATCTAATCAGATCAGATGATATTCTACATAAATACAATTAGGTAGAGGGAAAGATACAGAATGCAGAATATATTTCTTGCATTAGTTCCATAGACAAAGTCCACTGTTCAGTATATTCTAATTGGCAATTTTTAAAAATATAACCAATGTAAACAAAATCTTTAAATAATGTGATAAAACTAACATTTGTAGAATTGAGGTTTGTGTAAAATATAGTGTTGCTGTCTGTTGTTGAATATAGCTATGCCTATCTGTGATACTTGTTGATTAAATGTTCCAAAAGAAATGATGAACATCAGATTTTTAAAATTTATTCCTAATTTTGAATATAATTTTTGAAAAAAAATTATACCATTACAAGATTACAGTACTGGCTGTTTAACTTGTCAGCAACTTGAAACCTCACCTCCTTGTTCTCGAATATTACATCCAGGCCAAAGTTCTAAAGTTGAGAGATGTATAAATGAGAAATTTAAAATGAGTTTTCCATGTACCACCTAATAAAGCTGCTAAGTCATGTATTTTCCGTTAAGTAAAATAGACAAAGACGAGAAAAATTGGCTGCGATTCATGCTTTGGACTGTTAACATGATGCTCCTGCTTGATCACCTGTGTATGTATGCCGATTAGTCGAAGACAAATTTCTTTTGCAATAATGTCAGTTATCACCTCAAGTTCATTTTGTGTGTGTGTGTGTGTGTGTGTGCATACACAAGGTAATAATGTGCCTATGGAACTCAAGCTGATATTGCCATTCTTAAGAGAACAGCAACTACTGCATCTTCTCCTTGTATCCATCATTTTATTTGTCTTTGCAACTAAGGCATTTGAGTAAAATGTCATGAGATTGGGATGCAAGTTGTACACACTTATTTGGCATAGTGCCACAAGCTGCTATCTCATTTTCTTCCCCTGCTGAAGTTGCATACAAAGTTAAGGATGTTGGTATTCTCCAGTCAGTTATCCTTGTGACCATTTAACCCATAGAGGGAATGTCGCCGATTAATTTGGAAATTAATTTAGTCCTTGCCTACCTGAGAAGATGCACAGGGACCTCCAAAGCCATTGAACACTGTCTGACTTCAGCTTTCTGAGATGGGCAGACACTTGTATTGCACATCCTTCCATGTAAATGATTGAAGGATTGTGAACATCAGTTGACCAATGTTTCAAAATAGACCACTCAAAATAGAGGGAAGACCATGGGAAGTGTAAATAACCTGACTGATCTGACTTCACTTTAAAAAATATGTAGCTTGAATCAGAACATCAGAAATTAAATAAATAGCATACATTGGTAACTATTGTTAAATCATCCACATTTAAGTAATCAATAACATCATCTCCTTATAAAGGGATCTAAATTTTATTGGATATTAAAGATTGAATGTTGGCAAAAAAGGGTTTCACCCTGTTGCATTTGGAAAAAATTGAAGCCCCAATGCACTAACAAAGCCAGTAAAAAAATCCTGGGAAACAAAAATAAATCTCCAGATGCTGAAAATCTAAATGCTACCCAGCCAGTCAGTTAATATTTCAGACCCAGGACCATCGACAAAGCACACAAAATATTAACTTTTTCTTTCCACAGATGCTGCCTAATTTGCTGAGTATTTCCAACACTTTATTTTTATTTCAGTAGCAGACCGTATCCTGCACCTGTTAACAATTGGTTGATATCACCTATCAATACTTTAATCAAGTAATAATAATTGGATAGACATTGTATAAAGTGTAGGGTTGACGTGGACCTTGAGGAGCAGGTCTTCCAGTGCCATCGTTTCCATTTATGGAGCCACCTCAAATACAAGAATACTTTCAACAAAATCATTTATTTGTGCTTGATTATAAATGCAAGTAGGGATCAGGGGGCCTATCACAAAGATCTGCCATTGTCATTATTTTCACCCTCCCCTGGAGCTTTGCATTCACGATTACGGTATTCTGCTAGCAAGTCTTGTTGCAAAGAAACTACACCACCACATGCAAAAATTAAGATGAATAAGTTTTCCAATGAATAGCAGATATTCTATCTTCACTGTTCCAACATTCCTCATGTTAAAGCAAGTTTCTATTCATTTACTTGCAAGATACAGAACATTGGATCATAATTTTATATTTCATAAAGAAAGCAATAATTTATTTGAAGCTTATTTAATTTTTGTTTCGCTGTAAGAAATGGTGCAGATATAACATGCGATCTAATTTAATGGTGTCCTTCATTATCTCAAATATTACACAATTAATCTAGAACAAGTATTGTTACAAATAATAAATCTTGGTAATATAGGGAGGGTCAATGTGATGTTCCATGTTCTGGTTCTTTGAAAGGTTCGCCTTGCTTGCGTGCTTCCCGCCTCTCCCTCAAAAAACTGCAATTGTAGAAACAGTCACATTATGCTGCAATAACTGTCCCAATTTTCAATGCATTTTGATCCAAGATGGTGCAGTTTCACCTGCAAGTGAACCAGTTCATGCTTGACTTTCACCATAATTGTGACGTTCAATTTCTTCTCCATGGTCCCATCTCCTGGGATGTGGGTACATGGTTTGCATGAATACAATGGTAGACTCTTTAATTCTGCTTCTCCATTGCACATGGAAAAAAATTATGAAAAATCTTGTTTAAAGTTGGTGAAAAAGAAACTATGCCATTACATGCAAAAAATAAGATGAATACGTTTTGCAATGGGTTATCCCACATATTACACAATTAATCCAGAACTTGTTACGTGGGTTTTTTGCAGCAAGTTTCTATTTATTTATTTGCAAGATACAGAACATTGGATCACAATTTTATATTTCATAAAGAAAGCAATAATTTATTTGAAGCTTATTTTTGCTGTAAGAAATGGTGCAGATATAATGTGCAATCTAATTTAATGCCGTCCTTAATTATTACATCCCGATTTATGCAAAATTAGTTACTTTCTGTGCTTGAACATGAGGAACTTGCAACAGTGAAGATAGAATATCTGCTATTCCATATACCCCTTATCAAGAACCTAGTTTGCCACATCTGCTTTGGTATGGTGCCATGCAGATTACGGTTCTAAATTACTTAACCCAGCAATGTACCTCAACACCATTCTTGGAAGAGCATGGCCTTAATGTACTAGCGACATTTGCATCTTCTCTCAGACTGTGGCCACTGATATTGCCAGTTAATGTTGAACTTGGTTCAAAACATGTGTACCTGCAGATCTGGTTGGGACGGACAAATGTTTGATTTCTGAAGGATTTTTGCAGCTGGTTAACAAACGTTTAAAGGTCATTGCATTAGTCTTTCAGATATAAACAACAATGATGAATAATACCATTAGATATTTTAAATAATAATGAGCCACTGCTATTCCTGATCTACATCGGTTTAAAATAAATGTTTTGAAACCTGTGCTGTGGTCAAAATATTTGAAAACCAAGTTGAACATTAAAATAAAAATAACACTACGTGCTTAAACTATGGGTATAGTGCCCTCCCTAATGCTTGGGACAAAGACTCAACATTTGTATTTGCCTCTACTCCACAATTTGAGATTTGTAATAGAAAAAAATCACATGTGGTTATCTTACACATTGTCAGATTTTAATAAAGGTCGTTTTTATCATTTTAGTTTCACCATGTAGAAATTACAGCAGTGTTTATATATACATAGACCCCCCATTTCAGAGCACCATAATGTTTGGGACACAGCAATGTCACGTAAATGAAAGTAGTCATGTTTAGTATTTTGTTGCATATCCTTTGCATGCAATGACTGCTTGATGTCTGCGATTCATGGACATCACCAGTTGCTGGGTGTCTTCTCTGGTGAGGCTCTGCCAGGCCTGTATTGCAGCCATCTTTGGCTTATGCTTGTTTTGGGGGCTAGTCCCCTTCAGTTTTATCTTCAGCATATAAAAGGCATGCTCAATTGGGTTCAGATCGGGTGATTGACTTGGCCACAAGAATTGACCAATTTTTTAGCTTTGATAAACTCCTTTGTTGCTTCAGCAGTATGCTTGGGATCATTGTCTTACTGTAGAATGAACTGCCGGCCAATGAGTTTTGAGGCAATTGTTTGAACTTGAGCAGATAGGATTTGTCTGTACCCTTCAGAATTCATTATGCTATTACCAGCAGCAGTACATCATCAATGAAGATAAGTGAGCCAATACCTTCAGCAACCATACATGCCTAGGCCATACACCCCCATCATCGTGTTTCACAGATGGGGTGGTATACTTTGGATCTTGGGCAGTTCCTTCGCTCCTCCATACTATCACTCTGATATGTTAATTTTCGTCTCATCTGTCCACAAGACCTTTTTCCAGAACTGTGGTTGCTCTTTTAATTACTTCTTGGCAAACTGTAACGTGGCCATCCTATTTTTGCAGCTAACCAGTGGTTTGCACCTGGCAGTGTAGCCTCTGTATTTCTGTTCATAAAGTCTTCTGCGGACAGTGGTCATTGACAATTCCACACCTGACTCCTGAAGAGAGTTTCTGATCTGTCGGACAGGTGTTTGGGGATTTTTCTTTATTATAGAAAAAATTCTTATGTCATCAGCTGTGGAGGTCTTCCTTGGCCTGCCAGTCCGTTTGCGATTAGTAAGCTCATCAGTGCTCGCTTCTTAATGATGTTCCAAACAATTGATTTTGGTAAGCCAAAGGTTTGGCTGATGTCTAGCAGTTGTATTCCTGTTTCTCAGTCTCATAATGGCTTCTTTGACTTTCATTGGCATAACTTTGGTCCTCGTGTTGATAAACAGAAATAAAAGTTTCCAAAAGTGATGGAAAGACTGGAGGACAGACTAGGTGCCGAGAGCTCTCTTATACCTGCATTAAGGAGGCAATTAAACACACCTGAGTTTGGGACACCTGTGAACATTTACTATATATAAACACAGCTGGAATTTCTAAATGGTGAAACCAAAATGTATAAAAATAGCCTTCAAATAAATCAACAATATGCACTTTAACCACATGTGTTTTTTTTTAAATCTATTACAAATCTCAAATTGTGGAGTACAGAGACAAATAATAAATGAAGGGTCTTTGTCCCAAACGTGGAGAGCACTGTATATTAAACTTTTGAGGATTGTTTAGGGTTGGCTGGGGTCTTGGTAACTATACACTGAAGTAAAATGCATGAAAAGGTGTTCCAAGCTTCTGGAAGGAATCATTTTTTTTACACATTTAAATGTGGTCAACAGATAATACTGGAAATGTATGACTGGTGTACTAACAACTGAAGACTATTTCTACACCAGTTCTGGCAAATCTTTGCCCAAATGGTTAACCCGTTAGTTCTTAACAAATGCTGACTGATCTATGCATTTTCATGTTTACAGTGTTTCCTTGAGATTGTGGCATTTACGAACTTAATTTTGTTACTCGTCTTACTTGCACACTTGTATGTAATAAACGCTAAAGCATGCTTCCTGTTGTGCGTGACATGTATGTGTCCCAATTACAGAAAACTTTGTGGTGACTCTACTGTATATGTGATATATGTATGAGGTGCCTTAAAGATGTTTTGGGTTATTCACATCAAGAAGACCATCACAGCTGCTGACATCCCAGCTAGCACTGAATAATGCTGGCAACTTAATAAGCTTATTACATGTAAAAGATTTCTTCAACCCAAACATCAAGGTGTTCTTTGTAGCTGCATCCTTCAAATGGAGCAATGTGCTTGTTGCTGTGTTTGATCTCTTAAATATATGGTGCTGTACATAACTCTGGCCTCTGTAAAGTGTGGAAAATGCAGTTTTTTTGTAAATTGTACTACAAAGTTTTGATATCCAGCTGTTGTACTCCAAATATTTATGGCCAAGTTGCTTTCCATTATCATTGTCTCATGAATGATTTACACAGTTCTGTGTACAGAGGAAATAATAAAATTCAACCATAGAGCAAAAAAAGAACTGTCTCGGAGAATTTCTTCCTTGTTTTTCCCGGGTCCTGATTCATAAGATTGGCAACTGGCCTAAATGGTGCATGAATACTGTAGAAAGTGCATTTATGGTCTTTCCTACTGACATGACTACCTTGAATTTGAGAGAAAAGTTGCCTGAAATGAAAGCAATGTTAGAAAGGAAATTTAACTTTTTCAGTGAAAGTAGTTGATTTTTTTTTTCCCCTGCGAGACACATTGATTGTCTCCCTCTCCTCTAATATTCTACATAAATACAATTAGGTCAAATTCGAGTACAATAGATAGAGCAATGGGGAAGTTACAAAATACAAATAACATTTCTAATGGACATGATGTTTCGTATCGCCTTTAGCATCTTTAACTTTTAATAACAAAAAATAAACCTAATGCTACTGAAAAAACGTTTTTACTTTTGAAAATAAGTTTGTTAGTGTGAGCCTGAGCCTCCAATCCCCATGACACAATTGTCTTTATAACATGATTTTCTATGACATGAAGTCTGTTAAGATCACAACTATCACGTTGTAGCTACTACCTGTATGAGTTTACTCTCACCCTCAACCAGAAGTGCACCATGCCGCTGCCAATCTTTAAGTGAAAGGTTCATCCCTCTTTGACTTTAATTCAAAGTGAATAAATTGGAACGGTTTTCCACAAGAGCCTAGCCTTTACTGTGATTTCACTCTGATTCGTGAGGCTGGTTCTCACTGGATACCTCTAACAGCACACCTGCAGGTGGACTGACGATGAATCCGAGCAGAGGACAATTATCTTGCACTCAGACAATATCTTGACAATTGTCTTTGACCCAGGTGTCTTTGCTGCCTGGGATTGTCACTCCTTGGGAAATGACACAAACAAGAGACAGACTTGACTAACTCTAGATGAGCAGGACATTTTATGGAAGGATTCAAAGTTAAATTTGCATAAGTGTTTACTTAATTAGTAAGGGTGTTGGTGGTTATGGGTAGAAGGCAGGAGAATGGGGTTGAGAAGGAAAGATAGATCAGCCATGACACAATGGGCCTAATAGCCTAATTCTGTTCCTAGAACTTATGAACTTATTGTCTATTCTTGCTGATCATTTGAAAAATCATTAAAATGTAACGTTAAATTGTAACATTACATATTTTAATGATTTAATTAAATGCAATTTATCCTGCAGCTTTAGTGCAAAGGGGGCTTCAATTGAACACATTCCTCAGTTGATGGTCTAGATAAAGGGAATTCAAATCTTATAAACCTATAGGAGTAATGAAGATATTGTGTGAAGGGTTAGGCTCCAGTGATAGTCACATCCAGAGCTATTGCTTTACATTTATGAGCAACATAAATGCGTTCTTATGTGCACGCTTGTTTTGACTCTGGCCCATACCTCCCACCCCCCACTTCTCTAATGCATTGTTGTAAATACAAGTTGTTAGTTTAGAGATACAGCGTGGAAACGGGCTGCTCAGCCTACCGAGTCCGTGCCGACTAGCAATCACCTGCTCACCAGTTCTATCCTACACACTAGGGACAATTTTACAGAAACCTGCAACCCGCATGTGGGAGGAAACTGGAGCACCCGGAGGAAACCCACGAGGTCACAGGGGGAGTGTACAAACTCCACACAGACAGCACCTGTGGTCAAGATGGAACACGGGTCTCTGGCGCTGTAGGGCAGCAACTCTACCGCTGCGGAATTGTGCCCCCAGTATGATGTAGTTGTGTGTCTTATTGCTCTTTTTCTAGTATGGCTGTATGGTAAATCGAATATCACTGTACCTTAATTGGGGCACGTGACAATAAACTGACCTTGAAACCTTTCAGTAAAAGTAATTGAACATTAAATTGGAGTTAGGAATCTTGTGGTTATCTCTCCACAGGTTTGTCAGGGGCTCTTGGGACAAATTGTATCACTTGATCACCACCTATGACTGAGATAGGATATATTCATTAGTTTCATACCCAAAACGTTCTGGTGTGTTCACGCACTACTTTGGATCATGTGCAAAGAAAGGTCAGATGCCCAGTGGCAACTAGGATTTGTGATTATTGCTCTCAGGATATGAGGGAAATTAGCCAAACTCGTGTGCTGTATCCTGGTTTCATTGACAATAAGCTTCTGCTCGCCCCATATGACAAATGACAGATCATTTATCATTTCAGGTTGCAGTGCCAAGCAATTAGGTATGACTGATACTTTTACTGGCATGAACTGTTTTGATTTAATTAAGGATGATATATACAGAGATTAATTTGCAGCAATATAGACTGGAGCAGATGATGGATAAGTGTAGAAGATGGCTAGACGGAAAGGGTTCAAATGGCAATTCCCTTAACGATGGGTGGTCAATAGTCAATCTGTGTTTCTCCTTTAAACTTTCACAAGGTGCACCAATCAGACATACCATTAAAAAAAAACAATTACCCATACGTTTATTAACTGAAGATTTATGCAAATAGTGGTGCTGTACTAATCCACCAATGCCACAGAGCTGAGGGCGGGATAGCTTTGTTGCCCCATGATTTGTCAGCACATCACAGGGGTCCCACTGCCACTGAATAACAAGCAGCAGTGCGAATGTCTGTGACCCATAGCGCTATGTTTAAAGCTCATAACGCTATGTTTAAAGCGCATAGCACTGCAACCGACAGCTCTTTGTTTAAATTCCCATGCGTTGAGCTGACAGCGCTCTGCTTAAACCTCTCCGTGCCAAGTCTGTAACACTGTGTATTGCTTTATGCGCCAGTCTGCGGCTGATAGCACTTTGTTGGGGGATTGCTGGGATGCATTCCACTGCCATTGGATATAGTTTGGATTTGAGAGCAGCACTATTGTCCAGGACTTACCAGCGGTTATTTCAACGGTTGATTTCTTACCTGTATAAAGGCAGATGCCAGCCAGTAAGCCAGAAGTTGGTTCAAGTTCATGTACGAGAGGGATTGACCGACGGGCTGAGTCGTGATCAGCGCCGTGAACAGAGAGAGAGAGAGAGAGAGAGAAAGAGAAAGAGAGAGAGATAAGAGAGAGAGGTGTGCTACTGTACAACTGGACCCCGCGCACACCAAGACAAATATAGTTTTTTGCCATGCCAATAAAACTGATTTGCAACTAAACAGACAAGTGAGCCTTTTTCTGTTCTACTGGTCAGATCCTTGAACCTGTTCCCTTGTAACAGAAGGGTTCCAGGCAGTCTTTCATTCCCTAGCCCCGAGAGAATGATGTCAGTTATTCTCGATCGCATTGCAGCACTAGTCCTGCGGAGGAGATACTACTCGTTAATTTCCTTTGGGAAATAACTAGGATTATGATAATAGGCAATAGGTGCAGGAGTAGGCCATTCGGCCGTTCGAGCCAGCACTGCCATTCAATGTGATCATGATATCAAAGTAAGCAAATCTTATCTACTCCCGCTACATACAACCCTTAACTGGGGTCATGGAGTATTTTAACCCATCAATTCTCCACAACCATCGATGCTGTACAAAGGATGGTTGGAATTCTGCTTTTCTTGGAAGGAAGTGATCCTGACAAATATTTCAATAAACCAGGGCTCATCAATGTACGTAATGCTAGACATTTTAGTTTAGAGCTGCAGCGTGGAAAGAGACCTTTTGTCCCACCAGCATTGCCTATTCATTGGTTCAATGGTAGGGAGCAATCATGAGCCACTATCAACCTCATTGGAGACTCTCAGACTATGTTTTATCTGACTTTACTGGACTTTATCTTGCACCAAATGTTATTCACCTCATGTGTAGGAAGGAACTGTAGATGCTGGTTTACAATGAAGATAGACACAAAAAGCTGGGGTAACTCAGTAGGACAGGCAGCCTCTCTGGAGAGAAGGAATGGGTGATGTATCGGGTCGAGACCCTTCTTCAGACTGTTTATCATGTATCTGTACACTGGATGGCTCAACTGTAATCATGCATTGTCTCCCCGCTGAACTACTAAACTATCCTACAGACTAGGGATAATATACAGAAGCCGATTAATCCACTAACTTTCACATAGTTGGAATGTGGGAGAAAACCAGAGAGCTCATGCGGTCACAGGAAAAACGTACAAACTCGGTATAGACAAGCACCCAGTCAGGACCGAACCCGGGTCTCTGGGGCTGTTAGGCAGCAACTCTAACGCTGCGCCATTGTGCCATTGAAATAAAAGCAGAAAATGCGAGAAATATTTAGTAAATATGGAAAGAGGAATAGATCGGCAATAGAGGGGGCTTTTTCTGGTTGGCTGCCAGTGACTAGTGGAATTCTGCAGCGGTCGATGCTGGTGCATCTACTCTTCACATTGTATACTAATGATTTAGATGAGGCGATTAAACGCTTTGTGGCCAAATTTGCGGTTGACACGGAAATAGGTGGAGGGGCAGGTGGTGGAGAGAAAGCTGGGACTCTGCAGAAGGACTTGAACAGGTTGGGCGAGTGAGCAGAGAAGTGGCAGATGGTAGATGGTGTGGCAAAATGTGGAGTCATGCACTTTGTAGTAGGAATAAAGGCGTTGACTATTTTCTAAATGGGGAGAGAATCCAGAAATTGGAGGTGCAAAGGTATTTGGGCGTGCTTGTGCTGAATTCCCAAAAAGTTAATCTGTAAGTCAAATCGGTGGTAAACGCAATGATGTCAAGAGGGCTAGAATACGAAAACAGGGGTGTAATGCTGAGGCTCTATAAGGCACTGGTCAGGCCACATTTGGAATATTGCGAGCTATTGTGGGCACTATATCTGAGGAAGGACGTGCTGGCTCTGGAGAGAGTCCAGAGGAGGTTTACAAGAATAATCCCAGGAATTAGTAGGTTAACATCTGATGAATGTTTGATGGCACTGGGCCAGTCCACACTGGAGTTTAGAAGAATGAGGGGGGACCTCATTGAAACGTACTGAATAATGAAAGGCTTGGATAGAGTGGATGTGGAGAGGATGTTTCCACTAGTGGGAGAGTCTAGGACGAGAGGTCATAGTCTCAAAATTTAAGGACGTTCCTTTAGGAAGGAGATGAGGAGGAATTTCTTTAGTCAGAGGGTGGTGAATCTGTGGAATTCTTTGCCACAGAAGGCTATGGAGGCCAAGTCAGTAGATATTTTTAAGGCAGAGATGGATAGATTTCTGATTAGTACAGGTTTCAAGGATCATGTGGAGAAGGCAGGAGAATGGGTTTAGGAGGGAGAAATATGGAATGGAATACTTAACTATCACATTTGACGAGGCCGATGAAATTCTTTGCTTGCAAATAGTCACCACAATGGCCCCGCCTCCTTTGTTCTCCCCCCCCCCCCCACCCCCCCACCCCCCCACCCCCCACCCCCCCACGGCGGTCACAGACCAATCAGCCATGCTTGAATGGTGGAGTAGGCTTGATGGGCCGAATGGCCTAATTCTCCTCCTATCACTTATGACCTTATGAGATCGATGGCCTTTCATTGGAACTTTTGCTCTCTTTGTTGGACAAGCTGAGTTAACAATAATCAGTGGGAAAGTCTGTATGCATGACATATGCACATACACATGGTGTAGTGAGATATTTTAGCAGTTTTCCATGTTTCCTACTGATTCATTATGTTCCTGATACTAAGTAATAAATTGCTAATAGACTGTAAATTATCAATGAGAATGGGGTGGAAGATTGCAACCTTCACGTGGTCCGCCCTGTTTCGACTAATGCAATCAACTCGACGGGCACAAACGGAAGATCAAATAGAACAAGTTGTCCAACAACTTTAGGCTGTGCACGCCACGGGAAAGAAGATCAATGATTATGTAACAAACATACTTTGCAGACGCAGTGGTGCAGTGGTAGATCTGCAGCCTCACAGCGCCAGAGACCCAGGTTCGATCCTGACTATGGGTGTTGTCTGTGTGGAGTTTGTATGTTTTTTCTGTGCTTGTGTGGGTTTCCTCCAGGAGCTCCGGTTTCCTTCGACTTTCCAAAGACATGCGAGTTGGGAGGTTAAATGGCTTCTGTAAATTGCCCCTAGTGTGTAGGATGTGAAAGTGGGATAACATAGAACTAGCGTGAATGAGTGTTCGATGGTCAGCATGGAATTGGTGGGCCAAAGGGCCTGTGTTCATGCTGTTTCTCTAAACTGAAGAAGCAGTTACATTTAGACACAAGGAACTGCAGATGCTGGTTATTTAAAAAAAAACACAAAGCGCAGGAGTAACTCAACAGGTCAGGCAGCATCCCTGTAGAAAATGGATAGAAAACATTTCATGTTGGGACTCCTCTTCAGGCTGATTTAATGTTTGAAATGAAGAAGTTAATGGTGTAATCAACTCTTAATGGATAGGTCAAAGAGCTGGAAAGAAGTACTAACATAGAAACATAGAAACATAGAAAATAGGTGCAGGAGTAGGCCATTCGGCCCTTCGAGCCTGCACCGCCATTCAATGTGATCATGGCTGATCATCCAACTCAGTATCCCGCACCTGCCTTCTCTCCATACCCCCTGATCCCTTTAGCCACAAGTGCCACATCTAACGCCCTCTTAAATATAGCCAATGAACTGGCCTCAACTACCTTCTGTGGCAGAGAATAGTAAGATTGAACGAGAACTTACCAGTTCGAAGGTTGATCTTTATTTTATGAGGAGTCGAAGTGAGGGATTTCATGAAGAGCCCGCCGGCGCGCATGCTCGACATACTTCAAAGTAGCGGCGTGGAATCACAGAAACCAACAAAGAAATGACTTCGCATAGTAAGATTGAAGTGACTAAGATTACCAGATGAAGGTGATTGAGGGTTGGGCGAGGAGGGCACGAAATCCCTCACTTCGACTCCTCATAAAATAAAGATCAACCTTCGAACTGGTAAGTTCTCGTTCAATCTTACTATTTCATTTCGGAGTCACGTGAGTGACTTCGTGAAGACTTCAAAGCTTCTGTGATTACACGCCCTGGACCACGTCCATGCTGACACACCACTACCAGGGATGGATGGGAGGAACAAACTTGCTCAATAGTTCATACTGCAAAACAAGAGCAGAGTTATTAATAACAAATCAAAACCCCTCATGCGGGGACATCTCCACGTTCGTGACCTGCATTCAGCACGGCTTCTGTAAACTGTAGAGGAGCAGCAACAGGCTTGTTATAAAAACGCTGGAACACAGCTTCATTAGCCCATCCTGCTGTGGCGAGAATTTTGTCCATGGGCACCTCCATGACCCTCGCCATTGACGTCGATGCAGCCCTGTTGGAAAGAGACTTGAACACATTAGTGTCGATACCTGACTTACCCAAAACGACTGGAAGCCACATGGATATCGTCTGGACTGTCACTCGATGATGAGGTCTCTTATGAGTGACAAGCAGGTATCGCTCCATTCCTCTGATGCGTGCCGTCACCTTGACATAGTGGCGGATATGTGAGGCTACACATAGCCTAGCATCTGCGGGGTATGCCGGGAACTTCAGCTGCAGCCCTGTGCACCCAGGTCTATGCTGCTTTAGTAGCTCGTCAATGAAAAAGACTACTTCTGTGGGGGTAGACGTCATTCTGTCGACACGAAGTTTGTGTAGTGTCTGTACCCTCTGAGCTGAAGTCAGCGCTAGTAACATCACCAGCTTCATGGTGCGTTGGTCCAGTTTGAGCCCTTCCATGGGTGACCACGTCCTGAGCAGGGTTAATACGTCCCTGACATCCCAGGTGATATTATAGCGTGGTGTAGGCGGATTCATATTGAATATACCCCGCATGAGTCTGGACACTAGCCTGTTGGATCCTACCTCCAAACTGAGGTAGAATGATAGCGCACTTCTGGCGCTGTTGATGGCACTGTAACTTAAGTGTTCATCATGGTGCAACCCCGCGAGGAATTCCAGGACGTCGGTTGTTGTCACGTCATCGTACGTGATGCGAGAGCGGCTGCAGTAGGCTTCCCACTTCTTAATATGCGAGCGGTATCTTCGCCTTGTAGACTCTCGACACGACGCCCCGGTGGTATCCATGGTCCGAGCCGAGAGGCCGTATTGGACTAACGGCCTGTTCAGAACCTGCAAGCCAACAAATTTAAATAGCCATGGCAGGGATGCGGCTCCCCTGAGACAGGGTGAGTAACCAATTGTGGGCACCCTTCAAAAGGACCCAAGGTTCGTTGAGCATGTCAAAGACCACCGGATACCAAGGCTGTGTGGGCCAGTCGGGTATAATAAGGATGCCCTTGGCAGCATCTGCCTGAATCTTTCCCAATACCCGACTGATGAGGCAAAATGGGGGGAAGGCATAGAAAAACCACTTCCCCCAGTCCAGCGAGAATGCATCTAGCGCTATTGCCCCAGGATCTGGTTCCCATGAAACGTAGGTTGGTACCTGATGGTTCCACCGTGACGCAAAGAGGTCAATGTCCGGTTTACCAAATTTGGCTGTGACTTTAGAAAAGATCTCAGGATGCTACATCCATTCAATGTTGTCATTAAATTTGCGTGACCTGGTGTCCGCCACAGTATTAAGCTCACCTGGCAAATAGGTAGCTGAAATCCAAATGTCTCTTTGAACACACCAGAGCCAAATTGAGTTTGCCAATTTGTCACACGAAACAGGCCTGGTACCACCCATATGGTTTAAATATGCTACTGCTGTGGTGTTGTCTATTTGGAGACGGACATGTGCTCCAACAAGCTTAGAACAATACGCACGAAGTCCGTGGAATGCTGCCAGCAACTCCAAATAGTTAATCCCTTGAGTTAACAACATCGTTGATTCAAGGGTGTCCCATCTGCCACCACAACTAGAGCAATTATTCGTGGATCCCCAACCATTGGAGCTTGCATCAGTTTGCAAATATACCACCGGATTAGCCTCCCTGATAGGCTTGAATGAGTTGCTAATGTGACACACCCACCATTGCAACTCATTTATCGCTTCGGGCGGCAGCTGCATGGACCGATCATAATAACCAGCGTTCTGTTTTAACGCAGCAATTTTAGCTCTTTGCAAATTCTGATAATGCAAAGGTCCATATCGCGCTGCCGAAAACAAAGCTACCAGCTTCCCAATTATTGTAGCTAAGTGCCGAATCGATGGTATATTGGTGCGGATTAAATCTTGACACACCTGGGTAACCTCCTCAATCTTGTTAATTGGAATGGTAACCCTCATGCTTATAGAGTTCACTGTGAACCCTAGGTAATTAATCACCTGGGCAGGGTAGAACTTTGATTTCTCTGGATGGACAATAAACCCCAATTGTTGAAATATATTGACAGCAGCTGCAACACCCTGTTCAGCCAATTCCAGGGTGTGGCCCACAATTAAGACATCATCTAAATAGGCCATACTATATGGTGTCGTTGTCTCAAATAAGCCATAATTGGCTTCACTAATTTAGTGAACAATCTAGGGCTGTAGTGAGCTCATTAGGCAAAGCCTTGTACTGCCAGAGTTGCCCCATCCAGATGAATTTTTAAAACCTTCTGTCACATTTCTGGACGGATACGGAATAATATGCGTCTTTTAAACCGATGCATGCCATAAAACAACCATGAGAAATCAATGATTTGGTTGTTTCATCGTATCCATTTTAAAATGAGAATATGTTACAAAAGTATTCAAACGGGTTAGATCAATAATGACACGACAACTTCCATCCTTCTTAGGTCTGGTGAATATGTTCGAAACAAATTCAACTGGCTCATGCACCACTCTCTTAATCACTCCTTTGCTCAAGACTTAACAATTCCTTATAGCCGGCTGCCTGTTCTGCAGCAGATAATTTTAAATGTTCGAGCGGGCATGTGCTGGGATGGAGGAATGTCGCCATTAATAAACTCAATTTTATGCCCCTGAATATTCTGCAACACATACTCGTCACCAGTGAAATTACCTCATGCACCCAAAAAACCACCGAAGGTGACCACCAACAGAGAGAAAAGAGAGAACCAGACCCCCTCACCTCCGTGGTTACCGGCGGTCCTTGACACGCGTGTGTGGACGTGGAGGTGCTGGGTTGGCTTGAGGGCGCTGCGTCTTCGTTTTCCACCAGGGTCTCTGCCGACCCTGTCCTAAAAAAGACCCCTGGTGCTGGGTCTGATGTTGCTGTCGTTGTGGAGCTTGAGGGTGGGTCCTCGTCGAGGTACTGGCAGACCCTCGTGATCGAATGTATGGAGACTTTGAGCCTGACGGTGTGGGGGCACTCTGAGGGCGCATGATCCCCACCGTTTTGGCTTGCTCGTCAAACTCTTTGACTCTCTTCGAGAGGTCCTTCCCAAAGAGCTGACGGGGCGGGGGCGGCGGCGGTGGTTTGCACACTCCTGCAAACTTTGGATTGAGCGCTGGGCGGATGCTGGTTTTGCGAAACCCGTTAATTTCGTGCTGGGTCGCGCACAGGAGGGCCAGGGCATCTCCCTGGTCCAAATTCAATTCGTCCCCGTCCACCGACCGCACAAAGGCGGTAATACCGGCCGTGAGGAGCTTCAGGATCCGCTGCAGTTTTACCTCCTGTTGACGGATAGCCGCACTGATGTTGCCCCATATCGGCGTATTGACCACAGGCACGTTGAGGGAGTTGCAATTGGATGGAGCCTTGTGACGGCTCATTGCCTGGATGAGGACTTCTTCCTGCTGCTCCAGGCTGATAGTAGATGTTTGTGAAGACGCCCTGTGCCTGTTGCTGCCCTGCTGTTGTTGACGTTGAAGCAGGAGCTCCAGCAGCCGCTCCATACGGTCAATACGCCCTTCACCCTGAACACTCAGGTGGTCGGAGTCCTCCGGCTCTGAAAAGAAAACCGGGCTCCTGTCATCGGCCCGCACCTCGTCGAGGCCCTGCCGGTGCCGGTAGTTGTCGCTAACAGCCGCCGAGGCGAACTGCGCGATTCCTGCGCGGGCGTGTTCAACCGCCTCCGTTTAGCGGGAGCTGAAGCCGCTGCCACTAAGGGCACTTGCGGCGAGGTGTCGGCACCAGCCGAAGCATGGCTGCCTGGGGCCCGCGCAGTCTTGCCGGCTGCCCACATCGTGGACGTTGCCGACGCATGGTCTCGCCCACCCATCCATGGGGGGCTCGGCGACCGTGACGAGACCCGACTTGACCGACCCGTCCCGGCGTCGAGAGTCGGGGCGTGCCGGCTGGACCTCACAGCCGCCCCGGGTCTTTCCCTGGAACCTGACCGCTCCTCCGTGTCAGGCAATGCCTTAGCCCTGGTAGGGTTAGGCTTCTGGGCTCCTGCCCTTCCCCTTCTCGGAGTGGAACAGGCCGTGCAGCCGCACGCACCCAGCTCGAGGTCGCCAGCGAGCCCGCTGACGACCTGACTGCCATGGCAGGTCTCCCTGCTCTGGCGGCACACCACACTCCTCCTCGTCGAACTCCTCCGAGCTGTGGTGTGCTGGCGGATCTGGACCTGTAAACACAGGGCTTACCCACATCTCCGCCTGAGTCCCGGCCTGCGATGCAGGTACTGCCGATGGTAAAGGCCCCGGAACTGTTGACCGGCGAACTCGTCCTGACGTCCTCCGGCCCTTGGAACTCCCATCCATGTCCTTGCTGCAAGACAAAACCAACAACAAGGACCACCAACTAAAGGTAGAATACTTACCTCCGTGGCCCCTTCTGAAGGGCTGGCGAGGAGCGCGCTCCACCGCCAGCCGTCGCAGCAACGCGGTACGACGATATGTCGAGCATGCGCGCCGGCGGGCTCTTCACGAAGTCACTCACGTGACTCCGAAATGAAATTCCAGAGACTCACCACTCTCTGTGTAAAGAATGTTTTCCTCATTTCGGTCCTAAAGGAATTCCCCCTTATCCTTAGACTGTGACCCCTTGTTCTGGACTCCCCCAACATCGGGAACAATCTTCCAGCATCTAGCTTGCCCAACCCCTTAAGAATTTTGTAGGTTTCTATAAGATCCCCCCTCAATCTTCTAAATTCCATCGAGTACAAACCGAGTCTATCCAATCTTTCCTCATATGAAAGTCCTGACATCCCAGGAATCAGTCTGGTGAATCTTCTCTGTACCCCCTCTATGGCAAGGATGTCTTTCCTCAGATTTGGAGACCAAAACTGTACGCAGTACTCCAGGTGTGGCCTCACCAAAACCCTGTACAACTGCAGTAGAACCTCCCTGCTCCTATACTCAAATCCTTTCGCTATGAATGCTAACATACCATTTGCTTTCTTCACTGCCTGCTGCACCTGCATGCCTACTTTCAATGACTGGTGTACCATGACACCCAGGTCTCGTTGCATCTCCCCCTTACCTAATCTGCCACCATTCAGATAATAGTCTACCCTCATGTTTTTGCCACCAAAGTGGATAACCTCACATTTATCCACATTGTACTGCATCTGCCATGCATCTGCCCATTCACTCAGCCTATCCAAATCACCCTGCAGCCTCCAAGCATCCTCCTCACACCTAACTATACCCCCCAGCTTGGTATCATCTGCAAATTTGGAGATGTTGCATTGAATTCCCTCGTCCAAATCATTAATATATATTGTAAATAGCTGGGGTCCCAGCACTGAGCCTTGCGGCACCCCACTAGTCACTGCCTGCCATTCTGAAAAGGACCCGTTTACTCCTACCCTTTGCCTCCTGTCTGCTAGCCAGTTCTCTATCCACATCAATACTGAACCCCCAATACCGTGTGCTTTAAGTTTGTGTGCTAATCTCTTATGCGGGACCTTGTCGAAAGCCTTCTGAAAGTCTAGATATAACACATCCACTGGTTCTCCCTTATCCACTCTACTAGTTACATCCTCGAAAAATTCTATCAGATTTGTCAGACATGATTTACCTTTCGTAAATCCATGCTGACTTTGTCCAATGATTTCACCACTTTCCAAATGCGCTGCTATCCCATCTTTAATAACTGACTCTAGCAGTTTCCCCACTACCGATGTTAGACTAACTGGTCTGTGATTCCCCGCTTTCTCTCTCCCTCCTTTTTTAAAAGTGACAAATAACATATTGGATGATACATCAGATTTTGTTAATGGCTTTACACAAAGTATGCAAGAGAGGTGAATATGGATCATAAAGACACCACCGTGTAGGAAAGATGAGTGAAGCAGGCAGTAGAAAGATGGTAAGCTCTCACAAACCCATTTTAAATAAATGGAACAAAGTTTATCTTTTTCAGAGATGTTCAGCAAATTATTTTTATTGGGTATGAGGATCTGCTGATGTCAGTTTACTCCACCTCTCCTCCAGCTGTCTCCCCCTTACCACAATCAATCTGAAGAAGGGTCCTAACCAAAGATCATAGAGTCCTGACGCAAAACATACCCTGTCCATGTTTTCCAGAGGTGCTGTACCCGCTGAGTTAATGCTCCAATGGTTCTTTGTTGTCACAAGTGCACTTCGCAGTGAAATTCCTTTCGCACAGATCACACATGCACGAGCCGCCATATTTTGGCACCATTTACAGAAAGATCACTTCTTCTTCTGTCCTGTGTCTTTTAGACCTGCAGCTCCATTCAGGCGAGCCAGGCCAACGTGTCATCGTCGGTCAATCAGACCTCGTTCACCATTCGGTGGCCGGTGTTTGGGGCAACTGGTGACTATGTGCTCCACTGTGTAAAAAAGTCCATGCGCTCGCTGTACTGGTGCGGCTCCCGATCCAGGTAAGCCCCAGATCTGACGCAGATTGCAGGCAGAGTTCTCTCTCTGATCAGAGATAGTTTCCATCAGAGATAGTTGCGTCGCCCTTGACTGGCTCGGCCCGCGAAACTCGCTCGATTGTCTTTGTGTCCCGGTGGCGCCGGCCTCCTGTAGCCGATCTTGAAGGTGCAGGAGACATTACTCCGGCCCCTCTTCCACCAGCCCACTCCGCACCTCCATCGTCACCAGCAGCTCACTCCTCCCCGGCTCTCCGGTCTTCGGGGCCGAGCTCGGCAGCTTCTGATCTTCCCCCCTCTACCCTGCAGGTCGCGGCCCACCGGGTCTTCCAAGTTACTCCATCACTTTGTGTCTTAGATCATTTACATAATTTCATCTAAATGCAAATTGCTGTTTTTATAAAGAAGTGTAGAAAGATCCAAGGTGGACAAAAATGCTGGAGAAACTCAGCCGGTGAGGCAGTATCTGTGGAGCGAAGGAAATAGGCAACGTTTGGGTTTCGGCCCGAAACGTTGCCTATTTCCTTCGCTCCATAGGTGCTGCCGTACCCGCTGAGTTTCTCCAGTGCTTTTGTCTACCTTTGATTTTCCAGCAGCTGCAGTTCCTTAAACATGTAGAAACAATACAATACAATACAATACCATTTATTGTCATTTGAAACCTCATTGAGGTTCAAACGAAATTTTGTTTCTGCAGTCATACAAACAAAAAAAGAACCAAGACACAACACATTTTACACAAACATCCATCACAGTGAATATCCTCCTCACTGTGATGGAAGGCAAAGTCGTATCTCTCCCCTGCACTCCCCATTCTTCTCCCGGTCAGAGTCAAAGCCCCCAGCGTGTGATAGTGTATGTCCCGCGGCCATTCATGCCGCGCCGGACGATACAAGGCCCCGCTCCGGGTCTTGATGTTGGAGCCCCCGGCGGGCCCTAGCAAGTCCCATGGCCATTAAAGCCGCGCCGGGCGATGTCAGGCCCCGCTCCAGATCATCTTCAATCCCGCAACTCGGGCGGGAGAAGTTACCGCCGCGGGAGCTCCGAAAAGCGGTCTCCCACCAGGGACCCGCGAGCTCCCGGTGTTACCGTCCACCGGCCTGCAGCTGGAGCCTCCGAATCTCCGGGGTCGGGCAGCAGCAGCGCGCCGCCACAGCTCCTCCCGTTCCCAACTCGGCCAGCTCCACGATGGTTATTAAGTCCGCAGCTCCGCGACTGGAGCCCCAGGTCTGGTTGGAGGCCGCTCCACGGTGCTAGGCCCCAACAGCAACGGAGACCCGACAGAGAAAAGGTCGGGTCCTCCGTACAGGGAAAAGATTTAAAAGGTTTCCCCACCCCGCCCCCCACCCCGCCCCCCCACCCCCCACACATATCCAACTAAAAAAAACACTAACTAACAACACTCAACCGAGACAAAAAATAAAAAAAAGACAGACGGACTGCAGAGGCCGCTGCGACCAGAGTCGCGCCGCCCACCAAACATCCAGCTAGGGAGGAGGCCATCCTTCTCCGACTTTCAAAGGAATGGTTTAAGTAGTCTCACTCTTCGCATTCCCCACAGTGTAAAAACCTTTAACTCCTCAGTTAACAGGACAAACCTACAATGTTGTTCTGATTTTCAAGCTAGTACAGGGACCAGCTGGAAGAGACACAATCAGACCAGATAGGTTGAGAAGTTATGAATACATTTGGGATTAGTTTAATTTAATTTAGAGATACAGCGCGGAAACAGGCGCTTTGGCTCACCAAGTCCACGCTGACCAGCGATCCCGCACACTAACACTATCCTACACACCCGAGGGACAATTTACAATTTGACCAAGCCAATTAACCAACAAACCAGTCCGTCTTTGGAGTGTGGGAGGAAACCGGAGCAGCCGGAGAAAACCCACGCGGGTCACAGGTAGAATGTACAAAGTCTGCACAGACAAGCACCTGTTGTCAGCATCAAACTCGGGTGTCTGGCGCTGTAAGGCAGCAACACTACCGCTACGCCATCATGTCGCCGGATCTGTAACTTCACGCAATCAATTAATCAATGGTTCTTTATTTTCACATGTACGTACGTACAGTGGAATTATTTTTATTTTTTGCGTTCAATTTTTGGTAAAGTATTGCCATACCTAACCACAATCCCCAATTAGTATAAAGAGGTCGGCACACTGGTGCAGCTGGTAGAGCTGATGATTCACAATGCCAGAGACCCAGTTTCAATCCTGACCTCGGTATGGACTTTTTATATTCTTCACTTTGATCACGCGGGTTTCTTCCGGGTGCTCCCGGGTTTGTAGGTCAATTGACCTCAGTAAATTGTACCTTGTATTTCGGGAGTGGATATGAAAGTGAGATAACATCGAACCAGCACGAACCAGTGATCGGCAGTCGTCCTAGGCTCAATGGGCCGAAGGGCCTGTTACCATGCTGTATATTTCAATTCAATCAATAAGCAACAGCACAGGTTCGAAAAGCAAGGGGATTATGCTAAATCTTCATGAATCATTGCTTAGGCCACAGCTTGGCATCCTGTAAAACGAGAGTACATTTTGGAAATTGTATTGAGGATTTGAAGGAGGTTCAGTGGAGCTTAATTAGAATAACACCAGGGATCTGGAGTTTCAGTCATAAAAAAACAGGGATTGTTCTTCTTCAAACACAAATTTGCAGAGCTCTGGGGAAAGGATTGAGACTTTCAAAGATCAGCTCAGCCTTAGGGAACAGTGGGATGAATTGTTAAAGAAGGAACTGCAGATGCTGGAGAATCGAGGGTTACACAAAAAGCTGGAGAAACTCAGCGGGTGCAGCAGCATCTAAGGAGTGAAGGAGATAGGCGACGTTTCGGGTCGAGACCCTTCTTCAGACTGGTCAGGGATCAGGGAAACGAGAGATATAAACAGTGATATGGAGAGATAAAGCAAGAACAATGAGTGAAAGATATGCAAAAAAGTATTGGTGATAAGGAAAGCAGGCCATTGTAAGCTGTTTCTGGTGTGAAAATGAGAAGCTAGTGCGACTTGGGGGGGGGGGGGGGGAGATGGAGAAGGAATGTCAGGGCCCGAGGGCTGAGGGAGAGGTGGGGGGGGTGGGGGGAAAGGAGCAGTCTGGGTTAACAGAATTGAGAAAATTCAATGTTTAAGCCCAGAGGATGCAGACTCCCCAAGCGGAATATGAGATGTTGTTCCTCAAACTTGCGGTGTTGTTCACTCTGGCCATGGAGGAGGCCCAGGACCGAGAGGTCGGATACGGAGTGGGAGGGGGAGTTGAAGTGCTGAGCCACCGGGAGGTCGGGTTGGTTATTGCGGACCGAGCGGAGGTGTTCGGCGAAACGATCGCCTAGTCTCCGCTTGGTCTCACCGATGTAGATTAGCTGGCATCTGGAGCAACGGATGCAGTATGCTCCTCCTGCTCCTGCTCCACTCCTTCCCCGGGCACTTTCCCTTGCAACCGCAAGAGATGCTACACTTGTTCCTTCACCTCCCCCATCCACTCCTTTCAGGGACCCAAGCAGTCATTCCAAGTCCGACAGAGGTTCACCTGCACCTCCTCCAACCTCGTCTACTGCATCCGTTGCTCCAGATGCCAGCTAATCTACATCGGTGAGACCAAGCGGAGACTAGGCGATCGTTTCGCCGAACACCTCCGCTCGGTCCGCAATAACCAACCCGACCTCCCGGTGGCTCAGCACTTCAACTCCCCCTCCCACTCCGTATCCGACCTCTCGGTCCTGGGCCTCCTCCATGGCCAGAGTGAACAACACCGCAAGTTTGAGGAACAACATCTCATATTCCGCTTGGGGAGTCTGCATCCTCTGGGCTTAAACATTGAATTTTCTCAATTCTGTTAACCCAGACTGCTCCTTTCCCCCCACCCCCCCACCTCTCCCTCAGCCCTCGGGCCCTGACATTCCTTCTCCATCCCCCCCCCCCCCCCAAGTCGCACTAGCTTCTCATTTTCACACCAGAAACAGCTTACAATGGCCTGCTTTCCTTATCACCAATACTTTTTTGCATATCTTTCACTCATTGTTCTTGCTTTATCTCTCCATATCACTGTTTATATCTCTCGTTTCCCTGATCCCTGACTAGTCTGAAGAAGGGTCTCGACCCGAAACGTCGCCTATCTCCTTCACTCCTTAGATGCTGCTGCACCCGCTGAGTTTCTCCAGCTTTTTGTGTAACCCAGTGGGATGAATTGCCTTTTATGTGAAGAACCAGTCGATGATTTTGATAATAAGACTAGATGGCTTTTTAATATAGAATATTTCAGGAACTCAGAGGAAATAGAACAAACGTGAGAAGATAAGGCAATTGAAAATTAAATTTGAGATTCATTAAAACATTTGGGATGGGGTGGATCAAATATAGACAAAGGAAGTTTAAAAAAAATACACGATGGAATAAAAAAAACTGTGACCTTGAGCTTCTCATCTCTCAGCTGTGACAGCATGTGTCTGACCTATTGACTACAATCCCACAGAGACACATTGGATTCTCCTAACAAGGCAGAGGAAATAATGAATGTGAGTTTGAGTGGAGAAATAGATCTTGGCTTTCATTATTTCTGCATTGGTTTTGTTATATTTTATCTATTATACATTTAGGATTCATGTCGTAAATAGATTGATATACCCAGACTGCTTTATCAATTCACTGTTCTGCGTCTTCATGTTTTGTATAACACAGAATGCCAAGCAGTTTAAAGCTATTGAACAGAGATTGTCTGGTTTAACGAATCAATACAACTTGGGCTGTTTAATTTTCCAGTCATTACTGCTGGAGTGGTTCACGTCAGTCATCATCCTTACTCTCAATTCTTCTTGGAAAAATTGGGGGCCAGATTTTCAGGTGAATTTTGCTGATGAATTGGGACGGTCAGTGTGCAGAAAATTAAGCAGAAGTTGTTTGTGCTAACTCCAAGTCATAGAAACAGAGAAAGAAAGGTGCAGGAGTAGGCTATTCGGCCCTTCAAGCCAGCACCGCCATTCAATATGATCATGTCTGATCTTCTAAAATCATTACCCCATTCCTGCTTTTCCCCCATATCCCTTAATTACTTTAGCCGTAAGAGCTAAATCTAATTCTCTCTTGAAAACTACCAGTGAATTGGCCTCCACTCCCTTCTGTGGCAGAGAACTCTCTGGGTGAAGAGGTTTTTCCTCATCGCAGTCCAGAATGGCCAACCTCTTATGCTTAATCTGTGAGCCCTGGTTCTGGACTCCCCCAACATCGGGAATTTTTTTCCTGCATCTAACCTGTACAATCCTTTAAGAATTTTATATGTTTCTATTTGATTACCTCTCATCCTTCTTAATCCCTGTGAATACAAGCCCAGTTGACCCATTCTATCATCATATGTCAGTCCCGCCATCCAGGGAATTAACCTGGTGAATCTACGCTGCACTCCCTCAATAGCAATAATGTCCTTCCTCAAATCGGGAGACCAAAATTGCGCACAATACTCCAGTTGCGGTCTCACCAGGGCCATGTACAACTGCAGTAGGACCTCCCTGCTCCTAAACACAAATCCTCTTGCAATGAAGGCCAACATGCCATTAGTTACCAAATGGGCCTCCGAGGGTTTCCTGCTGGTTCAGGAAAACCCCAGGCCAGAAATTATGAACTACATAAGCAACAAATTACAGACGGCCAAACCATGGTAATATGGGAAGACCATGTCACTGCGGAAGAGGTAGGTGTGGTATTATGATTTACAGGGGAGGAAAAGGGTTTTAAATTGCCTCTCTGCTTAATATAATTAGTCACAAAGCAATCAGTCATATTGATAAATAGTTCAGATTGAAATTTTAATGCTAAAATATCCATATTGAGCAAATGGTACCACCCACTATATTGGCACATTACATTAATGCAAAGATAGATGCAAAAAGCTGGAGTAACTCAGAGGGTCAGGCAGCATCTCTGGAGAGAAGGAATGGGTGACGTTTCGTGTCGAGACACATCAATACAATCTCATCAAAATACTGTACCTTCAGTGTTAGTGTAGAAACAAGGAACTGCAGCTGTTGGTTTACCAAGGAAAGACGCAAAATGCTGGAGTAACTCAGTGGGCCAGGCAGCATCCCTGGAGAAAATGGACAATGATGCTTTGGGTTGGGACCCTTCTTCAGACTTCGGTGTTACTTTGAAATATTTCCTATAATAAGAATAGGAAGAGGTCACAGAGCAGGACAGATTGTAGCAGGACTGTCTAGGAGAACCAAAGGGACTGTATTCCTCTCCTGGTATTAGACATTCCTCCTGGGGCACCCTCCCGCAGGATCTCAGTGTCACTTACTAGACCTCAGTGCCCTTTCCCTAGTTTCCCTGTACCATAATGCTCCTGTCCCACTTAGGAAACCTGAACGGAAACATCTGGAGACTTTGCGCCCCACCCAAGGTTTCTGTGCGGTTTCCGGAGTTTTTTGTCCTCCGGCAACCACCTTCAACTAGCATCGCAACCGGCTTTGACTAAAAAATTACCGATTTTTAAAATAGAAACCACTTTCGACCATTAGGGAAACTGACAAAAACTGCCGGGAACCGCACGGAAACCTTGGGTGGGGCGCAAAGTCTCCAGAGGTTTCCGTTCAGGTTTCCTAAGTGGGGACAGGGGCATTACGTGTCAGCCAGAAACTGCATACATTCAATGGGGCAGTACTGTGGCACAGCGGTAGAGTTGCTGCCTTGCAGCACCAGAGACCCGGGTTTCCAACCTAACTATGGGTGTTGTCTGTACAGTGTTTGTGCTTTTTTCCTGTGGGTTTTCTCTGGGTTCTCTGGGTGCTCCAGTTTATTCCAACACTCTAAAGACGTGCAGGTTTGTAGGTTTATTGGCTTTGGTAAAATTGTAAATTGTCCCTCATGTGTAGGATAGTGCTTGTGAATGGGGTGATCGCTGGTCGTCATGGACTCAGTCGGCCGAAGGGCCTGTTTCCGCACTGCATCTCAAAAGTCTAAAGTAAAGTAAAGAAAGGGGATGTGTGGAGTCTACGTAAAGTGATCCCCAGCAATAAATAAAGTTCAAGAGGAACTCTGCTGGTCAGGCAGCATTTGTGGAGAGAAATAGACAGGCGACATTTCAGGTGAATTTCACTACTGAAAGTAACAACGTCACAGCGACCAAAACATCCCTTATTTCAAACTCAAGTTCAAGTTCGCATTTATTGTCACTTAACCAATACAGTAAAATTTTAGTTAACATACTGCCATACTCAGTGAAAAGAACACAATACACACATAAAATAAAATGTAACATAAACATCCACCGCAGTGGAATCAACATTCCTCATTGTGATGGAAGGCAATAAAGTTCAGTTATCTTCCTCCTTTGTTCACCCGTGGTCGGGGCCTTTGAATCCTCCGCATTTTGCCGCTACAGTCGGTCTGATGGTTAGGCCCTCTCGTCGGGATGATCGAAACTCTGAAGTCGGGACGATCGGAACACTCCGCGGCATGGAGTTCCCGCGTCGGCCGCTCCTTGCTGGAGCCCGTGGCTTCACGGTGTTAAAGGTCCACAGGCCCCACGGTCGGAGCACTTCCACAGTGATCCTCGGCAAAGGATCACAGCTCCACGATGTTAAAGTCCGCGCCGAGCCTGCGGCTTGAAGCTCCAGGCCGCACCACTCCAGTTGTTAGGCTGCGGGGGTGAGGAGATGAGACACAGAGAAAGTCGCATCTCCATCCAGGTAAGTGACTGAAAAAAAGTTCCCCTCCCCCTCCCCCCACATACACTAACCAGGAAACATTGAAACGCACATTAAAATAATAAAAACAGAGAAGGGACGTGGCAGACTGCTGGCGAGGCAGCGATTGCTGGCGCCACCCGGTGGTTGGAACTGCATGATAGAATCAAGAAGCCCCAGAGTGAAACAGTTTTACAGCACGGTTTGCATTGGCATTGTATAGAGCACGTTAAATATTTGGCAATATTTCAAAGCATTTGGTTTAGAATGCTGGCCAAATTTAACGTTCATGCTTTAATTGCTTTATTGCTATAAATCAGTTGGAGAAAACTGGGTGGTGAAAGAGTTTAATTGCCGGTTTCTTAACTTTAGAATCTGGGTTCAAATCCAGGCCATCTGTATATGATGAAAGCTATCTCTGCCTACGATCTGTGTGTCAGATCTGTTTGGTCAAAATCTAGATCCTACTGGAAGTGAGCCTATAACTGACACAAGGCTGCCCTCAACCCTGAAGAAAGGTCTCGACCCGAAACGTCGCCTATCTCCTTCGCTCCTTAGATGCTGCTGCACCCTCTACAGCCTTTTGTGTACCCTCAACTCAGTCCAGTTTACCACTGTCTTCATTCAGGGAAACCAGACATGAAGGAAGTGGTGCAGAAGCCAATAGTGAGCCTCACATCCAGGGTCAAAAGACAATTGGTCATTTGCTGAAAGAGGTGGGTGATATTTGACTTTTGACATGGAATCAATGACAGATAGATGCAGCCACAAAGTGCTGAGTAACACAACAGGTTAGGCAGCATATCTGGAAGACATGAATAGGTGTCATTTCAGCTTGAAGTCTTTCTTCACACTGATGCTAGATGGAAATGAGATAAGGAGAGAAGAGATGTGAAACGTGAAGCCAGAGGAAGGGATAGTGGAAGGGGGGTGAAGGAATGGTAAAGGAGGGCGGAATTGTGGAAAAATGGGCGTGCGTTCAGGTAGGGAACTGGAAAGGGGGGGGGGGGGGAGGGTTGAGGAGGAAGAGGTTTGTTGGTTAATTACCTAACATTAGAGAATTCAGTGTTCATACCATTGGGTTGGTAGCCGACAACCCGACGGTATGAAAATACAATTTTATGTCAAGTGAGTTTGTACTTTTTACGATAAGGAGAAGAGAGGCTTTGGAGATATTCTTACCTCATTTGTCCCATTCAAGACATTTCTGTCATGTGGATACAGGAATAGGACCGATATCCATATAATAATAATAATTAAAAAAAAAAAAAAAATAATAATAATAATAATAACACACTTTTTTGTCATTGTAAATACATATAACGAAATCTCAGGCGCACTGCCCGAGCGGTGATCCAACGTATCAGATAAATAATAATGAATAACAAAAACTGCAAGAAAACGTCAAGTCGTCATAATGTGCAATATGCATTGTTTCACAGTATAGTGTTGTGGCAGTACAAAATATAGGCTGTGGGGGCTGTGTGTTCAGTGCAGAGTTCAGGGTAGAAACTGTTTGTTAACCTTGAGGTTTGTGATTCGATGGACCTGTAATGGTTTCCTGAGGGCAGAAGGGCAAACAAGTAATGTGCGATACCTGGTCCTGAATGGAATGGTTCTAGGGTGGCAATCCCGCTTCTGAAATAGGAGTGTAGAGTCGGGCTCCCTTCAGATTCACATTAATTTATTGTCACATGCACCAAGGTGTAATGGAATTCCTACGATAATATAATAAATACAACAATATAACAAGACAAATGCAAAACAACAGAATGGTGCAAAAAGTTTATTGCAACTGTCCTTCATAGCAAAAGGATTTGAGTATAGGAGCAGGGAGGTTCTACTTCAGTTGTACAGGGTCTTGGTGAGACCACACCTGGAGTATTGCGTACAGTTCTGGTCTCCAAATCTGAGGAAGGACATTATTGCCATAGAGGGAGTGCAGAGAAGGTTCACCAGACTGATTCCTGGGATGCCAGGACTGTCATATGAACAAAGACTGCATAGACTTGGTTTATACTCTCTAGAATTTAGGAGATTGAGAGGGGATCTTATAGAAACTTACAAAATTCTTAATGGGTTGGACAGGCTAGATGCAGGAAGATTGTTCCCGATGTTGGGGAGGTCCAGGACAAGGGGTCACAGCTTAAGGATAAGGGGGAAATCCTTTAGGACCGAGATGAGGACTTTTTTCATACAGAGAGTGGTGGGTCTCTGGAACACTCTGCCACAGAGGGTAGTTGAGGCCAGTTCATTGGCTATATTTAAGAGGGAGTTAGATGTGGCCCTTGTGGCTAAGGGGATCAGAGGGTATGGAGAGAAGGCAGGTACGGGATACTGAGTTGGATGATCAGCCATGATCATATTGAATGGCGGTGCAGGCTCGAAGGGCCGAATGGCCTACTCCTGCACCTAATTTCTATGTTTCTATGTTTCTATGTCCTCTGGCATCCATGTGACTGAATTGTGCCTCCAGCTTATTTAATGCTTCTCACTTGGTATCCCTGAGAGCCTTGAGGAGATCATATTTTTGTACAGAACAGGGTCATTCTTCCTGAAAGCCGAGAACCTGGACACTGTCGTCCTGCTTAGTTTCACATCCTCTCGTTATCATCTTTCCCACAGCCAACAATGGACCATTGTGGGCTCCACCTCTCCGTGATCATCGTTGCTGGCTTTGATTTGTTCTTTTTCATACCTTCCTTTGATTTGTTCTTTGTATCTTTTCATACCTCTCGATCCCGTCTCCCTTTGATAAAACCAGGCAATCGATAGGTGGATACCGGTGAGGGGGGTTCGATTGAAAGATCGGTGGACAAAGGGCAGAGATGAAAAGGAGTCAAAAGGGTTTAGATAAGGAGGGAAGAGTGAAATATAAAGTCAGAGGGAGGGATATAGATGGGACGGGATGGGTGGGGAAAGGGGGTGGGATAGTCGGAGAAATGGGTACTCACCAGCGTTGGGGTGGGCACAGGGATAGAAACTGAAGATAGATACAAAATGCTGGAGTAACTCAGCAGATTAGGCAGCATTGCTTGAGAAGGGGAACAGATGATGTTTTGGATCGAGACCCTTCTTCAGACTGATGTCACCTTTTCCTTTTGTCCAGAGATGCTGCCTGACCCGCTGAGTTACTCCAGCATTTTGTGTCTATTAGCAGAGAAAGAATCCCCCCGTTCATCGGAGATTCGGTATGTTAAAGAGGGTTCTCTTGAACGTCTACAGTCGAGAGCAGACTGACTAGTTGCATCGTGGCCTGGTTCGGCAACTTGAACTTCCAGGAGCGGAAAAGTCTGCAAAATGTTGTGACCACTGCCCAGTTCATCACCGGCTCTGACCTCCCCACCATCGAAGGGATCTATTGAAGTCGCTGCCTCAAAAAGGCAGCCAACATCATCAAAGACCCACACCATCCTGGCCACACAATCATTTCACCATTGCCATTGGGAAGAAATATTGGAGCCTGAAAACTGTAACGTCCAGGTTCAGGAACAGCTTCTTCCCTACAGCCATCAGGCTATTTTACTTCGGAGTCACGTGAGTGACTTCGTGAAGACCCCGCCAGGCACGCATGCGCGACATATCGTCGACCGCATGCGAGCGGCAGGCAGGGAGGAGCGTTGCTGCTCTACTGCTGGGACCTGCGGGTAAGTAAAACACTAACCTGCGGTCTTTTTCTTCTAGGTGGCCCTGTCGCAGGGTCTCGAGGCCGCCTCGGATCTGACTGCTGCGGCAGTCAGCGGCGGCTCCAATAGTTGGAGTCGGGAAGCCCGTTGACCCAGGAGGGTCCGGGCTCACACAATCGCCGGCGGAGGACGGTAGAGGCAGCCCGACTCCACACCGCAGCCCGCGGGGGACGCCGCATGCTGGCGGCACGAAAAGGAATGGGGCTTGCCGGCTCGCCGTCTCAAGTTCGCGACGGCAGCGCGGCAGCCCCGACTCTACACCACAGCCCGCGGGGAACACCGCGGGCTGGCAGTGTACATGTAGAAGTGGGGCTTGCAGGCTCGCCGTTCAAAGTAGGAACGGTAGAGCGGCAGCCCCGACTCTACACTGCAGCCGCGGGGGATACTGCGGGCTGGCGGTGTGCATGCAGGAGTCGGGCTTGCAGGCTCGCCGTCAGAAGTTTCAACGGCGGAGCGGCAGCCCCGACTCTACACCACAGCCCGCGGGGGTGATACTGCGGGCTGACGGTGTGCATGTGGAGTAGGGCTTGCTGTGCTTGCCATGGGCAGCAGACCGACTCTACGCCGCAGCCTGCAGGGGTTCTGCGGGTTGCTGGCATTCAGGGAGAAGCAGGCTTGCAAGCAAAGGCAGCCTGACTCCACACTGCAACTGCAGGGATTCTGTGGCCTGGCTACATTAAAGTGCCCTGCTACTCTAGGGCAAGAAGTTCAGACTGCCAACATATAAAAGTTGTTAAAACATGAGAGGCTGGTCACCATACTTCTTCAAGACCCTCAGGTAAGATACTAACTTTGAATAGCTAAGCGTCTGTATTAGAGTTTGCTTACAGAGGGATGGAGACCAGAATGAAGGCAGCGAAGCAGGTCTTAAAGGGCCGTGCGACTTCAGATGGGAGTCAGCGGCCACCATTCCAGAAGAACGCGGAGGTCGGGGAGCCCTGCGCAGCCAGGACCCGTCTCTCCACCACGGCTGACCATGGGGCCACAAAATGGTGGAGCACCGCGTGGGAGCAGGGTAGGCAAGACCTGGACTCCCTACCACTCTCACCTATGCATAGTGACTGTGGGGCAAAGGTGCATAAACATGTGACCCGCTCGGCGGCTCGTTTTGTCTCTCCTACTATGCAGGTATCAGAGATGGGGAGAGCTGCGCACAGGTCATGCCCCGCTGCAGTAGGAGGCATCGACATACCGCCGGTGGTAACCTGCTAGACTGCAGGCCGGTGATGGACCTGCTGGAAATCGGGGAGCCCTGCAGGAGCAGGAGGTACCGGTGTTCCACCGGAACAGGCTGCCGGAGCGCAGACCGGTGGCAGCAGTTTACGGCTAGGCAACCCCATTGCTACGGGTAAAGCCGGCTATGCGCCCTCATGGACCCGTGTGGTTAAGGGTGACGGCAAGCCTGCACGGACAGCGGAGCCGGTATTGGGGATCGGTACCGATCCTTCCCTCTGCCTTCCCACCAGGCAGAGGTGCCGCTTAGGTACAAACGACGGCGGACTGGCGGTATGTCCGTGCAGGAGTCGTACAGCCTGCGGGAGCAGGAGGTACCGGCACTGCACCGGATCAGGCTGCCGGAGCGCAGACCGGTGGCAGCAGAATACGGTTAGGCAATCCCGTTGCTGCGGGTAAAGCCAGCCAAGCGCCGTCACAGACCCCTGGGGGTGAGGGTGACGGTGTGCCTGCACGGACCACGGAGCCGGTATTGGGGACCGGTTCCGACTCCTTTCCTCTGCCTGCTCGTCAGGTAGAGAGGCCGCTAAGGTCCGAGGGATGCCGGGCTAGCGGGTTGTCCGTGCGGAAGTCGTTCAGCCCCGCAGGAGCGGGTGCTGACGAGTACCTGTCAGCCACTTCGTTGAGGTGTGACCTACTGGCAGAAGCCCCAGCGACTCATCAGGGCCTGGGGAAGTCGACCTGTTGTCCGTGTGTAGCGGCAGCGGTCGCATGGCTAGGATGGAGCTAATGGTGGAGCAACTATATCAGCAGGACCTGGGTCGGCAAGAGCAGGTGTCTCAGCGGTCTGGGAGTTCGGATCATGACCACCTCCTTCAATCTCACCTTCGTCCATCGGGAGTGCTAGCATTCAACAGATGGCCGATTTGACAAAAAAGCGGCAGCAGAAGAGCCCACTGCTCTCGATCCAGAAGAAGAAGTTGGAGGTGTCGAAAATCCGAAACCTGTTTTCAGGGGAACCGCTGCACTCTACATTGGCAGTAAGTATTAATTTCTTGACGACACACCAGTTCCTAGACCAGGTGCTTTCAGAAACCATGGAGAAGTACAAGGATCCTGGAAACTGTGTTACCCTGAACGTCCCGAGGGTCGACTCAGCCATCTGAGGGAACATCATATCCAATGCGAGGGAACAAGAGATGAAGAGGCAGAAAATTCTGAAGCTATTGGCGTCGGGCATCACGGCGCTCATCAGGACCCTCGATGGGGCAGGTGCATCCGCAGAGCAGCAGGATGCTCTAGCCCTCCTGTGTAGCACACTTCGGGAAACTGTTTTAGTCAGAGCTCCATCCGGCCCGACATTAACCCTGAATTCGCTGGGTTGGGTCGTACCTCCACCACACCTCCAAGACAGCTGTTTGGGGAGGACCTGCCCAAGCAGGTCAAAGATGAGGCCATCAAGAACACATCTGCACCAGCTCCCCAACAGCAGAAGCCTTGTTAGGGCAGAGCCAGCATAGACTACCTCACCACACACCAGCTGCAGGAACAAGGATTTACCGAGGCGATCGAGCAGCACCCAGCAAAGAAGGAATACTAGAAACCAGAACGTCAGGCTCGCCGGTAACCATGGAGGTAAGGGGGCCTGGTTCTCTTGGAAGTGCTGCATGCATAACCTCACAAGTAGGAGGAAGGTACATACATTCTGCGGCTCTGTTTGTCACTATCCAGGGAACAGAGCTATAGCCATAATAGATGCATGTAACAGCCTTGCTTGCGCCAGGGAACCAACTTTCGACATGCTGCTAAGCTATGGGTAAATTGGAGCTACATTCCAGCCACATAATTGGGTCGTTACGCTATCAAAGCTTGGGTGAATGAGCAACATCTCGGCATGTATAGCGAATGCTGGACAATTACGAGCTTAAGCAGCTGCCAATCAAAGCATAATTGAGGTACAACGGTGGATTAGCAATGGTTGTGATTGTTAAATCCCATCATTACATCAAACCTAGTAGTCGCGTTACAACCGACGCAAGCGCCAAGGGCTGGGGAACTACTGACACCATTCCAGGTGGGGCGGTAAATGGGATTGCATGAGTCTACTTTCTTCAATCACAAGGTATAAACTTTAGAAATGCTGGGAGCATGTCCAGGGCTGCACGTTAATGCACTAATCTGCAGCATACGTATGTTCGTCTTCAAAATAATACCACTGAGGAGGCATATTAAACCTTAATGGGTGGCGTCAAGTTAATATCTTGGGATGAATTGGAAACATTAATTTGGCTCTGGTGGATTGAAAGAATTCGGTTCAGCTATGTACCTTCTGGATAAGCTCAATATGGTGGCGGACACCAGGTCACAAGTATTAATAACGACATCAAGTAGATTGAACCTCCAAATATCTTCTAAAATTATAGCCTAATATGGAATACCAGATTTCGACCTCTTTGCGTCCAGATTGACCATTGGATACCAACATATGTCTTGAGAACTAGATCCTGGGGCAGTGGCGATGGACGCGTTTTCGCTACGTTGGGGGGAAATGCGGGGTTTCTATGTTTTCCCCATTCTGCTTCATCAGACAGGTGCTGCAGGATACGCAACCAGGTTCTGCAACATAAAGGACCATGGATGTCCAACAGCATCGTGCAGAGAGAGTCCAGTAGGAAGCAGTACCTCGCCTACATAAGAATATGGGAGGTTTCTGTAGTCGGACCTAGACCATCTACATATCTGCTATACTCTCCAAGGTGCTGGAATACTCATGGGTCGTCATTATGACGAGTCCCTCAGTTACAGTGCTGTATACAGTGCCAGGAGTGCATTGTCGTCCTATCGCTAGATTGGACTGGGATGAGGTAGTGTTGACCCTCCTCAGGAGCTGGTCGCCTATGATGGACTTACTCACCTTCAAAGTGCTTATGATAATGGCACTGAACACAGCTCAACAGGTTGGCTTTACAGGAATTAAACCTGGATAGAATGATCGGACCATGATCGGTAACTTCTTTATAGAAGAATTACTTACACTACACAGACCTGGGACTACACGTCTGCAAATGGGCATCAGATATATGGAGACGGGTCTGTTTCAGCCATGGTAACCCACGTCACAGGGTGATTGTGCAGACTATCTCCAGATGACACGAGGTGGTATTCGGTGCAGCAGGTAAGACACTAATATTTTAAATGTCATTCTATCAGGGCTGCATCCACATCAGTGGCAAGGACTATGGCGGTGTTCATGGATTTTGGCCTCGCAATAGCGAGCTGGGCCAGTGAATCTACACTTCAGCGGTTTTATAACTGATTTATAACCGCTCCCGCAACGTTGGCGGATTCAGTTTTAGGTGCTGTTCCCTAAACGTTTGTCCCCGAGTTCAGGGGGTTATTGTTGTATTAACAAATGTTATTATTTTTCAGCTTGTTCAAGTCTGAAATACGTTAACATACTTCCTCCATCAGAATTACGGCAGTGTGTGAGCATGGGCGTGGTCCAGGGCATGTAATCACAGAGCTTTGAAATCTTCACGAAGTCACTCACGTGACTCCGAAGTAAAATAGTAAGATTAAACAAGAACTTACCAGTTTGAAGTTTGATCTTTATTTTATGAGGAGTTGCGATGAGGGATTTCGTGCCCTCCGCTCCCAACCCTCTATTATATATTCAACTGGTATGGTCAAGTTTTAATCTTACTATCTTCGGTTTGTGATCTGTGATTCCACACTGCTGCTTTGAAGAATGTCGCGCATGCGTGCCTGGCGGGGTCTTCACGAAATCCCTCATCGCAACTCCTCATAAAATAAAGATCAAACTTCAAACTGGTAAGTTCTTGTTTAATCTTACTATTAAACACAACAACAAATAAGCTCCGAACTACAACAGACTATTATTAATATTGCACTATATTAGTTTATTTATTGAGTATGTGTGCATGTGTATATACACACACTGAACTTTTTTTCTCCAGTTATGTACTATGTTTACATATTCTGTTGTGCTGAAGCAAGCAAGAATATCATTGTCCCACATGGGACATATGACAATAAATACTCTTGACTCTTGATCCAAGCTTTCTGGTTGGGATAGACGCCAATTGTCTTTGTTGGATCACAGTCACCAATTCATTTCTTGATGACACAATGACAACTGTGGTATTCTCATTCAGGTTCGATGAAGTCGTCTTGAACATGTTCTAGTCTACCGGCGCAAAGCGGTCCTGAAGCAGCCCCCTCAGTCTCACAGACCACTGCTGTATCCTTCTCTTTGTTGGTGCCCGCAACACTTCAATCCCTATCAGTAAACTGGCAGGGGTTGCACGGACAGATGATCAGACTGCCTGAAGTGGGGGCGTGGGAAGGAGTGAGAGGCGTGCGCGTGCTCACCACCTTGTCTGAACTACTGGCTCTCCTGAGTGGATTGAAGGAAAGAACGGGTTATTTTTCCCAAGGTGAGGGTTGTCCTGTATTGTAATAGGTAGGTAGAGTTCTTTAACCGCACTTCCAACTTTATTAGAGGCGCAGCGGCAGAACTGTTGACACACCGTGCTGGACAAGTGGGCTTAATCCTGTCTATGGGGCTGTCTGTACGGAGTTTGCACGTTCTCACCGTGACTGTGTGGGTTTTTTCCAGGTGCTCCTGTTGCCGCCCACAATCCAAAGACGTACAGGTATGTAGGTTGTTTAAGAAAGAACAGCAGATGCTGGAAAAATCGAAGGTAGACAAAAATGCTGGAGAAATTCAGCAGGTGAGGCAGCATCTATGGAACGAAGGAATAGGTGATGTTTCGGGTCGAGACACTTCTTCAGACATCAGTTTTTTTTGTCTACCTTCCAGGTTTGTAGGTTAATTGGCTTCAGTAAGTTTCCAGTCATGTGTAGGATGCGAAAGTGGGATAACACAGATCAGGTGATCATTCGGTGCGGACTCGGTGGGTTGAAGGGCCTGTTTCCATGCTGTAACATTAAACTAAACTACAAACCTCTCTGTTCCACCAGCAAATGTTTTGTAAAGGTTAAAAAAAATGCAGCAGCAATAGAGTAATACAATACATGTAGATTGAGGAATGAAGCTCAGAATCTACCTCAGCTACAAGATAGACACAAAAAGGTTGATTAGGAAAAGGGGAGATGCAGCATGACCTGGGTGTCATGGTACACCAGTCATTGAAAGTAGGCATGCAGGTGCAGCAGGCAGTGTAGAAAGCGAATGGTATGTTAGCTTTCATAGCAAAAGGATTTGAGTATAGGAGCAGGGAGGTTCTACTTCAGTTGTACAGGGTCTTGGTGAGACCACACCTGGAGTATTGCGTACAGTTCTGGTCTCCAAATCTGAGGAAGGACATTATTGCCATGGAGGGAGTGCAGAGAAGGTTCACCAGATTGATTCCTGGGATGTCAGGACAGTCTTATGAAGAAAGACTGGATAGACTCGGCTTATACTCTCTAGAATTTAGGAGATTGAGAGGGGATCTTATAGAAACGTACAAAATTCTTAAGGGGTTGGACAGGCTAGATTGTTTCCGATGTTGGGGAGGTCCAGGACAAGGGGTCACAGCTTAAGGATAAGGGGGAAATCCTTTAGGACCGAGATGAGAAGGACTTTTTCTACACAGAGAGTGGTGGGTCCCTGGAACTCTCTGCCGCAGAGGGTAGTTGAGGCCAGTTCATTGGCTATATTTAAGAGGGAGTTAGATGTGGCCCTTGTGGCTAAGGGGATCAGAGGGTATGGAGAGAAGGCAGGTACGGGATACTGAGTTGGATGATCAGCCATGATCATATTGAATGGCGGTGCAGGCTCGAAGGGCCGAATGGCCTACTCCTGCACCTAATTTCTATGTTTCTATGTTTAAAAGCTGGAGTAACTCAGCGGGATAGGCAGCATCACTGGAGAGAAGGAATGGGTGACGTTTTCGGGTCGAGACCCTTCTTCAGAGTGGTTAGGGATAAGAGAAATGAGAGATATAGACGGTGATGTGGAGAGATAATAACCAATAAATGAAAGATATGCAAAAAAGTCAGGATGATAAAGGAAATAGTGAGATTAAACGAGAACTTACCTGTTCAAAGTTTGATCTTTATTTTATGAGGAGTTACGATGAGGGATTACGTGAAGAAGCCCCGCCTGGCGCTGGATCGGCATACTTCAAAGCAGCGGCATGAAAAACACAGAACCAATAGCCGAAGTAAAATAGTAAGGCTCAAAATAGACTAGAACTACCAGATGATAATTTACATTATGAGGGTTGGGAGTGGAGGGCACGTAATCCCTCATCGTAACTCCTCATAAAATAAAGATCAAACTTCGAACAGGTAAGTTCTCGTTTAATCTCACTATTTGACTTCGGAGTCACGTGAGTGACTACGTGAAAATTTTAAAGCTCTGTGTTTTTTATGTCGTAAATTCATTTCATACGACTCTCTGTTTAGTCAAAACAGTAGTGAGTAAATAGTATTTTAAGACATTGTTACAATTTATTTAATAAGTCCTTTAATCATAAAAAGAACAACCTTTTAATAATAACCCCTCTATCACAGGGGAAAATTACAAAATAAATTGATAAATGATGTCAATGGTAATATAAATCGATAATATAAATCGATAATATAAAACAAAGCAAGCATTTAAAGAGAACCCAGTACTGCGTGTCCAAATCCTGGCACCGTGACAACAGATTATTGTAGAACTTTGAAAAAATCTCTTCTCTAGACCACCCTGCGGCCTTTAAAATTTTATCGAGTGGTACGTCCTGTACCTTTGCCACGGACGTAGCTGCCGCCCTAGTGGAGTGAGATTTAAACACATCAGTGTCTATTCCTGCTAGACCCAAAACCTGTTTTAACCATCTAGAAATGGATTGAACTGAAACTTTTGTATGTGGCTTTTCGTGTGTTATCAATAACGCTTTCTCAGAACCTCTGAGATTTTTGGTTACCTCAATGTATTGAGTTAAATGCTTAACTACACACAATGTTTCATCAATAGGACATGCTTTAAACATTACCTTCATTCCAGTTCTTCCTGGTCTGCTTTGTTTGATCAAGTCATAAACATAAAACACAATGTTATCTGTAGTCACATGCATGCAATTCAACCGTAACAATTGCAAAGTTTGTACTCTTTGAGCTGATACCAATGCCATTAACATTACCACCTTGAATGTTAATTTCTGCAAGACATTGAATTAATTGGAGTCCATCGTTTAAGCAAAGTGAGAACAATGCTAACATCCCAAATTTCTGTATATCTGGGCTTGGGAGGATTTTTATTGAAATTCCTTTCATGAATTGGGTTACTAATGGGTGAGACCCAACTGAATCCCGATCCGAAATTTGTCCTAAATAGGATGACAATGCACTACGAGCGCAATTAATGGCACTATAACTCAAATGCTCATCAAAGTGTAACCCAGCAAGGAACTCCAATACATTTGAAATGTTTGCAGTATGATAAGATATCTTTGACAGTGTACAAAAACTTCCCATTTTCTTATATGCGACATATATTGTTTTTTTAGTGCTATTCCTCCAAGCTGCATCTATAACATCCATGGTCCTGTCCGACAGTTCAAACTCTTGCAACGGTCTGGTCAGAACCTGCAGATTTACAAATTCATATGATCATGCAATGGATGAATTTCTTTTGTTACTGGTTGTGTCAACAGATTGTCGCAACTGGGAATTGTCATACATGGTTCAAAATCATTTTAGCATCAATGGGAACCATGACTGCGTGGGCCAATTTGGCACCACCAAAATGCCTTTGGCAGCGTCTTGCACTATTTTCTTGAGACATTGACCAATGAGACAGAATGGGGAAAAGCATAAAAGAACATATTCCCCCAGTGTAGTGAGAAAGCATCCACCGCTACTGCCCCTGGATCGTGTTCCCAAGACACGTATTTGGGCAATTGGTGATTCAATCTAGATGCAAACAGATCAATGTCCGGTGCTCCATACCGACTGACAATATTTTTGAAATTTGTGGATTTAACATCCATTCTGTATTGTCTTTAAATATTCGTGATCTTTTGTCTGCCACAACATTGTCTCTCCCCGAGAGATAAATAGCTGAAAGCCAATATTTTATTTATTTTTTATTTTTATTTATTTATTTATTTATTTATTTTGCCATACACCATTGCCACATCTGGTTTACCAGATGATCACATGATATTGATCTGACACCACCTCTGTGATTGATATATACCACAGCTGTGGTATTATCTATTTGTACTTGGACATGCAAATCTTTAATGAAGTGCAATAAGCTTTTAATCCATCAATGCTCCCAGTAGCTCCAATATTTAATACCATATGTTTGGAGCAAAAATCCTCTTGGACAGCCCATCTGCCTCCACAGCTGGTCTCATTATCCGTAGCCCCCCATCCGGGAGAACTTGCGTCTTTTTTAGTTTGCAAAAACACTGCTGGCTGATGAACTAATGTTCTTAGCAGCTTGTGGAACATACTCAATCCACCAATGTAATTCTGATAAGCTTCCTTAGGCAATTGCATTGGCCTATCAAAATGGCCTGCTCGCTGAATAAGCGCTTGAATTTTTGCCCTTTGAAGATTTTGGTAATGTAGACGACCAACTCTTCTGCTGGAAATGCTGCTACCAATTTACCAATAACCTTGGCAATCTCTCGGATGGAGGGATAAGGTTTGTTAATCAGGTTCTGACACACATTTGTCAATCCAACACCTTATCCATTGGTAAAGTTACCAACATGGTAACTGAGTTAATCACAACCCCAGATATTCAATGGTTTGGGATGGCTGTAACTTAGATTTGTTGGATGGATCAGGAAACCCAACTTCTCAAACAAACTTGTAGTTGCTGAGACTGATTTTCCAGCTGACTCCTGATTAGCATTGACAATTAAAATGTCATCTAGATAAGCCATAACGATGTGTTTATTTTTGTGCCCTTAGCAGTGCAAGTGCTGGCTTAATCCATTAGGCAAAGCTTTGTATTGCCACAGCTGTCCATCCATAACTTTAATTACCTGCGAAACTATGGTGAATTGGGACCGAAAATATGCATCCTTCAATCTATTGTAGCCATATAACAACCTGTTGATACCAGCTGCATTGCAGTGTTGAATGTGTCCATTTTAAAATGTTTATACTGGACAAATGTATTCAATTGTGTGAGATCTAAATTGATTCTACAACCCACATCTTTCTTCGGTCTGGGGAAATTTGATACAATTGTTGTGGATCCTCTCCTGTTTTCTCAATAACTCCTTTCTCACACAAATACTTAACCTCTTTTGTCAATTTTAATACTTTCAAGACTGAACATCAAATAATGATTGGGCTTATTGTGTCCCAATGGATCCATACCTCCCTTTCATTATAAACATTCGGAGTCTACCACCAATCTGAGGTTCATCCAAACATCCTTCTTTAATAGGATAAAGTTTTTGTACCTCTCCAACTGTGACAAAATGATCTCCTTTCCCAATAAATGGGTATACATTCGGCTGTGCTGGCTGGTAATTCTTCCTTATCATACTCTCCTCGGCTCGTTCAAGCTCCAAAATCAAATCCCCTTCTCATATGACCAGCCTTTCTGGCCAAACTGAAGGGTTTCACAAGGCCAACAGTTTTTGCCTCTTCATCCATTTCTTTAATTTGTTTAGACTTCCTCTGAACAAATAACCAAGAGCTTGAACATTGCTTGCCCTGCACAACTCTGAAAAACTTGGATGTAAAAGAGGCCGAATGGTAATCTTCCATTTTATATATTTTATCTCAAAATGAGTTGCAGAATAAGCCCAACATATGTTTTTTATTCTGAACTTTGGTCATTCCACAACCTTCCAGCTTGTCTTCCAAAAGACAGTGATGCCAAAATTAGCTTGAGGATTCTTTGAATCGTAATTCCTGCGCCCGCATTATTGCTGACATTGGAGCCCAAAAAAGCCGGATTCACCATAGGTACCTTCTTTGAGGTACAATAATAGGTGTTTTAATCCGATCTGCTGTCTCAATCATAACAGCTTTTTTGAGGCAGGTGAGAGACCATATAATTAACATTGGCCGCCAGGTTTCATTCCATGGCCTCACCGCCTCCTCCAGGTATAGTAACTTTGTGCCCCATCAGACACACCTGGATTTGTATTGTGGTGGGTACTTCTGACCACAATAAATAGGTGTTTAAATCCAAATTTGCTGTCTCAACCATAACAGCTTTTTTGAGGCAGGTGAGAGGCCATATAATTAACATTGGCCGCCAGGTTTCCTTCCATGGCCTCACCGCCTCCTCCAGGTATAGTAAACTTTGTGCCGCATCAGACACACCTGGATTTGTATTGTGGTGGGTACTTCTGACCACAAACACCACTTTCAGGGTCAGTCTCATACAGCCCTGGTACTCCTGAAACTTGTTCAAGGAGACTTCCTCCAGCCCAATCCCAGGCACTGGAGTTTTAATTCCCAATTCAAACTGGCACCATATTCATGTATATGGAACCCCCTCAGGGGCTGCCTGGGAATATTCTGGGTACTTAGACCCTTGGTTGATATTGTTTGGAGTATTTTCTCCATTAGATCCATACTTAGCCAAAGGCTTTCCTTTCAGGATCTTTCAGAACCTCAGGCCTTTCAAGCTTCTTTCTTTACTTTTTAGGCACTGGGTTTTCAAAGTTTTGTTTGTGGAGCAACCAAAGGCTCACTAACGGGTATTTCAATCGGCCACCGGTATCGGAACCGGCTCCGCAATAATCTGCTGTCCTGACTTTTCTACACCCCGGGACGCACGTTTTACCCGCGATTTTTTAAAACATTTTAATTTTAATTTTAACTCCTCCTGGTTTACCTACCAGCCTACGGAGTTTTTAGAAAACGCCCTGGAAGTAAAATAATTTTACTTACCTGCGGGCCGGTTCCTTACCGCTGTGTTGGAGCTGCGCTCTGCAGCTCTTCCTCTGCCGATAGCGTCGACGTAATGCCGATCCAGCGCCAGGCGGGGCTTCTTCACGTAGTCACTCACTTGACTCCGAAGTAAAACAGGCTATTGTAAGCTGTTTATCGGGTGAAAACGAGAAACTAGTGCGACTTGGGTGGGGGAGGGAGAGGGGGAGAGGGAATGTCGGGGCTACCTGAAGTGAGAGAAATCAATATTCATACCACTGGGCTGACCAAGGGAAATATGAGATGCTGTTCCTCCAATTCGATTTTAGCCTCACTCTGACAATGGAAGAGCCCTAGGACAGTAAGGTCTGTGTAGGAATGGGAAAGGGAATTAAAGTGCCCAGCAACCGGAAGCTCAGTTTGAAGACCCTGTCTGAAGAATGGTCTCGACCCGAAACGTCGCCTATCTCCTTCGCTCCTTAGATGCTGCTGCACCCGCTGAGTTTCTCCAGCTTTTTGTGTAACCGGAAGCTCAGGTAGGTTCAGGCCGACTGAGCCAAGGTGTTCCGTGAGAATTGTCTAGTGAGCACTCACAAATGCTGAACTGAGGTTGCCTATTGGCAAATAAACTGTGGATTAGAAGGAGTATAAGCCAGAAAGAGGCAATTTAATTCTGTTTTCTTTGAATGGCCATCATTTGGAATGAACTTTGGCTTTGTCAATGGTCACAGAGAGTGGTGAGTCTCTGGAATTCTCTGCCACAGAAGGTAGTTGAGGCCAGTTCATTGGCTATATTTAAGAGGGAGTTAGATGTGGCCCTTGTGGCTAAAGGGATCAGGGGGTACGAGAGAAGGCAGGTACAGGATACTGAGTTGAATGATCAGCCATGATCATATTGAATGGCGGTGCAGGCTCGAAGGGCCGAATAGCCGACTCCTGCACCTATTTTCTATTTTTCTATGTTTCTAATTGGAAATCCTGATATCTGTGAGCTCATTCTCTTGGAATGAATTGTCATAGTGATAAAATAGAAGCTGTTCAATGGAGTCTGAAGCTGAGGCACTTAGAGGATCAGCGTCAGGCCAGCTTTACCTCAAAGCGGTGGCACAGTGGCACAGTATTAGAGTTGCTGCCTTACAGCACCAGAGACACAGGTTCGAACATGATTACGGGTGCTGACTGTGCAGAGTTTCCACACTCTCCTTGTAACCGCGTGGGTTTTCTCCAGGTGCTCTGGTTTCCTCCCACATCCCAAAGACATGCAGGTTTGTAAGTTAAGTGACTTCTTAAGTGGCGGGGGACTGGGAGTGGCGGTGCTGCCCTGGCAGCAGCGGCTCGCCTGCAGTCCGTCTGGTTTTCTTTTTTTTTCTTTCTTGTCTTGTTTTAGCATTAATTTGAGTAATTATGTAGTGTATGTGTGTGGGAGGGGTGGGAGAAACGTTTTGGTCTCCTCCGTTTGGTGGGGAGGCGACTTTTCTTGTCGTATCCCCCATCTCCGTCTGCGCTGAGGCCTAATGGCGGATCTGACAGCCTCCAACTGCGACCGACCTCGAGGCTCCGGAGGCAGAGCCAGCCAGGACTTACCAGCGCGAGGCTGGCCGACTTCGGGGCTGTGGCGGGTTCAGGCATTCCGGCGTTCCCGCGGCCCGACTCGGAGCTGTGGTGGCTTTCCGGTGGCAGAGGCGGAGGCAGCGCCTTCGGAGGTTCGGCCGCGGGCCCAGAGGACGACATCGTCGGGAGCTCGCAGGTCACAGGTTGCTGACCTGTTTTTCCGGAGCTCCCGCAGCAACAGCTGCGTCCGCTGGACTGGAGGGCGGCAGCTTCAGCAGCTTCGACTGCCCTGGGCCGCGGAGTTGAACAGGCCCGTTTGCAGAGCGCGGTTCACCCGCGGGACTTATTTACATCACCTGGTGCGGTCACAACATCGGAGGCCTGGGTCGCCTCAGCGCAGAGGAAGAGGAAGAACAAGAAGGGAAGAGACAAAGACAAGATTTTTGCCTTCCATCACAGTGAGGAGGTGTCTGGTGAACTCACTGTGGTGGATGTTAAATATGTGTTTATTGTGTGTTTTGTTATTTACTATATGTATGACTGCAGGCAACAAAATTTCGTTCAGACCGCAAGGTCTGAATGACAATAAAGTTTTCCATAAAGTTTTCCATTCCATGATTCTGTAAAATTAGTCCCTAGTGTGTAGGGTGGTGTTAGTGTACGTGTAACGGCTGGTCGGTGCAGACTCGGAGGGCGTGTTCCCCGCTGTATCTAATCTAAACAAAAATTAAAATCTAATCACTGTGCAAGTATTCACACCTCAGGAAGGCAATCACTCATTTTAAAGAGAGGAACATTTAAAGCTAAAAGAAGCCATAAGGAAGTTATCTTATATTGTTGGACAGTTTTATAGATTACAACAGAATAAAATAGCAGGTTAAATAATTAACATCGTTTTCCACCTAGTGGGACTTCATCAATCACATCCTGGAGTGTTGACAATAACCCTCAGTGATAAACGAGGCCTCTTAATGTCAGCATTTTACCGAGATTTTTCCAATTGTTTATTCCTGTTAGCAAAAATAAATTAATTTTAATAGTTTGCTGCCCATGTTTTTCATGGCTTAGAGTAGACAGAGGGAGAACATGATTAATTGCCGTAGAACTGAAGGAAGAGCACTCAGACTTGATGGAACTGAACAAGAGGAAGTGCCTCCAAATGTCACAAATACCTCCCACCATCCTCATCTTTGGACACCCTGTGCGCAGGGGAGAGGGCTGAAGATGTCCTGGTTGTGTGGCTCCTAGGCGCGGACAAGCTGGCCCTCCGCGAGTCACGGCGACAGGCGGAAGAGGGCTTTGCCCGAGCCTGCTGCCCGCCCCATATCCGGTGTTACGTCCGCGCCCGGGTGGTGCTAGAGAGGGACTACGTTCTGTCCACGGGCACCCTAGGGGATTTCCGGGACCGCTAGGCACCGCGGTGGGTGGAATACATCCGTGACAAGGATTGTAATATGGTTGTTTAAGAATGTAGCATTTAAGAATATTTGTTTAGATAGTTGGATGATTTTGCATTATGGTGGTGGGTCTGTTTGGTATTGTTTTGTATTGTGTATATTATTGCTATAATTGATTATATTTATTTTTGTTAAAAAAAAAGGTACTCACCAATACTTTGGACGCCGGAAAGCTTAAAATGCTGCGTATACTCAAAGGCCTTGTTTACGTTGAGTTTAGTTTAGTTTAGAGATACAGCACAGAAACAGGCACGTCGGCCCACTGAGTCCACGCAGACCACCGATCACCCCATACACTAGCACTATCCTACATATTAGGGACAATTGACAATTGGACCCAAGCCAATTACCCTACAAACCTGTACGTTGTTGGAGTGTGGGAGAAAACTGGAGCTCCCGGAGAAAACCCACTCCGTACAGACAGCACCCCAGGTCAGGATCAAACCCGGGTCTCTGGCGCTATAAGGCTATGTGCCATTGTGCCACCCCAAAGGGTCTGGTGAAATTTTACCCATCAGATTTGCCTCATGATTTCCTTGTTCATGATCAAGTCAAAGTACATTTGTAATGTTCTGCTGAGTTTTCCCAGGTAAAATGACTGAAACATTTCTATCCCCTCTGGCTTAAAACAGGCTGTCCCCTGTGGTGGCAATGGGTTGACACACATGACTGGTTATAGGTTGGCACATATTAGATTAGATTAGATTAGATTCTTTTATTGTCATTCAGACCTTTCGGTCTGAACAAAATTGTTACCATGCAGTCATAACATATGATAAAAAAAACAAAACACACAATAAACACATATCCAACATCCACCACAATGAGTTCACCAGGCATCTCCTCACTGTGGTGGAAGGCAAAAGTCTTAAGTCATGGTCTTCATCCCTCCTAGTTCTCCCTCTGCGCTGAGGCCATCCAGGCCTCCGATGCCGCTGGAGCACCGCAGCTCTAAGCCAGACCGCCACCACCACCGCCACTGCCGCTGGAGCACCGCAGCTCTAAGCCAGACCGCCACCACCACCGCCACTGCCGCTGGAGCACCGCAGCTCTAAGCCAGAACGTTATGTTGTTGACAGATGAGACCATTCTGTCCAGTCTAAGTTTCTGCAATGTCTGGACATGTTGCGCTGAAATCAGCGCCATGAGCATAACCACTTTAAGAGTAAGTCTGGGCAATGACAGAGATGTTACTGGGGCCCATTGACGAAGCAATACAAGAACCACACTTACATCCCCGATTTCCGTGTACCTGGGCCTGGGGGGATTACAGTTAAAAATACCCTTCACGAACCGAGATATTAAAGGGTGTAACCCAACAGATTGTTGTCCCCTTCCTTGCCATAGGTAGGACTATAAGGCACTTCTGGCACTATTGATGGCACTATAGCTAAACCACTCATCAAAATATAGCGTGGAAAGAAATTCCAACACGTCAGGTACGCTTGCAGTATGATATGAAATGTTCGACTGTAAGCAGAACACCTCCCATTTCTTGATATGAGAAATATATTGTTTTTTAGTGCTATCCCTCCAGGCCGCAATAATCACATTCACTGTACGCCCTGATAGTTCGAGCCCCAGGAACGGTCTCCTCAGAATCTGCAAATCAATAGATTAATACAATCATGTAGTGGATGATTCTCCCCAGTTACAGGATGAACCAGCAAATTCATGTTTTTGGGGATCACCATAAAAGGCTGTGTTATTAGCCTCAGAACTAGTGGAAACCATGGCTGTGTAGGCCAATCAGGAACTACCAGAATACCTGAGGCCGAGTCCTGCTCAATTTTAGTTAAGCATCGGCTGATGAGGCAAAATGGGGGAAAGGCATATAAAAACATTCCACCCCAGTGCAGCGAGAAAGCATCTACTGCCACTGCCCCAGGATCTCGTTCCCGTGAGACATATTTTGGTAACTGGTGATTCAATCTGGATGCGAACAAGTCAATCTCTGGTACGCCATACCGAGCGACAATATCATTGAATATTTCACGATTCAACATCCATTCTGTGTTGTCATTAAATTTTTGTGATCTGGTGTCTGCCACCATGTTAAATCTTTTTTTTTGTATATATTTTTATTAGAGGCCATATGTATTACAAATAATATAATAATTTTTTCAGATTTGCATATTACATTTTTCCAAAATTATATGAGTATTACAAAGCAATATATATAAGCCTCAATTTTTTTAATAGTGAAGAGAAAAATAGTAAAGAAAGAATAGATGTTTAATTTAAAAAGTGTGATTATAATTTTGATTATATGTGAGAAGAGAAAGAGAGAGAGATAAAATAAAAAATAAAATAAATCTACCTGGTAAATCTACCTGGTAAGTAGGTAGCTGAAATCCAGATGTTTCTTGTAATACACCAATGCCATATAAGGTTAGTCAAGTTATCATATGATACCGACTTGATTCCACCCATATGATTAACATATGCTACTGCTGTAGTGTTGTCAATCTGAAGCTGCACATGCAAGTCATGCATAGTAGTACAATACGCTTTTAACCCATAGAGTGCTCCCAACAATTCTAAATAGTTAATGCCACGGGATTGAAGGATTAGTGCTTCATGCATATTCCACCTGCCGCCACAGCTGGAGATAGTATCAGTAACTCCCCATCCCAGAGCACTTACATCAGTTTGTAAATTTACTGAAGGTGCATCAGTAAATTACTCATATAATTTTGAAAAAATGTAATATGCAGATCGAATTTTGTTGGAGCAGTGAGGAATGTTCGTTATCTACCATTGTAACTCAGCAAGAGCTTCAGCTGGTAATTGCATAAACCTATCAAAATGACCTGCATGCTTTATGTGTGCCTGCTCCTTTGCACGTGGCAAATTTTGATAATGTAAAGGTCCGAACTGTGTAGCTGGAAATGCTGCTACTAATTTGCCAATTATACTACCCACATGCCTTTAGAAGCTTGTTGCTCATCGACGAGGTTGTTACAAGCTTCTATTAATTCTGACTTCTTGCCTGGAGGCAGAGTCACAGACATGTGAATTGAGATAATGTTGAAACCCAAATAATCAATGACTCTAGATGGTATCAATTTGGACTTAACTGGATGGATAAGAAATTCCAATCTTTCAAACAACACTTTGGTAGCTGAAACAGATAATTCAGCTGACTGTTTAATTTTACCTGTGATTAGGATATCATCCAAATAGGCCATGACAATATGATTCTGAGCCTGGAGTAGACCCAACACTGGTTTTAACAACTTTGTAAAGAGCCTGGGAGCTGAACTTAATCCATTAGGTAATGCCTTAAACTGCCATCATTGCTTCATCCAGTTAAATTTCAAATATCTCCGGAGATTATGATGAATTGGTACTGAATAGTATGCATCTTTGAGATCTATGCATGCCATATAGCATCTTTTGGAGACTAATTGCTTAGCAGTAACAAAAGTTTCCACTTTGAAATGTTTATACTGCACATAGGAATTAAGCCGATTCAGATCCAGAATGATGCAACACCCACCATCTTTCTTTTGTGTAGGGAATATATTAGACACAAATTGGTGAGATTGATGAACAGATTTCTCAATTACCCTTTTTTTAGCTAGTGTTTCAATTTCAGCTTGAACATCTAAAGACTATTGTTGTGAAAAACAGTACGTCCGTTTAGGCGTATGCTGTGTGGGTGGAAATAATTTGAAAATAAACTCAATTCGGAAACCCAGTATACTGTGCAGTATAAACAAGTCTGAGGTTATAAAACTCCACTCATTGAAAAACAAATGTAACCTCCCACCAACTTGTGACTGGTCCATACATTTCGGAAATGAACCAGATGCACCTACCTTCGAAGTTGGTGTATACTTCTGCCCCCGGGTTTTCGAGGGGAAATTTGGCGTACGCCACTTGCATAAAGTTGGCTGGGTCCGGCTTGAACCTTGGCCTGCGGTCATTGCAGTGAACCATTGGTAGGGGTGCTCGCACCGGGGAGGATTTTTGTTGGCCGGTTGAGCTTTTATGAGGCCAACCGTCTTCACCTTGTCATCCAAAAAGCAAATTCGGTGGCTGCACATTGCTTGTCCTGCAAAGTGCAGTGAATTTGGCGTTTAACATGAGGCAGATAGCACTTTTTCTTAAGAAGTTAATCTCAAAGTGTGCATTACACATGACAGCCAGTGCATCCTGTTGTTCTTCCGAGAGAGCCCCATCATCCACAGACCTGGAGAATGCCGTGATACTTGAGGCAAGCAGCTTCAGGACGTTTTGGAGCCTCAACCCTTGGGCTCTGACCCCCGCACCCATGTGACCCCAAATTGGGTGGTTCACCATCGGAACTCGCAGCGAAGCACAGTTGGTAGGTGTTAAGTACTTCTTGGAGGTGTCCTCCATGGTGAGTTCTTGCAACTGGAGGGAGACCATGTAATTAATGGTCCTGGCCAAATCTTCATTCAGCGGACCGCCTGTTCCAGCTGGAATGGCAAATCTGGATGCCAGGCTTGGAACCCCAGATTTCTGGTCTCCTTGTCTGGGGGTATGCTCACTGGTTTCACCCCCGACCTCGGAGTCAGAACAAAACTGACTCCGTGCACACTCCTCCTCCATGAGGGGTGCATTAAGCAGCCCTTCTACAGGGACTGCTGCCACGGGCCCGAGAAGGGACTCGCGGATATAAGGCTTGTCTTCCCCGAGCATGTTAGCATGGAGCATCCTCTCCATGAGTAGCTCCACTCTGGATAGCTGCCCAAAAACGGCATCCATAATAGGAGGGCTTTACTCCTGGCCCGACTCATCTGAGTCTCCGGGCCACACCGACGTTTTTGTAGCTTTCCGGCCCACCAGAGTACCTCCTACCGGCACCAAGTCGGAAGCCACTGGCCGTGCCGCCAGTGACTCTGCAGGGCAAACAGACGGCCGCCCGCTACCCGCTACCCGCACTGCTGCGGTCTTCCGTAGTCGATTTTGTGGCGGACCGTCTCAACTTTCCCTTCAGCATTTTCACACCGTTGCATTGTTCCTGTGGACAAGAATTTACAGACTGCTACAGAACCGAAGTTAAGTTTAAAGCACTTACCTTGCGTCAGACGTAATGACGCGCATGCGCTCTGGCAGAACTTCTTCACGGAATCACTTACGTGACTCTGAAGTAAAATTGGTATTTCCATCCTGGGAAAAAGGTTCTGATTATCTACCCTTTCTATACCCCTCATAATTTTACATACTTCTATCAGGTCTCTCATTCTCTGGCATTCCAGAGAAAACATCCAAATCTGTCCAACCCTGTAGCTAATCCCCGCTAATCCACACATCATTCTGGTAAACCTCCTCTGCACACTTTCCAAAGTCTCCACATCCTTCCTGGATTTGGGTGCCCAGAACTGCATGTAATACTTCAAATGCGGCGCAACCAAAGTCCTATAACGCTGCATTATGACATCCTGACACTTAAGGGCCTGTCCCACTTGGGCGTCATTTGCACGTCATTTACGCGACAGGCCGGTAGTGACTGACATGCGTCATCATGTGTCAGCATAGCCATCTGGTGCGCGTGTTGTACAATGCCCTGTTTCCCTATTCTGCATCATGACCATCATGGAAGAACTACAGATTTTTTTGCTACAGCAACAACAGAGACTTCTGTTAGCAGCAGCCCTCATACTTTCAGATGAGCCAGGCAGGTGAACGACAAGAAAGGCTAGCAAGAAACCCAGGAAGAGGTCTGTGTGGACAAGGTTAGAGGTTACATGTACTGCGCGCCACTTACCATGCGCTATGCGCATGTCACCCACGTGCCCCCCATGTTTTCTACATGACGCGTAGATGGGCGCAAATGACGCCCCAGTTGGTACAGGGTCTTTATATTCAATGCCCTGACCAATGAAGGCAAGCATACCTTATGCACTCTTTCGTTTAATTTAGTTTAGCTTATTGTCATGTGTACCTAGTGAAAAACATTTGTTGCATGCTAACCAATCAGCAGATAGACTATACATGATTACAATTGAGCATTCCACAAAGTACAGATACATGATAAAGGGAATAACGTTTAGTGCAATATAAAGTCCAGTAAAGTCCGATTAAAGATAGTTACAGTTGTTTCTCAGCCCCTATTTATACAACTAATCTTCCATTGTAAATTTTTCCACCAATCCACAAATGGGTTAAGTTCAAATTGACATCACTATGTATCACTGCTATTGAATACTTTGCCAATGAGTGTTCAATTAGTCTTGAATTGTTCTGTAATCCCTTGACCTAGTCATGTGAAGATCTGAAGTGAACAATAATAAATACAAATAAAAAACATGGATGCTAATCTTTGATAGCCGCTTAATGTGGCCACCAAATAGGTGAGACAGCCAATGGATGAAGTTGCCATGGTGAGGTCAGAGACACAAGGAACTGCAGATACTGCTATCTTGAAACAAACGCAAAGCGCTGGAGGAACGGAGTGGCTCAGGCATCATCTGTGGAGGGAATGGACAAGATGTTTCAGATAGGGACCCTTTTTCATACTCTAGATAGTGAGGTCAGGACTTTGCAAAATCACAACAGCAAAGAAATTGTCCCTTCGGACCACCAAGTCCATGTTAAGCATCAAGTCCCTTCTCACGCTGATTCTACACGCATCCCTGAACATCGGACCGTCGGCAGCGGCGAACTGCGGAGGGTTCAAGGCCCCGACCATGGTGAACAAAGAGGAAGATGACTGATCTTCATTGCCTTCCATCACAGTGAGGAATATTGATTCCACTGTGGTGGATGTTTACGTTAAATGTTATTTTATGTGTGTGTTGTGTTCTTTTCACTTCCTATGGCTGTATGGTAACTCAAATTTCACTGTACCTTAGTTGGTTAAGTGACAATAAATGCAAACTTGAACTTGAATCCCATTTTATACTCTCCACATCCCCATCGCCATCCTCCAGATTCTTCCACTATCACCACGCTCACCGACGTATAAGGGGAAATTTACACAACCTAGAAACCAACATCTGCCTTTGGCACATGAGAGGAAGCTGGACTACCCAGGAGAAATGCACGTGGTCACAAGGAGAGTGGGCAAACTCCACACAATCAGCATCAGAGATCAAGATTGAGTTTGCATCCCTGGAGCTACGAGACCTGCTGTCACACTGTGTTGGGAGAATTTTGTGGAGAGCATGTCCCACCTACCTCCATCACTTCTCTACAAAAAGATCGACCATCTAGTTTAGCGATTGTACTATGTACTTTTTCCTTTCATTCAATGGGTGGCACATCTGGTACAGCTGTTACCCCATAGCACCAGAAACCCATTTTCATTATGACCTCAGGTGCTCTCTGTATGGAGTTTGCACGTTCCCCCTGTGACCGTGTGGGCTTCCTCCAGGTGCTCTGGTTTCCTCCCACGTCTCAAGGACATGCAGGTTTGTAGGTTAATTGGTCTCTGTAAGTTGCCCCTAATATGTAGGGAGTGGGTGAGTAAGTTGGATAACATGGAACTAATGTGAATGGGTGATTGATGGTCATTGTGGACTCGGGGGGCTGAAGGGCATGTTTCCATGCTGTATCTCTAAACTAAATGTTGTAACTATTGTCTCAAAATGGTGCATTTTTTGTGATTTAATATCCATAAAAATCATTATCCTGTTACCTCCATTACAAATTTGACCAACCCAAGGAGTTCCAATGTCTGAAGAAGGGTCTTGACTTGAAACGTCACCCATTCCTTCTCTCCAGAGATGCTGCCTGTCCCGCTGAGTTTCTCCAGCTTTTTGTGTCTATCTTCGTTTTAAACCAGCATCTGCAGTACCTTCCTACACACGAGTTCCAATGTTTTCAGTCCGTGCCTCTGTAAAACACAAAGTGCGAGAGTAACTCAGCGGGTCATGCAGTCTGAAGAAGGATCCTGACTCGAAGGATCATCTGTCCATTCCCTCCACTGATGCTGTCTGACCCACTGAGCTACTCCCGCACTTTGGGTTTTGCTCAAGATTACCACATCTGCAGTTCCTTGTGTCTCCCAGTTCCTTGTGTATCTGTAGTATGTTGTCTTTATATTTCAATTGCCATCTTTTACGGGATTGCTGGTCAGATTTTGGATGTTTTCCCAGTTGTAATTCAGGTACTTTAAATTTTGTGAGATGTTTGTGTGGATTTGCCTGGAAGCAGGTTTTTAAGGACGGGAATGCAGTTGTTCAGTGCCCTCTAGTGGACAGCACTATTATTTCAGACCACAAGCCAGTTTGAATAAAATACAAAGTGCTGGAGTAAAAACACTGAGGTGAACCATCAGTCTTTCTCTGACTGAATAGTGGCAGAGGCATGAGGGGCTGAATGGCTTATTGTGTCTGACTCTAATGTATGTCCATGAGAAGTGAGGCGAAGGTTGTGTCTCAGATCAATGAAGGGGGACCAAATTGAAACTTATCGAGTAGTGAAAGGCCTGGATAGAGTGGGGAAGCAGGGAGGTTGGTTCCACAAGTGGGAGAATCCAGGACCAGTGGTCACAGCCTCAGAATAAAAGGATGTTCCTGTCGGAAGGAGATGAGGAGGAATTTCTTAGTGAAAGGGTGGTGAATCTATGAGATTCACTGCCACAGAAGGCTGTGGAGGCCAAGTCAATGGGTATTTTTAAGGCAGAGATAGATAGATTCTTGATTGGTACGGGTGTCAGGATTATGGAGAGAAGGCAGGAGAATGGGGTTGAGGGAAAGGGAGATATGATTGAATGACGGAGTAGACTTGATGGGCCGAAGGGCCTATATCTGCTCATATCTCTTATGAACTTATCAACAATGAAGTGGTGCAGTACTGATTTTAATAAATGTTCTGTTAAGGTGTGATCTGCTCCTAGACTGCCCAGGTGATAGAATCAATATTGAGGCAAACCCTTGGTGTTGGACCCACCCTCAGTCATGTTGTTATGGCTAGATGTTGACTGAAGCATTCAGCACCGCCATGGAATCAGTGGCACCAAATCAATGATGCCAATATGATCTTCCCCCATTAAGAAAAGAGGGATGATGTTTAAAGGAGACGTGCGGAGCAGGCGGTCGGTACCTGGAACGTGCCTCCAGTGGGAATGGTGGAGGCAGATACAATAGTTGCATTTAACAGGGTTTTAGATAGGCAGAAGAAAGACACAAAGTGCTGGAATACTTCGGCGGGTCAGGCAGCATCTCTGGAGCAAATGGATGGGTGGGTGTTTTTTACATGGAATGGCGGGTTATGGATTGTGTGCAGGCAGATGAAATCATTCTACCTTGGTATCATATTCGGCACTGGCATTGTGGGCCGAAGGGTCTGTTTGGGTGCGATAAGGTCATAAAGGTATAAAAGTAAAATCATGGCTGATCTATCTTTCCTTCCTAACCCCATTCTCCTGCCTTCTCCCCATAACTTGCCCAGCCAGATGCAACTATATTTAAAGTGGCACTTTCTTCCCAATAACCCTCTCTGGCTAAACCCCTCCCTTCACCACCTCCAGTTTAAATTCCAGTTGGAATATTTTGGAGGACCAAGTAACCAAGAACCAAGAACCAAGAACTTCTGACACTTGTACTAACCAAGAATCTATCCAATGGCTTGTCCTCCACAACCTTCTTGGCAAATAATTCCACAGATTCACCACCCTCTGACTAAAAAAAATTCTCCTCATCACCTTCCTAAAAGAACGTCCTTTAATTCTGAGGCTATGACCTCTAGTCCTAGACTCTCCCACTAGTGGAAACATTCTTTCCACATCCACTAAATCGAAGCCTTTCACTATTCTGTATGTTTCAATGAGATCCCCCCTCATTTTTCTAAACTCCAACAAATACAGGCCCAGTGTCAACAAACGCTTATCATAGTTTAACCTATTCTTGTAAACCTCTTCTGGACCCTCTTCAGATCCAGCACATCCTTCCTCAAATATGGTGCCCAATATTGCTCACAATATTCCAAATGTGGCCTTACCAGCAACTTATTCAGCCTTAACATTACCCCCCGTTTTTTGTATTCTAGCCCTCTTGAAATAAATGCTAGCATTGTGTTTGCATTCTTTACTACTGGTTCGATTTGCTGATTAACTTTTTGGAAATCCTGCACCAGCACTCTCAAGTCTCTTTGCAGCTCCGATTTCTGGATTCTCACCCCATTTACAAAATAGTCTACGCCTTTATTCGTTCTACCAAAATGCATGTCTCCACACTTTGCTACACAATATTCTATCTGCCACTTCTCTGCCCACTGTCCAAACTTGTCCAAGTACCTCTGCAGAGTCCTTGAACAGGTTATGAGAGTGGGCAGAGAAGTGGCAGATGGAATATCGTGTACCATTTTGGTACTGTTCTATGGGCTATGCTCTACGCATGGTTTAAACAAGTACCTGTACATACCAATACTCCCAATAATGCAGCGTGCAGTGGGATTCATGCCGTCAATGGGTGCGTGCTGCACTCATCATTTTGGAATCCAGCACAAAAAATAATTCTGGAATGGGCGCGTTTGTCAAACAGATGAAGCCCAGCCCTTTCACCAATAAAATATATATCCTGCCAAAGAAACGGCTGTAAATTCTGAATGGATGGGCTCATTGTGAATTGTGCAGTAATGCCCATAAGTCATTCGCTATCAGCTGACCAGCAATATCTTCACAGACATTTTTAATTTAATAAGGTCAGCCTCGAAAATTGAGCTTGCCTCCCATGGGATGAGTTAAAGTAGATTATCCAATTCACTAAACCGAACTGCCCCAGGTGCAAAAGCGACTGATTGGAATGGGTGGCAGCCGGATAAATCTTTCCAGGGAAGGTTCGGTTAATAAAACGGATTGGATAGAGGCTGTTTAATTTAGTGCTGGGAAGAAACAGTCCTTGTACAACATTAGGATAGATTGTAATTCCGCGCACATGACATTTATTTGTCGTTCTAATGAACCTGGAATGGTAAAAAATTGCATGTAACATTTATTATTACAACTGGACTTTTTTGCCCGTGAAGGATAATGTTGATTTGCCTTTTGTTGTATAAAGAAGGAAGCTTAGAATGAGGACGCACTGCAGCTCATCAAACGTGCTGAAAGAGTCATTGAGTCATACAGCGTGGAAACAGGCCCTTCAGCCCCACCTGCCCATGCTGACCAACATGATCTATCTATATTAGTCCCACTTGCCTGCATTTGGCCCATATCCCTCCAATCCTATCCCATCCATGTACTTATCTAAATGTTTCTTAAATGTTGTGATAGTACCTGCCGCAACCACCTCCTCGGGCAGCTCGTCCCATACACCCACCTCCCTTTGTGTGAAAAAGTTACCCCTTAGATTCATATTAATTATTTCCCCCCTCACCTTAAACCTATGTCCTCTGGTTCTTGCTTCCCCTACTCTGGGCTTCTTCCACAGTTCATGTCTGACCACCAACAACATTGTGTCTGGGTTAATCGTTAATGTAAATAAAACATTTTAAACTATCAAAGAACAAAAAAACATTGCAACACAGGAAGAGGTCCTTCGACTCTCAATGTCCTAGAATCATCGCCATGCAGCTTTGTTACAGCCCTTTCTGTCCAACTTGCCCACATGGCCCAACATGCCCCATCTACACCAACACGTCCCATCTACACCAACATGTCCCATCTACACCAACATGTCCCATCTGCCCGTGTTTGGCCCATATCCCTCTAAACATTTCCTATCCACGTACTTGTCCAAATGTCTTTAAATGGTATTACAGTACCTGCCTCAGCTATCTCCTCTAGCAGCTCGTTTCATGTACCCACCACCATGTCTGTGCTGACAATGATGCTGATAAACTAATCTAAACTGCCTGCATATGATTCATACCCCTCAATATTCTGCAGTCTACATTTCTGTCCATGTAACTGTGTGCTCTTAATAAATGTTATTATGGCACTGTCACCTAAAGTTACACCACACTGCGGGCATACATGGTAGATACTGCTAAGCCTTCACTTTGCAATACGTAGGATAATTCTGATCTGCAATGCATGCAGGCCCTTTTTCTCACAGAGAGTGGCGAGTCTGTGGAATTCTCTGCCATAGAGGGTGGTGGAGGCAGGTCCTCTGGATGCTTTCAAGAGAGAGCTAGATAGGGGTCTTAAAAATAGCGGATTCAGGGGATATGGGGAGAAGGCAGGAACGGGGTACTGATTGGGGATGATCAGCCATGATCACATTGAATGATGGTGCTGGCTCGAAGGGCCGAATGGCTTACTCCTGCATCTATTGTCTATTGTCTATTGTCATGTGCATGTGATAATATCAGTGGGGCGAAACAGAAAGAAAGTATTGCATTTAAATAGAGTCTTTCACAACCTCAAGATATTCCATTGCACGACAGTATGGAGGGGAGTTTGCAGGCGATGGAGTTTGCATGTGTCTGCTGTTCTGTTCGAGCTGATGAAGATTGGTTTGGGAAACATTGTGAAGGAATCGTCACTAAGTTGCTGCAGTTCTCCTCGGATACAGTACACACTGCAGCCCTGATGCTCTGGTTTTTGGAGGGTCATACACTACAGTGAACTGGCCTCTAATCAAGTGCACTGCAATATTGTGGCTGTCATTGAGTTACGTGTGCTGTAATGCGCACACATCCAAACAAGTGCAAACCGTTCCATCCAACTCATTGCGCGTCTTGTAGGTGATGCAAAGCTCACTTCCCTTTCGTGTAGTTTGATGCCCCAGGGCACCTCACGGGCACATTATAAACAAACTTTAACACCAAACAAATCAAGGAGATATTTGAGGACAATAGGCAGGTTTTAAGGAGTGCCTTAAAAGAGGAGAATGAGAGGGAGAGACTGAGGGAAATAATTTTAGAGTGAATGTATGGGTGAAGACCACATGAACATAAGACCCTAAGACATAGGAACAAAATTAGGCCATTGCAGCCCATTGAGTCTAGTCTGTCATTCAATCTTGGCTGATCCATTTTTCCTTCTCAACCCCATTCTCCTTTATTTAATATTTATTCTTTAAAATCTATTATTTCATTCCATGAACATTAACTAAAGTTAAATAAGAAAGGTGGATTCTTGATTAGTACGGGTGTCAGGGGTTATGGGGAGAAGGCAGAAGAATGGGGTTGAGAGGGAAAGATAGATCAGCCATCATTGAATGGCAGAGTAGACTTGATGGGCTAAATGGTCTAATTCTGCTCCTAGAACTTATGAACATAAACCATGGAATGTTTTTTGCTTAATTTACTGGTTATATGAATTGTTATTCCCAACAACATTATACTCTAGCTCATTTCTCAAGTATAGTTTAAACAAATATGAAAATCCAGGATAAGATTAATTTTCCTGTAAAAGTTAATAATCAAAATGCTTACTTAGGTATTTATGTTATACCAGTACACTTTGCCTGTAATGTTTGTCAAGGAACAGAAGTATTTTATTAACCCTTTTTGAGTTGTGGACGTAAGTTTTTATGTGAATTTGAAGTTTTAGACACAGGAAATAGTCTTTTAAATTTCACTATAAATAACAATCGGCTCAATCTTCTCTGCCCAATGCAGAACGAACAAGGGATGAGCCAGGCCAAAGGCTAATGGAAGGTGTTTACAGGTGTATGGCAGATCAGGTGTATCATGACCTGGTTCAGCAACTCGAACGTACAGGAACAGAGGAAATGACGAAGTGTAGTGGACACTGGCCGGTCCATCCCGGGCAGTGACCTCCCCACCATCGAAAAGATGTATAGAAGGCACTGTCACAAAAAGGCAGCCAGCATCATCAGAGACCCACACCACCCTGGCCATGCTCTCATTTCACTCCTGCCATTGGGAAGAAGTTATAAGAATCGGAAAACTGTGACATCCAGATTCAGGAACAGCTTCTCCCCAACAACCCATCAGGTTCATGAACATTATAAACAGAAAACTAAAATATAAACTACGAACTGTAGGGATTTCTGGCTTTTTTTTGCACTAATATATATACTGTTTGGTTTATTTAACTTTTTTTGTTTATTGTGTTGTCTACGAGTTTGTTTAGTTTAGTTTAGTTTAGTTTAAAGATGGTAACTGTGTTAACAAACCTATTATGCTACTGCAAGTAAGAATCTCATTGCTCCGTTTTCAGTACATATGACAATTTAACAACTCTTGATTCTTGACACGGCATTTCTTTGCTGTTTTAATGCTCGAATTTACCCATTTATTTACTGGGGAAAAGCATTGAATATTACAACAGACAAGGGGAACGTTACATAAAAAGTGAAGCATCCATCCGTAAGTATTGCAGACAATATTTCTGAGCCTTATATCTCTCTATTGATTCTGCCTTCTGCAATTAATGATTACGTCTTTGAAATATTTATATTGTTTCAATTGCCCACCGTTTGGTGACAACCTTATTTGGCTGAGGAATTCCTCCTAACTGAATTTTTCTTTAGCCTTTACAATGTTATATTTCATGTTTATAATTATCTAACAACCCAAGCCTTGGCTATCATTAATTTTCTATCTGATTCAGGCATCGGAGACTTGCAGATGTCTAGCGCAGACATGAATGAAACACATTTTCATGCCTTTATCAGCTAATAAAGATTGCAGTTTGTAACACACCCAAATCACAGTGAACAGAAAGGGGTCCCCAGACAACTCAGTAAACACTGCTGGCTTGCTGACTGCAGGCAGATCCTTTTAATGTAACCACTGGGGATGGCGCCTGCCAAGCTGAAGGATACAAGAAAGGAAATTGCTGTTGCTCTGGCGAACTTGAGCATCGTTCTAGTACAGGATCAGTTTAGTGTAGAGATACAGCGGGGAAACAGGCCCTGCGGCCCACCGGGTCCGCGCCGAACAGCGATCCCCGCACATTAACATTAACCTACACCCACTAGGGACAATTTTTACATTTACCAATCCAATTAACCTACAAACATGTACGTCTTTGGAGTGTGGGAGGAAAACGAAGATCTCCGAGAAAAACCGACGCAAGTCACGGGGACAACGTACAAACTCTAAACTCTGTACAGACAGCACCCGTAGTCAGGATCGAACCCGGGTCTCCGGCACTGCATTCGCCGTAAGACAGCAACTCTCCCGCTGTGCCATCGTGACCACCGTAACATTCAAGGAGTACGTTAGATAATGTATACTGCAGCTGGAAGGCTTTTAGGATTGGCATCAACTGATTTTATTCCACTACTGCTTACTTCGCTTCAGGATCTGAAAGAAAGTAGTTGCGAAAGAATCCAAACACAGTGAAGACTAAAGTTGAGCTTTGAACACAGATGATGCATAATATTCATATTTTTTGGTGAGAAATATTATTTTGGTACATCTTCATTGTTAGGGCACAATTGCCTGCAGAATGCAAGCAATGATCATTCAGAGACAGCACAAATATCTGTAGATGCTGGTTTACAAAAACAAAAAGACACAGAGCTGGAGTAACTCAGCGGCTCAGGCAGCATCTCTGGAGAAAAAGGATGGGTGACGTTTCAGACTCGAAACGTCACCCATTCTTTTCCTCGAAAGCTGCTGCCTGACCCGCTGAGTACTCCAGCACGCTGTGCCTATCTTTGGTATAAACCAGCGCCTGCAGTTCTTTGTTTCTACTGTTAGTTTCACCATGATAAGATTTTCCTTGCTGCTCGCTTCCCCAGAATCTGTGGGATATTTCACTGCACAGCCTTACACACACACGCTCACATTCTCAAATGGTCTACATTGCAAAATCCGATCATTAAATCATTAGTAAGTAAGTAAGTATATTTTATTTATATAGCACGTTTAAATCAACTCGCGTTGAAACCAAAGTGCTTTACATAAAAGAAATAATAAAGTTTCCGTACATCCATAGAAAAATTTTAAATAAGAAAAATGACTTAACACATTATAGAATTCAACATGAACGTCCCCCCACAACAGAATCAAATTTTCCACTGCGGGGAAAGGCATAAAAAAGTTCAGTCCGCTTCCTGTATGAATCACCCGAGGTTGGGGCCTATTTGTGGCCTCCGCAGTGAGTCCGATGTTTTCAGGCCCGCTTGCCGGGAAGATGGAACTCCGGCGTCAGGTGGACACTCCTCAGTTGCTTGGAAAATAGCTGGAGCGGTTAGTATCAGTTCTGGATCCCAAGCAATAAAAGTAGGATTTAACTAGGCCACTCCATCAAGAATGTGTTGAGGGACAACAGGAAATGGTGGGTGGCGCCACACACTGGCCTCTGAATGCAAAAACTAAACAAAGAACCAAAGTTGCCTGGTACACTTGGCCTCATCTCATAAAGAGGTTTTATGGTATAGACATACAATTTACACCAGGTGTGTCCTTTCATCATTATACTACCTCCTGCTGCCGCACAGTGTAAGTCTTAAATTTATCTTGGTGCTCTGAGACTTAATCAGACATCCAGCGATATCATAACCAGCACTGATCATTCTTGCGTGAAGAACTTCCTGATACCAGTACTAATTTCCCCTTTAACGTGTTTGAAGTTTTGGATTTTTGGCCACTAGCCCAATTCAATTTGAATTTAAGGAATCCCTTTTCAATTTAGTTTACGATCTTTCCTCGAGCTTCAGTTCTCTCCTTTCAATGCTGGAAAGTCAATGGTTGTCCTCTTTCGTATCAGTGCACACTAATCAGCTTGTTCGCACTGTACACCGTAGCAACAGTGACTTGATACATAGCTTTTATCTGGATAACATGTCGCTAAGTGCATCCAGCCGTGTAATGAAAACATGGTCAAGATTCATACAACATACAAGATTCATCGTCATACAACATGGAAACAGGCGCTTCATGGTAACTCATCCATGTCGACAAAGATGCCCCATCTAAGCTAGTCCCATTTTCCCACACTTGGTCCATATCTCTCTAAACTTTTCCTATCCATGCACCTGTCCAAGTATCTTTCAAAAGTTCATGCTTCAAATACCTCACCTGGCAGCTCATTTCATATACTTTGTGTGTAAAAGTTGTCTTGTAGGTTCCTTTTAAATCTTTCTCTTCTCATAAATCTATGTCCCCTGTTTCTTGAGCAACCTGGGCAAAGGACTATGCATTCACCCTAACAATTCTCATCATTACTATATACAACACTATAAGATCACCTCTTAGCATCCTGAACTCCAAAGAAAATAGTCCTAGTCTGCCCAGTCTCTCTGTAGATCTCAGAACTTAGCAACATCGTCATAAATCTCCTCTGAGCTCTTTCTTGCTTAATGACATCCTTCCTATAGCAGGTTTGCCAAAAATGAACACAATGAGGTAGGTTCTTGACTCAAAACATCACTTATTCCCTTTCTCCAGAGACGCTGCCTGACCCGCTGAGTTACTCCAGCATTTTGTGTCTATCTTCGGTATAAACCAGCATCTGTAGTTCCATCCTACACAATGCTTCAAATGCAGCCTCATGAATGTCTTGTACAATTGTAACAGAACATCCCAACTTCTATACTCTGTACCCCAACTGATGAAGGCCAATGTATCAAGTGCCTTCTTGACCTCTATACCTATCTGTGATGCCATGTTCAGGGAACTGTGCACCTGTGCTCCTAAATCCCTCTGCTCTACAACACTCCCCAAAGCTCTAACATTCACTGTGAAGGTCCTGCCCTGGTTTAACTTTCCAAACTGCAATACCTCACACTTATCTGCATGAAATTCCATTAGCCATTCTTCAGCCCACTTTCCCAGCTGATTAAGATTTAAATTTTGATAACCCTCTTCGATGTCTACAATACCGCCTACTTTGGTGTCATCTGCAAACTTACTAATCACGCCTTACACATTTTTCTTCTAAATTGTTAATATAAACTACAAACAGCATTAGGCCCAGCACTGATCACTGAGGCATACCACCAGTCACAGGCCACCAGTCTGAAAGCACTCCACCATCCTCAGTTTCCGTCCATGAAGCCAATTATGTATCCAGGCAGTTAGCTCTCCCTGCATGCCATGTAATTTAGCTTTCCAGAACAGCATATCTTGCAAAACCTGATCATAGGCCTCACTGATATCTATGTAGATAAAACACAAAAAGCTGGAGTAACTCAGCGGGTCAGACAGCATCTCTGGAGAGAAGGAATAGTTGATGTTTTGGGTTAACACCTTTGTTCAGACTGAGAGTCAGGGGAAACTAGAGATATAGACGGTGATATAGAGAGATTAGAACAAATGAATGAAAGATATGCAAGCAAGTAATGATGATAAAGGAAACAGGCCATTGTTAGCTGTGGGCTAGGTGAAATCAGGTTACAGCCAATGAGACTCAACAAGACAACTTTGAAACTAGTACAACTAATACAACGACTTAGGTGGAGGTACAGAGAGGGAGGGGATGCAAGGGTTACTTAAAGTTAGAGACATCAATATTCATACCAATGGGGTGTAAGCTGCCCAGGGAAAATATGAGGTGCTGTTCTTAAACCTTGAGGCTTACATGAACAGCACCTCATCTTCATCAAGGCTGCTGCAATTTATTCTCTAGCTACCCACAATGTCCTCGGATATATTTCATCAGTCTGTGCGAGATTTATATATCTTCATACGCCTTAGGACAATACAGCACCTCATTGACTATAATGCGGACTGTCCTCAAGATACTTGAGGCTTATATGTTGTTGTTTATACTGCCCGATATGCTTAGCATTTCTGATCTGTGCTTCACATCTTTTGTTAGTATTCTCTTTATATCATTACCCGGAAGGGCCTGTCCCACTTAGACTATTTATTTGGCGACTTGTCGGCACCCGTCATAGTTGCAGCAGGTCGCCGAAAATGTTCAAAATGTTGAAAATCCAGCGGCGACCAGAAAAAGGTACGACTCTTTGGGCGACTACTCACGTCCAAACAGGCGTCACCCCGCGACATGTCTTCCTATTTTAATTTCTCATTTCCAGCATCTACAGATTCTTTCTTACATTTACCTTATTGTAACAGTTCGCTACATTTGCCACAGAGCCCATCATGGGGTGGCACGGTGGCGCAGCGGTAGAACCTGGGTTCGATCCTGACTACGGATGCTGTCTGTACTGAGTTTGTACATTCTCCCTGTGACCGCATGGGCTTTCCCTGGGTACTCCAGTTTCTTCCCACACTCTAAAGACGTATAGGTTAATTGACATTGAGAAAATTGTAAATTGTACCTCATGTATAGCATAATGCTCGTGTATGGGGCGATTGCTTGTCAGCACAATCTCAGTGGGCTGAAGGCCTGTTTCCGCGCGGTTTCCATGAAGTCTTAATTGTTCTGAGCATTTGAAAGCTGCGATGCTTTCTTTCAATTGTGGAAAAGAAAGCTGATTTTTCATCTCCTTATTGCCAGCTAAAGTGGCATACATTGTCATGAAATGTTGGTGTGGATGGATAGTAAATGTATGCACACAGTTCCTAAGCATTGAAGCATCACACTGGATGCTGTATATTGGGGGGAATTAGTCTGTACTTGCTTCAACAGTATATAGAACATAGAAAACACAGCACAGGAACAGGCCCTTCAGCCCAAAATGTCCATGCTGAACATGGTGCCAAGTGAAACTAATCTCCTCGGCCCGCACATGATCCACACCCCTCCTTACCCTGCAGATCATGCCCCTATCTAAAAGCACCGGGGACGTTGTAGATGGATTTGAAGACGGTTCTTAATATAGCGTAGAATGTCTCCAATGGCGGCACAATGAAAGCACCGTGGGAAACGGTGTCATCGAAATCATTCTCGGCCCGTCACTCACTGCCCTCATGAATGACTCTCTTGGTTGTTGCATGTGACAAAGTCTGCAATATGATTTAAAAATTGCTCTTGTTCAAACAGCATGCAAAAATGCCAGACCGTGCTGTCAACTGAATATTTAACCCGTCATTCAAAAACACGGCGAGCAGGTTGAAATGACACCAGTTATTCCTCTGGGCTTTCTGAAGTATGGGCGGCCACGGTGGCACAGCGGTAGAGTTGCTGCCTTACAGTGCTGGCAGCGCCGGAGACCCGGGTTTGATCCCGACATTAGGTGCTCTCTGTGTGGAGTTTGTACGTTCTCCCCGAAGATCTCTGAGATCTTCGGTTTCTTCCCACACTCTAAAGATATACAGGTTTGTAGGTTAATTGGCTTGGTGTATGTGCAAACTGTCTCTAGCGTGTGTAGGATAGTGTTAATGTGCGGACTCGGGGGGGGGGGGGGGGGGGGCGAAGGGCCTGTTTCCACGCTGTATCTTTAAATTTAACTAAAATTATCGCATTGGTTTCCCATTCTATAACATGTCAGCAGGAATGTGGTGGAATAGCAAAGCATTTAAATAATCCAGTTTGTGGGACAACCTACGGATTGATTTATTTTACAGTAATGGCAGAGTAAAGATCATATTGCATTTTTTACCTTATGGATTACTTTACTTGAGAGGTACTGCGTGGAAACAGGCCCTTCGGCCCACCAAGCCCGCACCGACCCCCTCCGTACAGTAGCAGTATCCGACACACACTAGGGACAATTTACTATTTTAACCAAAGCCAATTAACCTACAAACCTGGATGTCTTTGGAGTGCGGGAGGAAACCAGAGCACCCGAAGAAAACCCACGCGGCCACAGGGAGAATGTATCAAACTCTGTCCAGACAGCCCCTGTAGTCAGGATCGAACCTGGGTCTCTGGTTGCTGTGAGGCATTAACTCTACCACTGTTCCACCGTGCCACACCAGACCGAAACTGTGGTTAAGAAGTAAAAAGCAATCTTTTAAAACAAAAATAAATTGAAGCCATTTGTGGATTGCTCTGTTGTAAAAAGGTAGATAGCTATAAATCTGATTGCATAAAACTGTCTTATTCATATTGACTGGTGGCATCACAGCTTGGTTTGGTAACTCGAACACCCAGGAATGAAGGTTAGTAGTTTTTCATCAAATCACTTTGAAATACAAGAGGAGAAATTTCACATTTACTCAGATAAAATGTGTATTTATAGACCAAAATATTCAAAAGGCTGCCTGAAAGGGACAAAATGAGAAACCAATCAGTTTTTATTACTGACTTGTCATGTATATGTTTACTTCATGTCCCACCAACTTAAGGAGATGTTCACGGTGGAGGAGGGAGAGAGATAGAGAGACAGGAGCCTGAATGTCCTGCAGTTTATTGCCTGTGAGGGTATTGCCCTGAGAGAGAATAGATAGCAGTGTGGAAACAGGCCCTTCGACCCAACTTGCCCACACCGGGCACCATGCTACACTAGTCCCACCTGCCCATGTTTGGTCCATATCCTTCCAAACCTGTCCTATCCATGTAATTGTCTGACTATTTCCTAAATGCTGGGACAGTCCCTGCCTCAACTACCTCCTCTGGCAGCTTGTTCCATACACCCACCATCCTTTATGTGAAATAGTTACCCCTCAGATTCCTATTAAAACTTTTTCCCTTCACCTTAAACCTATGTCCTCTGGTCGTCGATTCACCTACTCCAGTGAATCACCTACAAGAGACTCTGTGTATCTACCCTATCTATTCCTCTCATGATTTTATACACTTCTATAAGATCACCCCTCATCCTCCTGCGCTCCAAGGAATAATGTCCCGGCCTACTCAACCTCTCTCAATAACTTAAACCCTCGAGTCCTGGCAACTTCCTCATAAATCTTCTCTGTTTCCAGCTTGGCAACATCATTCCTACAACATGGTGCCCAGAACTGAACACAATACTCTAAAGATAGGCACAAAAAGCTGGAGTAACTCAGTGGGACAGGCAGCATCTGTGGAGAGAAGGAATGTGTGTCGAGACCCTTCTTCAGACATCTGAAAAAGGGTCTTGACCCAAAATGTCACCCATTCCTTCTCTCTAGAGGTGATGCCTGTCCCGCTGAGTTACTCCAGCTTTTTGTGCCTATCTTTGGTTTCAATCAGCATCTTCAGTTCCTTCCGACACAATACTCTAAATGTGGCCACCCTAATGTCTTATACAACTGCAACTTCTACACGCAATATGGAGAGAGAGGACAGAAGGGAAGAGGGGCTATGGACTTGCTTTATTTAGTCCGAACACACCCGATAAGGCAGATGACCTCCCTTAGTGGCATAATAAAATGATTCTATAATTAAAAGAGATTAAATATATATATATTTATTTATTCTCTCTAAAGCTCTTAAAGATAGCGGAGTCAAGGGATATTGGGGAGAAGGCAGGAACGGGGTGCTGATTGTGGATGTTCAGCCATGATCACATTGAATGGTGGTGCTGGCTCGAAGGGCCAAATGGCCTACTCCTGCACCTATTGTCTGGTGTCTATTGTCTATCATTGAGGCAAAATACGAGCTAGGTTCAGAAATAATCATTGGCAGGTAAACAGAAGGAGAGAGAAATACAGAAACCCAAAGGCAGCTGAAGCAGGAAAGTGAATGCCTACTTTTACCAAGTGTGTTTAATACTACAGAAAAGTGACGAGTTAATGAGTGTTAGGAGGAGCACGTAACTTAATGGGAATTGATTGATATTATGTTTTTCGCCCGGGTGATATCTTGTTCCTCACACTTCCTTGATCGTATTTAATTCAGAATTATAACTATATTGAATAGTCTTCTTCTTCTTCTTGCATATGGCGTAAAATTGCAGGACAACTTGTTCTATTTGATCTTACTTGATTGTGCACACTGGATTGATTGCATTCGTCAAAACAGGGCGGACCACGTGAAGGTTGCAATCTCTCACCCCTTGAATATAGTCAGAGGGTGATGAATCTGATGAATTCATTGCCACAGAAGGCTGAGGAGGCCAAGTCAATTAATATTTTTAAGCCAGAGATTGATAGATTCTTAACTAGTACGGGTGTCAATGGCTATGGGGTAAAGAAAAAAGAATGGGGTTGAGAGGGAAAGATAAATCAGCCATGATTGAATGGCGGAGTAGACGATGGGCCGAAAAGCCTAATTCTGCTCCCATAACTTATGATAATCTCTTATATTTATATATAATAAAACATAATGGATAAAACTCCATTCTTGCCCACGTTAATTCTTCTTTTGCGTGGGGAGGGCGGAGAAATTAGGAGATCAATTGAAGTTCCTGGCATCATAATTTAAAAATAAGTTATACTAGCTCACAGAACTAAAGGTGTGGGTAACAGGATGTAACGGAGGGAAGATCAAATGCTTCAGCATCATCTTGTCAAACTCTAGAGCGAAGTGTGTTCAAAGGGAATATACATCAATCCGTGCTCACAAGAAGCTTTTATCCGCCGGGTGTCTAGGTGACAATTCTAAAGTTGTCAATGTCGAAAATCAAGAGGCTGGGATGAAGCGATTTTATGAGAGGTTGCACAATAAAAAAATGATTGTGTAATATAATTGGAGGGGAATAGAGAGCACAAAACTCGGTAGAGTGATAGATGGTGAAGAAGACAGTGGTAGACGTGGGGAACCAAGATAGTTTGATGGATTGGCAGATGAAAGACAGCGTTATATGAAAAGAGATATGTTTTACTGAGAAGAAAGGCTATATTATATAAATGGCACAATTCTGACAGAGATCCGGAAACAGAGATACTTTAAATGCAAGAATAGGTCGAGAAAGTATTTGGAAAACTTATGAGATCTGAGCCAACGTATACAACAAATCATGTGGAACGTTTATAAATAAAGCCCTCCATATAATATCTGCAATATTTAATCCAATTTTGGACTGTAGGAGGGGATTGTAGAGAAGATCAGAGAAGACTGTTGAAAGATTGAGGGACTTCCTGAATGATTTAGAATCGGGGATTCTTCTCTTTAGAGGGATGTTTAGGCATAGGTGGCCACAATAATCAAGGGTCATGCTAAAATGAATAGAGATCATCTGTTTCCAATTGCAGATAGGTTGGAAAGTAGGCAACATAGATCTAATGTGATTGTAAAAAGAGCTATAGATGACCAGAGGACAAATATCTTCACTCAGCTGTCGTTAAGCAGATGTTGGAAGCAAATTCAATTGCTCATTTAAAGGGGGATTGATAGATATCTTAGGGGTAAAACAATTGGTATAAGACCCAGGGGAAAAGAGCTGAGGATGGCAAGGTGGCGCAGTGGTAGAATCGCTGCCTTACAGCGCTTGCAGTACCAGAGACTGATCCCGTTCCATCCCGACTACGGGTGATGTCTGCACGGAGCTTGTACGTTCACCCCATGACCACGTGGGTTTTCTCCAATATCTTTGGTTTCCTCCCACTCTCCAAAGACGTACAGATTTGTAGGTTAATTGATTTGGTATAAATGTGAATTGTCCCTAGTGTGTGTAGGGTCATGTTAATGTGCGGGGATCGCTTGGCGGTGCGGAGTAGGTCAGCCGAAGGGCCTGTTTCCGCGCTGTAAACTAAACTAAACTTAGACTGGTTTGATTTGCTCTTGTGGAGAGTTGGTGTGGGCCTAATAGCTTCCTTTGCTTCAACAATACAATGAGACAATGTAGAGAAATGTGAGGTAGAACACTTTAGGAAAGAAGACATAAAAAGATGTGCCATTAAACACATCTTCATATCTAACAGGTAGAAGATAGATCGTAAAGGTGCCTGAGGAGGAACATGGCACTTATACCTTTATTGGATAAAACAACAGCAGTGAAGTCTTTGAACAAATGTATAAAACATGTTAGGTCACAGCTAAAATACTGCTAACTGTTATGGCCAGTATACCATAGGAAGGAGGGTTCACAAAAGGCTTCTTCAGTCTGAAGAAGGGTCTCGACCCGAAACGTCGCCTATCTCCTTCGCTCCTTAGATGCTGCTGCATCCGCTGAGTTTCTCCAGCCTTTTGTGTACCCTTGATTCTCCAGCATCTGCAGTTCCTTCTTTAATACCATATGAAGGATATGGCAGTGCCAAAGGGATTTATACAACAGAGTTGCCATGTCTGGAAAACTATAGATACGTTGACAGATTGGTGAGGCTGAGATTGATGTATTTCTAAAAAAAAGAGGTTGAAGGGAAACATAGAAATTAGGTGCAGGAGTAGGCCATTCGGCCCTTCGAGCCTGCACCGCCATTCAATATGATCATGGCTGATCATCCAACTCAGTATCCTGTACCTGCCTTCTCTCCATATCCCCTGATCCCTTTAGCCCCAAGGGCCACATCTAACTCTCTTTTAAATATAGCCAATGAAGTGGCCTCAACTACCTTCTGTGGCAGAGAATTCTAGAGACTCACCACTCTCTGTGTGAAAACATAGATACGTTGATTTAATTTCTGAGAATCGTAGTTAAGATGGATAAGCCCACCCCCCTCAATACATGCTCTTGCCACCTATGCTACCAGTGTGCACTTCTAAGCTACTGAGGGGCCTATCATTTTCATGAACTACAGAATGTCCACAGTAAAACAAGCAGCTGAAGTTAGATTTGAAGAGTGTTTAGATAAGGAGCTGGTCAGGCTGCATTTGGAATATTATGAGCAATTTTGGGCACTATATCTGAGGAAGGATTTGCTGGCTCTGGAGAGGGTCCAGAGGGGGTTTACAAGAATGATCCCAGGAATGAGTAGGTTAACATATGATGATCATTTGTTGGCACTAGGCCTGTACTCGCTGGAGTTTAGAAGAATGAGGGGGGACCTCATTGAAAAGTAAAGAATAGCGAACAGCTTGGATAGAGTGGGAGTAGCTATATTTAAGAGGGCATTGCTATATTTAAGAGGGCATTAGATGTGGCACTTGTGGCTAAAGGGATCAGGGGGTATGGAGAGAAGGCAGGTACGGGATACTGAGTTGGATGATCAGCCATGATCACATTGAATGGCGGTGCAGGCTCGAAGGGCCGAATGGCCTACTCCTGCACCTATTTTCTATGTTTCTATGTTTCTATGTTTCTAGAGAGGATGTTTCCACCAGTGTGAGAGAGTCTAGGACTAGAGGTCATAGCCTCAGGTTTAAATAACGTTCTTTTAGGAAGGAGGAGGAATTTCTTTAGTCAGAGGGTGGTGAATCTGTGGAATTCTTTACGGCAGAAGGTTGTGGAGGCAAAGTCAGTGGATATATTTAAGGCAGAGATAGATTCCTGAGGAGAATGCAGGAGAATGGGGTTAGGTGGGAGAGATAGATCTTAGTGATGGAATGGCGGAGTAGACTTGATGGGCCGAATGGCCTAATTCTACTCCTATCACTTATGATAATGATAATCTGTGGAATGTTTTGCACTTTTTATAAAAGTAGTGTGGATTCTTTAGAATCAGATAAAAGAGTAGAGCCTGTCACATGAACTCTCAATATGAAAACAGTTGTTGGCTGGGGAAAGGATGCTTAATATACGCACATCCAAGATTTTATTGTAGCAAGCAGAATGCAATCTACTGAAAATGACCTTTTTTCTGCTTCCTATTTCTGATGAAAAGACTCAGACCTGAAACGTTAACTCTGTTTCTCTTTTCACAAATGTGGACTGACCCTGCTGAATGTCTCCAGCATTTACTGTTTCCATATAAAATGTGTTCCTTTCAGTATAACATGAGTGTATCCAGCTATGTATTCAACGTTTACAGTTGTGTAACTTGTGGATTTGGACAAGCAAGGTAGTGTTGTCTTTAAAAAGACACAAAGTGCTGGAGCAACCCTGCAGGTCAGGCAGCACCTTGGAGAACATGGATGGGTGACGTTTCAGGTTGGGACCATTCTTTAGACTGACCCTTCTTCTACCTAGACATCCCTCCAATGAGAACAATCCCAGATTCTAATCCATTCATGAAGACCCTCATCCCTTCAAGAACTCCACAACATCTTCTCTGCAATCACTTCCTACAATCCAAAACTGAATGTAATGCTACAAGACTAAAGAGTTAGTGGTGGACTTTAGGAGGAGAGGAGCATCTGTGTTACCAGTCTCCATCAATGGTGTGGATGTGCAGTTTATCAGGGAGTACAAATTCCTTGGAGTGTACCTGGACAGTAAACTGGACTGGTCCAGGAATGCTGAGGCCGTGTACGAGAAGGGACATAGCCAGCTGTACATTTTGAGAAGGCCCCACACATTCAATGTCTGCAGTAAGATGCTGCAGATGTTCTACCAATCGGTGGTAGCCAGTGCCATCTTCCTCACTGCCGTGCGCTGGGGCAGCAGGGCGAAGGCCGTGGATGCCAATAGGATCAACAAACTCATCAGGAAGGCTGGCTCCATCCTGGGGGTGAAGTTGGATACATTGATGGTGGTCTTGGAGAGGAGGATGTTTCTCAAACTGCAGAGCATCTTGGACAATACAGCTCATCCCCTCCATGACACACTGGTCAACCTGAGGAGCACCTTCAGCAACAGACTGGTTCCACCAAGATGCATTACAGAACGCCTCAGGAGATCCTTCTTCCCTGTGGCTATCAAACTGTACAACTCCTCCTCCCTCTGTCGTGGGGTAGACTGACTCCCCTCCCCCCCTCCCCCCCCTCCCCCCCTCCCCCCCTCCCCCTCCCCAATCTTTGCACAGCCCCAATCCTTTCCACTCGTCACCTTAATTTAATGTTTCACGTATTTTATGTTTTATGACTGTTGGCAGATCAATTTCCCTCCTGGGATAAATAAAGTTTGATTGTATCATATCGTATCGTTTCATTATAGAACCAAGGGTCCAATCCAAAACATAATCTATCTTATGTTCTCCAGAGATGCTGCCTGACCCTGCTGAGTTACTCCAGCGCTTTGTATCTTTTTTTATTGTAAACTAGCATCTGCAGTTCCTTGTTTCTACGCAGTGTTTCCCTTGTCCATTAGTAGTACAGCCACAGTAATTTTAATGCCTTGACAGCACAGAATGGTTCAATGTTAATAAGAATGATCCCAGGAATAATTTGGTTAACATATAATGAGCATTTGATGGCACTGGGCCTGTACTCGCTGGAGTTTAGGAGGATGAGGGGAGACTTCATTGAAACTTACCGAATAGTGAAAGGCCTGGCTAGAGTGGATGTGGAGGATGTATCCACTAATGGGAGAATCTCAGACCAGAGGCTATAGCCTCAGAATAAAAAGGATGTATCTTTAGAAAGGAGATGAGGAGGAATTAATTTAGTCAGAGGGTGGCAAAACTGTGGAATTAATTACCACAGACGTCTCTGGAGGCCAAGTCACGGGCTATTTTTAAGGCGGAGATTACAGATTTCATGATTAGTAACTGTGTCAGGGGTTATGGGGAGAAGGCAGGAGAATTAAGTTGAGAGGGAAAGATAGATCAGCCATGATTGAATGGCAGAGCAGACTTGATGGGCCAAATGGCCTACTTCTGCTCCTAGAACCTATGAACTTATGTACGTTGTTAGAATGAGTTGAGTTGGAATTATGCCATCTCCAAAAACAATTAATGGTAAAAAATCTACGGCTGCACTTTTTCAAAATGAAAGCAGCCGCACACCATTGATCCAAGTAAAACAGCTACCAAAACATTGCTAAAGTTCTGTCGAGATAATAAACCCAAACGTTAAATCAGATTTTTTTCTTCATCAGACATGCTATTTTGCAGGGAAGGGATTATGGCCGGTGAAGGCCACACCAAGATGCTGTTTATTTTAAGGAATTCCTGAAATTGTCTGATGTTTCCATGTTTGGGCAGTGAACATTAACATTTTAAAAGATGTTTAGATAACTTAAAAGAATATTTGAAACGTGCCAGCCAGAAAAAAAGTGACGAGAGTGGAAAAAGGCATTTCTAAAATTGCAAATAGCTGAGTATTATCAAACAACAGCCCTTTGCAATACTCTTTAAACATCATTTTTTTTTAAGTTTATGTAACTTTGAGATTAACTTTGAGCTGAAGCAGTGGCTGTTCAGTCATTATAGGAAGATCTGTTTTGACATTAATTGCATACCCTCTGGGGGAGTCGTTAACTAGGCCGATCATTAGTTTTCTGCTGCTTGTCTGCTGCTGGCTGGGAGCCTGTGTGAATGAAGAGCCGGGGCCAAGGAATGCACGCTGTATGAAATGAGGTGGAAGCTGAACTTCGAAGGCTTAATCTCACGGTAGATTTATTATCAAAGTGGCATGCTTACGGTCAACCCGCTTTAAGTTTAATTCCTGTAAAATTGCACAAAGCGGATCTGGTTGGAAACAAGTTGAAGAGTTAGGGGGAAAAAAAATCACTTTTCATCCCATGTACAATCTCAAGAGTAACATTCGTTTAATTGGATGTGAGATGATCGTCATTGGAATGAACAATATTTTTCTTCCTATAAACAGCATTTGAAATGACAAAATGACTGCAGCTCCTGAACTCATTTTGGTAAGTCCCATAACAACGAGATTGAGCTTTCGATGTATAATAAAGGGGTCTAAGATTGGATGATTCCTAGTGGTACTATACTTTTTAAATGCATTTCTTTTTCAAAAAGAACTAAACATTGTTCCACTGTTTGCAATGGGCAGGAATGGGAATTTGGAAATGTTACCAGCGTGATTGAAATGTGATTTTCATGCATGATAACTGTACTAATGTGCATTCCGGTGTAGAATTATGAAGAAATAATAACATTTGTTTTATAAGCTCTCCACATTTGTACGCTGGAGATCGTTTTGAAAGGAATTGCGAAGGGGTTGTTGTGATCCCAAATCTTTCATCCATCTTCGGAATGTTCTTATTGAGATTGCAGTTTCAGTTTGTCAAGTTATTTAGTTTAGTTTTTTTTGATACAGCGCAGAAACAGGCCCTTCGGCCCACCGTGTCCGCACCAACCAGCGATCCCCGCACATTAACACTATCCTGCACACACCAGAGACAATTTTACATTTATACCAAGCCAATTAACCTACAAACCTGTACATCTTTGGAGTGTGGGAGGAATCCGAAGAATTTGGAGGAAACCCACGCAGGTCACGGGGAGAACGTACAAACTCCGTACGGAAAAGCACCCGAAGTCAGGATCCAACCCGGGTTGCTGGCGCTGTAAGGTAGCAACTCTACCACCACGCCACCTCGCTTATTCTCCTTCCCGTATTTAATTTGCTTATCTCTGTTGCATAGCTCAATGGTAAGTTGTTAACCTCTGAGTCAGAGGCTGTGGACTCGAGTCTTAGTTCACAGGCTTGAGCACGAAGGTTAGGGTGACATTTCAGTGCAGTGCTAGAGAATGCCAGTATTCAATGCACCATCATTCAACTGCAAACTGGCTTACCCTCACACTCAGATGTGAACGATCCCATGGTATGATTTTGAAGAGGAGTGAGTCATATGTACACAGAGCATGTGGATCATGTGCAGGCAGCTGAGAGTAGTTTATCTTGGCATTGTGTTCGGCACAGGTAAGATGGGCTGAAGGGCCTGTTCCTGCGGTGTACTATTCTTCAGGCTGAAGAAGGGTCCCAACCCGAAATGTCACCTACCCTTTTTCTGCAGAGATGCTGCCTGACCTGCTGAGTTACTCCAGCATTTTGTGTCTATCTTTGATTTAAACCAGCATCTACAGTTCCTTCCTACACAATAGATGAAACAAGTTGCGCTGGTGAGGAAGGGGAGGATGGATAGAAGAAAGGGAATATTTTCAATTGGGTTGTTGTGGTTGCTGATGGATTAGCAAAGATAATAACATAGAGGGAAAAATAACAAAAGTTGTGAAGCACAGATCAGAGTTGTAGAAATGCTAACATTATCCGGCAGTGTAGACAACAATATGTAAGCCTCAAGTATCTTCAGGACAGTCCTTATTACAGTGAAGGAGGCATTGGATGTTCTCAGGCATATGAAGGTAGATAAGTCTTCTTTATAAACCAGCATCTGTGTTTCTTTGTTTCTACACTATGTTCTATGTATCATGTCCCATGTTCATCCTTTTACCCACATCACTAAAACTGATTTTCTGGGCACACTCACATTGTTGCTTTTATGAGACTAGCATTGTGTCGGATTTCAAACATTACAATAGTAATTGCACTTAATCATACTTTGTTTACCATAAAGTGTTTTGGTAAATATTGAGATTGTGATATGAGTTTAAGTATTTCTATTCTATTTAGAAACCGTAAATAAACCATATAACCTTGTATCAACGATAGGCTACACTTTGCAGATCGGGATTGACCTTGCTTTGATTTCCCGACTCAGTTAGTTTCATCATCTACCATTTTAGAATGGTTGGAAACTATTTTAACAGTGCCACCTACACAATCCTGAAAGATCTCACACACACAATATTATACGAACCTCATACATTATAAAAAGGTCTGTCAACATTTTGGTCTGTGGCTAGAACTCCTTGTGGAAACAAAGAACTGCAGATTTGTGCTGGTTAATACACAAAGGGACACAAAGTGCTGGAGCAACTCAGCAGGTCAGGCAGCATTTCCGGAGAACATGGATTGAAGTTTCGGCTTGAGAACGAAACGTCATCTGTCCATGTTCTCCAGAGATGCTACTTGACCTGCTGAGTTACTCCAGCATTTTGTGTTCTTTTGTGCTAGAACTTTTTACAATGTTGGGTGGAATTCTGGACTGAAAATAAATGTTCCCATTTACAGTCGACATGTTCCACAGCCCAAGGTTATCTGAAAGGTCTCCAACTCCACATACGGTTGGGTGATTTCACCAGCATTCTTGGTACCACCAGTTTATTTGTGTTGCAGTGGTGTGTAAAGTTCTGGAAGGATATTAGATCAAGGATATAAACTTTCATGATAGGATGGAAGACAAAAGATGTGATTGAGGTGAAAGAACATTGATGCCAGTAAAATTATGCAGAAGTGAAACAAACTTCAGAAATATCTTAGTTGGGCCATTCTTTAGAAAGTGAACCAAATTTCAGACACGTGACCAGATGTCATCACATTAATTAATACATTAAAAAATTCTTGTAAGAGATTAATCTTATTCATTGCTATGTTCCTACCTCCAGAACTATAATACATGTCTGCTAAAGAAATGAACATTCTAGCTTTTTTTTAATTCACAGAGTTTGTAAGATAAAACTGATTATGACAAAAATGCTTCCATGTGAGGTCACACACATGACCAGTCGCCTCTGACCCTAAACAAACATTGCCACAATAACATAAACATTTCACTTGATAAACTTTGAAAAAAATATGAATCAGAAATACAGTACAAAACAATATACCTGGAATGCTTTCAGAAGTGATGTATTCCACAAATGTTCATATCTTTGGTCACACATGTGACTAAGAATGGGCCAATTGAGTCAAAGAGAATCATTAAAAGTCATGTCAGTTGTGAAAGATTGCAGCAGGATCTGGATTGATTGGCCAGGTGGGCTGAGGAATGGTTGATGGAATTTAATACAGAGAAGTGTGAGGTGTTGCATTTTGGGATGTCTGACAAGGGCTGGACCTATACAGTGAATGGTAGGTCTCTGGGGAGTGTTATGAAGCACAGGGATCTAGGAGTGCAGGTGCATAGTTTCCATGAAGGTCGAATAAGGGGGTCAAAAAGGCTTTTGGCACATTGGCCTTCATCAGCCAGAGTATAGAGTATAAGTTGGGAGGTTATGTTGCAGTTGTATAAGACGTTGGTGAGATCGCATTTAGAAAATTGTGTTCAGTTCTGGGCACCATGTTGTTGGAAAGTATTCTCAAGCTTGAAAGGGTTCACAAAAGATTTATGAGGATGTTGCTAGGACTAGAGGGTCTGAGCTATATAGGGAGAGATTGAGCAGGCTGGGTCTCTATTCCTTGCACCGCAGAAGGATGAGGGATGATCTTATAGAGGTGTACAACATCATGAGAGGAATAGACCGGGCAGATGCACAGTCTCTTGCCCAGAGTTGGGGAATTGAGGACCGGAGGTCATAGGTTCAAGGTGAAGGGGAAAAGATTTAATAGGAATCTGAGCGATAACTTTTTCACACAAATGGTGGTGGGTGTATGGAACAAGCTGCCAGATTAGGTAGTTGAGGCTGGGACTATCCCAATGTTTAAGAAATAGTTAGACAGATACATAAGTAAGTAAGTAAGTAGGTTTATTGGCCAAGTATTCACATACAAGGAATTTGCCTTGGTGCTCCGCCCACAAGTAACAACATGACATACAGTGACAGTTACGAATGACTCAGAAAACACTAAACATTAATAATGGATAGGACAGGGTTTGGAGGGATGTGGACCAAGCGCAGGCAGGTGGGACTAGTATAGCTGCGACATGTTGGCTGGTGTGGGCAAGTTGGGCCGAAGGGCCTGTTTCCCCACTGTATCACTCTATGACACTATAATATGTCTGACGTGTCGAACGAGATAACAGAAAAAGATGAAAAGGAGAGTGTAGTAGGTTTCGTATATAGACTTTTCAGAGAGGGTCATTATGTGATACACATTAGTCTGACTAAGATGATGACAGTTCTTAAAATAGAGAAGAATGTTGTGGCACAGTTGCAAAATCGGCTGCAGCAGGAAACAAAGTGAAGTGGCGGAAGTTTATCAGATTGGGAAGTATTTTTCAGTGATGTTCCCTGCAGTCAATATTGTGCCCAGTATATATTGCCATTGTTTTTCAATGGTTCAATGGGTTTTTATTATCACAGATACCAAGGTACAGTGAAATATATATATTTATTATTACAGATCAGTAAGATTGTTGCCAACATAAATACAATCCCCAGTGAAGTGCAGAATGCAAAGCAATAGGCCACTGAGTCTATGTGCAACAGTCGCCAGGATTTGATGCCAGTCGACTTCCTTCACCCTCCTCTCCGGTTTCTGGTCCTCAGGGATGTGCAGGAGACGTGCCCCGGGCAAGGCTCCCAGTCCAGACGGGGTTCCTGGTTTATACGTTTCTATGATAGTTCAAAGAGCACAAAAGGAATTAAATATAAGAGAGTTCAGAAAAATTTGAATTGATTTAGGCACAACTTTAGGTTATTAGGTTCTCATGCTCTCAGAGGTGTGCGTGTGCTGCTGCATGTGAGTTTGAGAGGGAGGTAGAATGTGGTGGTGCCCCAGCCATCCCCGTTCGATCCTGACTACGGGGCTGTCTGCATGGAATTTGCACGTTCTCCCTGTGACCGCGTGGGATTTCTCCCGGTGCTCCAGTTTCCTCCTACATTCTGAAGACATGCAAGTTGTAGATGAATTGGCTTTTGTAAATTCTTCCTAGTGCGTAGGTTAGAACTAGTGTATGGGTGATCACTGGTCGGTGTGTATTCGGTGAGCTGAAGGGCCTTTTTGCAGGCTGCATCTCCGAACTAAACTAAACTAAGTTAAACTAAACTAAACAATAAGGGCGGGAGGGTAAACACAAAATGGGGGCTGAATGGTACGTGTAGTCAATGACTCTGATATGACCACAAAATATTTCTAGGTTGAGTGGAATCATTTTCTAACAATAGCAGAAAACACACCCAATACTGTGTTGTTGTAAGACTGAACTGCCCTCTCCATGTTTGTACAGTAAATTCCAGGGCCATGCCTCTGATAGCTGGTTATTACTTCACCCTTTTGTTTGGCGAGTGTATTGCAGAGTACCCACTGATATTTATTAAAGTTCATTGATTGAATCAAATGTTCCAAGGGTATAATGGAATATGTTGACCTTCCTGGACACTCATGTTTGCATAAAGAGTGCAATTGAAGAATATATTGATCTTTCTCACCCTTTTAATTTTTTTTGGCTAACAAGCAGGCTTTGCAAAGGTTAAATGAACAGCATTGGCCCTGGGGGACTGATTGCTAGACAATTTGGTTATCTGTTGCCCTAAATAACAATAAAACTGAAAGCAGATGGAATCCATGTTTGTGGTAGTACTATAATCCTATAATTGGATGTTCAGACTTTGTTAAATCACTTGAGTTTGATCCTTCACAGCTTAATTTTGTAAAATCGTTGAATTAAATTACTGTCCTATAATTTATTCTGTGCTATTAATTTCATTCTCTCATTGCCTTTAACATCATTCTATTACATCAGTCAACATTTTTGGCTGCTGGCGTGATGGCTGACACGGCTTGTGCTGGGATTTTCTTCAAAAAGACTTTGAGAAGTTTGAAGTCATCGGGCAAGGGTTCCCATCCCCAACTGTCCCCTGTCAGTTGATTCTAACCATCTCTCACTCCCTCTCAACTCTCTGAAACCAAACAAGGTACAGTGGCACAGCCAGTAGAGGCGTTACCTCGAAGTGCCAGAGATCCAGGTTCAATCCCGACCTTGGGACCTGTCTTTCTGGAGTCTGTATGGGGCAGCACAGAGGTGCACCTGGTAGAACCACTGCCTCAAACTGCCAGAGACCTGGGTTTGATCCCGATCTCGGGTGCTGTCTGTGTGGATTTGCATGTTCTCCCCATGCATGATGTGATTCTTCCCTGGGACTACATGTTCCATGAGTTTCCTGAAGGTTTATAGTAGTATCTGGTTTCAGGTCCTACCCAAGCCCACTATTGCCCAATTATTTTCAAGACAGATAAGCATTCGAGATATAGGCAATGTTTAGAGCACATGTATATCCTTGATTCCAACCAGCTGAACTACCTTCCTCACTGAAGTTACTGAATAACAATGGATCGTCTCAGCGCAGAGGGAGATCAAGGAGAGAAGAAGACAAAGACTTTAAGACTTTTGCCTTCCACCACAGTGAGGAGGTGAACTCACTGTGGTGGATGTTAAATATGTGTTTATTGTGTGTTTTTTTTAAATTTTTAAAAAAAAAATTATATGTTATGACTGCAAGGTAACGAAATTTCGTTCAGACCAATTTATCTGAATTATGATTACAAGAGCATTAAGCTAATTAAAATGCCCACTGAAGATAGACAAAAAAAGGCTGGAGTAACTCAGCGGGTCAGGCAGCATCTCTGCAGAAACAAAATAGGTGACGTTTCAGACTGAGTCAGACTCAGGCTCAGTCTGATGAAGGGTTCCGACCCTAAACGTCACCTATTCCTTTTCTCCAGAGATGCAGCCTGAGCCGCTGAGTTATTCCAGCATTTTGTGTCTATCTCAGGTGTAAACGAGCGCCTGCTGTTCCTTCTTACACTTAAAATGCCCACTGAATGTCTTTACTTTAGACTTCAGACCTTGGAGATTTTTTCGATGTCAAACTACCAAAAATAGGATAATTCAACACAGAATTGAGTTGAGTCTGATTGTCTACAATGTGCGCTGATTATTGCAACTGGGCAAGAATTATTTCCCCAGTGCAATGTGGAAGAAAAGTAATCTTCAATGATCCAGCTGTCAGTCTGATCTTGGAATACATTTTCTTTAGTCTAGCCTACAAAACCATAAAAAACCTGACTTAATTCTATTTGACATTGCTTATTCATATTAAACATCTGAATGAACTGAATGCATCATCTCTTCGCCAAAGCATTGTGATTTTGTGAAGAGCACTGATGTAATCAGACAGGCTATTAAAATCCCCAAAAGAAGTTATCCCATGGTGCATTCATCTAAGAACTTTGCCTTCTCAGCTGTTGAGTCTCTGCTTGATTTCCAGTATTCTTAGTCTCCAAGTTGTGCACAAGGACTTTACAATCTCCATTTAGCAAATACAGGCGAGGAAAGCTGTGTTGTACTTGGGGAGGTGAACAACAGCTGACCATCCAGCACCCATTCAGACTCAACCTGTACAGGGACTTCTCACGATACAAATGATGTGACTTATGGAAATCTGACTTTACGCAAATTCTCCACATTTTTCAAGATAGTAATAATCATAACAAAATGGTTTTTTTTACCCAATAGATGGTATTTGTTCATGGGTAGATCTAGGGTGATTGACAAAAAACATATGACTTTGTTTGGAGTTTGTACGTTCTCCCTGTGAGCGCATGGGTTTCCTCCACGCATTCCAGTTTCCTCCTACGTCCCAAAGAGGTGAAGGTTTGTAGGTTAATTGACCTTGTAAATTGCCCCAGTGTGTGTGGAGTGGATGAGAAAGTGAAATAGCATAGAACTAGTGTGAGTGGGTGATCGATGGTTGCCGTAGATTCAGTGGGCTTGTTTTTTTTAATCAATTTCAATCAATCATGCTGTTTTTTTCAATCAATTTGATCAATCAATTAGTTAAATCACCCAGGCATAGAAGGCGGCTAAGGGCCAAGTGCTGGGAGATGGGAGAGTGGACTGTTTCCATGCTGTGTGACTCTGTGACTCATCAATTGTGAGATTTCTGGTGGGATGAATTACAACAATTGGGTCAATTTGACTTAGTATGCATATGTACAAGATGGATTAAGAAGGGTCCCCACCTGAAATGCCACCTCTCCTTGTTCTCCATGAATGCTGCCAAACCAGCTGAGTTACTCCAGCATTTTGTGTCCATCCTTGGTAAACCAACATCTGCAGTTCCTTGTTTCTACTATAAGTTGGATTGATGGCTGGTATGGAGATTTCATTTCATACAATCTTGGAAGGTTTTGCATGTTATGATCACATCAAACAACAACAACAAGGCAGCATTACTTCAACATTATGTTGGTGTCAACCTAGATTATGAACGAGTTTTGCTATTGAATTATAGTTTCAAAGTTATAAAAGAGTCTTTAGAATGGGTTTTGTGATAATGTATCGGAATATCATATCTACAATATATGCAGGGCACAACGCCACAGGAGATCCTTCTTCCCTGTGGCTATCAAACTGTACAACTCCTCCCCCTTCTGTCGTGGGGTCGACTAAGACTGAGACTGACTCCCCCCTCCCCCACCCCCACCCCCCTCCCCAATCTTTGCACATCCCCAATCCTTTCCGCTCGTCACTTTAATTTCATGTTTCATGTATTTTGTGTTTTTATGACTGTTGGCAGATCAATTTCCCTTCTGGGATAAATAGTCCTTGGGTATTCTGTTTCCATGATGCAAAGATCCTACAATATGTTGAACTCAAATGTCACTGTACCTTAATTGGTACATGTGACAATAAACTGAACTTGAACTCTTGAAACATTAGTTTAGTTCAGTTTATTGTTACGTGTACCGAGGTACAGTGGAAACTTTTTTGTTACGTGATATCCAGTCAGAGGAAAGACTATACATGATTACTTGATTACAATCGAGCTGTCCACTGTACACAGATACATGATAAAGGGAATAATGTTTTGTGCAAGATAAAGTCCAGCAAAGTCCGATTAAAGATAGTCCATGGGCTCCAACGAGATAGACACAAAATGCAGGAGTAACTCAGCGGGACAGGCAGCAACTCTGGATAGAAGGAATGCAATGAGATAGATAATAGCTCAGGACCACTCTTTAGTTGTTGACAAGGCGGTTCAGTTATTGTATTAAGAATTTAGTTAATGTTATTTGTAAGAATGCAATGCACGATACATTTGTAGTCCAACATTTTAAAATCAATTATTTGTGTTTATCTGTAGGCCTTCTGTTTATTTGAAGCACAGAATATTTCCACAATATGGTTTGAGAAGTGACATGTGACTGAGCGATCAAAGGGAAATGAGGCTATGGAAAATGGAACCAGCAGCACTGCGACTCCAGGCCGCATTTTGAACGGATCCATCAAGAAGGCTTCTGCTATCTATTGCACTGCAGAGAGCAGAAACAAGATGAAGTTCTGCGAATCCAATCCCTACCATTTGAAATCGAGTGACAGCGATGGCAGCAGTGAGGCAGAGGAAAAGACCCGGGTGGTCACCTTCTTTAGCTCCTTTCTTAAAAGAACACGAGCTTTCGGTTCGAGAAAAAGGCCACGCTCGCTGATTGTTTTTCGGGAGACCTCCAAACCGAAATCCAGGTTATCCTTCCTGGACAGGCTGAGGTCACTGAAAAAGTGCAAGTCATTGGACTTCTTTAGGCTCCAGTTTACTCGAAATCTAAGACGCAAGACTTCTAAAATCTGGACCAGAGATAAGAGAGGCATGGCGAATGGTGCTGGAACGTGCAAGCAAGCATTAGATGAAGGAACTTTTAGACATACATACTCGGGGGATCTACATGACTTCGACTCAGCTGGAGACTCAAACCTAATTAGCAATGCTCTGGAGAGTATTAGCATTGAGGACGAACAGCAAGTTAACAAAAATTGGAAGAGTATACAACAATATTTCAAAAGTTCGAACCGGAAAACATTTGACCCAAATTGTTACGGCGCAGTAACTGTCTTTCCCGAGGATACAGGAAACAAATATGCAAAAATCGCGGGGCAAGAATGTAAAAAGAGCGGACGAAATGATGTTTTGAATTACTTGAAAAAAATGTCGATTAGAAAGAAGCTTGACTTGGGTGTTACAGAGAAGAATATAGACCGCAAGGAGCGAAACGTAGATGGACTAGTTGACTCTGAGTCCATCAAACAAGAATGTGATCAGAGCTGTTTAGACAAATCAAGTAGGATAAGAGATAGGAAACGCTTGTTGAAAGGCATTAACTTCAGCAAAGTTATAAAGGTAATCAGTAGAGAAAGTAAACAGAGCAACTTTACTGACACCTACACACAGTTTGAGGAGACTCCTCAGAGGGGTCCCAGCTATCAGAACTATGGCCTTCTCACCACTCCAGTTGTTCCAGAGACTATAACTAGGAAGGTCACGTCACCCTCACAGTCTTCTTTCACCTCAGACTCTGGAACGTGTAACCCCCTCAGCCAATCCATCACGACCGAAACTCCACGGTTGCAGGAAGTAACGAGGGCTGACATTTCTGCGAGGAGATGCAACTCCGAACTACTTGACACCTTCACTTCTATCCCCTCCGCGTGCGATGAGTGGAAGAGCCCGGAGGTGGTGACTAATTGCCGAATTACACCCGATGGCGTCGAATGGAATGAGGCTGTTGAGATCAGAGTCGTATCTATTGAACCAAAGGCCGAGATGCTGCCAAAGGATGTAAGTGAACATGCACGGTGAAATAAAGCTCCAGTCAGGGAAACCATGACGATATCTATTTGTATTTGCCTAGAAATTGATGCACATTAGGAAAGGCAGCCTTCGACTAACGATGAGTGTGTCAGGGAATGATGGGGATAGACGCAAAGATTTATAGCATCAATGGTCTATTGTGTCCAAGGTCCCATGGTATCATGTGTAGGGAACAAGTCTCCCACAACTAAACATGCATAGAAGACATAGAATCATAGAAATGTACAGCACAGAAATGGGTCCAACGGTGAACGTCATCCATAGCAACAGTGATGCCTATCTATGCTCATCCCAAATGCCCACAATAGGCAAATGGCCACGACATCTTTCCTGTCCAACTGTCTTCATGTTTGTAATAATATGTCTCACCCACCAACTCTGGCAGCTTGCCCCAAACAGCTTGCTCCAAACCACCGGGTGGCGCCAGCAATGGCTGCCTCAACAACAGTCTGTCTGTCTGTCCCTTTCTTCTTCGTTGTTTGGTTGTATGTGTTAAATGTATGTTTTTAGTGTTCTTTAGCTTGTTTTATGTGTGGGGGAGGGGGGGGAGTTGGGGGAAACTTTTTCTAACCTCTTACCTCAACGGAGACGTGATTTTGTTCTGTATTGTATCTCCGTCCGCATTGCGGCCTAACATCGAGCAGTTGGCGGCCTCTGCTGGAGACCGATTTTGAGAGCTCCACCATGGTCACCTACAGACTTAACATTGCGGAGCCCGTGATCCCTTTGCCAGGGATCGACCTCTGACCTCTATCGAGGGTGCCTACAGGCTTTAACATCATGGGGCTCAAGGTCTTAGGTTAGAGACTGACATCGGGAACTCCAGCTGCGGGAGCTTCGATCGCCTCGACGGACGGTTCGACTGCCCCGACCGCAGGAGCAAAATGAGGGAAGAAGATTAGACTTTATTGCCTTCCATCACTGTGAGGAATGTGGGAAACCAGCTGTGGTGGATGTTTATGTTAACTTTTATGTAGTTGTGTGTCTTGTGTCTTGTCTTGGTAAGGTTGCATGGTAATTTGCATATCACTGTACCTTAATTGGTACACTTGACAATAAAAGACCTTTGAAACCTTTGAAACCTTTGAAACAACAGCATTCTCTGCATGAAAAACGTGCCCCTCAGATCTCCTTCTAATATATCCCCTCTCAGGAACGGTTCAGCGAGAATAACCCTCTCTGGCTAAACCCCTCCTGTCACCACCTCCAGTTTAAATTCCAGTTGGAATATTTTGGAGGACCAAGTAACCAAGTAACCAAGAGATGGGTCAAACGCAGGCCATTAGGTCTAGCTTAGATGAGGCATCTTGGACGGCATGGAAGAGTTGGGCCGAAGGGCCTGTTTCCACGCTGCATGACTCTATATCTGCTTGGCTATGTCTTTATAAATGTTGCAGAGGAACTTTGGCAGAGTTATGGGTGTGAGGCAGGGGTCACAGCCAACAAATACAGGGGCGCAGGACTGTTGGAGTGTTAGCAGGGTTAGGGGTTCAAGAATTTGGAGTTCTTCTCAGTGCAAGGGTTAAGATTAGGAGAGACATTGAAGAGGCTAGAGGTGACGTGAGTACGGAAGAGATGATTTAAAGAGCACCTCCCCAGGTAGAGATGAAAGCACAGGATTTAATGTCCTCAGATCTAATCCCGCTTTAATTGTGCAGAAGTTAGCTACACGGGCATTGTGAAATCCTGGTAGGTTTGCAGCATTTATGGGCTGGAGATAAATATGCCATCTGAATGGAGGACCCAAAGCAATTTGGCAATCTTTATGACTGCACAGTATGTTTTAAAAAAACTTATCAATATAATTTCTAGTTCAATGTTTCCTATTACATTTGGAGAGCAACTTCAGGTTTTATTTACTGAAAGGTATAAAATCCAAGTGGGAGCTTGTCTAATGTTCAGAGATGGATTGTTCCATTCGTATGACAAGATCATTTATGACAGTAAAATCCACAGTCAAAATGTCTCTGGTGTGCATATGATTCATCCTATTTTAAAATCTCTTTGTGCGTATGACCTTGAATATGCAGTATATGCTGAACTCCTCACTTTGGCCTTCCATTTACAGTGTTCTATCTCGTTCTATGTTTATATATAAAGGTTGCTCTGCATCAATGATTGTGGCTCAAAGTCTCTTTCTGCTTGCATCCATTTCCCCGTCTCTTCCCGGTGTGCCTTGTGTAATTTCTGTATCTACCTGATCCCTCCTTTCACCTTTTTTCAACTCTCTCTCATTTCTTGCTTCTAAATGTCTCTTTAATCTCCTAAACCCTTCTTTCCTGCTGCTTTTAATTGGCATGTCTGAATCTGAACACACTGCTTTTTCCAGGTGTGTATGAACCTCTTTTTTCACGGAGAGTCATTGCAAAATGCAGTTTGTTTTGCTGCAATTGAAAAGACAAAGTAAAGCTGTCCGAGCTCCAAGCAGCATACGGTGGTGTTGTTGTTTGACTCAAGTTCAGTTCTGTTCATCGGAACTAAACTTCAGAGCCAAAGCTCAATGCACTTCTTTTACTATTTCATGTGCTTGACAGTACTAACTGGAGATGTATTTCCAGGAAAACTATAATTCCTGTAGGTCGACATTCAGTCAGTAGTACATGTTATTGTAAAGCTACACCAAATTTCTGATAAACTGAAAGTAAACAAATTAAACATATAGTCTTAGTTTAGTTTAGAGATACAGTGCGGAAACAGGCCTTTCAGCCCACCGACTCTGTGCCGACCAGCGATCCCCATACACTATCTATCCAACATAGTAGGGACAAGTTATGATTTTACCAAAACCAATTAACCTACAAACCTGTACGCTTTTGGAGTGTTGGAGGAAACTGGAGCACCCGGAGAAAACACACATGGTCACGGGGAGAACATACAAACTCCGTACGGACATTACTCGTAGTCAGGGTCAAACCCGGGTTTCTGGCGCTGCGGCCCAACTTATCTATGCCAACCAAGGTGCCCCATCTAAAATCGTCCCATTTGCCCACATTTGGCCCATATCTCTCTAAACCATGTTGATTCTGTCTAATCATGTTATGTCTACCAAAATGCATTGCTGATATTTTCTTGCCAACTGGTGTGACCTGCACTTACCTTGTCTTTACCTCCTTCCTTTCTGGAACAGAGATGTCTTATTTTCATCTTCCAATCATCTGGAATCTTATCAGCATTTATGGAATATTGAACAATTACATTCGATACATTCAGTATCACTGTAGCCATTTCTTTAAGTACTCCAAAGTACAGGTTATCAGTCCAGGGAATTTGTCAGCTCTTAGTCCGAGTAGTTAGGTTTAATGTGGAGATGCATCATGGAAACAGAGCTGCCAACCATCTATTATCGCCTGTTTACAATTGATCTAATATCAATAGTCATTTGCAGAAATGCCTTTCAAAATGTCCTGTTCCAAATTGAAGAAATAATCAATAAAAGGTAGTGCAGATGCTGGTTTACAAAAAAAAGATGCAATGTACTGGAGTAACTCAGCAGGTCTGAGAAATTGAAACAGTGTCCTGCAAATGGCAACTAATATTAGATCAATTGGTAATGCTAAATCTAGGATTATGTATTTCAGTTGCTCAGAGGTGTATGAGATCATGAGGGCACTACATAGGGTACAGTGGCTTGCAAAAGTATTCATACCCCTTGAACTTATCCACATTTTGTCACGTTATAACCACAAATGTAAATGTATTTAATTGGAATTGTATGTGATAGACCAACACAAGTGGTGCATAATTGTGAAGTGGAAGGAAAATGATACATGGATTTCAATTTTTTTTTACAAATAAAAAACTGAAAAGTGTGATGTGCAAAAGTATTCAGCCCCCCTTTACTCTGATACCCCTAAATAAAATCTAGTGCAACCAATTGCCTTCAGAAGTCACCTAATTAGTAAATAGAGTCCACTTGTGTGTAATCTAATCTCAGTATAAATACAGCTGTACTGTGAAGGCCTCAGAGGTTTGTTAGAGAACATTAGTGAACAAACAGCATAATGAAGCCCAAGGAACACACCAGACAGGTCAGGGATAAAGTTGTGGAGAAGTTTAAAGCAGGGTTATGTTATTAAAAATATCCCAAGCTTTGAACATCTCACGGAGCACTGGTCAATCCATCATCCGAAAATGGAAAGAGTATGGCACAACTGCAAACCTACCAAGACATGGCCATCCACCTAAACTGACATGCCTGGCAAGGAGAGCATTGATCAGAGAAGCAGCCAAGAGGCCCATGATAACTCTGGAGGAGCTGCAGAGATCCACAGCTCAGGTGGGAGAATCTGCACACAGGACAACTATTAGTCGTGCACTCCACAAATCGGGCCTTTATGGAAGAGTGGCAAGAAGAAAGCCATTATTGAAACAAAGCCATAAGAAGTCCTGTTTGCAGTTTGCCACAAGCCATGTGGGGGACACAGCAAACATGTGGAGGAAGGTGCTCTGGTCTGATGAGATCAACATTGAAGTTTTTGGCCTAAATGCAAAACGCTATTGGTGGCGGAAAACTAACACTGCACATCACCCTGAACACACCATCCCCACTGTGAAACATGGTGATGGCAGCATCTTACTGTGGGGATGCTTTTCTTCAGCAGGGACAGGGAAGCTGGTCAGAGTTGATGGGAGATGGATGAAGCCAAATACAGGGCAATCTTGGAAGAAAACCTGTTAGAGTCTGCAAAAGACTTGAGACTGGGGTGGAGGTTCACCTTCCAGCAGGACAACGACCCTAAACATACAGCCAGAGCTACAATAGAATGGTTTAGGTCAAAGCATATAAATGTGTTAGAATGGCCCAGTCAAAGTCCAGTCCTAAATCCAATTGAGAATCTCTGGCAAGACTTGAAAATTGCTGTTCACAGATGCTCTCCATCCAATCTGACTGAGCTTGAGCTATTTTGCAAAGAAGAATGGGCAGAAATTTCAATCTCTAGATATGCAAAGCTGGTAGAGACATATCCCAAAAGACGCAGCTGTAATTGCAGCAAAAGGTGGTTCTACAAAGTATTGACTCAGGGGGGCTGAATATTTTTGCACGCCACACTTTTCAGTTTTTTATTTGTAATAAAATTTGGAAACCATGTATCATTTTCCTCCACTTCACAATTATGCACCACTTTGTGTTGGTCTATCACATAAAATCCCAATAAAATACATTTACGTTTGTGGTTGTAACGTGACAAAATGTGGAAAAGTTCAAGTGGTATGAATACTTTTGCAAGCCACTGTATATGCATACTTTTTATCCAGCGAAGGGGATTCAATGACCAGAGGACATGGGTTTAAGGAGAGAATGGAAAGATTTAATAGGAACCAGAGGGGAACATTTTCACATGGAGGGTGGTGGGTGTAAGGAATGAGTTGCCAGATGGAGTAGTTAAGGCAGGTACTTTAACAACGTTTGAAAGACATTTGGACAGGTACATGGATGGGAAAGGTTTAGAAGGAAATGGGTCAAATGTGGGCAGGTTTGACTGTAGATGGGGCATCTTGGTTGGCGTGGGTAAGTTGGGTCGAAGGCCTGATTCCACGCTGTGTGACTGTCTCTATGATTGTACGGAGTTTGTACGTTTTCTCCGAGATCTTCGGTTTCCTCCCACACTCCAAAGACGTACAGGTATGTAGGTTAATTGGCTTGGTGTATGTGTAAATTGTCCCTAGTGTGTGTAGGATAGTGTTAATGTGCAGGGATCGCAGGTCGGCGCAGACTCGGTGGAGCAAAGGGCCTGTTTCCACGCTGTACTTCCAAATTAAATGAAACTAAAGGCACAGACCATATGCGGGCAAAGGAGGCGTGTAGGGTTAAGTTGTATAGGAGCTTTGGTGTCATTGAATGGAAGCACAGACACATAGACAAAGTACTCTTAAGGACTCTTATGTCCCTGTGAGCAGCATACTGGGTCAAATGTCTCCATGCCTGTGTCTTGATGTCAAAATGGTTTATTTTGCCAAAGAATAAAATCTTAGAGTTTGGAGAATCAGAATGCAGTGGCTGCTTTGGAAAAGGCAGTGAAATGCTGGAGAGTGAGGGGAAACGATAGAAGTCTATAAAATAATTAAGGGCATAGATAGGGTAGACAGTCAGAACCTTCAACATAGGGTGGAAATGGCAAAGACCAGAGGGCTTTGCTTTAAGGTGATAGGGCAAAGTTTAGATGGAGGTATGTGGAAGAAGGGTGCCTGGAATACTGTCAGGGGTGAAGTTGGTAGCGGAGAAGATAGTGCATTTATGAGGCTTTTGGGTAGGCACAGGGATTGGCATTGAATGGAGCAAAGGGCTTGTTCCAGCGCTGTAGTATTCTGGGTTCTATATCCTATGTTTTAAGGCAAATCAGCTTCACAGAGCTCAGCGATATTCTCTCTCTGCCATCTACTGACGATTTGTGGTAATTCTGGCATTACCCTCTGCTGATGTTCATTTCTTAACAATTTATGGTCTCAGTTCCAGGCAGGGTAATGATGTGACTTCTAGCTTGGATTTGGAAATGTAATGGGAATTGGATGGTTGGTGTCAAAACTGTTCTGATCCAAGCACGGTGGCGCAGCGGTCGAGCTGCTGCCTCACAGCGCCAGAGACCCAGGTTCGATCCTGGCTATGGGTGCTGTCTGTACTGAGTTTATACATTCTCCCTGCGACCGTGTGGGTTTTCTCCAGGTGCTCCAGTTTTCTCCTACATTCCAAAGATGTGCAGGTTTGTAGGTTAATTGGCCACTGTAAATTGCAATTGCCATTCCCATCCTTTCTGTGCTCGGTCTCCCCCATTGTCAGTGAGGCTAAACGTAAATTGGAGGAACTGCATCTCATATTTTGCTTGGGCAGATTACAACCCAGTGGTAAGAAAATTGATTTATCTCACTTCAGGTAGCCCCGGCGTTCCCTCGATATCTATCCCTCCCCCAACCAAGTCGCACTAGCTCCTCATTTTCACCCTACAGTCTCCTTTATCCTCATTACTTTTTTGCATATCTTTCATTCATTGTTCTTTATCTCTCCACATCACCGCCTATATCCATTGTTTCCCTTATCCCATCCCAGTCTAAAGAAGGGTCTCGACCCAAAACAAACATCATTTACTGTAAATTGTCCCTAGTTTGTAGCACATAGAACTAGTGTGCGGGTGATCTATGATCGGAGTGGACTCAGTGTGCCTGTTTCCATGCTGTATTTCTAAACTCTATAAAGCCTGGCAGCCTCTATAACCAAAGGGCAACACTCCCATAACCTTAGACAATCTCCCGCCAGAGCTAGAGAGAAATCTGACTGGGGAAGGGAGCATTTTGTCTGTCAGTGTGATCCATTATATGGGCAATATATTGCTGTGAGTTTGGAGACAGTGAGACAAGGGAAGACCACTCGTGCTGTTCCTGCATCCCAAAATCTTGGGGGACCGCACTACCACACGTCATTGCATACGCCACCACGCCTCACCACGTGCCATGCGCGCGTCATGCACGCCATGTGCGCGTCACAACACGCCAACCAATGTCACGTAAACGACGAGCAAATGACGCCCAAGTGGGAGAGGCCCTTTACAGTGCCAGACTCCCGGGTTCATTCCTGACTATAGGTGCTGTCTATGGACATTTGTATGTTCCCCCCGTGACCATGTGGGTTTTCTCCGGGTGCTCCAGTTTCCTCCCACACTCCAAAGACGTGCAGATTTGTAGGTTCATTGACTTTGGTAAAGATTATAAATTATCCGTAGTGTGTAGGATAGTACTAGTGCACAGGGATCGCTGTATCGGCGCAGACCTGGTGGGCCGAAGGGCCTGTTTCCGCGCTGTATTTCTAAACTAAACTAAAAACGAAATAGATTGTCCCGACCCAAAACGTCACTCATTCCTTCAATCCAGAATTTCTGCTGAGTTCCTTGCCATATAAGACTGTGGAGGCAAAATCGGTGGATATATTTAAGGCAGAGATAGATAGATTCCTGATTGGTATGGATGTCAGAGGTTATGGGGAGAAGGCAGGAGAATGGGGTTGCAAGGGAGAGATAGATCAGACATGATTGAATGGCAGAGTAGACTTGATGTGCTGATTGGCCTAATTATGCTCCTATCTCTTATGATCTATTAACCATAGCCTCTTATGTTTAAGTAGAGTCGTGCATGTAGACCAAATGTTCCAGAAGCCAGGAGAACAGTAAGATTTGATCACCAAACCAAAAAGGGAAATGGTGGGTGGGGATGTCCCAATGTTTGACAGAACAAGTACACTTTAAAGAGGAAAAGGCGGTGGAATGGTTTGCAAATGTATTTCACAGAATGTGAGACATTAATAGTCTTTTTCTGGCACTCTGGTAACTTGGTGTGGCATTGGGATCCTTTGGAGGAAGTCACTGATTTCCTAAGCAATACGTGTGTGATTTTCTGCTAACATCCTGGTTACAGCAGACCCCCCCCCCCCCTCAAGTGGGACAGAGCTCTTCCAGATTTAATCTATAGAGTTTGTCCATCATTTATTGTGCTTTAGAATCCAATTTTAAAGCCAGCATAAGGTTCTCCTTATAGAATGGTTGGATGAGCAAATCACATTCTATCTGCCTGACAGATATAAACTTTGGCAATCATCGTATGATAATCTTTTATTTCTAAAGATAGACACAAAATGCTGGAGTAACTCAGCGGGATAGGCAGCATCTCTGGAGAGAAGGAATGGATGATGTTTTGGGTCGAGACCCTTCATCAGTCTGAAGAAGGGTCTTGACCCAAAACATCACCCATTCCTTCTCTCCAGAGATGCTGCCCGTCCTGCTGAGTTACTCCAGCATATTTTGTCTATCTTTGGTTTAAACCAGCATCTGCAGTTCCTTCCTCTTCCATCAATGCAAAGGGCTGCCAGGTTAACTGAGGTTATCAATTTTTTGCCAATATAATTGCTACCAATTATGTTTTAGGTAACAAAAAACACACAAAATACTTGAGTTTTCCAATGGACAGCATCTCTGCAAGACATGGAATGGGTGATGTTTCAGGTTGGATGCGTTTTTAATTAGTCTGAAGACGGGTCCCAACCTGAAAGGTCACCTATGCATGTCCTCCAGAAATGCTGCCTGACCCGCTGAGTTACTCCAGCACTAGTTTTTTTTTGTGTGTGAACTGCAGCTCCTTGTGTTGCTATGTTTAAGGTAACTTTGAGACGGAGAACAGACTAACTTTTTGTCTCATTAGTCTGTGTAGGATTTAACTTCAGCTTCAGAGAATGCAAGATTGAATTCATTGTATGAAATGATTTTATTGCTTTTGGCTGTCATCGAGCTAACCTCACGGTGCCAGAGATATGGGTTTGATCCTGACCTCGGATAATGTGTGTGTGTGTAGAGTTTGCCACATTCTCCCTGTGACCAAGTGGGTTTCCTCCAGGCACTCCAGTTCCCTCACTCATCCCACTGACGTGCAGGTTTGTAGGTTAAGTGACCTCTGTAAAATTCCCATAGGGTATAGGTAGTGGATGCTAAACATAGATACATGTGTCTGAAGAATGGGACCTGACCCGAAGCATCCATGTTCTCCAGAGATGCTGCCTGACCCACTGAGTTACTCCAGGATTTTGTGTCTCTCTTTGTGAATGGTTGATCAATGGTCGGCAAGGATCGAAGGGCTTATTTCCATGCTGTATCTCTGAATTAAACTAAACGTGATTTGATTCTATGTAATCAGCGGCATTCAGAGAATATTTTGGTAGTTTTAGTTCAAAGATTTAGAAGGTTCCACGAAGATTAGACAGAACAAAATGTTTTCAGATTTCTCTTAAGTTACATTTATCTACTCTGCATTATTCATAGAGGTTGAGAGGTTATTTTCAAATAAAGAGAGTAATTTTAAAATTACCGAAGAGAGGCTACGCATATGCATGTTTCAACAGGAGGGAAAATACTATTGTAAATTTCGGTTTATATTTATTAAGCTACAGAAATGTATTAAGTGGAGAGGAAGGATTTTTTTTTTACTCGTGGTAATTGAATTGTAGTCATTATTTCTAAAATATACTTGCTATTAAAATCATCTGTATTCTGGATGTGACAGATCTAGCAAGATTGGTGGAGAGGAAAGAGTTCTGAATGTAATGAACACAAATGCTATCTCGTTGTTGATAGAATATTGAGAAATAATTAGGTGATACAGAAAACCCTCGTTATAATGTCAAGTCAAGTCAAGTCACATTTATTTATATAGCACATTTAAAAAACAACTCTCGTTGACCAAAGTGCTTTACATTTGTTATGAGAGTAGTATACACAAGCAGGCTACATACATATATACAAATAGCCCTCACTCAGAGGACGTCAGGAAAGGCTTGGGAGAACAGATATGTTTTCAGTCTAGACTTAAAGGAGTCGATGGAGGGGGCAGTTCTAATGGGGAGGGGGATGCTGTTCCACAGTCTAGGAGCTGCGACTGCAAAGGCACGGTCGCCCCTGAGCTTATGCCTAGACTGCGGGACATTCAGCAACCCCAAGTCGGCCGATCTGAGGGACCTGGAGGTGGTGTAGTGGGTGAGAAGACTTTTAATGTAGGTGGGTGCAAGCCCATTGAGGGCTTTGTAGACAAAGGGGAAATTTATTCGGAACCGCACAGGGAGCCAGTGGAGAGAGGCCAGGATCGGGGTGATGTGGTCCCTTCTTCGGGTGCCCGTCAGGAGTCTCGCTGCGGCGTTTTGGACCAGTTGCAGGCGGGACAGGGAAGATTGGCTGATGCCAGTATACAGGGAGTTGCAGTAATCTAGGCGGGAGGAGATAAATGTGTGGATGATCTTTTCGAGGTCATCAAACTGGAGGAATTATTTTATTTTAGCTATCATCCGAAGCTGAAAGAAGCTAGCTTTTACCACGGCATTGACTTGTTTGTCAAATTTCAGTGCCGAGTCAAATATCACGCCAAAGTTTTTGACGTGAGGTTTGAGTAGTGGGGTAAGGCTTCCAAGGCTGCCTGCTATCATTTTGATTGAGTCCAAGGGGCCGAGAAGGATGACCTCAGACTTACTCTCGTTTAGTTGGAGGAAGTTCTGGGCCATCCAGCACTTTATATCCTCGGGGCAGCGGGTAAGGTTAGGCAGATTTGATTGGTTTTTGGTTATGGTGCTAAAAAGGAATTATGAGCATTTTTGGAGATAGGGGTGGAAAAGTATTTTGTTCTTGCGGATTTTACCGCTTCCTGGTATTTGTGAAGGTTGTTTTTCAGGAGTTCGAAGGAAATTTGAAGCTTATCAGATTTGTACTTCTGCTCTGATTTTCTGCACTCTCTTCTTAGGGCTCTGGTGGTGTCATGGAACCATGGCTTAGTTTAGAGATACAGTACAGAAACAGTCCCACCAAGACTGCGCAGACCAGGGATCCTGCACATTAACACTATCCTACACACACTCAGGACAATTTTACATTTATGCCTAGCCAATTAATCTACAAACCTGTGGAATTGTCTGCCTCAGAGGGCGGTGGAAGCCGGTTCTCTGGATACTTTCAAGAGAGAGCTAGATAGGGCTCTTAAATAGTGGAGTCAGGGGATATGGGGAGAAGGCAGGATGATCAGCCATGATCACATTGAATGGTGATGCTGGCTCAAAGGGCCGAATGGCCTACTCCTGCACCTATTGTCTATTGTCTATTGTCTAAACATGTGCATCTTCAGAGTGTGGGAGGAAACCCCCGCAGGTCAAGGGGTGAATGTACAAATTCAAATTCTGGGGGAAAGAGTTCCTTTCACAGCGTTTGGGGAGTCTGGCCCGGGGTAAAGTTGCGGGGAGGCCAGTAGTCTTGTGAAGGAGGGGGTTGGGGTCATGCCACTTGCGACGCTCCTTGCACGGAGCCACCGCATTGAGGCCGGGGGGGGGAGAAGTAGCTTGGGTGGCTGTGAGCGGCCGCCGGGCCGGACAGGGGAACGGACCACCACTTCAGCTCCTTCTGCCAATCCCCGCTCACCTCTGGCATATCGCCGTCTAAAAAGCTCTCTCCTGCTGCTCGCTGGCCTCACTCATGTCAGCCGCTTCCTGCAAATCTTTAAATTCCGACAGCGCGATTGAGGATACTCGGCTGTGGGAATTTAAGGATTTGCGGGAAGCGGCTGCCATGAGCGAAGTCTGCGAGCGACAGGTGAGAGATGTTCAGACGGAGAGCATTGCCAAAGGTGAGTGGGCCGGCAGAAGGCGCTAAGGTGGCGACCAGTTCTACTGTCAGGTCCCGGCGGCCACTTGCAGCTACCCATGCTTCTTCTATTCCCGGCTGCAATGCGATGGTTCCGCGCTGGGAGCACTGCGGCAGCGGTGAGTGAGTGACTGGCATTATCCCCGACCCCCTCCTCAACACTCCTGCCCTCCCGCAACTTTACCCCTGGCACAGACTCTCCACATGCTGTGAAAGGAACTCTCCCCCCAATTGGTCACTTGAACAAATGTTGTCATTCAATAAGATGACAACTGATTCAACTTTTCCCTGTACTCCTGTTTTTCCCACCATCTCTTCACCTGCCATCACCCTTCACCCCCCACCCATTCAGTAATTCAGAATAAAGGAGACTTGGAAGCTTTAGGCAAATTGAATTGTTACTGTCTTTATTTTTATTTTTTATTTCTACGGAGAGAACAATCTGAGCATGCGCGGTTTAAGTTTTTTTAAAAAATCCGACTGACTGCCTACCCGGAGTAATTACTCACGGCACGTGCCTGATTCAGAGATTGAGAGCAAAACACAAGGTCTGCGCCGTTGGCAGGGTGAGGAAACCCTGTTCCGCTCTAAGTGAGATTCTCACGATCAACTATCCGCCCGAAGTTCAGAATGAGAGAACATTGATCTTAAACGCTTACTCCTTTTCTCCTTCCAAAGACACTAATCTGCTGAGTGTACAGTTATTTATAACAGTAAAAACATGTGTTTTTGTTACTGCTTGAAATACCAAAGGCTGTTTGTTACATTGTTTAATGGAGGTGAGTGCTGATTGAAGCAATGGCTTGTCAATTTCAATTACTTGTCAATTTCAATTACTTGTCAATTTCAATTACTTGTCATTGTTTTGGCTTGCCTATTTTAATGGCTTCTGCAGTGTAACTCCAAGCCTGTGTTCCTAAAGAGACAGTCCGCTAAAACCAAAATCCGTTATAAGGAAGTCCATAATGATTAGGGTAGACTGTATTTGGCATTATGACTTAATTAGGAGAATTAAACAATGCCAGGAAGGTGCATTAATAGGGCAGTGTTCAATTGTTAGAGCCCACTGCTGCCAAAATTCAATTGCCCACAAAATCCATGGTGTTATGCACTATTGAAATGCTTTCACGTGGTTAAAGATCTATATACACTTCACCATAATGGAGTGAAGAAATGAAATCGTGCAGCATTTTTCAAATGTATTATTTGGCATATACTCCTTTAAAGAAACATGAGTTAAATACGTGATATTTAAATCCACAAGGTATCCACAAAGGACGACACAGATGGGCGGTCTCGTGATGAAAGAACTGGAAAATCTGAAGAGACAAAGATGAGGCAACCAAACGTGGACAGTGGGAAGCCACCTCGCCCCGTTTCAGACTGTGGTCAGCTTTGCGAATGGCAAAGCATTCTCCCAATAGATGACTCTCCTACTATGGCAGAGTCCAATACGAGATCCAAAGTGTTGGCAGATTCGACCGTTACTGAAAATGGACCTGGTATCAACTCTTCGCCAGCCACCAGGATAAGGCTCAGAAGCAAACGTGCCCGCCAAAGGCCTTTCTCCGTGATAGATGGAGTTTCCCTTGCTGGACATTGTGAGAAGACGAGCAATCTTCACCAAGTAAGATTTGGCTGATTTTCTTCCAGTACTCGTCTAACCTCAGATTGCATCTGGCTATTTGAGGGACTAATCAAAGTTGTTTCCGTCCGATTGTTTTTTTTGCTCCAATTGGGTACAAGTAAAGGGTACAGAGAAGATTTACGAGGATGTTGCCAGGGCTAGACGTTCTGAGCTCTAGATTGAGTAGGCTGGGAGGACTATCACAACATTTAAGAAACAGTTAGCCATACTTTTACAGCATGAAAACAGGCCCTTCGGCCCTACTTGTCCACACTGGCCAACATGTCCCAGGTACACTAGTCCCACCCACCTGCATTTGGTCCATACCCCTCCAAACCCGTCCTATCCATGTATCTATTTAACAGTTTCTTAAACGTTGGATAGTCCCAGCCTCAACTACCTCCACTGGCGGCTTGTTCCATACACCCACCACTCAGATTTCATTTCGGAGTCACGTGAGTGACTTCGTGAAGAGCCCGCCGGCGCGCATGCCCGACATATCGTCGTATCGCGTTGCTGCGACGGCTAGCGGTGGAGCGCGCTCCTCGCCAGCCCTTCATAAGGGAACCACTGAGGTAAGTATCCTACCTTAAGTTGGTGGTCCTTGTTGTGTTGATTTGTTTCTTCCAGCAAGGACATGGATGGGAGTTCCAAGGGCCGGAGAACGTCTGGACGAGGTCGCCGGTCAGCAGTCCCGGAGCCATTGATATCGGCGGTACCTGCAGCACAGGCCGGGACACGGGCAGGAATATCGGTAAGCCCTGTGTTTACAGGTCCGGATCCGCCAGCACACCACAGTTCGGAGGAGTTCGACGAGGAGGAGTGTGGTGTGCCGCCAGAGCAGGAGGACCCTGCCATGGCAGTCAGGTCGTCAGCAGGCTTGCTGGCGACCTCGAGCAGAAGGGTGCGTGCAGCTGCACGGCCCTTTTCACTCAGCCCTCCGAGTAGGGGAAGGGCAGGAGCCCGGAAGTCTAACCCTGTCGGGGCTAAGGCTTTGCCTGCCGCCGAGGAGCGGTCAGGTTCCAGGGCGGGACCCGGGGCGGCTGTGAGGTCCAGTCGACGCCCCCCAACTCTTGACGCCGGGACGGGTCGGTTGGGTCGGGTCTCGTCACGGTCGCCGAGCCCCCCATGGATGGGTGGGCGAGACCATGCGTCGGCGACGTCCACGACGTGGGCAGCCGGCAAGCCCGTGCGGGCACCAGGTATCCATGCTGCGGCTGGTGCCGACACCACGCCGCAAGTGCCCTTAGTGGCAGCGGCTTCAGCTCCCGCTAAACGGAGGCGGTTGAATACGCCCGCGCGGGAATCACGCAGTTTCGCTTCGGCGGCTGTTAGCGACGACTACCGGCACCGGGTGGGCCTCGACGAGGTGCGGGCCGATGATAGGGGCCCCGGCTATTTCTCAGAGCTGGAGGACTCCGACCACCTGAGTGTTCAGGGTGAAGGGCGTATTGACCGTATGGAGCGGCTGCTGGAGCTCCTGCTTCACGGTCAACAGCAGCAAGCGTCCAGCAGCGACAGGCACAGGGCTGTTTCACCAACTTCCACCATCAGCCTGGAGCAGCAGGATGAGGAGGTCTTGGTCGATCCCATACCACCTCCGTCAGATTTACCAGCGGAGGAACTTCTCGATGTGGCCACTAAGTTCGCGGCCCCACACTCGTCTGGGCTTCCCCTGAACTCGAAATTGGCAGCCACAGTGGACTTCCTCAACAACCATCAGCTCCAGGAAGAAGTTCTCATTCAGGCCATGAGCCGTCACAAGGCTCCATCCAACTGCAACTCCCACAACGTGCCTGTGGTCAATACGCCGATATGGGGCAACATCAGTGCGGCTATCCGTCAACAGGAGCTGAAAATTCAGCGGATCCTGAAGCTCCTCACGGCCGGTATTACCGCCTTTGTGCGGTCGGTTGATGGGGATGAATTAAATTTGGACCAGGAGGATGCTCTGGCTCTATTGTGCGCAACTCAACATGAGCCGTCAGCTCTTTGGCGAAGATCTCTCGAAGAGGGTCAAAGAGCTTGACGAACAAGCCAAGACGGTGGGACTCATGCGCTCTCACAGTGCCCCCATGCCGTCGGGCTCGAAAGCTCCGCTTGTTCGTCCACGAGGGTCTGCCAGCACCTCTACAAGGACCTACCCTCCAGCTCCACCCCGTTACCAACAGCCCCAGCAGCAGGGGGCTTTTTTAGGACAAGGTCGGCAGAAACCCTGGTGGAAGATGAGGACGCCGCGCCCTCAAGCCAACCCAGCACCTCCACGTCCACCCACACGTGTCAAGGACCGCCGGTAACCACGGAGGTGAGGCGGTTGGTTCTCTCTTTTCTCTTTGTCTAACCTCACATGTTGGTGGGCGCCTTCGGTTCTTTTTGGGTGCATCGGGTGCTATTACTGGTGATGAGTATGTGTTACAAAATATTCAGGGTCATAAAATTGAGTTTCTTAATGGGGACATTCCTCCAGCCCAGCACAGGCCTGGTCGAACATTTAAATTGTCTGCTGCAGAACAGGCAGCAGGCTATAAGGAAATTTTGAGGCTAGAACAGAAGGGAGTGATAGAGAAAACGGTTCATGAGCCAGTTGAATTTGTTTCTAATATATTCACTCGACCCAAGAAGGATGGAGGCTGTCGAGTCATCATTGACCTGACTCGTTTAAATACTTTTGTAACATATACTCATTTCAAAATGGACACTTTTGAAACAGCTAAATCATTGATTTCACATGGTTGCTTTATGGCATGCATTGATTTACAAGATGCGTACTATACTGTATCCATTCAAAAATATTATAGGAGGTTTCTGAAATGTATCTGGATGGGTCAACTCTGGCAATATAGGGCTTTGCCAAACGGGCTTACCACAGCCCCTAGATTATTCACTAAATTGGTGAAGCCAATTATGGCTTATTTACGACAACGACATCATATAGTAATGGCCTATTTAGATGATATCTTAATTGTCGGCCACACCCTGGAATTGGCTCAACAGGGTGTTGCAGCTGCTGTCAATATATTTCAGCAGCTGGGGTTCATTGTCCATCCAGCCAAATCAAAGTTCTGCCCCTCCCAGGTAATTAATTATCTGGGGTTTACGGTGGACTTTATTCGCATGAGGGTCACCATACCAACTAATACGGTTGAGGAGGTCACCCAGGTGTGTCAAGGTTTAATCAGCGCTAGTATACCGTCGATTCGACATACAGCTACAGTAATTGGCAAACTTGTAGCATTGTTTCCGGCAGCCCGATATGGGCCTTTGCATTATCAGAATTTGCAAAGGGCCAAGATCGCTGCGTTAAGACAGCACGCTGGTCATTATGATCGACCAATGCAGCTGCCGCCCGAAGCGACGGATGAGTTACGATGGTGGGTGCGTCACATTCGTAACTCATTTAAGCCTATTATTGAGGCTAATCCGGTGGTATACTTGCAAACTGATGCGAGCTCTTATGGCTGGGGAGCTACGGATCATTACTCTAGTTGCGGGGGCAGATGGGATACCCTTGAGGCTACTATGTTGTTGTCACAAGGGATAAACTATTTGGAGCTACTTGCAGCATTCCACGGACTTCGTGCTTATTGTTCCAAGGTTTTTGGAGCACATGTCCGTCTCCAAATAGACAACACCACAGCGGTGGCATATTTAAACCATATGGGCGGTACCAGGTCAGTTTCATGTGATAAATTAGCTAACTCAATTTGGCTCTGGTGTGTTCAAAGAGTCATTTGGATTTCAGCTACCTATTTGCCAGGTGAGCTTAATACTGTGGCGGACACTAGGTCACGCAAGTTTAATGACAATATTGAATGGATGTTGCATCCTGAAATTTTTGCCAAAGTCACAGCCAAATTTGGGAAACCGGATATTGACCTTTTTGCGTCACGGTTGAACCATCAGGTACCAACATACGTCTCGTGGGAACCAGATCCTGGGGCTATGGCGCTAGATGCATTCTCGCTGGACTGGGGGAATTGGTTTTTCTATGCATTCCCCCCGTTTTGCCTCATCAGTCGGGTATTACGAAAGATTCAGATGGATGCAGCCAAGGGCATCCTTATTATACCCGACTGGCCTACACAGCCGTGGTTTCCGGTGGTCTTTGACATGCTCAGTGAGCCTTGGGTCCTTTTAAAGGGTTGCCCAGAATTGGTTACTCACCCTGTCTCAGGGGAGCCACATCCCTGCCATGGCTATTTAAATTTGTTGGCTTGCAGGTTTTGAACAGGCCGTTAGTCCAATACGGCCTCTCAACTCGGACCATGGATACCATTGGGGCGTCGTGTCGAGAGTCAACAAGGCGAAGATACCGCTCACATATCAAGAAGTGGGAAGCCTACTGCAGCCGCTCTCGCATCACGTACGATGACGTGACTATAACCGATGTCCTGGAATTCCTCGCGGGGTTGCACCATGATGAACACTTAAGTTACAGTGCCATCAACAGCGCCAGGAGCGCGCTGTCATTCTACCTCAAGATTGAGGTGGGATCCAACAGGCTAGTGTCCAGACTCATGCGGAGTATATTCAATATGAATCCGCCTACACCACGCTACAATATCACCTGGGATGTCAGGGACGTATTAACCCTGCTCAGGACGTGGTCTCCCATGGAAGGGCTCCAGCTGGACAAACTCACCATGAAGCTGGTGATGTTACTAGCGCTGACTTCAGCACAGAGGGTACAGACACTGCATAAACTACGTGTCGACAGAATGATGTCTACCCCTACAGAAGTAGTCTTTTTTGTTGATGAGCTACTAAAGCAGCATAGACCTGGGTGCACAGGGCTGCAGCTGATGTTCCCGGCATACCCCGCAGATGCTAGGCTGTGTTTTGCCTCACATATCCGTCACTATGTCAAGGTGACGGCATGCATCAGAGGAATGGAGAGATACCTGCTTGTCACTCATAAGAGACCTCATCATCGAGTGACAGTCCAGACGATATCCAGGTGGCTCCGGGTCGTCTTGGGTAAGTCAGGTATCGACACTAATGTGTTCAAGTCTCATTCCACCAGGGCTGCATCGACGTCAGCGGCGAGGATTATGGAGGTGCCTATGGACCATATTCTCGCCACAACAGGATGGGCTAATGAAGCTGTGTTTCAGCGATTTTATAACAAGCCTGTTGCTGCTCCTCTACAGTTCGCGGAAGCCGTGCTGAATGCAGGTCGAGAACGTGGAGGTGTTCCCTCATGAGGGGTTTTTGATTTGTTGTTAATAAATATGCTCTTGTTTTGCAGTATGAACTATTTGAGCAAGTTTGTTCCTCCCATCCATCCCTGCTAGTGGTGTGTCAGCATGGACGTGGTCCAGGGCGTGTAATCACAGAAGCTTTGAAGTCTTCACGAAGTCACTCACGTGACTCCGAAATGAAATAGTAAGATTGAACGAGAACTTACCAGTTCGAAGGTTGATCGTTATTTCATGAGGAGTCGCGGTGAGGGATTTCGTGCCCTCCACGCCCAACCCTCAATCACCTTCACCTGGTAGTTTGAGTCTCTTTCATCTTACTATGCCAAGTCATTTCTGTTACTGGTTTCTGTGATTCCACACCGCTACTTTGAAGAATGTCGGGCATGCGCGCCGGCGGGCTCTTCACGAAATCCCTCACCGCGACTCCTCATGAAATAACGATCAACCTTCGAACTGGTAAATTCTCGTTCAATCTTACTATTCCTATTAAATCTTTTCCCCTTCACCTTAAACCTATGTCCTCTGGTCCTCGATTCACCTACTCTGTGCATCTACCCGATCTAGTATTCCTCTCATGATTTTATACACACTGTGGCACGTTGGCTTTCATCGGTCAGAGAAATGAGTATAGATAGCTAACAATCTCCCTATGGCCTTGGTTATCTGGAGGCCTTATTAATCCTTGCAGATCTCTGAGATTAGCAGACTTTCCAGCTTCTTTTCACAGCACTAAAGGCAGCCTTGATGTTCGGAACCTAGACCATAAACACTTCAATTGTGACCGAATATACCTCTGCCTCCCCCATTAATTCAGTGCACAAAACATACATCTTTGGGCAAGTATTCACACTCTTCTAATATCACTTAATGTAGTTTGGCATTAATTTTTTTTTGCTTGTAATGATCATTGGGATGTTTTTATTGCTTTACATTTCATTGCTGTTACATGTTAACTGTTGTTATTGGCATCCAAAATAAAATTAGAACTATGTCTGCAAGGCACAGTGTTAGAGCCATTCAAAATAAATCATCTGCTTTGACACAACAGAAACTAATGGTGACACTGTAGCAGTAACTCTTAAATAAGGTTGAACTTGGAAATCGCAATACAATTAAAATAGCAAAGAACATGTAATCTAATAGAGTCTAGAAAGAATTCCACCCATTATAATAATGGGCCTGAAGAAGCATCCTGACTCAAAATGCCACCTATCCATGTTCTTCCAGAGATGCTGCTTGACCTGTTGAGTTACTCTAGCACACTGTGTTCTTTTGTGTAAACCAGCATTTGAAGTCCCTTGTTTCTATATAATTTTACTTTTGAAATGCTCACCATTATTGAGCTTCAATGCATAAACTTGTAGGAGTCAAAACATAAAGAAGGTTCCCGACCAGAAACGTCACCTATTTCTTTTTTCCAGAGATGAATGAATGAATATGTTTATTGGCCAAGTATTCACATCCAAGGAATTTGCCTTGGTGCAGGACCAGTACACCGTGGCAGCCACCGTCGGCACCAGCAGCAGCAGCTACACTGCAAGCAGCTACACGATGCTGTCTGACCGGCTGAGTTACTCCAGCTTTTAGTGTTTATCTTTTTAGTTTAAACCAGCATCTGCAGTCCCTTTGTACACAAATAATAATTATTGTGCCCATTCATCTCTATTTGGTTCTACCTAGTTTCCTCAGCTTCAATGTGTGAAAGATCCTCTGCTTGTACACCCACATGCTTAGTCTTCATATACTAGTCGATACTGAAGGACAACATGAGCCTTGGAGTTAAGCTTCAATGATGACCACTTGTGAACACAGTTCCAGTTGGAGTCACTGCATAGCCTCCAGATATTGAAAGGCTGGTCGCATCTAGTCAGAATGTGGTTCTTCCCATGGCCACTGATCCTTAGTGTTTGTATGGTGTTAGATCTCTTCCTTGTCCATTGGGCAGACATGTTTAGTTTAGAGACACAGCAGGGAAACAGGCCCTTCAGCCCACCGAGTCTACGTTGATCACTGATCCCCAGGCACCAATTCAACCCTACACACACACTTTTACAATTATACCAAGCCAATTAACCTACAAACCTGTAGGTCTTTGGAGTGTTGAAGGAAACCGGAGATCCCGGAGAAAACCCACACAGGTCACGTGGAGAATAAAACTCCCTACAGACAAGCACCCGTAGTCAGTATTGAACCCGGGTCTCCAACGCTGTAAGGCAGCAATTCTACCGCTGCGCCACCGTGCCACCCTCATGGTGGGACTTGAAATGGGTGGGAGTGAATGCTGTCTCATACTCACCTTGCCTTTTTTGTCCTTTTCTCTTCTGTAAGGGCTTTCTGGTCGCCAAGTCCTCCAGCTCCATTTTAGTTTTTAGGGAAAAAGAAGATAAAGAATTGGCTGATAATTGCACCTTATTGCAAAAACACAAGGAGGATATTGTCCCGCTGTGATTAAATTACTATTTACACTACATCGCAGAAGGACAAGTGACTTCAATATTTGCAGAACCACTTTCATTGCCCATGAAGAGCATCCACAGGCAAATATTTATAACCTTCACACCCTGAAGATGTTATTTCTACCAATAGAATTGAAATGGTGCTGTAATATCATTTAAAAAATCCATTAAAATGCTTGCATGATATTTTGTTCATTAACAGCAGTTTTAAAATAGTCCCCGCTTTGATGTTTGGAATGATTGAATTAACACTTTCGTTGCTGGTACTTTTTAAGTCACTTGTTTTTACTTTAGCGGTACAGGGGGAAACAAGCCCTTCCGTTCACCAAGTCCGCACCGACCAGTGATTTCCCTGCACAGTAACACTACCCTACATACGGCAGGGACAATTTTACATTAATACCAAGCCAATTAACCTATGAACCTGTTAAAGAAGGAACTGCAGATGCTGGAGAATCAAGGGTACACAAAAGGCTGTAGAAACTCAGCGGGTGCAGCAGCATCTAAGGAGCGAAGGAAATAGGTGACGTTTCGGGTCGAGACCCTTCTTCAGACCTATAAACCTGTATGTCTTTGGAGTGTGGAAGGAAACCGGAAAAAAAAGGAAACAGGATAGTGGGATTGTGATGCATTTGTGATGTACTTAAAATGTTCCCCAAATCCGGCTGTGTAGATCTAATGTTTAAGAAGGAACTGCAGATGCTAGAAAATCGAAGGTAGCCAAAAATGCTGGAGAAACTCAGCGGGTGAGGCAGCATCTATGGAGCGAAAATTGAACTAGGCAATGTTTCGGGTCGATACGTTGTCTATTTCCTTCGCTCCATAGATGCTGCCTCATCCGCTGAGTTTCTCCAGCATTTGTGTCTACCTGTGTAGATCTAATGTTTATTTAATTTACAGATAATAGGTGTTTTTTTGTTTATGCTCTCAATGTGACTTTTAATTGTTTCTTCACCTATAACAACCCCAGTATGATTTATTCCAATTGCCTAAACACCTAACAACCAGCATTATGCAGAATTGCATTGAAAATACTGATTATATTATTGCCCAATACCTTGGTCGTTTGTGTCAGCCTCTATGCCTGACTAAGGCAAATACATTTTAATCACATTGTAACAAATGAAATACCTGGAACATATTTTGACTGCTATTTTCAGTGATATGCATTTGTGCTGTACTGAAAATGTTCCCCAAATCAGGCTGTGTAGACATATCACCTGTATCCACCTATCACTCGCCAGGCTTAGTCCTGCCCCTCCTCTCATCTAGCTTTCTTCCCCTACCCCACCCCCTCCACCCTCCACCACAATCAGTCTGAAGAAAGGCCCTGACCTGAAACATCACCTATCCATGTTCTCCAGAGATGCTGCCTGCCTCCAGCACTTGGAGTCTTTTTCTTTTTGTAAACCAGCATCTGTACCTCCTTGTATCTAGAATTATTAGAAACTACGTCTACCGAGCCATGTGAGATCTACTAGTTGCTAACCTTCCAATTCCCAGACTGACCTTTCTGTCCTGAGCCTCCTTCATTGCCCGAGTGAAGCCACATGCAAGCTGGAGAAACAACACCTCATATTATATTAATTCAATGCTATGAACATTGAATTCTCCAACTTTAGGTAACAAACCAACAAACATCCTTTTCCCACTCTCTCCTCCGTGTGCTCCTTAGATGCACACCCATATCTCCCACTATCCCCCCCTTCCCCCAGTCCCCTTACACTTACATCCCTTCTTCTGGCTTCATATTTCATGTCTTTCATATTAGCTGTCTTTCATATTTTCATATTTCATATTTCATACTTTCATATTTCCTACATATTTTCTTATTTCCTTGTCTCACAGACTTTTATCTTTCCATCTCTGGCCTTTGTCCAAACATCTACCAATCAAACCCCCCTATCACTTGCTAGGCTTTATCATGCCCCTACCTCACTTCCCATTTTCTCTCCGACCACAATCAGTCTGAAGAAGGATCCCAATCTGAAACGTCGCCTATTCACGTTCTCCAGAGATGCTGCCTAACCCGTTGAGTTACTCTAGCACTTCTGTGTCATTTATTTTTATGAACCAGCATCTGCAGTCCATGTATCTATTTTTCAATGAGATCTCTAAACTCAATTATTTGGATTATTTTTACATGGGACTTTGCAAACTGTACGCAATCCCTCTGGACTTGCACAAGCAGTGCACAATGTTGCTGAAAGTTCCAGTGTAGGTCTATGCCATTAAGCAAGCTAATGCTCATTCTGGGACTAATTAAGTGAGATTGAATGTAGCGGATGCGATAATCACTGCATTAAGCACAATCAGATCTCCAAGGAGTCTAATCTGGGGTCCTCAAGGGACCGCTGAATACCATTATAAAATAGAAATATTTTGATTAACAAATAAATATCTAGATGTCAAGCAAAGACCTGCCCTAACTTTTTAGAACCTTCAGAACCAATGCTGTTAACCGTTTCAGAGTGAGTTTTACTGTTCATATTCCCTCGTGATCACCTCCTCCACAACCAACACTGGTGCATTGTGTACTGTTTGCACTTTTTCCCTTTCGAAACATAGAAACATAGAAAAGAAGTGCAGGAGTAGGCCATTCGGCCCTTCGAGCCTGCACTGCCATTCAATATGATCATGGCTGATCATCCAACTGAGTATCCCGTACCTGCCTTCTCTCCATACCCCCTTAAATATAGCAATTATAGCTTTCCCCTGACTCTCAGTCTGAAGAAGGGTCTCGACCTGAAACGTCACATATTCCTTTTCTCCAGAGATGTTGCCTGACCCGTTGAGTTACCCCAGCATTTTGTGTCTATCTTCAGTATAAACCAGCGGCAGCAGTTCTTTCCTCCACAATCTAATTTCATCGCTTCTGTCCCTTTTAGTCTTCCTTCATAACTGGATTGTTTCCGATTATTAAAAGCGTGGTTACCATCAACATTTTCCTCCTGAAACTTGAAGTTGAACCCAGAAAAATGGCCACAATGTATATATGATAAAAGGGGAATGACTGACTGCAAGCACTGTAGTAACATTCTTGGCACAAAATGTTTAATAAATCTGGTGGTGCATTCTTGAATCTTGACCACTTGTTCAATACCTGATACATTGGACATCATTTTGAAAGTACTACTCAATAGTCAAGAGTGTTTTATTGTCATATGTCCCAGATAGAACAATGAAAGTATTACTCATCATTAGGTCATAAGTGATGGGTGTAGAATTAGGCCATTCGGCCCATCGTCTACTCTGCCATACAATCATGGCAGATCAACCTCTCCCTCCTAACCCCGTTCTCCTGCCTTCTCCCATAACCTTTGACACCCTTGCTAATCACAAATCTATCTATCTTGGACTAGAAGGTAATCTGAATTATCCAATCGTGCCTAAAGTGTTCACAGCCTATAGTAGCTTTATAAGGAATGCCTTGTCTTGCTGAGGCAGCATAAGGTCATAAGGAATAGGAGTAGAATTAGGCCATTTGGCCCATCAAGTCTACTCCGCCATTCAATAATGCCTTCACCCCATAACCTCTGACACCTGTACTACCATCAGACATGCTTCTGATTAATATTTTCCATCTGTAGCCAGCAACCTGCCGCCCACCAGCACCGCACCATGTTCCACCCTTCCGAGCGGTCTCCCACACCAACCGGCCACTCCACTTGTCCCAGAGCACGCCCATTGGACTGGATCAAGTTGGATGGAAAAGCCAAATATTAGCAATGACAGGTGAGCGCAGAGATACTTTTTTAACTTTAATGGCTCTGTCCCACGATGCGAGTTCATTCAAGAGCTCTCCTGAGTTAAAAAAAAAATCAAACTCATGGTATGCATGGAGAATTAACGTAGCGGGTATGTCCCTTAGCGGCAGGTACTCGGGAAGACTCGCTAACGGCAGGTAAACTCGGGAAGACTCGTGAAGATTTTTCAACATGTTGAAAAATGTCCACAAAAGCCCCGAGTACCGAGGAGCAGCCATTACCGTAAATCTCCGAGTTCGAATCAGGGCAAACTCGGGAGAACTCTTCGAATGAACTCGTACAGTGGGACAGGGCTTTAACTGTTTTGCAGAAAATAAAACAATATAGCTGTTTCAATGGATGAAATCCACATCATCACACTCTTGCCCCAATTTCAACTAAACAACCGTAAACCCAAAGGTTAAGTGATTATAGTTTAGTGTATTGTCACGTGCACCGAGGTACAGTGAAAAGCTTTTTTGTTGCATGCTATCCCTTCAGCAGAAAGACTATACATGATCGGAGCCGAGCCGTGCACAGTGTACATATACAGGATAAAAGGAATACTGTATAGTGCAAGGTAAAATCCAATTTACCATAGTCTGTGGGTCTCTAATGAGGTAGATGGTCTGATCAGGACCACTCTCTAGTTGTAGATAGGATGGTTCAGTTGCCTGATGACAACTGGGAACAAACCGTCCATGAATCTGTGGGTGTGCGTTTTCACAGTTCTGTACCTCTTGACTGATGGGTGAGGGGAGGAGAGGGAGTGGCCAGGGTGCGTCTCATCCTGCTGCTTATGCCGCTTGTGTTTCTGAGGCAGCGTAAGGTATAAATGAAGTCACTGGAAGGGAGGTTGGTTTGTGTGATGATCTGGACTGCATTCACAATTCTCTGCAATTTCTTGCGGTCTTGGATGGAGCTGTTCCCAAATCAGGCTGTGATACATCCTGATAAAATGCTTTCTATGGCGCATCTGCAGAAGTTGGTGAGAGTTGTTTGGAACTTGTTGAACTTCCAAAACCTTCTAAGGGAGTAGAAGCGCTGGTGTGCTTTTTTGGCTTTGAAATGACTAGTCCAGGGCAAGTTGCTAATGGCTTCCTTACCGAGCCGCAGTCTAGGTAAGGAAGCCATCCAGTTGGGTATGGCTGCCCTGCCTGCAGCTGTCCGTCTTTTCACTTCTTTTTTTTAATTTTTAGTATGTTAAAATAGTATTTTGTTTCGGAGCTCTAGTCTTTTTATGTGGGGGGTGGGGGGGGGAGGGGGAAACTGCTTTTCCTTGTCCCAACCTGGTCAGAGAGGCAGCTTTCCTCCGAGCACCATCTCCTTTGCGGCCTACCATTGTACTGGAGCGGCATTTCCTGAGGGGACCGGCCAGAACCACGGCTTCGGAGCGCTATTGCGGAGCGGGCGATGCCTTGCCCGGGTCGCCGCGCTGGAGCTCAGGTGTGCTGGGGCCGCCAATTGGAACATCGCGGAGCTGCGGGTCTGTGGAGATTCCAGCTGCTGGAGGCAGTGCTGACTTTAACATCGCGGAGCCTGGGATCTCTCGCCGAGATCGCCAGTGGTGGAGCTCCGTCCAGTGCGGCCTGTTGGCTTTGGAAGCCACGGTCTCGTTAAGGAAGAGGCCATTCCAGGTATCCCAAACCACTGAGAGGGTTCTCCCGACACCGGAGCACCATCACCAGGCGAAAAGGGCTGAAACATCGGGCCACCCTAGCGGCGACTGCGGAGGCCTCAATAGGCCCGACAATGGGTGGACAAGAGGATGGGGACTGGACTTTGTGCCTTCCCTCACAGTGGGAAGCATTGTGGGGGATGTTTTTTATGTTTAATGTTAAATTCCTTTATAATGTTATGTTGTATTCTTAATAACGTGCTGCAATGACAACTCGAATTTCATGACACCAATTGGTGTATGTGACAATAAATGAACCTTTGAACCTTTGAACCCTTTGATATTTACTCCCAGGAACTTAAAGCTTTCAACCATTTCTACTACAGCACTGTCCATGTACACGGTGTATGTGTACTACTTTGCTTCCTGAATTCGATCGCTATCTTAGCTTAATTCTCAAAATAAATGTTCTTTCAAGACTGTATTGAATCCATGTAAGAGCCAGTTATGAGAGGCCAGATCGGGGGGGAGTTCCTCCCGCCACGGGTACCATGTAATCCTGTGCTACCTGCCCCATGGTCGGATAGTTTGTGACTAAACCGTCTCCCCCACCTGGTTTGCCAGCAGGACCCCCAGCAGGACCAAAAACAAGACCTGTCAAACATAGAAACATAGAAAATAGGTGCAGGAGTAGGCCATTCTGCCCTTTGAGCCTGCACCGCCATTCAATATGATCATGGCTGATCATCCAACTCAGTATCCTGTACCTGCCTTCTCTCCATAGCCCCTGATCCCTTTAGCCACAAGGGCCACATCTAACTCCCTCTTAAATATAGCCAATGAACTGGCCTCAACTACCTTCTGTAGCAGAGAATTCCAGAGACTCACCACTCTCTGTGTGAAAAATGTTTCTCTCATCTCGGTCCTAAAAGATTTCCCCCTTATCCTTAAACTGTGACCCCTCGTTCTAGACTTCCCCAACATCGGGAACAATCTTCCTGCATCTAGCCTGTCCAGCCCCTTAAGAATTTTGTAAGTCAAAGGGCGGATGAACTTCTAGCGAGCCAATGGCCATCCACACTTCAGAAGTTGTGATCACTGTTGCACATAGCATTGTAAGGAGTGAAGAAAAACATGAAATGTAATTCTTCCCTCTCCTTGCTTCTCAAAACGGAGAAGTTGTTAATTAATCTCAGTACCAATTGCATGAATCTCAGAGTATTGTGTGTGATGGGATACAATTTGCTGAAACTGTTTTGTTTTATCCCGGGTATTATCAGTCTAGGTGTTAGGTTTTAGATCAGGGTGGAGGCATGGTTGATTGAGCCACAAGGAGATGATGAGCTTGAGTCAGGGCAACTGGAGTTGGGACCTGGATGTCAAAGGGATGGGTGAGCATTGGAGATATGGTGTGATGGTGATATTGGGCACCCAGAGACATGATTGTGGGGTGAGAGAAACCTGGAAGTAGGGACAGGCAATCACAAAAAAAATTCTTGAAGTAGGAACAATGAAGGAAGGTCAATGTCTCCAACTCTAAGCAGATGAATCGAGTGAAGCTGAGATCTCAGTAATGAAAAAGCAAGCTTCCACTCTGTTCTGGAGTCTCATCCATCATAGCACTGAGTACTGTGTGATTTGGAAAAGAATTAATTTTATTCGGATTGTACAGGAATTTCTTTAGTCAGAGGGTGGTGAATCTGTGGAATTCATTGTCACAGAAGACTGTGGTGGCCAAGTCAATGGATATGTTTATGGTGGAGATTGATAGATTCTTGATTAGTGTGGGTGTCAGGGGTTATTGGGATAAGGCAGGAGAATGGGGTTGAGAGGGAAAGATACATCATCCATGATTGAATGGCAGAGTAGACTTGATGGGCCAAATTCTGCTCCTAGAACTTTAGAAATATCATATGACGTCAAGTTGCATGTCTGATGGCCTTTGTGAGTAGGACACTATTTAGACCTAGAACACATTTTGGAATTCCTTTTCTTTTGTTTATATTCTTTTTGTGTAGTGGTTAAAATTGTTGCCCACTCAAAAGGATTACCAGTCTGAAGAAGGGTCTCCACCCGAAACGTCACCCATTCCTCCTCTCCAGAGATGCTGCCTGTCCTGCTGAGCTACTCCAGAATTGTGTCTTTTACCAGTCCTTTGATACTGATAGAGATTTGCTTCCATGGAGACTGGCAATCTGCACCTATGACATATTCTTGCATAGAGTTTAAAAAGAGGTAATATAATTTTAGAAATGAAATTAAAATCATTTGTGTTGAATGCAGGCAATTATATGCGCACAGAGTTTTGATTTTGTAGGCTGTGGCTGCAAAGACTATTGAAGTGGGAACGGGAGGGATGGATGGTCATTTTGGGCTGTAAATGATGAAGTGTATGAGGAATTGAGATTGCGCTAAAGAGCTAATAATCTTGTTGAACAACCTCAATAATTATATGATCTACCTGCTCTTGTCAGATGTCACATCAAGTAAGCCTAATTGCTTAGTGCTGGAAAAATAAGGAGTGAGTTATGAACACTCGAGTAAGTGCAGATGGAAATGTAAATAGGATATTCTAATTCAACAATAATTTTTTAAATTGCATCATAAGTCAAATGAGGCAGTCATCAAAATTTATAGTGTTCTAGTTGGAATGCATGTCATCCTTTCTGGTTGCCAAGAAACAAGAGAAACTCAAGCACTGGAGGCACTGTGGAGATGATCTATGAGATTGATCCCCACTTTTGGAGCGGTCAGTGCTAAGGATTTTCTGCAGTCATGTAAGCTTCTCAGCCCACAGTAATAGTGAATGGGAGGTGATAATGTATTATAGAGTCGGCCAAGAAGGCCAACAATTTTAACAATCCAAGCGCAGGAAAGCCCATCTAGAAGCTACATTCAATTTGGAAAAGGGTAACTTAAGGAACAGTTGGATGATACGATTGGAAAACAGGGATAGCTTCCTTGGCTATAGTTACTACATGGACGTCTGATCAGAGCCCAGAGGTATGGTTATGAAATACTCACGATGATCTTCAAAAACATACATTCTTATGTACAAAATACAAAGTGCTGTAGGTCTACACTCAGTAGGTCAGGCAGCATCTATAGAGGGAATGGACATGTGATGTTTTTTTTGGATTGGACCTTTCTTCAGATCTGAAATGTGGCCTGTCCAATCCCAATGCAGATGCTGCCTGACACGCTGGGCTCCACCAATGCTTTTTGTGTTTTGCTGAAGATTCCAGCACCTGCAGTTCATTGTGTGTCTCCATTGTTAAGTACGAGTATCAAGAGCTCCAATCAAGATTATTGTACAACATATGTTGGCTGCTACAGATCACTAGTGTGAATAGAATAGTTGGGGGCTTCCAGATAATGCTCCAACTCCACTTTGCATTGGGAATGGCAACAAAGATGCTCTGTATAGGCCTGAATTTCCAGAGTTAGAATCCTTCTCAATGAACACAGACAAATGCAGCACAGGAGCAGGTCCTTCGGCCCACAATGTCCATGCTTTCCCAATTGATAGTGATTATGGCAAGGACTTCTCATTTCACCACTTATTCAAAGCATGGAAAAGATGCTGGATTGTTTTAGCAGGATAAGCATGGAAAACCCCCATCTCTAGATACCACTTCATGTCACACATCACCCTGGCTTGGATGTCTATCATTATTGCCTTCATTGCCTTGGGTTATCATCCTGGAGCTTGCTATCCAACAGAGTTAAGGGAGCATCTGCAATGTGGTCCAGGTAGTCAGCTCCACGCTATCTTATCTATGGCAAATGGGAATGAGCAATACATGATGGACTAATGATAAAGCCCACAGTGTTGGACAAATATGAACTTTTTGAACAAATATGGTCTCCATTCACTGACTATTTGAAGGGGTAGCTGAGCTCAGCATTGTAACTCAATAAATACCCGGTTGTAGGATTAGATGAAAAGATCTATTCTGAGATTTGTATACACGTCTCTATAGATATTGTTATGTGAAATTGTTCCATTCATTGTTAAGATGTATACTTCAATTTTTAAAAATTATATAATTGTTTGCTTGTATTATTCTTTATTTTTAGTTTTATTGTTTAAAAAAAAATATATATATTTATTTTATTTTTTTCTTATATAATCATAATCAATATTATTTAATCACCATCTCCATTGATTATAGACCTATTCTTTCACTTCTTAACTTTCTAAAAAAAAATAGAAGCTTATATAAATCATTTCATAATATTTGTATAACTTTTGAAACAAGTTAAATGTGTATTTGAAAAACTGTTATATCATTGGCAATATGCAATGCTTCTAATAAAAATATTAAAAAAAATTATAATAATAAATAAAGCCCACATTGGCGCAGCAGTAGAGTTGCTGCCTTACAGCCCCAGAGACCTGGGTTCGATCCTGACTATGGGTGCTGTCTGTACAGAGTTGGTAGGTTCTCTCTGTGACCATGAGGGTTTTCTCCGGATGCTCTGATTCATCCCACACCCCAAAGACGTACAGATTTGCAGGTTAATTGGCGTTGGTAAAATAGTTCATTTCCCTAGTGTGTGCAGGATAATGCCATGGTACGTGGTGATCGCTGGACGGCACGGACCCCGTGGGCCAAAGGGCCTGTTTCTGCTCTGCATCTCCACAGTCCAAAGATAAAAATAATCAGAAAAGTCAAAATCTATGTTTTGTTGCCGTGACAGTGTGTTGACAGAAATATGTAATGCTTCTAATTGAATATCTCGATAAAAATGCTGCCGATTTAATGTTCTCATCCCTTCTTTTCTCATTATAAATTCCAATATGTTAATTGCTCAATTATATACCAGATTAGTAAGTACAAATGTTATGTATAATTTAAAGCAGTTTGACTTTTTAATGTGGATGCGTAGAATGTAAATTAATTTTCATCACTGATATGATATAATCAGAATTGGTAATTAAGTTATTTTCACATAAAATGGATGATTTCTTTGCATGCTGAACAATTCATTTACTATGGAAAAGAATGAAGGAGGCAATTAAACACTGGTAAGAGGCAAGTCCCATCCAGCTCCTACTTCAAACAACTTTATTTTTAAGTAAGCCTTGAAATCAATGATCAACTCGTTAGCTTGATACGGGGCAGAACCATATTTTGGTATTTAATTCTTGAGACTGTTCCTGTTGTGGGACGTTCAGTACAGTTTTGATGGGACGGTGGATGTGTTCTTTATGTACAGTAGCCACATTTAAGGGCCTGTCCCACACGAGGTTCTAGGAGGACATTGTAACTCTCCTTCATGCTCGAGAGTAGTCCCCCCGTACTCGAGGCCTCAGCTAGGTCGCGGTGTTTTTTTCAACAATCTGAAAAATGTCGGCGAGTAAAAAAAGGTCGCCATGGAAAAAATCTATTTATTTTACTCGCAGGTTTAGTCGAGGTAGGTCACAGTAGGTCGTAATGCTATTGTAGGTAATCGAAGGCAATCGAAGGTAGTCGAAGGTAAAGCTCGTTGAGAAAAAAAGTAAGTAAACCGACCGGTAATGTTAAATGCCCGTTAAACTTTATTAAAAGTTGTCTGGCTTCTTAAAAGTGTCTCCACTCCTTCTTCCCCCCTTTCCCCCCCTTCTCTCCCCCTCTCTCCCCTTCTCTCCCCTCCACCCCTCTCCGCGCTCTCTAAAGGACTTACCGTAACTGTGCCAGGGGTCTTTTACCTTCCTGTTCATCGCGGGTGTGAATTTCAGACAGTGCTCCCCCGCTTTCCCTGGCCCCCGCCTTTGCGATGTGTTTGTGTGTGTGTATGTGTGTGCAGACGGTCGATCCGGCTCGCGGTTTCATCGCAGACGGTCGATCCAGCTCGAGGTTTTTCAGGCGAGTGCCCTCGAGTTTGAAGATCGAAGACAGTCGCTGAAAAGTCGCGTTAGTGGGACAGGCCCTTTAGTACTGCAGACTGGTTAAAAAATGGGCCAAAAATATTCAATTTTTATTTTTAATTACTGCTGCACATTGACATTGATCCATCTCTGCCAAAGAGCAGCTCTCAAACCAAGGATGGACCTTCTGAGGAAGGGCCCCAGCCCGATACATCACCTGTCCATTTACTCCAGAGATGCTGCCTGACCTGCTGAGTTGCTCCTGCACTTTGTGTCTATCTTTGGTATAAACCATCATCCCCAGTTTATTTTTTATTACATATTGGCTCTCGAACCAGCTCTGAATAAGGCTTGATTTTAGTTTCCAGGCATTTATTGAGAATTCTCTCCAAGCTTCTTCATTTCTTTGCTCTGCGGTCTAAAATGTTGAATGCATCTTGATAACATTGTGCCGATTTGCACAAAAAAATCGAAAGCTTCCACTGCTGCATTTCCAAACCAATCTGATCCAAAAATTCAATCACCCAGTTCTATTTCTTTCCAACATTACATGACTGATAATTGATTGGGCGGATAACGGGTGAAGTGCAATAGGAAGCATTTCTAATTTGTTCTGCTATACTCCAGAAATGTGAATCGTCCTTGTGTCCCCTGTTGAAATTTCTGTGTCAGTCGTGCAAGGTTGAAACTCTTTGAGAATTGTCGAAGAATTTAATTTGCTTCCAAGACAAGCCAACATTGGACAGCTATTGGAATTCTAAACTCTGGATTGTTTCCTCATTCTCTGCCCTTTGGGCTGCTCCTTGTATCAAATTCATTAGATTTTTGAGATGCAGTGTGGAAACCGGCCCTTCAGCCCACAGAGTCCACATCGACTGGCGATCATCCTGTACACTAGCGCTATCCTACACGCTAGGGACAAATTACGTAAGCCAATTAACATACAAACATGTGCGTCTTTGGAGTGTGGGAGGAAACTGGAGCAGACCCGCGTGGTCACAGGGAGAACGTACAAAACTCCATCCAGACAGCGCCCGTAGTCGGGATTGAACTCTGGTCTCTGGCGCTGTAAGGCTGGAACTCTACCACTGCGCTACTGTGCTGCCCACAGTGTGAACCCTTGTCAAGTTCTTCGTCAATGATGTGAATATTGTAGATCCCTGAATGATATCACAACCTGTTGGTTATCTGTTAACTGGAACCTTATCCTTATCCTTTAACACATTGGATGTTTTTATTTGTTTTGCATATGCGGTGTGCATGAAACCCACACTAAATTAGGTTACCTGTTGGATAATCTGTCTTCCAAGGGAGTAGGTTTACTGTACCAGGCATTCCCAGGAGATCTCCCACCCAAACACTGACCAAGCCTGAGTCTGTCAAGATTGTTAGCTCTAGGAATAAGCTCTTGATGAATGTTTGGAATAACAGAGTGAAGAAGGGTCCCAACCTGAAATGTAATCTATCCATGTAATCCTGACCTGCTGAGTTATGCCAGCATTTGACGTCTTTTCTTTGTAAACCAGCATCTGCAGTTCTCGAACACTAATCGTGCTACTAGTTCCACTGCTCGCATCCTTATATCTCTGTTGTTAGTACATCTTCCGCAGCCCAAAATGGCCCATTATGGACTCCCCCCTTCCTAAGGTCATCTGTTGCCGACCCTGTTTTGTTCCGGCCTTCTCTATCTTTCAGTCTGAAGAAGGGTTCCGACCTGAAACGTCACCTATTCCTTTACTTCAGAGATGCTGCCTGACCAGCTGAGTTACTCCAGCATTTTGTGTCTATATCTGCAGTTCCTTATGACTATGCAATCAATGAAACTCTTTTGCAATGTATTCACGGTATTTTTTTTGTATGTACTTAAGAAACTGGTGCTAATTCTTAGACTGGTATCAAAAGCTTCTTCACAGACTACAATAAAATACAGCAGAATTAGGGCAAAGTGGCAGTGAATACGAACTGGGAGAGGCACTGATCTTCTGCCCTGATACTGTGAATTACGATTCAAAACTGCAGCATTGTGCAGTCATTATTTATTCAATTTCCAATGCTGCCTGTGTGCTGAAAAAGTAAAGAGTACATTTGGTTTTGCTTGACATAACTCGCATTTTGAAATGTCTAAACATTTTTCCACCAGAAATTGGGGTTTGACTTTCCCGTGTAAAAGGAGAGGTGACTTTTCATGTTTGCTGTGCATACTTCAACATGACTGATTTACAGCTGCCCCTGGATTGTAACACAGGAAGCCCAGCTTCTGACGTAGTACCACATTAATGATAATTTAATGATCCAGACCTGCGCACGCAAAGCATTAAAGCAGCCCAAGACTAATGTTTTTGAATTAAAAGACAGGGGAATCCGTACAGATAAATCCGTGCAGCAATCTTTTCCGAAGCAAAATACAAGAAAATAAAGGTTGGAAATGTAAAAATGTTGACCTATATTCCAGAAAATATAATGTCACTGAAGGCCTCTAGAAGAGACAAATATAGGAACATAGAAAATAGGTGCAGGAGTAGGCCATTCGGCCCTTCCAGCCAGCACCACCATTCAATATGATCATGGCTGATCATCCAACTCAGTATCCCGTACCTGCCTTCTCTCAATACCCCCTGATTCCTTTAGCCACAAGGGCCACATCTAACTCCCTCTTAAATATAGCCAATGAACTGGCCTCAACTACCTTCTGTGGCAGAGAATTCCACAGATTCACCACTCTCTGTGTGAAAAATGATTTTCTCAGCTCGCCCTTCCCCCTTATCCTTAAACTGTGACCCCTTGTTCTGGACTTCCCCAACATCAGGAACAATCTTCCTGCATCTAGCCTGTCCAATCTCATAAGAATTTTGTAAGTTTCTATAAGATCCCCCCTCAATCTTCTAAATTCTAGCGAGATGGATGAAACTGTACATTGTTAGCCAGATGCCGTGTTTACCTGTGTAGAACAGTGTGGTGAGTCATAGAGCGATACAGTGTGGAAACAGGCCCATCGGCCCAGCTCGCCCACACCGGTCAACATGTCCCAGCTACACTAGTGACACTTGCCTGCGCTTGGTCCATATACCAGTCCAACTGTTTTTTAAAAGATGGGATAGTCCCAGCCTCAACTATCTCCTCCAGCACCTTGTTCCATACACCCACCACCCTCTGTGTGAAAAAGTTACTCCTCTGATTCCTATTAAATCGTTTCCCTTTCACCTTGAACCTATGTCCTCTGGTCCTCGATTTCGCTACTCTGGGTAAAAGACTCTGTGCATCTACCAGATCTATTCCTCTCATGATTTTGTATACTTCTCTAAGATCTCCTCTCATCCTCCTGCGCTCCATGGAATAGAGACCCAGCCTTCTCAACCTCTCCCTACAGCTCACATCCTCTAGTCCAGGCAACATCCTCGTAAATATTTTCTGAATCCATTCAAGCAGTGTGGTGGGAGACACAGTGGGTGTAGTTTAGTTCAGAGATACAGTGTGAAAACAGGCCCTTCGGCCCATTGAGCCCATGCCGACCATCGATCACCAGTGCACTAGTTCTATGTTACCTCACGTATGCATCCTACACGCTTGGGAGAATTTGCAGAGGCCAATGAACCTGCAAACCTGCACATCTTTGGAATGGGGGAGGAACCTGGGGGAAACCTACACGGTCACAGGGAGAACGTACAACCGCCACACAGACAGCACCCTGGGTCAAGATCAAAGCCGGGTCTCCATTGCTGAGAGGCCTCAGCACTACCTCTGCATCACTGTGCAGCTCACTGTCACAAAGGTTTTATGTGCCACAGCGGAGAGGTGTATGAATCGGAGCCCTTGTTGGAACTAGTGGTCTCAATTGTTTCATGACAGCTCACGGATTGAATTAAATGGGCTCTAATATAGGGGATATTTCCTTAGGAAGTCAAGATGAATCATCGATTCGGCACTTCTGGCTGAATATAGACGCAAATGGTCCTGCTCAGTCTATAGCACTCACATACTACGCCCTGTTAACATGGAGGATGGGAATTTGCTTGAAATTCTCCTCGCATTAGCTGTCTAATTTCATGACCAGATTCATCGGGTCTGACGAAGGGTATCGATCTAAAACATTACCTTTTCTCCAGAGATGCTGGCTGAGCCTTTGAGGTACTCTGGCGGTTTGTGGCTATCTTCGGTGTAAACCAGCATAATGCAGTTCCTTCCTAAATATTTCACCTTTTTTGTTGCTACTGAAATGTCTTGCTTCTGAATACTGCACACTGTAAATATAGTTCTGTCTTGTAGTTTAGTTTAGGGGTCTTCTTCTTCTTTCGTGTGTCGTGCACAGCCTAAAGTTGTTGGACAACTTGTTCTATTTGATATTCCGTTTGTGCCCGTCGAGTTGATTGCATTAGTCGAAACAGGGCGGACCACGTGAAGGTTGCAATCTTCCACCCCAGTTTAGCAATAGAGATACAGCATAGAAACTGACCCTTCGGCCCAACGAGTCCATGCGGACCATCGATCACCTAGTTCTATGACCAACGCGCTGGGGGCAATTTACAGAAGCCAATTAACGTACAAACGAGCACGTCTTTGGAATATGTGAGAAAATCGGAGCACCCGGAGAAAACGCACGCGGTCCCAGGGAGAACGTGCAAACTCTTTACAGACAGCACCCGTGGTCAGGATTGAATCTGGGTCTCTGGTGGACGGCAGCAACTCTACCGTGGCACCACCATGCCGCCCTGCCAATGACCACATCCTGCAGATACTGGCCCTTACAGAAAAGGATACAAAACGTGACGTTTTGGATCGGCATCTTTCTTCAGACCGATTTGTGAAGGGTGAAGGGGAAAGCTGGTAGATGGGAGGGGCAGGACAAATCCTGGTGAATTATGTGTGGATACGGGGCGAGGGGGTTGGATAGGCAGATAGTTGAACAAAGAGGTGAAAAGAGTTGGGAAAGGGTGAGGGTGGGTGGGTGGGGGGGGGGGAGAGTGGTGGGTGGGGGGGGGAGAGTGATAGGTGGGGGGGAGAGTGATAGGTGGGTGGGGAGGCGGGGGAAGAGTGGTAGGGTGGGGGGGGGGGGTTGTCTGGCAGTATTTTGAAATATATGATTTCAAGTTCGACCTGATCTTCCATTTAAGCAAAACTGAAGAATGTCCTTCAGTTCCTGGGAATAAAGAGCCAAGTGTTTAATTGTCATATGTACATAAAATAGAACAATTATATTCTTACTTGCAGCATTAAACATAATACACACAGATTAAATATGATGAACAAAACTTCAGTAAATGAATAATCCCAATACATGGTGCAAAAACGCCTTAAGTCCTTGGAGCAACCAAAGACAGTCCATAGTTCATAATTAGAGTTTGTGTTGTGTAGTGTTCAAGAGCCTGATGATTGTTGGAAACTTGGACATGATCGTTTTCAGGCTCCTATATTTTCTTCCCGATGGTGGGAGTGAACTGAGAGAGTGGCCAGGGTGGTGTCCAGTATTGTGTGCAGTTTTGGTCTCCAAATTTGAGGAAGGACATTCTTGTTATTGAGGGAGTGCAGGGATGGCAGGACTGTCAAATGTTGATAGAATCGAGCGACTGGGTTTGTATACTCTGGAATTTAGAAGGACAAGAGGGAATCTTATTGAAACATATATTAAGGGAACTGCAGCATTGTGCAGTCATTATTTATTCAATTTCCAATGCTGCCTGCGTGCAGAAAAAGTAAAGAGTACATTTGGTTTTGCTTGACATAACTCGCATTTTGAAATGTCTAAATATTCTTCCACCAGAAAATGGGTTTTGACTTTCCTGTGTAAAAGGAGAGGTGCCTTTTCATGTTTGCTGTGCATACTTCAACATGACTGATTTACAGCTGCCCCTGGATTGTAACACAGGAAGCCCAGCTTCGGTTCACAAATGCAGCGTAGGTTCACGAGGTTAATTCCCGGGATGGCGGGGCCTGTCAAATGTTGATAGAAAGGAGCGGCTGGGTTTGTATACTCTGGAATTTAGAAGGATGAGAGGGGATCTTATTGAAACATATATTAAGGGATTGGACACTGTAGATACAGTGAAACATGTTCCCGATGTTGGGGGAGTCCAGAACCAGGGGCCACAGTTTACAAATAAGGGATAAGCAATTCAGAACAGAGACTAGGAAAATCTTTTTCACACAGAGGGTTGTGAATCTGTGGAATTATCTGCCTCAGAAGGCAGTGGAGGCCATTTTTCTGTATGCTTTCAAGAGAGTTGGATAGAAATCTTAAAAATAGCAGAGTCAGGGTAAATGTGGAAAAGGCAGGAACGGGGTACTGATTGTGGATGATCAGCAATGATCACAATGAATGCCGGTGCTGGCTCGACGGGCCAAATGGCCTACTCCTGCACCTATTGTCTATTGTCTATTGTCTATTGTGTGGGTCTCCGATGATGCCGGCTGCCTTTTTGAGACAGTGCCCCCTGTAGATTCCCTTGGTGGGGACGTCAGTGCCCGTGATTGACTGGGCATTGTCCACCACTTTTTGTAATCTCCATCGTTCCTGGGCATTCGAGTTTCTGAACCAAGCCATGATGCAACCTGGCAATATTTATTTTATTTTTTATTTTTTTATCTTTCTTACTTTCTATCTATAAAGAAAAATTAGAAGCAGAATGAAGCCACAACTGGTAATATTAATAATGTATGATTGATACATATGAAATGTTTTTTACCATAATATGTATTTGCTTCTTGTAGATGGTTTATGCATGCAACCAATAATATAGCTACCTCATTAACCCCGCCTTAGTGAACATCAATCATAACACTTTCCCCTCCCTGGGCACAGTTCAGTAGAAGAATGTAACCAGTGCTTGCTGACGTGTGTTATACCCTGTGCTATCATTAAAGGATGTCTTACACTTCAAGAGTATGTGAATTGCTTATTTACATGGTGTCAGAAGTGGGATGATACGTGCATCTCCTGTCTATCGGGTTTTATTTCTTTCTTTTGATTTTGTGTTTATTTGTGCTCAACCTCTCTGGTCATGGCGTCTTCTTGCAGAAAGCCCGAGCAGCTTGTCTTTGATGCTGACATAGCTGAGCGCTGGGCCATGTTTGTATTTGATTTCACCCACTTTGTCAACGTCGCGCATCGTGCCGAACCTGACTCTGTCAAAGCCTCCCTCCTCCTCAACCTTGTCGGACCTGATGCCATGAGGAGAGCCAGAACTTTTACCTATGCTCCAGATGTGAATAACGTGGTGATTACTCCTGCAGAATCAGACAGTGACCCCACTTGCCTTCTACGTAAGTTCAGGGAGATTTGTGACCTGCCCTCGAACCGCATTCTTGAGAGGGCACGATTTTTTACAAGGAAACAGTTGCCTGATGAACCCGTTGAATGTTTTATTGCCGATTTGCGTTATCTTGCCCAGCGGTGCAGTTTCGGCGACATGACTGACCAGCTCACTAGAGACATTTTAGTAACTGGCATGCGTGACCAGAAGTTGTAGTGTGAGCTTCTAAGGGATTCGGATCTAACGTTAGTCAAAGCTATGCATGCCTGCAGAATGTCTGAGGTCATTGAACTGCCAGATGATCACCATGATTCGGGCACTAAATCTATCAACCTGGCTGGGTTTAAGAGACCACAGCCTCGGATGGGAAACACTGCCTTTCTGACACGTGCCAACCCTGGTCCTGGCAAATTGCCCACCAAGAGGTGCCCGAACTGTAACTACATGCACCACAGACTGTCGACGTGCCCCGCCCATGGTAAGGCCTGCAATTTTTGTAAAAAGTTAAACCACTTCTCTGCTGCCTGTCGCTCCCGTGGGAAAACTGTACAGACTTCCAGACCTAATCTAAACAGGCTGACACAATCAGATAGCTGCTACGGCTCACAGCCTCCCATTGCATATTCCTACGAGGAGGAACCATCTAGTTCTGCAGATGAGTCGTGCGTGTTTACCCTCCTCCACACACCTGGCCAGCGTAACGATCCCAATGTCTCAATAACTGTCAATGGTTTGACCTTCCTCGCTAAGGTAGACACGGGGGCGTGAGTGAATGTTTTGTCAATAAACCTTTTCAACAAGATAAGGAATAATGAGCCCCTGGTTGCCGACCGTTCAACTCTGCATGCCTATGGAGGAGAGATTCTAAGGCCAGTGGGGAGGGCCACTTGGTGCTACAGAATGGCGTTATCGTCAAGGGACATAAAGTTGTGGTCCCGTCCTCCCTGTTTGATTTCTACTATCGCGTAGCCCAGCCCATAGCGGACACCCCGGGATCGACGCAACACTCGCCCACGCTCAGTGCCAGTTCTACTGGCCTGGAATGTCCAAGTATATCCGGGACCGCGTTTCTGCCTGCTCCACGTGCAACAGTCTTGCACCACACCAGCAGCGACAGTCCCTGCTGCAACAACCTGCTCCTGCCTTGGCCTGGTCCTCGCTGGCTGCCGACATCTTCGAGTGGCGTGGTAACCACTACCTTGTCCTGGTCGACTCGTACTCAAACTGGTTCAAGGTGGATTTGGTGACATCCCTCACGTCGGAGATGGTTATCTGTAAGCTGCGGAAACACTTCTCCACCTTTGGGTCTCCTGTCCGGTTGCAGACTGACAATGGAAGGCAGTTCACCAGCCGTGAGTTCAAGGTTTTTGCCGATAAGTAGAATTTCGTGCATTTCACCAGCAGCCCAGAGTACCCACAGAGCAACGGGCTTGCTGAACGGGCCGTCCGCAGCGCCAAGCTTCTGATGGAACAGGCGAGACTGTCTAACTCGGATTTGTATTTGGATCTCCTGAACCTCAGGAACGCTTCCAGGGATCCGGCCATGGGGTCCCCTGCTCAGCGTCTGATGTCCAGAACGACCAGACCCACTATCCCGATTGCTCAGCACCAGCTACAACCTCGGGTGCTGGAGCCTGCCTCCGTGCAGAGGCGCATGCGGGAGAAACATGACAGCCAGCGGCGTTCCCACAATCGTTCGTGCAGACCACACGATCCTCTGCTGCCTGGACAGGTTGTTTGGTTGCAAACCGCCAGTGGTTACTTCCGTCTGGCTACCGTAGTTGGGGTGGCCAATGCACCTCGTTCGTACCTGGTCGACTTTGAAGGAACTATCTACTGTCGAAGCCGTCAACACCTGCTTGCGGTGAACGAACCGAAGCCGCAGCCTCCGGGCCCCTATGCCCCGCCTCTCTCATACCAACAGCCGGCTGCCATCCCTGCCGGTGTTCCCTGCATGCCTCGGTCCCCGTCTCACGCGCCCTGTTCCCCTCTGCACGGGTCACCTGTTGCCGCTTGTGTTTGCAGATCTGACTCTCCTGCTTCTCCCACCCCGCAGCCCCTCTCTGGTTCCCCAGCTGCTTCGCGGCCTCCTGTTCCTTCTGATCTTTCGGGGGAAGGGGGAGAGACGTGTACGCGCTCGGGTCGGATTAGTAGGCCACCTGTCCGTTATGGCGATTATGTTTAATTCTGTTGTCATGGCTTCCAATCTGTTTTGATTTTCTAAGGGGAAGGATGTAGATGGTTTATGCATGCAACCAATAATATAGCTACCTCATTAACCCCGCCTTAGTTAACATCAATCATAATGCTTTCCCCTGCCTGGGCACAGTTCAGTAGAAGAATGTAACCAGTGCTTGCTGACGTGTGTTATACCCTGTGCTATTATTAAAGGATGTCTTACACTTCAAGAGTATGTGAATTTCTTATTTACACTTCTAATAAAAATAATTAAAAAAATATATATATATGTTTTTTTTTAGTTTGGAGATTAGATATACATTAGATATACAGCTTGGACCAGGCCCTTTTGCCCACCGAGTCCGCACCAACCAGCGATCCCCAAACATTAACACTATCCTACATACACTAAGGACAATTTACATTTATACCAAGCCAATTAACCTACAAACCCGTATGTCTTTGGAGTGTGGGAGGAAACCGAAGATCTTGGAGATAACCTACGCAGGTCACCAAGAGAACATACAAACTCCGTACAGAAAAGCACCTGTAGTCAGGATCGAACCCGGGTCTCTGGCACTGTAAGGCAGTAACTCTACCGCTGCACCACCGGGCTGCCCGAAAATATGCTCTCCACTGTAGATCTTTGAAATTAATGACTCATGCTCCAAATAGGTACATAGATAGGAAATGTTTATAGGAATATGGGTCAAACACGGGCAGGTGGGACTAATGTAGATGGGACATCTTGGTCGGCATGGGCAAGTTGGGCTGAAGGGCCTGTTTCCATGCTGTATGACTCTAAATTCTTGTGGGACTGTATATGATCACCATACCAGCCAATGTTACAGGAGTCTTATTTTGCAGACCATTGCAGGTCACTATGGCCTCCTATAGACCCCTTCAATGGTGGGGAGGGCAGCACCCAAAGTGATCTAAAGCAGGCAAGTCTCAAGGAAGTGTCATCTGCTTTCAAATCATTTGTGACGGGCCATTATTCTGTATTCTAACACTGATATAGATAAACCATGTACGATAATTGGGGGTTTTCAAGAGATGTGTAAATTAAATGGGAATGCTCCTCTGAAGTTCAACCTGGGCTACCTTTACAAAATGTATGTGACTATGTACAAAGTGAATGACACAATGGTTACAAAGTGGCAGGTTACACTTACTCAGTGTGGGTGACTCATGGAGGATGCCTGTAGTGTCACAACAGCAACAAAAAAATCATCAGATAATTGGTCGAGCTTTATCAGAAACAGTTGTTTTTAATTACTTTTCCACCTCCAGTGAACAAACCAGAGTTAAATGAAGGTTGCCGGGCAACATGAGGTTGTAGTTGGTCACTCCTTGACATTTTGTATTACACATGCTTTTCCTTTTCCAGTTAATGATGCAGCTGGGATGAAGATGACAAGAATCCATGAAAGCACTGCAAGTATTAAAGACTATGTCGGTTTCTGTCGTGGTGCAGGCGGGCCTCTGAAGCACGGTGCAGAACAGCTGCTGGTGAATAAGGTAAGAAGGGTTTCCTCTCAGAATCAGTCATTTGCTCCTGTCTGAGAGTTTGGGGGCTTTATTTAATTTGCAAACTGCCTGCAAGCATTTTTCATGTTGCACATTTCACTGCTTGTATTTTACATCGCAGGGCTGCCAACATTGGGTGAAGTTTGAGAGTAAGAAATTGTGAGGGAGCGTGGCGGCTAAGGGAGGGGAGGGTGTGGGAGGGGGTGTCTCCCCTCCCACGGTGGATAGCTTTTGCATTTTTCTGCTTGAAATAGTGCAATCTGGTGCATTCTGTAGCAAGTCTTTTAACTTACACTTGAATGCAACATTTATGCTTCAAATTGGATTAGCTATGAATAAGGTTAGGCTAAATTACATTCCTAATTACATTCCACAGTAGAGCCAGGCTCTGATCAATAGGTGCAGCACATGAATAACCTTAGTATATTCATGTATGGAAATCAGATTACAATTCATGCTGTTATGCATATATATAGAGAAACAAAAACACAGAAACAAAGCAAGAGGAGTTGGACTTCCATCACTGTTCTGCACAAATAAATCAATCAACCTTACCCTTTGACTACAGAAACAAGATGAAAATAATGCCACATGTTCAACTGTATATGGTTCATTGGAATTAAGATATATGTGTTTTACAGGCCCTTCGGCCCACCAAGTCCACACCGACCAGCAATCTACCATACACCAGTTCTATCCTATTCGCCAGGGACAATTTACAGAAGCCAATTAACCTACAAACCTGCATTTCTTTTGGATATGGGAGAAACCAGAATATCCAGAGAAAACCCCTGTGGTCATAGGGAGAATGTACAAATACTGTACAGACAGCATCCGTAGTCAGGATCAAATCTGGGTCTGTGGTGCTGCAAGACAGCAACTCTACTGCTGCGCCACCGTGCCATCCCATTAAAGTATTTTTTCTGTAATATATTTATTATGGTGTCACGTCAATGAAGATGAACACATGATTCTGATTTCTGCCCTTAGTTGGATAACACACATCTCCAGTCATTGTGTTTTATGGCTGGCTTTCAACCTCCTCAGTCTGAAGTTCTCGACCCGAAACATCACCTATTCTTTCTCTCCAGTGATGTTGCCTGTCCTGCTGAGTTATTCCAGCTTATTGTGTCTATCTTCAGTTTAAACCAGCATCTGCAGTTCCTTCTTACACTCTTTGTTCATTGAAACAGGTCCTATTCTCATAATATTATTCACCTCAACTAAGTATTTTCTTCACCTCCATTGCTACAGAGAATACAATCCCAGTTATCAAATCTTTCTTCAAAGTGAAAAAAAAATTCCAGCCCTGCCAATATGTTCATAAATCCTCTCCAGAGATATTGCACCCTTTCTACAGCGTGTCATAGTCTTACAGCATGGAAACAGGTCCTTCACCCCAACTTGTCCATGCAGGTCAAGATGCCCCATCTAAACTAGTCCCATTAATCTGCATTTGGTCCATATCCCTTTAAACCTAGTGTGTGCCAGTGGGTGTGCAAGTGAAGCAGCGACAACACCCGGAGTGAGCGGAGACTTGACGATGTCCGGGGAGCATTTCCCTCTCTCCCCCCCCAGCATGTGGGCTGGCCTAGGTGCTTTGTGTCCAGCTGGGGTCCGGGGGAGGTGAGGGACAGTGATCCGGGGGTCGGGCATTGAAGCGGTGCCTTAGCCCGAGTTTCATCCCCGCTGATCCGGAGGCGGCACCGACGCCCCCACTCACCCGGTCCGCTCCTGGCTCCGGGCCGGGGTTAAAACTCCATGGGGTGTGGCCAGAGTGGCTGCCGGACACGGAGCCGCCAGAGGTGAGGGTGGGTGGTGTGAGCGGTGCCTCGGGGGAGGGGGGGTCGGTGCTGGGACCACTGCCGTGTCTCACCTATCACACCATCTGCACGGGAATGTGAATGCGGGTGAGGCAGCATCTATGGGGCGGTAGACAAAAATGCTGGAGAAATGCTTGAGTCTGAAGAAGGCATTTTTGTCTACATTGCCATTTTAAATAGTGTGCGATGGGCTTAAGCCAATCAAATTGCTCGTTCTTTACGGGAAACCCGCCGACAGAAAACTATTCTCATTGGTGAGTATGGAGGAGTGTGACTTTATTTATTTAGATATTGAAAAAAACATTTTTTTGAGCGTGTGAAATTCTGTCATCCGCGTGAGAGCGTGAGAATTTTGTGAAATGCGTGACTCTCACGCTCAATGCGTGAGAGTTGACAGCCCTGCATCGAGGCCCTGAAGCTTTTTCCCCTTACCTGACATTTCTCATCCTGCTGCGTCACCAGTCAGTGTTCCCCATGAGAGAATATAATGTAAGCCATCCACTGTTCTTAGAGTCATAGAGAAATAGAGTTTAGTTTAGAGATACAGTCTGAAAACAGGCCCTTCGGCCCACCAAGGCTGTGCTGACCAGTGTTCACCTGCACACTCATTCTATCCCACACACTGTCAATTTACTGAAGCCAATTTTATTTCAGGTTAGAGATACAGCGCGGAAACAGGCCCTTCGGCCCACCAAGCCCGTGCTGACCAGCTATCCCCACACATTTACACTATCCTGCACACACTAGGGACGATTTGCAATTTATCAAGCTAATTAATCTACAAACCTATATGTCTATGGAGTGTGGGAGGAAACCGGAGCACCTGGAGAAAACCCACGTGGGTCACTTGGAGATCATGCAAACTCTCAGAATCAGAGAATCATACAACGTAGATACAGGCTCTTGGGCCCCACGTGCCCTCATCGACCAACGTGTCCCATCTGCACTTGTCCCACCTGCCTGTGTTTGGCCCAAATCCCTCTAATCCTTCCTCATTCTTTCCTCATTTGCTTTTTTGTTCGATGGAACAAACTTTCCCTTGGATATCCACATTGCAGTTCCTTGCGGGCACCGGAGGATTGGCAGCTGGCTAACAAGGTGAGGTCTCTACAGGGCGCCCACAATTTTCTCAGCTACTCAGGAATGAGTTATCTCCAAGGAATGTAACTCACCAATTCACTGGGATCTTGCGTTGAGTGACAGATCAGACTTTGAACTCCAGTCCGATGACGTGGGATTCACTATATCTGCTGACAATTCTTTGGGACCATTCCGAGCAGGGAGAGAACGTAACCGTTCTGTTCATAATGTGTAGAGGTATTCACAACTGGAATATTGAATGAATAAATGAGCAGTTATGTAAATGCTTTGGAGGCACATGGATCATGCACTGGCAGAGGAGATTAGTTTGCCTTGGCATCATATCTTGCAGACATTATGGGCTGAAGGGCCTTTTGCTCTGCTGTGTTCTATATCTGGAAGGAACTACAGGTGCTGGTTTACACCAAAGATAGACAGAACATGCCGCAGCAGCTCTCATCAATTCATTCATCATGGTTGAAAACATTAGCAATGCAGTGGTGCTGGTTTCCAACGGGAATGGTGACGGACGCACCACACATCTCCGTCCTCCAGTTCCTGCGGACATCCGCCGCTGGAAGTATAGGATTTTGGTGTGTGTGCTTTATCATCGTTCCTTACAATGCTATGTACGGCAGTGATCACAACTTCTACTGAAGTGTGGATGGCCGTTGGCTCGCTAGGAGCTCATCCGCCCTTTGACAGGTCTTGATTTTGGTCCTGCTGGGGGTCCACAGCCCCCTCGTCACCTGGCAAACCAGGTGGGGGGAGACGGTTTAGTCGCCGACTATCCGACCATGGTGCAGGTAGCACGGGATTACATGGTACCCGTGGCGGGGGGAACATCCCCTGGCCTGACCTGGAGAGAAGGAATGGGTGATGTTTCGGGTCGAGACCCTGTTGAAGTCTGAAGAAGGGTCTTGACCTGAAAGGTCACCCATTCTTTTTCTCCAGAGATGGTGCCTGTCCCACTCAGTTACTCCAGCATTTTATGTCTGACTGTTCTACGTTCTATTTCACTCCCAAATGCATTTGAAGCAAATTCCGTGTTCATGTCATGTGTCAAATATTGTTACATGCTTTCTTCCTCACTAATTGAATCTTTTCACTACGCTTTTGTAAATTTTACAGACAGGAAGAAATGGAAAATTCCAATCAGCTAAGAGGTTTCCATTATTGATTTCACTGTGGCAGTTGCCACGAAAATATTGTGTGACTGTTAGGAGGCAGGAGAAATGCCTCTCAGTATATCATACGTTTGCAGGAAGGAACTGCAGATGCTGGTTTACTCCGAAGGTACACACAAAGTGCTGGAGTAACTCAGCGGGTCTGGCAGCAACTCTGGAGAAAAAAAGATGGGTGACGCCTGACGAAGGGTTCCCACTCGTTCCTCTTTCTGCAGAGATGCTGCCTGACTGACAGCAACTTTACCATCTGCACCAATTTGTCATCCCAGTTCTGGATGGAAGGATGGCTTGCAGGTGATAGTATGCAGACAACAGCCCAGAGTACAAGGAAGGCCTTGAGTTTGGGATATTATGTAAAGAGGTTTAGATTAATTGCTGGCTGCCACGGATTGTTACTGGAAAGGAAGCAGGAGTTTTGCAGTGATCTGGTGTGTTAGGATCTGGATCAATAATTGTTTGGATGCTGGATTGATTTGATGAAACCTGCAGGTTGCATATTGGATCTGCTCCAGTCTGCATATTGACGTTGGATTGTTCAATAAGCAGATTTATTACATCCCTCAGCACCTCGATGGATGTGGCCTCAGGCCTGATGCATTAGGGTCCCCTTTAACCAAGACAGAAGCGGGTTTCAGCAGGCCATTGAGACATGGCTCTACACGAATGCACAAATGTTTACAAAAGTAGCATCCTGATGTATGCTTGGGATCCCTAGATAGAGGCGAACAACGTGGAAACAGGTTCCTTCACCCCAACTTGCCCACACCGACCAACAGGTCCCATCTACACCAGTCCCACCTGCCTGCATTTGGCTCATACCCCCCTAGACCTATACTATCCATGTACTTGTCTAAATGTTTCTTAAATGTTGTGATGGTACCTGCATCAACTACCTCCTCCGGCAGCTCATTCCATGCACCCACCACCTTTTGTGTAAAAAAAATGTTCCCTCTTCACTCTAAACCCCTGTTCTCTGGTTCTCGATTCCCCTATTCTGGGAATGAGATTCTGTGCGTTTACCTGATCTATTGCTCTCATGAATTTCTATACCTCTGTCGGAACACCCCTCATTCTCCTACCCTCCAAGGAATAGAGTCCGAGACGGCCCCAACATCTCCATGTGGCTCACACCCTCGAGTCCTGGCAACATCCTCGTAAATCCTCTCTGCACCCTTTCCAGCTTGACACCATCTTTCCTCCAACATGGTGCCCAGGTTAATTGCAAATCCGTTCATTTTTCTTTTTGGATTTCAGTATGGAACATAGTGAAAAATGAAAAGGTTCTGCTTTTGAGCCTGCCAGTGCTCTTATTCCACCTGAAATATGATCAGTTGGAATCTGTGGAACACGCATCCTAAGAAGAGGGAGAGGGAGAAAATGAAGGCAATAAAAAAGTCTATCACAAAATGCCAGTGTCACGACATTTTTGGAAGTGGTAAATTAAAAATGTTTTACTTGTGCTGTAGGATCATATGAGTCACTCACACCAGTGTAACTCCTAATTTATTAAGGTCTGGCATTACTCAAAGTTTATTTTGCATACACCCCCATATACTAGCATTTATCCACTGTAGATTATTTATGTAAATCTGTGGGAGATGGAATGAATCACTTCAGTGCCCTCCATAATATTTGGGACAAAGACCCATCATTTATTTATTTGCCTCTGATGTTAGAAACCAGATACAATATTTAAACTATTCCACTGGATGTCCCACTCTTCGGGTCCAGTCTCCACTGCTTTCGTTGGTTGATTTTGAACGAAGATTGGAAAAAGTAAAGCTTTGAGAACTTCAGTGCCATCCATAATGTTCGGGACAAAGACCCATCATTTATTTATTTGCCTCTGTACTCCACAATTTGAGATTTGTAATAGAAAAAAAAAATCACATGTGGTTAAAGTGCACATTGTCAGATTTTAATAAAGGCCATTTTTATACATTTTGGTTTCACCATGTAAGAATTACAGCAGTGTTTATACATAGTCCCCCCCATTTCAGGGCACCATAATGTTTGGGACACAGCAATGTCATGTGAATGAAAGTAGTAATGTTTAGTATTTTGTTGCTTATCCTTTGCATGCAGAGACTGCTTGAAGTCTGTGATTCATGGCCATCACCAGTTGCTGGGTGTCTTCTCTGGTGATGCTCTGCCAGGCCTGTATTGCAGCCATCTTTAGCTTATGCTTGTTTTGGGGGCTAGTGCCCTTCAGTTTTCTCTTCAGCATATAAAAGACATGCTCAATTGGGTTCAGATCGGGTGATTGACTTGGCCACTCAAGAATTTATCATTTTTTAGCTTTGAAAAACTCCTTTGTAGCTTTAGCAGTATGTTTGGGATCATTGTCTTGCTGTAGAATGAACCACCGGCCAAGGAGTTTTGAGGCATTTGTTTGAACTTGAGCAGATAGGATGTGTCTATACACTTCAGAATTTATTATGCTACTACCATCAGCAGTTGTGTCATCAATGAGAATAAGTGAGCCATTACCTTCAGCAACCATACATGCCCAGGCCATAACACCCCCACCAGTGTGTTTCACAGATGAGGTGGCATGCTTTGGATCTTGGGCAGTTCCTTCTCCCCTCCATACTTTTCTCTTGCCATCACTCTGATATGTTAATCTTTGTCTCCTCTGTCCACAAGACCTTTTTTCCAGAACCGTGGTTGATCTTTTAAGCACTTCTTGGCAAACTATAACCTGGCCATCCTATTTTTGCGGCTGACCAGTGGTTTGCACTTGGCAGTGTAGCCTCTGTATTTCTGTTCATGAAGTCTTCTGCGGACAGTGGTCATTGACAAATCCACACCTGACTCCTGAACAGTGTTTCTGATTTGTTGGACATGTGTTTGGAATTTTTCTTTATTATGGGGAGAATTCTTCTGTTATCAGCTGTGGAGGTCTTCCTTGGCCTGCCAGTCCCTTTGCGATTAGTGAGCTCACCAGTGCTCTCTTTCTTCTCAATGATGTTCCAGACAACTTATTTTGGTAAGCCTAAGATTTGGCTGATGTCTCTAACAGTTTTATTCTTGTTTCTCAGTCTCATAATGATTTTGTTGACTTTCATTGGCACAACTTAGGTCCTCATGTTGATAAACAGCAATAAAAGTTTCCAAAGGTGATAGAAAGACTGGAGGAAAGACTAGGTGCTGAGAGCTCTCTTATACCTGCATTAAGGAGCCAATTAAACACACCTGAGCAATTACAAACACCTATGAAGTCATGTGTCCCAAACATTATGGTACCCTGGAATGGGGGCACTATGTATAAACACAGCTGTAATTTCTACATGGTGAAACCAAAATGTATAAAAATTGCCTTTAATGAAATCTGACAATGTGCACTTTAACCACATGCGATTTTTTTCTATTACAAATCTCAAATTGTGGAGTACAGAGGCAAATAAATAAACGATGCATCTTTGTCCCAAACATTATGGAGGGCACTGTAGATCGGACAGATTGTAAAACTTGTGAAACTCTCACATTTTGGAAGCATTATTTCTATTTGAAAGTGTTGGACCTTTTTTATTATGTTGGCAAATCATCAATTAAAAATTTGCCACGTGGCTGCTTTTCGGGCCCGAAATGGGTCCTGTGTGTCCAAACCAGGAGCCCTGAGATCTGAGTATCATTGTAAGAGTGAGCTGGCGGTATGTGTTCATAAGTTCTAGGAGCAGAATTAGGCCATTTGGCCCATCAAGTCTACACCACCATTCAATCATGACCGATCTATCTTTCCCTCTCCACCCCATTGAGCTGCTCTCCACCTTTCTCCCCATAACTCCGTACGAATCAAGAATCTGTCAATCCCTGCCTTAAAAATGTCCATTGACTTGGCCTCCACAACCGTCTATGGCAATGAATTTCCCACATTCGCCACCCTCTGACTGAAGAAATTCCTCCTCATCACCTTTCTTCCATTATCGTCCTTTTATTCTGAGGCTCTTGCCTCTGGCCCTGAACTCTCCCACCAGTGGAAACAACCTCTCCACAGGCACCCTATCCCAGCCTTTCACTATTTGATACGTTTGATAGAAACATAGAAAATAGGTGCAGGAGTAGGCCTTTGAGCCTGCACCGTCATTCAATATGATCATGGCTGATTATCCAGTGTCAGTACCCTGTTCCTGCTTTCTCCCCCTATCCCTTGATTCCGTTAGCCCGCAGAGCTGTATCTAACTCTCTCTTTAATCAATGTTGAATTTCTATGAGGTCCTTTTAAACTCCAGTGAGTTCAATGCTGTCAATGCTCATCATATGTGCCTCTGATGCCATCTGGTTTGTTAAATTAAGAAGAACATCACTACCTTTGTTTCACCAGCAGCTGAACGTAAATCCTCGGGGAAAAGGAATGGAAGTATGATTCTGTGCAAAGCATAGTTGAAGATTTATTAATTGCCTGATATCACTCAAGGCTTACAAAAAAGAACTGAAGTGAATGTTGAACATGTGGAGATGCTTCAAAGGTCAAATCTATTTGCCATCATCGGCGGGGGAACCAATCCCAAATTTTCCGATATCTCATTGATCTCAACTTAGTGAGTCAAGTCGCAACTGAAGAACATGCATAGGTGATGTTTCAGGCTGGGGCCCCTTTGCAGTGGGCGTTTGAGCAGATAGGAAGCTGAAAGAGAGGAAGGGCAGGACAAAGCCTAGCAAGAAGTGTGTGATCCAAAACGTCACCTATCCATGTTCTCCAGAGATGCTGATCTTGAGATCACACCTTCCCCAGCCAACAATGGGTCGACCAGGACACCACCCTACCTGTGGTCATTTGTTGCCGGCCCTTATTTGTCCTGGTCTTTTCTCGACTCCAGTTCTTCCCCCCTCACCTCCTAGTTTCAGTCTGACCAAGAATCCCGACCCAAAACGTCATCTATCCTTTTTCTCCAGAGTTGCTGCCTAAAGATTGCATGCGTTTCTCGCGACCAAACAGAAGTGGAGTTCATGCGAAGTTCGCGCTACGTACGCGTTAAGTTCGCGCGTGACGTCAATTGCGTCATGCTGACCAATCAGCTGGGCAGGAGGCAGGCCGACTGAATTTGGGTGTCGCATGGCGTCGGGCGGTGATGTCATCATGCAACGCCACGCGCTAGGCATACACCGTCAAGACGCTGCGTACGCCATCAAGACACTGCGTACTTCCGCAATGCGCCTGCGTGCCAGCAGGCCGTTGGCGCGCAAAGATTTCGAACACTGTCAGATTTTCGGAGCCCCGCGCGATGTCGGCACCAGCCCCACACAACTCCGCGCTTCTAAGTGGGACCGGCCCCGCGTGGCCATACGGTGCCCGTACGCCTCAAGCGACCACGTTTGGTTGCGCCAAACTCATGCAATCGCATGCAAGTGGGACAGGCCCTTAACCCGCTGAGTTATTCCAGCACTTGATATATATGCTGGTTGACCCGTTGAGTAACTGCAGCACTCTGTGTCTCTTTTTGTAAACCAGCATCTGTATTTCCTTGTTTCACTTACGGCTTATTTCACGCACACTCATATGTACAGCTGTTTGTCCATGGGAGATTATTTGTGTAAATTCTGTGCCTAAAGGGCCTGTCCCACCAGCATGCAACTCTACGCGATTAGCGTGACCTAACGTGGTCGCTTGAGCCGTCCAGCGTCGCGGGGCCGGTCCCACATTGATCGCCGGAGCCGCGCGGAATTGTGCGGAGTTCATCCCGAGTTCGTCCCGAGACCGCGCGGGGCTCAGAAAAACCGACTATGTCTAAAAATCCCGCGCGGCAACGGCTTGTCGGCTCGCAGTCGCCTCGACATTTACACACCGCCCGGACATCGTGCCTCCGTGAACTTATTTGTAAGTGCCTCCGTGACCCTCTATGTGTGTGGCTCCGGGGCCCTGTATGTGTGTGTGTCTCGGTGCCCCTCTCTGTGTACCCCTCTAAGTCCTGGCGAACTTACCTTGGACTTGCTTCAAGTTCGCCTCGCTTTGCGCCGCGTTGCGGCACTCACCCGACCTCCGCGCGGCCCTCGCTGCCGGTTTAGTTGCGCTTGCCGCATGCAGGCGCATGCTGGTGGGAACGGCCCTGTACAGGGGATCACCCGACCTCCGCGCGGCCCCCGCTGCCGGTTTGATCGCGCTCATCGCCTAGAGTTGCATGCTGGTGGGACAGGCCCTTAAGGGAATGGATGGAAATGAGGAGGAGACAATACAATAGGTCAGATTCTGCCAAACTACAGGTGGCCTTTAGAATTAAATGTAGAAGTGAGATGGACTCTTTTGCTCCATTCCTCAATACATTCAGGGAATTTAAAAACAAGTCTATTTTGTGTGTGATCTCCAGTCGTGACCTTTAATTAATGCTATTAGGCTACTTTGTATGCCTAGTTACCCTGCCTAAAGCAGTCCCACAAGCATTAATTCTTCCATAAGCATAAATTGAATTAAATCAATATTATTGATGAACCCGTCAACATCAAATTGCTTCGTTAAAATAAAATTTAGTATGTCAATTAATTTTGCAGACCAAAGAGTTCTATTTTAAAAGTAGCATTGTGCAGATGCTCATTTTATAAAGCACTATTTAAACCTGCTGGAGGGTACGACATTTATTTTGTATGAGCAATCAGGAAAAAGATTTCACAAAGAGAAAAGTGCATCAAATGCAAATCTATGATTCTTGTAGCATCGGTTAAATAACTTTTTCTGGTGTCGTGATTATTGTGTAGGAAATTATGGCATCACATCATAAGATGGATTGGATGAATAATGCTATTTGGCTCACCTACAATGTCATGTTTTTTCCATGGTTCAGTGGGTAGCACTCCTGCCTCTGAATCAGAGGGTTGTGGGTTCAAGCCTACTCCATGCACCAGGCAAAGAAACAAAATCCTCTGCTGTCCCTCCTAGGCAGTATAAAAGGCAGTTTGATTCATACAGTCAGAAGTTACGGGGAGAAGGCAGGAGAATGGGGTTTGGAGGGAGAGGTAGATCAGTCAGCCAAGATGGAATGGTGGGGGTGGGGGGGGTCAGTCTACCCCATGACCAAAGAGGGGGGAATTGTACAGTTTGATAGCCACAGGGAAGAAGGAATTCTGTGGAACCAGTCTTTTGCTGAAGGTACGCCTCAGGTTGACCAGTGGATCATGAAGGGGGTGAACTGTGTTGTTCAGGACGCTCTGCAATTTGAGGAGCATCCTCCCCTCCAAGACCACCTCCAAGGCCACTTATGACCTTATGACCCATGAGGGAGAAATGCATTTGTAGAGGTGTTGACATATAAACAAGGTGAATAACTGTACTCCTGGCTCGTATCCCAGGTAGAAGTGAAAGGTCCTATGCCATTGTTTCAAAGAGAAGTAGGGAGATATCCCAGTGTGGTATAATGGTATTAGCCATTATTTATCTCAGAAAAAAAAACCTTGTGTCTCTGTCTCCGTGTCTGTACCAGTTGGTTTCTGCATGGTCTTCCCAACCTACCTTGTGTCCATGGAGGGAGAAATAGTCACCAGGTACATGTGACAGAGCCATGAGTGAGACGGTTGCTTTGTCCTGACAATAGCCGCCTGCAGGAGATGTTTTTTTGGCTGTTAGACCATTAGCAGTGGAAATGACAACTGCCTTCAATTTATTTGCTTCAGGGTTCAACATTTACATTGGGGGCATAATGCATAATAACCCATTGACTACACAAAACAAAGAATACATTCTCTGTTGATACGGCAAACCATCGGACTATGCCCCTTGGATATGGCTAATCAGTAAGATGGAGATATGTGATGTGCAAGAATAGACAGGTTCACTGCCCTTACTCACCTGTCTGGTTGGTTTACATCTTCATAGTCTTCAATTTCCAGATTCCTGATCTGAAGAAGCATGGAAAGAACTAAGAGGTTGGGCAAGAATGACTGTTGTGTTGAAAGCAGTGGCTGACTGCAACATCAAAGTGCCGCGCGGTCTACCTGCAGTTTAGTGAGAGGAAAAGACCGACTTCATCACAAAAAGAAAGCATATTGCTGGAGCTGGTCATGGTTGCCTCATCTTCCAAACGGCCCTTTGCCAAATATATAATTTACTGAGATGGACAGACGCAAAGTGCTGGAGTAACTCAGCGGGTCAGGAAGCATCTCTGGGAAAAATGGATAGGTGATGTTTTGGGTCAGGACACTTCTTCAGATTCAGAATCTGTCTTCTTCAGCATCTTAATTGCTGCCTTAATAATAGGGTATTAGCTATAAGGTTGGACAAATTTGGATAGTTTTCTTTGGAGCATCGGAGGCGGAGGGGAGACCAGATAGAAATCTATAAAGTTATAAGATTCATAGATGGAGACAGGGGCGGAAAACACAGGGTGGGGGGGGGGGGGGGGGGGGCAGAGGGGACACGTCCCCTCCATGTTTTGAGAGGTGGGGGACATACCCCCCAAGTTTTTGTAATCCGGATTTTAAAATCTCCGCTTTCCGTGAGACAGTGGAGGTGGGGCTGCTGATCAAGGGCGCCGATTGGACGAGAGAGACGTCCAATAGGGGCGGGACATGATGATTAAGCGCGATGATTGGAGGAGGGAGGAGTGGGGGGGGGGGGCATGGGACTGAGGATAGCGTGCGGTGATTGGAGGAGGGAGACATGGCACAGACCTGCGCCTCATCCGCAGCCAGGATCGATCCCGGCCGGGTCTCCGGCGCTGTCCCGTCCACACCTGAGTGCCCCCCACCCCCACGGGTGGCCAGAGAGGTCGGGAGTCAGACGCGAGCTGTACCCCCAGGCCCACAGACAGCGCAGAGAAGCAGCGCTAAACCCAGCTCACTCTGCCTGGCCCACCAGTTCAACCTGCCTGGGCTTGCGGGAAATGTGGGCAGCGCGGAGAAGCAGCGATGGTGTCCCGTCAGTTCAGTCAGGGCTGTAGGTCATCATTTTATATGTTAGTTTCGCTGGTGTTAGGGATGTTGCTGGTGCCCAATCCCTGAGCAGGGTTAAGACATTACCAATATCCCAGGCCTGTGAGTACCTTGGCCTGGGGGGATTAGAGTTGCAGATACCCTTCATTAGTTTTGATACTAGAGGGTGAGATCCAACTCCATGGTGTCCTAAATCCTGTCCCAGGTATGATGATAGGGCACTCCTAGCACAGTTGATGGCACTGTAGCTCAAGCCTTCATCAAAGTATAGACTCGCCAAGAATTCCAGCACATTCCTTACAGTAGCCGTATGGTAAGTGACGTTCGCCCTGTTACAGAATATCTCCCATTTTCTGATATATGAGAGGTATTGTTTCCTGGTGGATTCTCTGCAAGCTGCCGTGATAATGTCCATAGTTCGGTCCGATAGTCCAAATTCCAGGAGTGGTCTTTTTAGATCCTGCAAATCAACAGATTTATTCTGTCTAGGCACGGGTGACTTTTGCCTGTCACAGGATGAACCAATAAACTCATACGTTTGGAGATGGGCATACATGGTTCTGAGACCATGTCGAGAACCACAGGAAACCATGGCTGAGTAGGCCAGTCTGGTACTACCAAGATACCCGACACGGAGTCTTGTTGTATCTTCTGCAAGACCCGGCTGATGAGGCAGATGGGGGGGGAAATGCATAGAAAAACAATTCCCCTCAGTGTAGCGAGAATGCGTCCATCGCTACTGCCCCAGAGTTTGGTTCCCATGCAACATATGTTGGTAACTGGTGATTAAGCCTGGATGCAAATAGATCGATATCTGGTGTTCCATTCCGAGCTATAATATCAGTAAATACTTGGTGGTCCAACATCCATTCGGTGTTGTCATTTAATTTGCATGACCTGGCGTCCGCCACTGTATTGAGCTTACCTGGAAGGTAAGTAGCTGATATCCAAATACTTCTTTTGTTGCACCAGTGCCAGATTGTATTGGCCAATTCATCACAAGATATCGACTTAATTCCACCCATATGATTGATATATGCCACCACGGCAGATAGTGCATGTCCGAATAGTAAGCCCGAAGGCCGTGGAACGCTCCCAACATCTCTAGATGATTAATACCCAGTACTCGAAGTAAAGTTAACTCATGTGCAACCCATCTACCACCGCAACTGGTGACTGTATTAGTTGCTCCCCAGCCGTGAGCGCTGGCATCAGTTTGTAACACAACTGAAGGATTGCTGATTATGATGGGATTAGAGCCATACCGAGTGTTCTTTACATCATTACAACTCCAAAACTGCTTTGGCAGGTAACCACATTGGCCTGTCAAAATGGCCAGCATGATGTTTGAGTGCTTCAACCTTTGCCCTTTGTAAATTTTGGTAATGCAAAGGTCCAAATTGTGTGGCTGGGAATGCAGTCACGAGTTTCCCAATCACCCTGGCTACTTGTCGAATAGATGATTGACTGACGCAAACAAGGTTGTTGCATGTCTCTATTAAGTCTGTTGCTTTGTCCCTTGGCAAAGTCACAGACATGTAAACAGAGTCAATTGTGAACCCCAAGTAGTCCATTTTCATAGAAGGCATTAACTTGGATTTATCTGGATGGATGATAAACCGCAGGTTTTCAAATAAGAGCTTGGTGGCTGAAACAGCCAATTTGTCCAATCCAGAGTTTTTCCCACAATTAAGATGTCATCCAGATATGCCATGACAATATGTTTCTGTTTTCGGAGAAACGCCAGGGCTGGCTTTAATATTTTAGTAAATAGTGTGGGGGCTGATTTAATCCATTAGGCAGCGCTTTGTACTACCAGAGCTGCCCCATCCAGTTAAATTTCAGATATCTGCGGCAATCCTTCTCTATTGGTACTAAATAGTATGCATCTTTTAGGTCGATGCAAGCCATGAAGTATCTATTGGAAACTAATTGCTTGGCAGTACCAAAAGTTTCAATTTTGAAGTGTCTATACTGCACAAAAGTATTCAGCTGTGTCAAATCAATGATGATGCGACATCCACCATCTTTTTTGTTTTTTGTAAAAATATTTGACACAAACACGTCAAAGAGATTCGTGTTTGGATTTCTCAATTACTCCTTTTGTATGTAACCTCGAATGTTCTGCATGACCTTCCAGTGTTTCCTTTTGGGAAAGCATGAACTTTCGGCTAGGTGCATGCTGAACCGGAGGGAGGAGTTTGTGAATGAATTCAATTTTGTATCCCTGAATTCTATGCAGTATAAAAGGATCAGAAGTTATGGAACTCCATGCACTCCAAAACAAGTGTAACCTTCCCCCAACCTGTGAAGAACTTACACACCCTATGTTCCGGAAGAAACCAGATCCACCTGCCTCCATGGTTACCAGTGGTGCTGTGGTTTCTTCCGTCTTTGTCTCCTGGGAGGTTGAGGCGTCTTCCACAAAGGCCATTCTGGGCCTTGGTCTAAAAAAAACCTTTGTCCTGAACATACAGCCTTGGAGCTTTCACCAGCTGCTGTTCTTTCGTTATAGTATCGTGGCTTGCTGGTGGATGCGTAGGGGTGCTGCTGCCGAAGTTGTGAGGTTTTGGCAGTGGACGGCGCTTTCATTAGCCCAACGGCTTTTGCCTCCTCGTCGTGGTCTTTAACCTGCTTCGGCAGGTTGTCCCCGAACAGCAAAGTAGGTGGCGGCGCGCTACTGGTCTTGCACAACCCTGCGAATTTGGGGTTCAAGGCAGGCCGGATTACACTCTTCCTGAAGCAGTTTATTTCAAACTGTGCGTTGCAGAAGAGTGCCAGAGCGTCTTGTTGTTCCTCCGTCATGTCCTTGCCATCAACTGATCTGGCAAATGCTGTTATACCCGAGGCCAGTAGTTTGAGGACCTTCTGTAACTTGATCTCTTGGATTCTGATGCCAGCTCCGATGTTTCCCCAGATCGGGTTGTTCACTGAAGGAACATTGAGGGAAACACAGTTCTCTGGTGCTAAGTATTTAGCAGCTGTGTCACTCATGACCTGGTCCTGCAGCTGGTTGGTGGTGAGATATCGTGCATGCGTGCTGGCGGGGTCTTCACGTAGTCACTTACATGACTCCGAAGTAAAATTTAGTTTAGAGATGCAATATGGAAACATGCTCTTTCAATCACATATACACAAGTGTAGGAAGGAATTGCAGATGCTGGTTGAAACTGAAGATACCCACAAAATGCTGGAGTTACTCAGCAGGACAGGCAACATCTCTGGAGAAATGGAAAGGGGAACCTTTTGGGTTGAGACCCTTCTTTAGACTGGTCAGGGGAAATGAGAGATAGAGACAGTGATGCAGTGAGATATAGAACAAATGAATGAAAGATATGCAAAAATGTAATGATAATAATAAAGGACACAGGTCATTGTTAGCTGTTTGCTGGGTGAGAATGGGAATCTGGTGGACCTGGGTGGGGGAGGAATGGAGAGAGAGAGAGAGAATGCAGGGGTTACTTGAAGTTAGAGAAATCCATACTGGTTCGATATTATCCCACCTTTGCATCCGACACACCTGGGGACCAATTACAGAAGCCAATTAACCTACAAACCTGAACGTCTTTGGGATGTGGGAGGAAAGCAGAGGATCCGGAGGAAACGCACAGGGTCACAGGGAGAACGTACAGACTCTGCACAGACGGCACCCGTAGATTGAACCCGTGTCTCTGGCGCTATGAGGGAGCAGCTCTACCGCTGCGCCACTCTCCTGCTCACTGTGTTCCGTATTCCATGTGCATCTTCCGTCTGCGTTCAGTAAGCCATCGGATAGAGCTGGACATCCGAGTCTTGTTTGGGCTCCGCGACTTCCTACTTTCCACCCACACCATTGCAGAAAGTTAATATTTTTGTTGTGAACTGCTGCCATTAAGATCGAAAGAAAATGTATCTGCATCATTTAGGACCATATGCTAAGAGAACTGGAAATAATAGGGGATTTTTCTTTCTGAATTACAAATTGAGTGATGGTGAATTGTCAATTCATATTAAGCTTTGTGTGATCCTACTTCATTTGTCAAACTGCTTTATCCCAGTGAGACCTTTGGTTATAGAAGAAGGAGATTGCCTTCCATTTCTTTTAATGACGTGAAACTTCAAAGTTCTTCCCCAGTGCAAGCGGAGAAGAGGAGGATGACTGCCTGGTATCATTGTCTCCCTCTCTTAGGATAAATGTGTTTCAATGGCTCCATGTAATAGGATATGAGAGTGCCCTATAATTATAGGCAGTTACTGTATGCAGACTTGTATGTTATCTGACATGCTCTCTGTCGTAATCATGGAGTGAATTGATTGATTCATCCTCAGAGATGTGCCCATTATCCTTGTCAGTCACTCCGCCTGCATGCACTCCTTCAAAGAGAAGCATATGAGAGGAGAGAGCCCGATGAATTTCTACATGTAGCCTTTCTTAACTCCCCTCCCCAACAGATCGCTGTGCATTGGATCCCAATGTGCCCGTATTCTTAATTTGAGGTTATTCATTTATGAAAACTATATCTGAGTTTAGGACAGTGAAAAGATGAGTCGGTTGCCACGAGCGAGAGCTCTTGAATGGCTCTGCTCTCCATGGTCTTCAGGTTGTATAATACCATACAGATGCTAAGCAATGAAGCAATTGAGATATCGAGCAAGGGAACATTTGGAGATAAGGTAACCATTACCATACAGACTCCATACCAAGATAGACACAAAAAGCTGGAGTAACTCAGCGGGTCAGACAGCATCTCTGGAGAAAAGGAATAGGTGACGTTTTGGATTGAGACCATAAACATCATCTGTCACTTTTCTCCAGAGATGCTTTCTGACCCACTGAGTTACTCCAGCTTTTTGTGTCTATCTTCGGTTTAAACCAGCATCTGCAGTTCCTTCCTACACATTGCCGGACAGACTATGATACCGAATAGTTTGAGAGTCCCCTTGTGAAGCACCTTGAAGCTTTAACTGTTGGAGAGGTTTATATGAACCTATCATAGTTTCATGTGCCTGATATTAAAATATTGAACCACATTTGCGAACAGGCACTTTGTTCAAACCTCTTGTCTCAATCTCTGGAGCAACCATCAAGGTGACCTTGTATTCAATAGTGTGCTCCTTGTCATAATTCTGATAACTCTACGTCATCCCCTGTCTTGCAGGGCTTCGGTCTTGTAACCCAATCACTTTGTCGTTAGTTCATAAGTGATAGGAGCAGAATTAGGCCATTCGGCCCATTGTCTGCTCCGCCATTCAATTATGGCTGCTCCAACTCTCACTCCTAACCACATTCTCCTGCCTTCTCCCCATAACCCCTGACACCCGTACTAATCAAGAATTTAAGTAAATTTCTGTGTGATGGGAGATGGATAGAAATGGCGAGCACTGACAAAACTATGTCTTCTTGCTACTTAACAAAAAGTATCCATGCCAAGCCCTCAGTTCCTCATTTTCCTTGAACAATTTGAGCACCAACAGGAATGAAATGCATTTCTACAGAAAAGCTGTTGGAAAAATGCAAGCTTTGGTACATATTTGCTGATTTTAGCATGCTGGAGGTGCATCAAGATCGACACAAAATGCTGGTGTAACTCATTGGGTCAGGCAGCATCTCTGGAGAGAAGAAATACGTGATGTTTCGGGTTGAAACCCTTTATCAGACTGAGAGTGAGGGGGACGGGAAACTCGATCTTGGTTTGGTTTCCTGCGTCTGAAGAAGGGTCTCGACATGAAACGTCACCTATTCCTTTTCTCCAGAGATGTTGCCTGATCCGCTGAGTTACTCCAGCATTTTGTGTCTGTCTTCAGTGCAAACCAGGATCTGTAGTTGCTTTGGACACAAACACAAACAAATCAGGTTGGTTGTTCCAACCACTAATTGGTTGAGGACTGCGAGTATGCAAATATGGGAGAAATATAACTAAATCTATTGCATTTACCACACTGTCTGGATCTACACCGTTAAACCCTCCTTAACTTCCTGAGCCAGGTTCCCCTCATCCATTTCCCGTCTTAATGAATGAATGAATGAATAGCCTTTATTGTCATTAAAATTACTCATTCAAATGTTTCGACAGACAATTTTTCAGAAGTCGTATTGTGAACGTGGATTCTTGCCCTTGCTTTTCCCAGTAATTGCTTGTTGTTCTTTCCAGTATATTCCCAATGGGAGATGTCAGCTGATGGGTTTACAGATCACTGGCTCAATGTATTCCCCGCTGATATCTTGAAAATAGGGACTCAGTGTTCTAGTCTCCAGTGTACGGAATCTATCAATCCCTGACAGTACTGAAAGGGGTCAGAAATGTATGACTCCACTAATCATCAATAGTTAAACATCTGAATATGGAGCCCTGCCAGTGTGCACTTTCCTGATCTGTCCAAGATCATGTTATTATTTTAAATCTTAATAATATGATTCACGACTGTGCACTCCTCAAATCTAGTTATAGCATGACTCTTAAATGACCAAGCTAATCATTTAGGAGCACTGCTACAAATAAAGTTTGAGTCAGTCCATTGCTTACATTAAGTGGCCCATATATTTTGTAGGGTGTTTTACTAGTTGGAGCTTTTTTAGCTGCATCTTGATGGAGGAACTCAGCAGGTCAGACAGGGAAGTGACCAGACATCTTTCTTCAGACTGATGGCATACGATGTTTTGTGTTTGGATTCTTCAGACTACTCAGTCTGAAGAAGGGCCCAATCTGAAATGCCTTCTGAACCATTGTCTTACAGATGCTGCCTGGCCTGCTGAGATCCTCCAGCATTGTTTATTTCCCCTTAAGATTCCTAAATTTGCTTCTTTGGCATCTTCCTTGCCTACGTTCTCTTGACTAATATCATAAGTTGTTTTGCATGCAGTGTTTTTAAAAAATGCGTTGCCATGCAAAGGGACTTGGGAGTGCTGGTGCAGGATTCCCAAAAAGTTAACCTGCAAGTCGAATCAATAGCAAGGAAAGCAAATGCAATGCTCGCACTTATTTTGAGAGGGCTTGTATACAAAAACAGGGATGTAATACTGAGGTTCAATAAGGCGTTGGTAAGGCCGCATTTTGAATATTGTGAGCAATTTTGGGCACCATATCTGAGGAAGGATGCTCTGGCTTTGGAGAGGGTCCAGAGGAGGCTTACAAGAATGATCCCAGGAATGAGTAGGTTAACATTTGATGAGCGTTTGACAGCACTGGGCCTGTACTCGCTGGAGTTTAGAAGAATGTGGGGGGGACCTCATTGAAATGTACCGAATAGTGAAAGGCTTGGATAGAGTGGATGTGGAGAGGATGTTTCCACTAGTGCGAGAGTCTAGGACTAGAGGTCATAGCCTCAGAATTAAAGGGCATTCTTTTAGGAAGGAGGTGAGGAAAAAATTCTTTAGTCATGTGGTAAATCTGTGAAATTCCTGTAGAGGCAAGTCAGTGGAGATATTTCAGATTCAGATTCAAACTTTATTGTCATTGTGCAGAGACAACAAAATGCAGTTAACATCTCACCCAGAAGTGCGAACACAGAACAATGGAATAGTAATATATATATATGTATATACAACAGCAGTAGTGCAATTTTCGGGGGGGGGGGGATCAGTCACTGGGGGATGGAGTGTCCGGAGGGGGGGGTGACTGTAAATCACCAAGGTGCAGAGTTAAGTTGTATAACAGCCGCAGGGAAGAAGCTGTTCCTAAACTTGCTGGTCCGGCAATGGAGAGACTTGTAGCGCCTCCCAGGTGGGAGGAGGGTAAACAGTCTGTGGTTGGGGTGAGAGCAGTCCTTGACGATGCTCGATGCTTGACGATGCTTTAAGACACATATAGACAGATTCTTGATTAGTACAGGTGTCAGAGGTTATGGGGAAAAGGCAGGAGGATGGGGTTATGAGGGAGAGATAGATCAGGCATGATTGAGTAGACTTGATGGGACAAATGGCCTAATTCTGCTCCTATCTCTTATGATCTTATGTTAAATGATTTGAGTATATCAAGTGCCACCTGTTTTTATATGTGACCACAAGAAAATAGGAACAGAAGTGATCTACCTGATCTCTCAAACCTGCCCCACCATTCGATATGTTTCCTTTCATACTTTGTTAGACTTTAGAGGTACATCGTAGAATCCTCTAACGCTAACACTATTCTACACGCTAGGGACAATGTACAATTTTGCCAAAGCCAATTAACCTACAAAAACGTGCATGTCTTTGGAGTGTGAGAGGAAACTGGAGCACCGTAGAAGAGACCCACGCTGTCACAGGGAGAACGGACAAACTCCGTGCAGACAGCACCCATAGTTAGGATTGAACCCGGATTTCTGAGGCAACAACTCTACCACTGTGCCACTGTGCTGCCCAATGGGCCTGTCCCACTTAGGCGATTTTTTAGGCCACAGCAGGAGACTACGCAGTCGCCACATGTTCGCGGGAGGTTGCCGGGGAGTTGCCTTCATGGTCGTGAGGAGGTCCCGCATTCTGGGAACTAGTCGCGGCCTCATTATGGTCGCCGTAGATTTTTCAACATTGAAAAATTAGTGGCGACTAGAATGAAGCCGCCATGAAGAGTAGCGAGAATTCTTGTGCCGTAGGTGGGTCGCCTGGAGGTCCTAGAGGGTTGCCAAGAGGTCGAAGGTTCTCGGAGATTCTTGTAGGTTGTAGCCAGTGCTGACCAGTGAATTTCATTGGCTCATTGTGAAAACTATTGTAAGCAATAGTTTTCAGAACCAAGGATAACCGATTGTTAATGTTAAATGTCCGCCGAGATTCACAGCCGTGTATCTCTGGCTTCTTAAAAGTTGTCTCCACTCCTTCTCCCCCCTTCCCCCCCCCCCCCCCCCCCTTCAGCTAGACATAGATCACAAGATCTACACCAACCCCAAACCAATTAGGAGCAGACGAGGGCACTCGATCCAGTTTGTGGTCCCAGCCACAAAGACAGATGTGTACAGCAATTTGTTCTTTCCATGCACTATTAAAGCATGGAATAATCTCCACCAAGCCACGGTTGCCCAGCCAGATGCAACTAAATTTAAAGTGGCACTTTCTTCCCAATAACCCTCTCTGGCTAAACCCCTCCCTTCACCACCTCCAGTTTAAATTCCAGTTGGAATATTTTGGAGGACCAAGTAACCAAGAACCAAGAACCTCCCCTCTCTCCCCCCCTCTTTTAAAGGACTTACTGTACACTGTGTTTTAGCTGTCTTTTTACAGCGCTAATCTTCCAGTTCATCGCGGTGTGTGTCTGTTTCACCTTGGCTTAGCACTGTGTGAATTTTTTAGACAGCGCTTCCCCGCTTGCCCTGTCCCCCGCCTGCATAACGGGCTGGTGAAGGAAACGATGTGTTTGTGTGTGTGTTCCACTCTGACGGTCGCCGTTCCAGTTGCCGGTTTTTCAGGCGATTAGGGCTTTGTGCACTGCATATGTGGCTCCTTTGGCAATGTAAGGTAGGCACTTGCCTCTCAGCTAGGTGCCTTTTGTTTGAGTTGCGCAACAAAAGTTACTCAACTCTACCTTTTTTTTAAAGCGTAAAAGCATATTGCTTGAAGTCAAGTAACACTTGAAAATATGAACTGATAAACATCAAATCAGCAAGGGACCACAGAGGGGACATTGGAAAATAGCACATTTTCTTTGCAGAGGAAAGTGGTTCATACCAAAAATACCAATAAAGATTTTCTCCAAGATGAAAAATGAGCCTTACGATTAGAATGTTATTTATAAATAGAGAAAGGAAATTGTGGTTGTTTTTTTTGTCTTCAGCATCAACAAAGCTGTATCTACTGTAGAAATGAAATGCTGATTAAAAATTAGCTTGACCGAATGTTGGACCTGAAGTTGGGATGACGAGATTTGTAGAAGTACCCTTGGCTAATGGCTGTCTCTACTCATTTGACTGACTTTTATTTAATGTGTGCAGGCTCACTGTCTGCCCTAAATAAGATAATTTTATGTACATCTATCAAATATTTGACATTAATGTATGCACTTTAACTGGATAAAACCCCATCACCCATAAAATTCTGCCAAGTGTAATTTCATTGTTAGTTTTATATGATCCTGGTGCTTGTAAAAAAAAACGTACCTCTCTCCACTTTAGTATAAAGTACTTTAGCAGCCTCGGCAAGGCCACCAGCATAATCAAGAACGAGTCTTGCCCTAGGAAGCAATGCATCTTAATGGCTCATAATCATGAGAGGAATAGATCGGATAGATGCACAGTCTTTTGCCCAGAGTAGGAGAATTGAGAACTAGAGGGCATAGGTTTAAGGTGAGGGGGGACGGGGGGGACGATTTAATACAAACCTGAGGGGTATCTCTTTCATACAACGGTTGGTGCGTGTATGGAACGAGCTGTCGGAGGAGGTAGTTGAGGCAGGGTCTATCACAGCGTTTAAGAAACATTTAGGCAGGTACATGCTGAACAGGTTTAGAGGGATATGGGTCAAATGCAGCAGGTGGGAAGAGTGTCGCTGGGACATGTTGGTCAGTGTGAGCAGAATTGGGCCGAAGGGTCTGTTTCCACACTGTATCACTCTCTGACCCTAACCTGGCTTAGCATTGAACGGTGCACAGGTGTCTTTGTCCTGAGCATTAATTCTGAGCATACCCAGCGCAGATTACTTGCTGGATGAAGGTATATTGAAGACCAAAATGAGTCACTCCACTGCAGTGGGTCTTCCGTCTATAAACCCTTCATACTGGGGAGTGTGAGGAATCGGGAGCACCTGGGGCAAAATTATCACAATTCGGGCAAAACCAATTATCGAAGGTTGGCTAAAGTTTTGATATGTTGTGACATTAAGCATTTTAACATTTAAGGTATTACAAAATTAAAGAGGAATAAAAATTCAAAATACTTTAAAAAGAAAAGAAACAAAACATGTAAAACAATAAAAAATTATAAATAAACTCCAAGGATACAAATATATATCAATTAATTTAACCTTGGTCATTTCCTTTCTTCTGAAATAAATAGCGAATCTGTTCCTTCAATTTAGTTTAGTTTGGGATACAGCATGGAAACAGGTCCTTTGGCCCACAATGTCCATGGTGAACATAAATCACCCATTCAAACTAGTTCCTTGTTATTCCATTTTCTCATCCATTCCTTACACATTAGCGGTAATTTTACAGAAGCCAATTAATCTGCTAATCCCACGCATATTTGAGATGTGGGAGGAAACCGGAACACCTAGAAGGAACCCATGTGGTCACAGGGAGAACATGCAAACTCCACACAGATAGCACTCGAGGTCAGGATCACAGTCGGGCCTTGGGCGCAGTGAGGCAGCAGGTCTACCAACCATACCTCCGACTATTACAATATGTTTGTGTAAATTCCAAACTGCAAGTTATGAGGAGAGGTTGAGCAGGCTGGCAGTCTCTTCCCTGGAGCGCAGGAGGATGAGGTGTTGATGCTATGGAAGTGTTAAAATCATGAGATGAATAGATCGGGTGGATGCATAGAATGTCTTGCCCAGAGTGGGGGGGATTGAGAACCAGAGGGCATAGGTTTAAGGTGAAGGGGGAAAGATTTAATAGGAATATGAGTGGTAGCATTTTCATGCAAATGGTGGTGGGTGTATGGAACGAGATGCCAGAAGAGGTAGTTGAGACGGGGACTATCTCAATGTTTAAGAAGCAAAGAGTGGACAGGACAGGATTAGATGTATACGGGCCAAATGCAGGCAAATGGGACTAGTTTAGATGGGATGTTGGTCAGTGTGGGCAAGTTGGGCCAAAGGGCCTGTTTCCACACTGTATGACTCTAAGTTTGGGGGAATCTCTGCATCTTTATATTCTGCTGCTCTGCTCCATATTGCAACGCCATCATGAGCTTTGAGGCTTGCATGTCTACACTCACATTATCAGCACTGATAAATTAGGCAGCACTTCAGGGAGACAAATGCTGGCAGTAATTCAGGAACCTGCCAGCAATTCCCTGCAAAATCCAGGTCACGTTTTACATTAGAGTCAGGAAATTAGCCAGATCTCGCAGGGCATCGTTGACAGTTCAAACCACAGGTGTTTAGCCATTTAGATTCTCCATTAATGCTGATCAAGCACAAAAATCTGGGACTTGTTGACAGGTTTAGAAAGCTGGAGTGTGCTGGTTTGTGGTGAGGAGTGATACTGTGTGTCTATGGGGATGGGGAGGAAGGGAGGTTGGCTATGCAACTGACTAATGCTTGTTCTTACATTAGCGGCGCAGCGGTAGAGTTGCTGCCTTAAAGACCTGTCCCACTTTCACGACCTAATTCACGACCTCTGCCGAGTTTGCCCTTGACTCATACTCGCAGCATGGTCGTCACGAGGTCGTAGGTAGGTCGTAGCAGGCCATGATGCTAGTCGTAGGTACTCGTGTCATCAAGTAGGTCGGGGCATTTTTCTAGCCTGATGAAAAATGTCCACGAGTAAAAAAGGTCGTGAATTAGGTCGTGAAAGTGGCACAGGCCTTTAACAGTGCCAGGGACCCAGGTTCGATCCTGACTTCAGGTGCTGGCTGTATAGGGTTTGTACGACCTCCCCATGACCTGTGTGGGTTTTCTGTGGGTGCTCTGGTTTTGTCCCACACTCCAAAGACATACAGGTTTGTGGGCTAATAGACTTGGTAAAATAGTAAATTGCCCTTAGTGTGTGTAGGATAGTGTTAGTTTGCGGGGATCACTGGTCGGCATGGACTAGGTGGGCTGAAGAGCCTGTTTCCGCTCTGTTTCTCTAAACTAAACTAAACCAATTTATTCACTTCCGAGCCAGTGATGGTGAGACTGATGGAAGCATCTATATTGCTACAGAATGATTATAGTTTAGAGATACAGGGTGGAAACAGCCCCTTTGGCCCACTGAGTCTATGCTGACCAGCGATCCCCGTACTATAGCATTGTCCGACACGCTAGGGACAATTTACAATTTTTATCAAAGCCAATTAACCTACAAACCTGTACGTCTTTGGAGTGTGGGAGGAATCGGGAGCACCTGGGGAAAACCCATGCGGTCATGGGGAGAACATACAAACTCCGTGCAGACAGCACCCATAGTCAGGATCGACCCTGGGTCCCTGGCACAGTAAGGCAGCGACTCTACCACTGTGCCAACGTGCTGCCCCTGAATGTGACTGAAAACATTTGAATTTGGGTCTTCCTGCCAACTTATTTGTCCCACCCCAGTCATTCCTTCTTCTCCCCGCTCCCGTCAGACAAAAGGTACAGAAGCTCGAATGCACGCACTACCAGACTCAGGAACAGCTTCTGAATGCTTCTGAATGGTCCTTCCACAAACTAGGCTACAGTCTGATCTACCTCTAACTCATTATGAACACTGGACTTTGTCTCTGGAAGTGGTGCGCTACAATGCTGAGAACTATATTCTGCACTCTGTATCTTCCCCTTTGCTCTACCTATTATACTTGAGTTTGACTTGATTTAATTTATTTAAATTATCTGATCTGATTCCACAACATCCAAAATAAAGATTTCATGCACCTCAGTCCACCCAACAATAATAATAAATCTACTCAAACCTAAATCTTTGGCCAGTATGAATCGGTTGTACACCAATTTCTCGACTAACTGGAAGTCAGTAGAATGTTTCTGACTGCTTGTCTTTATCTTTCCACAGGGAGTAAGAATTAAAATCACCACCAATTTGACTTGCCAGTAACAACAATATTAGAATCTTGTAATTAAAATAAACACTAACTGATTCGATTTTAAAAGTTAAGGGCCTATCCCACTTATAACCATATAACAATTACAGTACAGAAACAGGCCTTCTCGGCTCTCCCAGTCCGTGCCAAACATTTATTTTCCCCTAGTCCCATCTACCTGCACTCAGACCATACCCCTCCATTCCCTTCCCGTCCATATACCTATCCACTTTACTTTTAAATGTTAAAATCGATCCTGCCTCCACCACTTCTGCTGGAAGCTCATTCCACACAGCCACCACTCTCTGAGTAAAGAGGTTCCCCCTCATGTTACCCCTAAACCTCTGTCCCTTAATTCCCATGTCATGCCCTCTTGTTTGAATCTTCCCTACCCTCAATGGGAAAAGTTTATCCACGTCAACTCTCTCTATCCCTTTCATCATTTTAAAGACCTCAATCAAGTCCCCCCTTAGCCTTCTGCACTCCAAAGAATAAAGACCTAACTTGTTCAACCTTTCTCTGTAACTTAGTTGCTGGAACCCAGGCACCATTCTAGTAAATCTCCTCTGTACGCTCTCTATTTTGTTGACATCCTTCCTATAATTAGGCGATCAAAATCGTACACCATACTCCAGAATTGGTCTCACCAATGCCTTGTACAATTTTAACATTACCTCCCTACTCCTATATTCAATGCTCTGATTTATAAAGGCCAGCACACCAAAAGCTTTCATTACCACCCTATCTACATGCGATTCCACCTTCAGGGAACTATGCACAGTTATTCCTAGATCCCTCTGTTCCACAGCATTCCTCAATTCCCTACCATTTAGCATGTCATTTGCGCATCATTTTTGCGACATCATTTACGTGTCACGACGCACGACGCGTGCGTGTTGACGTGCACGTGATGCACGCCATGTGTGCATTAGACGCGCATGTCGTGCATTCCGCGCGCATGTCAAGTCAAGTCAAGTCAAATCAAGTTTATTCGTCACATACACATACGGGATGTGCAGTGAAATGGAAGTGGCAGTGCCTGCGGACTTTGTGCAGAAAAAAAAAAAAATGTGGTGAAATAGGCAGTGATGCGTGGTCGCGCGCAGCGCCCCTGGATTTTGGGATTCACAAAATCTTTGTGCGCCACCTGCGTGACGTGCAAATGACGCCCAAGTGGGACAGGCCCTTTACAGTAGACGCACACAACAGATCTTTATCGCTGATAATGCTGCCACAATTTATTTTGCATTATTGAGTTTCTAAATTGCTGAGGTACAATTGCTGAAGGTGTTTGTTTAGTGGGAAACCACAAATATGCCTCCATGGTTCACGAAGGGATGAAGACGGACACTGGGTAACTGGAGGCCACTTACCTAATATCTGTTGTTGGCAAGATGCTGGAGTCTATAATCAAGGATGAAATAGCTAGTCATTTTCAGAAGCTTAATGTAATTCAGTCAGTATAGTTTTATGCAAGGGAAGAGAGAGGGGTTTAGGTGTTCTCATGAGCAAACTGCAAAAGGTTAGCAGCGAAGTGCAGCAAGTTGTTAGGGAAGCAAATGGAATCGCTTTAATTGGAAGAGGCCCAGGACAACGTAGCCACAACCACGTGTGGGAAGGAACTGCAGATGCTCGTTGTACTAGTTTCACTGTCATCCTGTTGAGTTTCATTGCCCGTATAACTAATGTTATCCCGCAGGCAACAATGGACCATTGTGGGCTCCACCTTTCCAACAACATTGTTTTTTGCATATCGTTCATTCATTTTTCTTATGTACCTTCTATAAGTTCTATAACTTGGGAAGTTTTTAATTTTAGTTTAGATTTTAGTTTAGTTCAGCTTAGAGATCTAGCACGGAAACTGTTTAGTTTAGTTTAGCGATATAGCACGAAAACAGGTCCTTCAGCCCACCGAGTCCGCGCTATCCTAACACTATTCTACACACACACTAGGGACAATATACAATTATTCCAAGCCAATTAAGCTACAATCCTGTACCTCATTGGAATGTGGGAGGAATGCGGAGATCCCGGAGAAAACACACACAGGTCATAGGGAGAACGTACACAAGTCTGTACGGACAAGCGCTTGTAGTCAGGATCGAACTTGGGTCTCTGGCGCTAAAAGGCAGCAACTCAACCGCTGCGCCACCCAGCCGCCCATTTTGCCTCCTCGTTTGATAACTGCAGGGAACTGCAACTAAAACTAAATTGGTTTTGAGTTGGAATAAAACTGCGAGAAATATCTCTGTGGTGAGAGAAATGTTTCAGATTAAAGATGCATCATTCGCCCGGGGAGGGAGCTCCCCTGTGAATTACAGAGCAGGAAGGTATTCCTCCTGCAATCTCCTAGCCAACCATTATATCTAAAGCAAACAGATTATCTACTCAATGTCTACCTGTGCCCTCATTGACTACAACAATTCTTCATCGAAATAGTGATGACATTTCAAAGCACTTTATTGATTGTAAAGTGTTATGCAAGTGTGATTCCTGACAATCTTTCTTTAATGCTGTTTTAAGTGGCTTTTCGGTCACAGTGAAAGTCGGGTGGCACAGTGGCGCAGAGGTAGAGTAGCTGCCTTACAGCACCAGAGACCCAGGTTCAATCCTGATATTGGTGTTGTTAGTACGGAGTTTGTACATTCTTCCTGTGACCGCGTGGGTATTCTCCGGGTGCTCTGGTTTCCTCTCATAGACCAAAGACGCACAGGTTCGTAGGTTAATTGGCTTTGGTAAAATTGTAAAATGTCCCCTAGTGTGTAGGATGGCATTCGTGTACGGGGATCGCTGGTCGGCACGGGCACTGTGGGCCGAAGGGCTAGTTTCCGGGTTGTATCTCTAAAAGTGTTAAGGAGAGTCTCTTAAGTGAAGCTGGTATGTTTTCAGTGATTTCACAATACCAGCTCACTCTCAACACACTGGAAATATTTAAGTTGTCGTCTTTTAATTTACAATCGTAAGTCAAGAGGACCTGAGCACTTTGTGTACCCTTGCTTCTCTTGGGAGCAACATGGTCAAATGTATTAGAGCCAAACAAAGAGGCATGGCCTTTTGGAGGGGGTGAATATTGGTTCATTTTATAGTCTTGTGTTCCAGAGTCATACAGTACTCCTATAAAACACCAACAGCTTCACTGTGTCAGGGGCCTGTCCCACTTGGGCATCATTTGCTCGTCACGCAGATGGCGTGCGAAGATTTTGTACATCACAAAATCCTTGATAGAACCCGTCTTCTTGAGCAGTGACACTTGCATTCAGTAAATAGACAGAAGTTATAATGTATGTTTTAGCTTTAGAGATACAGCATGGATGGAAACAGCCACATCGACCCACCAAGCCCTCGCCAACCGTTGGTCACCAGTTCACACCAGTTCTTCGTGAGCCACTTTTGCATCTGCTCTCCACACACTGAGGGTAATTTACAGCGACCAATTGACCTACAAATGCGCATGTCTTTGGAAAGTGGGATGAAACCGGAGAACACACAAACTCCCTACAGACAGCACCCGAGGTCAGGGTCGAACCCGGATCTCTGGCGTTATGAGGCTCAACTGCTGAGTCACCGTGCCGCCCTAATGGTTTAAATTATAATATTTAACATACGATTTTTTAAAAAATTGGTTTTGAAAATCAGCATTTACTAGCTTGCCACCTTAGGTATATATCCCAGGGCGGTGTCACACACACTGCATTGTCTAGCTGTGAAAATTAAAACTGTAGGAGTAGCCTCTTATGATGCAGAGTACATCTATAACGATGACTCATAAGCGTACAGATAATGCATCTCAACGATGAACAATTTTTTCCAACCCACTCATTTCAATTTTTGTTGTTTGCATCAAGTGGATCCATTGCTTCACGGATTGTTCTGCAGCTACATCTGGCAATAATAAAACAATCGGATTGTTTTCAAGACAATGCTACATGTCGCTCCATTAGTTCTTTTATATACAGGTATATCTACATGTGCAGTGGGCAGGTGCCATAGACCTGCACGGGAAGGTAGACGTTTCCGCCCCCATGAGTTTTGGGCAGATGGGGCTCGTCAGCCTGGGAAGGCAGTCCATCTAGGAGAGGGAAAACTCTGATTTAAAATCTCCACTGCCTTGTGACCATATCCAGTCCTGGAGTAAACCTCAAGAAAATCCGGAGTCGGAGCCCCTAAGGCAGTTCGTCGTTGTCTACAACTTTGCTCTGGCAGCTCCTGCGACGTCGCTGGTGCCAAAGGCCCTGCTGTTCCTTTGGATCGATCAGCGACGTGGAGAGGGGGGACGTGCTGCATGGGCAATAGCCTGTCCTCCATATGACATTGCCGAGGCTTGCATCCGACCACACATCACCCGCAAACTAGGATGCATCACCCATGGTCAGTCATGACTGAGGGGGGCCTATTACATCTATAAAAAGGAAACTTTGACACATGCCTGCCATCTGCCCCAGATTGTGTCGAACTTAAGTCAATGCCTTCTCTTGCCATATCTTCCCACTCAGCTTTTCATTTCTCACTCTTGCAGAATCTCAATTCTCTCGTACTGCTCGACACTCTCACTTTTCGAAACATGCAACCTCCACGTATAATCTGACACTGTGACGCTGACTTTTACTTTGATCTGTCCGTCTCCACTACGTTCGACAGTAGCATTGGAAGCATCAAAACATCAGCATTAGCACTGATCTGGATTCAGTGGCAGTTTCAGAGGAAAATCCATCGTGGTCATGTATTTTCAGTACAATGCAATGTATTACCTATCCGTCATCTCCAGTGAAGTGCAGTTCAGTTTAGTTTAGAGATACAGCGCGGAAACAGGCCCTTTGGCCCACCGAGTCTGCGCAGTCCAATGTATCCCGCACACTATCACTATCCAACACACACTGGGGACAATTTACAATTTTACCAAGCCAATAAGCCTACAAACCTGCACGTCTTTGGGGTGTGGAAGGAAACCGGAGCTCTCGGATAAAACCCACACGGGTCACGGGGAGAATGTACAAACTCCATACAGACAGCACCCGTAGTCAGGATCGAACCTGGGTCTCTGAAGCTGTAAGGCAGAAACTCTACCGCTGTGCCACCGTGCTGCCCAGTCAATTACTGGGACTTTTCTTGGGAACTTTCCAACTTGTCCATTGCAACTGTGACAAGTCCTGGATAATCAGGTCTCAAGTCTCAAGAACAGGAGCAAAAATGCAAAGTTCCCAACCTTTATGTTCCCGCTATTTCCATCCTAATAATCAACACTGGGTAAACCAGACACACTCTATTTGGGAACTAGAAAGTTATGTTACGTTGAAAGCTGGGATTTTATGCTTGTTGAATTAAAAATCAGGGAATATTCATCACAAAGTATCTCGCTGAAGGTGGGTCAGCTCTCTTATTAAAAGGACACAAAATGTGCCGGAGTAACTCAGCGGGTAGGGCCGCATCTGCCATGGAACCATTTAATCTCTGAAACGCAACAAAAATGGGGGAGTAATATTAGTGAATGTAAAATGGCTAGTGTGTAGGAAGGAACTGCAGATGCTGGATTACACAGAAGACAGACACAAAATGCTGGAGTGGGTCTCGACTCGAAGGGTCACCTAATCCTTTTCTCCAGAGATGCTGCCTGACCCGCTGAGTTGCTCCAGCATTTTGTGTCTGTCTTCAGTATGAAATGGCTCCTCCTCTTCCCCAGAAAGACAAATCGTTGCTGAAATGGATAATGAAACTTAATTAGATTACTAAGCATGGAATGAAGCTATCGCTATCAGTTTCAATGTCCTTCATATGTGCTGTTTGCGTATCATGCACTATTACTGCTCACGGCATGTAAGGCTTTTTTTTGTTGCTAGGTTGCATTTTAAATCTTCACTGCGTAAGAAGGGCAGGTTCCAGATTGAATTTAGAGGGCTAAATTTACATTGGTGCAGTTCAGAGAAACATGTTTCAAAATATATTTATTAGAACAGGTCTGCGATTTGAACAGAAATCGCCATAGTCGGGTCCAACAGTCTTCTGTCGTTAAGGGTGCCTGGTTTGTAAATGTTGTAGGAAGCAACTGCAGATGCTGGATTACACCAAACTTAGACAAGATGCTGGAGTAACTCAGCGGGACAGGCAGTATCTCTGGAGAAAAGGAATAGATGATGTCTGTCTGAGGAAGGGTCTCGACCCGAAACGTCACCCGTTCCTTCTCTCCAGAGATGCTGCCTGTCCTGCTGAGTTACTCCAGCTTTTTGTGTCTATCTTCAACCCCAAAGAAGCAGTGCTTCACTCAGCACAGGAGGCGAGGTCCAGCTCCCTGCCATTCACCGTCGGCTGAATCTTTTGCTTCTGAGCTAATACTTGAACCAGCACAATGACTTTTTTCTCAGTGCTAGTTCAACATTCCAGTGCAAGCACCCTTAGGCAGCCGTGCCCAGATTCCAACTGGCTGGGCCAATCTACCTTTCCCCCCTGTGCAACAGCTCTAAGCTGGCTGTAGGTTTAGCACGGCAGCACTGTTGAGTCACGGAAACAGGCCCTTCAGCCCAACTTGCCCATGTTGACCAAGATGCTCCATCTACGCCAGTCCCACCTGTCGTAGAGTTACACAGCACCGAATCAGGCCCTTCTGCCCAATTCGTCCATGCAGATCATGCAGTCCCATCTATGCCATTCTTACCTGTCAGAGCTATACAACATGGAAACAGGCCTTGTGATTAGTTTGTCCATGTGGATTAAGGTGCCCCATCAAAGTTAGTCCCATCTGCCCACATTTGGGCCATATCCCTCCAAATCTTGGGCACAAATTGATGGAGTAACTCAGTGGTGGGTATGAAATGAGCTGTCAGAGGAGATAGTTGAGACAGGTGCAATAACAACATTTAAAAGACACTTGGACAGGTACATGGATAGGAAAGGTTTAGAGGGATGTGGGACAATTGCAGGCCCAAGGGACAATGGGACTCGCTTGGATGGGGCATGTTGGTCGGCAAGGAAGCATTGGGCTGAAGGGCCTGTTTCCATGTTGAATTACTTTATGACTCAGGGTGAAAAATAATGTTGCTAGGGACCGACTGTTTTTGAGACCCAGTATGGAAAGAGGCCCTTCAGCCCATTGAGTCTGCGCCGACTAGCGATCACCCTACATTAACATTATCTTACATAATAGGTACAATTAAAATTGTTTTTACTGAAGCCATTTAACCTATAAGCCTGTATGCCTTTGGAGTGTGGGAGTAAATCGGAGCTCCCGGAGAAAACCCACGTGTTCACAGGGAGAACGTACAAACTCCGTACAGACAGCATTGAAGTCAGGATCGATACCGGGTCGGTGGCGCAGTAAGGCAGCAACTCTACTGCTGTGCCGCTGTGCCGCACTGACTCTTCCATGACAAGAAAACCACAAAGGCAATAGAAGAGGACATGCTCTTAGCCCTGGCTTTCATTTTCTCTCTCATGCCCCTTTAATGCCAGCTATCATGACGCGGCACATGCAGAACCGTGCCACAGTGTCGCCACATTTGCGTTCCCCAAGTCTTCTCTGGCCCTCGTAGTTCAGCGCACTACCACGGGTGGACTGTGCTTGAGTGTGCTGACCAAACGGCACATTCACATTCCTGTGAATGCAGTGACATTAGCAGACTATTCAATCACAATCATTTCACAACCGAGCTTGGCCTTGTGGCGATATGCAAATGTACAATAGCTCAATGTGTAAAGATCAATAAGTGGGAAAACTAATTCTGTTGTTTTAAAACTGGTCCTCAGGGAGTAGTAGCAAACTCAATTTTAATGCCTTTATCACCCACCCAGCTGACACCAGTTAAAGGTTCAAACCAGGGACTGAGTTAGTGCTTTCCTGTTTCCAGAGAACAACATATCTCATGTTTATATTTTGAGTTAGCATTGGAGCCAAGCCTTCTCTCAATGTGTTTCCTGTCGTTTTAAGTATCACGTAAATAGCCTTTCAGACCCTTTTTTGGTAATTGCCTTGTAAGCTCCTTCATATCTTGGTGGATCGTGTTTGAGGCTGAGCAATAATTGCAGTTGGACTCCAGACATAAGCCAGAGGCTTTATCAACCACTTGAATGCTGTTATCAATAGGATTGGGAGCATGCAGTAATTATGGCAACATCTTCCCAACGACTGTTTTCTTTCAGAGGCTGATTGCATACAGCACATAAACAACTTAACTTAAGCTACTGATCTATAAAAATAAACGTTTCAACTCTCAAACACAACTACTCAAACTCCAAGTTCAATGAAGAAATGAGTAACTGCAGGTGCTGGCATACAAAAAAAGACACACGATGCTGGAGTAATTCAATTGGTCAGACAGCATCTTTGGAGAACATGGACAGGTGACGTTTTGGGTTGGGACGTAGAAGGAAGTATGGGAGGAAAACGTAGATCTTGGAGAAAACCCACGCATGTCACGGGGAGAACGTACAAATTCCGCACTTACAGCACCCGCAGTCAGGATCGAACATGAGTCTCTGGCTCTGCAAATGCTGTAAGGCAGCAACTCTACCGCTGCGCAACCATGCCGCCCTTATTCCTATATGGTTTTAATATTGGGTGAGAATTAAATAAAGTATCTGATCACCCAGAACATGATGGCAAAGATATTTTTAGGGCGAGGATTGACACATTCCTGATTAGTACGGGCGTCAGGAGTTATGGGGGGAAGGCAGGAGAATGAGGTTGAGAGGGAAGGATAGATCAGCCACGATTGAATGGTGCAGCGGACTTGATGGGCCAAATGGCCTAATTTTGCTCTTATTGAACTGAAGTGAATTTCTTTATTTGTCATTCAAAAACAAGTTTGGACGAAATTTTGTTACCATGCAGTCATAACAGTAAAAAACACACAATTAACCACAAACATCCATCACAGTGACTCTTCTCCAGGCACCTCCTCACTGTGATGCAAGGTAAAAAAGTCTTATCTCTGCCTTGCTTCTTCTCCCGCGGTCAGGCAGTCAAACTGCTGCGTCAAGGCGATCTAGGCTCCCGATATTGAAGCCCCCGCCAGACGATGGAAGATTTTGCGGCCAATTTTAAGCCGCGCCGGTGATGAAAGTCCCTGCAAACGGGCCCATTCAAGCCTTACGATCCGGGGCGGGCGGAGCTGCTGTTGCTGGAGCTCCCGAAAATCAGTCGCCAACCAGGCACCCGTGATCTCCCGATGTTACAGTCCACAGGGCCCGCAGCTGTAGCCTCCGAAGTCGATTCGCAGCCGCAATTGTCGTGCCGCGAGAGGAGCCTCCAAAGTCAGCCAGCTCTGTGATGGTAAGTCCACAGGCTCTGTGACCGGAGCCCTCAAGGTCGATTCCGGATGGAGGCCGCCAGCTCCTCGATGTTAGGCCTCGGCGCAAACGGAGATACGACACGGAAAAGGTCGCATCTCCGTTGAAGGAAGAGATTTAAAAAAGTTTCCCCACCCCCCACATAATACACAACTAAAAATAGACTAAAACATACATCTAACACTAATGATAAGACAAAGAAAGACAGACGGACTGCAGACGAGCCGCAGTATAACGTGATATTTTAATTCCAGCGCCTCATGCCATGAATACATAAGAGAGAAGCACTAGATAGGGGAAACACCAGGGATGTTCTGGGCCGGAAATAATTCTGTAGCTCCCTTCTGCCTGCAAGGAAAATTCGGGAGTAAATGTTTTTCTTTTTCATTTGTGTTTCTGCCACCAGCTGACAATTCAAAGACTTGTTACAGAGGGTGGCGGGTATATGGAATGAGCTGCCAGAGGAGGTAGTGGAAGAATAAACTATATCGACATTTAAAAGACATTTGGACAGGTACTTGGATAGGAAAGGTTTAGGGGACTATGGGCCAAATGTGGGCAGGTGGGACTTGTGGAGATAAGGCACGTTGGTCAGCGTGGGCAAGCTGGGTCGAAGGGCCTGGTTCTGAACTGTATAACTCTTTGACTTTGCGGTCTTAGTTAGACTTGCAATTAGAATTATAACTCAGTTGGGAAATGATTAGGCGAGTATCAGCAGTTCTCTGTAACTCATCAAATTCTCCATACTTCATGTGTTATCTTGGCGAGGGAGCTATTCATTTACAAGCGATTTAATTGCGGAGAGGTGAGACTGCTTAGCAACCAAGAATCACAAACTGAATTTTTCAGAAGCCGACCGATGATATTGGAAATCTTCGTTATCTTTCAGCTTCCTCACCTAAGATCAGCTGTATGTATCTAATGCCCCAGGCCACATCGAATAAGTCAGTACTGATCGTAAATTGGACAAGGTTTCTTGTTGCTTGATTAGATTACATCACAGGATGTGAAGCCTTTATTGTTCCGAAGTAAAAATGAGATTTACATTACATTGGTCATGTATAACTGCCTTACATCATCAATATGTAAAAAAGTGTGAACCATAGCATCATATGTTCAAAGCAATTGAAAGGCGAGATTTGATTTAGGTTTTGCCATAAAAGGCAACCAAATAGAGTTGGGATTGCGTTTGCTCTGAAAAAGGTCTTTTTTTTTTTGAAGATCTAAAAATAGACAGCTACTAAAACTCAGCAGGGGTCTTCCATGAGCAGCCTGCGTGGTGATACGCATTTCCATTGATGTGCAGATTTGTGACGCAGCCTGGCAGCCGAGTCCCAAAAACCTGTTAGATATTTTTGTGGAGAATGGCATCTTTTAAAAAAAACCATTACAAAACTGAGATGTTTAATGGGATGGTTTTAAACATTTTCCCAATGAGTCACCAGACCTGATTACAGATCCCCCCCCCCCCCCCTCCTCCGCCACAATGATGGCTGCAGCAGTTCTTGAAAAAGGTGATTAAAATTGCAAAAGGTATTTTGCTTACTGAATCAAAATCATTATGAATTCACACAGAAGGTGCTAACCCATTAGTAAGCGCTTCTCTGGGCATTTTAAGTTTCCCTTAACAGAACTTAAAATCAACTATCGGGAATTCTGATAACGTTTTAAAATCAACAACATTTTCTCTCCCTGTTAATTATATTTGAACTGCATCAAATTACCACACAACCTGTGTGCTTACAGCATCCTTACTCCCATGATGGAATCATTTAAGAAGAAGCTATATAGGACAACAATGGGACTGTAAGTCCATTTTGGAAAAACCATTAACCAAACAGCCTTAATGAAAAGGTAATTGGAGAAGGTCTCTGTGTTATGGAATTTGAGGTTGTACTGAAATGGTTTTGAGCTGAGAGTTTTCTGCATTTTTCCATCTATTGGAATACTGATTGTTTCATTCCATGGTATCAGATTTACTGCTAATAATATATTTTCTCTAGTCCTTGACCTCACGGTCACCTCCATTTATAAAGCACTGGCATCTTTCTGTTATTGGATGCCACAGAAACCCTCAGAAATTCCGTGTCACCTCAGGGATTAAATTAATCAAAATTCTTAAAGCAAAGCACCCAAATGCACTATAATTCACAGCTAGATAAGATAGGTCTGTTATGTTCTGTAGATAAGTGCTACACAACATTTCTGTCGATGTCGATAATATTCTTTCACTGTGTGTTTGGAGCTAGCCCACGCTGATACCTTATTGTCCAGGCTGAAAAACTGAATTAAAATTTAAATGAACAGTAAATTCATATTTCATGCCAGGCCAGTTATTAGGCTTGAGGCTTAAAGCATAATACACAGTTTTACACATTCTGCACAAAGGCCTTTCCGCCACCTGAGTTAGCAGGGGGTTGCAAATAGCAGGGCACAGATTCAGAAAATGCGATGTGGATTCCAGAGACAGAGAGAGATGGCTGAAAGGCAAATACGATATGATACGATACGATATGATAGAACTTTATCGATCCCCGGAGGGAAATTGGTCTGCCAACAGTCACAACACATGGCAAGGTACACAAAATCTGGAGCCATGTGCAACCAGAGAGTCAGAAATCCTTCTTCGAGGAATATCAGCAGACCAGCTAGGCTTTTATGATGACGCAAGAGACTGTTGATGCAGCAATGTTACAAAATTTTGAGATTTTAAAAATCAAGTCTGCAATTTATCCCATCAGATAAAGCATAAAAAGAAGTTTAATTTGACACCTAATTCACTTTCATATCTTCAGTATTAAAAAAGTTATGGTCATTTTCATACTCGGAAATTAGCATCTTGTTCCCCATAGCCTTTCCATTGACTTGACTCAAAAGCTGTGATCTCGGACAGTCAAAAGCCCATAGCTTTCTTAAAAATGAGTAGAACTCAATGAAATTTTCAGTTATTATAGATTGAAGCATTCTGAAACAAATATGAAACAATCTTACTTGGATGACCTGAAATTAAAGCATATAATTAGTTAGTTACCTAATTGTACCTAATTACAAAATTCAATTACTAGATCTAAACATCTATCCATTTCTTAAGAAATGATAAACATTTTTAAATTGCCTAAGTGTCCAAATAACATTCACACAATAATCCACAATATAATATGATTTTTTAATTTCATTTTCATGAATTTATAGGCTAAATTGAAGGTATTTAGTGTTTAATTCCTGTAAATTAAAGGTCATTTAAATCAACTTGCGAGTGGGTTTTAGTGGAACACGGTGGATTGGAACGTTGCGGTTTGCAGTGAAATTAACCGCCAGTCAGCAGGAAATATACTGCCGGTTCGTATATTTTTTTTGTCCCCTTTTCGCATGATGAAAATTTGATTAAAGGCTTCCTAAGAAGCACGTTTTTATGTAAAAATAAACTGCGTAGCTTCTTTTATCGCCTACGTTATGTTCGTTCCACTGTCAGCGTTCACGGCTTTAGAAGATGATTTTTAAACTACTCTAGCTAATAAATGATTTAGCGTAGTTTAAAAATACCTTCATGAATGAAATGTCGCAGCGATTTCTCTTTAGCAACGAAATCGCCTGAGATTGATCAATTTGGACTGTCTGGGGAAAAACGGCATTTTAAACCTGCCCCCCTCTGAAAGGCGCCAAAGTCACGCACACGCGGAGTGGCAGAACTGCAGCGCTGCTAAAGGTAGGTATTGTAACATACCTAGTTGATGCTTAAATTTGGCGCAAAGCACAAAGTACTGGAACAAGATTGCGGGTCCCACTGAGTACTTCCAACACAGTGCGTAAGCCTTTCATGATAATTTGGTAGTTCCGTGGTGAGTTTTTTCTTCACAAAATTAGTTTCATTAATTGAATTTAACATGAGCTGAGCTTATATCTCTGGACAATTTAACAACTTACCAAAGCAAAATAGTGATCCCAGTATACTAGTTCTATCCAGCACACAAGGGGCATTTTACAGAGGCCAATTAGCCTACAAAACTGTATGTCTTTGGAGTGTTTGATGAAACTAGAGCATCCGGTGAAAACCCACATGGTCACAAGGAGAACCTACAAACTCTGTACAGACAGCACCCATAGTCAGAATCGAACCCAGGTCTCTGCCGCTGTAAAGGACCTGTCCCACTATACGAGTTTACCCAATAGCTCTCCCGAGTTTTTAAAAAATCAAACGCGTGGTAAGTACGTAGAATGTACGTAGCGGGTACGTCAGAGCTCGGGACGTCTCTTAGTGGCTCGTAACGCTAACGGCAGGTACTCGGGAAACGCGTTAAGCTCGTGAAGATTTTTCAACATGTTGCAAAATGTCCACGAGAGCCCAGAGTACCTACGAGTGGCTATTACCGTAATTCTCCGAGTTAGAATCAAGGGAAATTCGGGAGAACTCTTGAATTACCTTGTACAGTGGGACAGGCCTTTTAGGCAGCAACTCTACCACTGCGCCACTTTGCCGCACTTACTCTTCCATGTTGAGAAGACCAGCAAAGGCAAAAGAAGAGGACATACTCTTAACCCTGGCTTACATTTCCTCTCTCATGCCCCTTTAATGCTAGCTATCATGTAGTTGGCACATGCAGAACCAGTTACACATTTCCTTCGCATCTTTGGGAGATCTGCATCTTATCTAAGAACACTCTTTCCCATTTGTCAGAGTCACCAGCTATTTTAATTGAAAACCGAGTCTGCACACATAATTGACCTCAACTCAACAAAGTGCAATGGAATCAGAGCAAAATTACAATGAGATATAGCCCCTGACTAATCCACCTCTGACAGTGATATGTGTAGGAGGGAACTACAGATGCTCGTTTACACCGAGGATAGATACAAAATGTAACTCAGTGGGTTGGGCAGTATCTCCGGAGAGAAGGAATTACGTAGGTGGTGTTTTGGGTCAAGAGTCTGAAAGCAGTCTGAAGAAGGGTCTTAACCCAAAACGTCACCCATTCCTTCTCTCTGGAGATGCTGCCTGTCCCTCTGAGTTACTCCAGCTTTTTGTGTCTATCTAACAGTGATATCTTCCTGACAAAGCGAGCTACATACAAGAGTGATAACGTCATGTGTGGGATGGTTAGCAAGAGTTAGTATTTTTGGAGGATAATGGCAAAAAAGTGAGACAGAAGGCAAGGTACAATGCACAGAGATTTAATGCTTTTAACATTTTCGTATTGTATGAAATAGGAACGTGGCTGTTTTGTACTCGGCAAAATCAGGCCTCTCTGGAACATCCTTCAGAAGGTATGTTCAACATTCTGGTGATACCAGGATCACTATGTAAAAAATACTCATCTCTTCAATTTTAAATGCTGCTGCTCATCCTTGGCCAACATATCTTTGCTGTGATAATGACAACGAATTTTCCAGACACCCAAAGTAGCAAAATAAATGCTATAATAACTTCAACCATACAGGGAAAAGATAAGAGCGCAATATGGTATTTATAATATGCTTTCAAAAGCTGAATTAATTTCTTAACACATTAGTGTTGACATGAAAGCAAACACTATGTATGTACGTTTTGTGATAGGAATGTACTTTACATGGAAGCCTTACTTGCTGTTACCCAGACTGAAGATAAACTATGTGTAGAAAGAAACTGCAGATGCTGGTTTAAACCAAAGAAAGAAACTGCAGATGCTGGTTAAAACCAAAAGGCTGGAGTAACTCAGCAGGACAGGCAGCTTCTCTGAAGAGAAGGAATGAGTAACGTTTCGGGTCTGTAAGAGGGTCTTGATCTGAAACGTCACCCATTCCTCCTCTCCAGCGATGCTGCCTGTCCTGCTGAGTTACTCCAGCATTTTGGGCCGATCTAAAGATAAACTACGAGGTATGCAATATATTAAATGTCATATGTCTGTATGTCATATGGGTGCAGCTCCTAACTTCATGTCATGTGACAGCCACTCATTTTCATCACCATTTTCCTTCTGAAATTCCAATGTCCTCACTTACCATGAGTTCTATGTACTTCTCCCCGATTCTATCATTTACTTGTAAGGGTACAACACTGGATCACCTGTTCTCTGTTATCCCACTTTCTCATCCAATCCCTACAGATGTGCGGCACAGTGGCGCAGCGGTAGAAGTTGCTGCCTTGCAGTGCCAGAGACCCGGGTTCGATCCTGACAACGGGTGCTTGTCTGTACGGAGTTTGTATGTTCTCCACGCGACCTGCTTGGGTTTCCTTCCAGATCTCCGGTTTCCTCCCACACTCCAAAGACGTACAGGTTTGTAAGTTGATTGGCTTGGTATAATTGTAAGTTGTCCCATTGTGTGTACGATAGTGTTAGTGTGAGGGATCACTGGTCGGTGCGGACTTGGTTGGCCAAAGGGCCTGTATCTCTAAAACTAAAACATGTGGGGCAATTTTGCAATGGTCACTTTCTTTTTCTTGACTCTAGAGACTAGAATTATTCTAGTGATAGTGAAAAAATGATCATAGCAAGTTCACTGCCAGATTGCACAGATATTCCCATTGTTGAAAAAGAAAATCGTAAAGCTTTTGTTACACCATTTCTGGGGGAGATTGCCCAGTATCCCTCCAACAACAATATCTGTGAAAAAAAACAAAAACAATTGCTGATCCTTATATTATTAACGTCTGTGGAATCCTAGTGAGCATAAATGTTTGATCGCTTTAATACGAGTGATTATAGTTTAAAAATAGTTAATTGTAAGTAAAGTGATTCAGATCTGACGGTTCGAAAGGAATTAGATGAATGAAAGTCCTTTTCTTTCCATCTATCATCTATCCATTGACAGTGATGACTTTCTGCAGGATGGGTGTATAAGCAGAAAACTTGTCTTACTCATTTGCAACTGAGGGGACATCTGCCCAGCGAATGCCATGTGCAGCACATCTGCCAAAGCATATTATTAAGTGGCATTTCAGTAAAAATGCCTGAATAATATCTTTTGGCATATGTACTAAAATGGTTAAAGATTGTTTAGTTTACCTTTGGCCCACTGTGTTCACACAGACCATCCATTACCCATTCACACATGTTCCATGCTATCCCACTTTCCCATCCACTCCTTGCACATTGGGGGTAATTTTACCGTGGCCAATTAACTTACAGACCTGCAGGTCTTTGCGAAGTGGGAGGAAACCAGAGCACCTGGAGGAAACCCACGCGATCACAGGGAGAATGTGCAAGCTCCACATCGATAGAACCCAGATTTAGGATCAAACCCAGGTCTTTGGCGCCGTGAAGCAGTAGCTCTAACTGATTCACCGCTGTGCCGCCCATAAAATTCAGAACTTTTTGTGAAATTGTTTCGAGTGGCTCCCTGGAGATTACAAATTCATACTGCATCCATGGCAAGTTATCTGGTCATTATGAGAAAACATATGATTATGAAATGTGCTGGATATTTATATAAAACCAGCTAGTTAATGACTATCCTGCGAGAAGGATATCTGTGATCTTATACAATCTGGTTTACATGGGACAGGTTCAGCCTGACACGTTATAGATTACCTGTAATCCCATTTGAGGAACCGGTGATGAACAGCAAATTACGACCCGAAACGTCACCTATTCCCTCACTCCATAGATGCTGAATGGACTCACCCGCTGAGTTTCTCCAGCACTTTTGTCTACCTTCATTATCACAGTGTAGTTTGTAGGACTTTGACATCGGCAAATATCTCCCACTCCCGGAAGTGGCGGCACTGCCCCTGCAGCTGCGGCTCGCCTGCAGTCTGTCTGTCTTTTCTTTTTTTTGTTTTCTTTTGTCCTGTTGTTTTAGTTTATTTAGTTTATTTTAGTTGTGTATGTGTGGGGGGGGTGGGAGAAACTTGTTTTAGTCTCTTCCTTCGGGGGGGGGACGCGACCGTTTCTTGTCGTATCCCCCCGTCTCCGTCTCCTTCTGCACTAAGGCCTAATCGTGGAGTTGGCGGCCTCCAACTGGGACCGACCTCAAGGCTTCGGAGGCAGACCCAGGACTGGCTGACTTCGGGGCTGTGGTGACGTTGTGGCGGTGGCGGCCAGTGGACGACAACGTCGGGAGCTCGCAGGTCCCAGGTTGGTGACCGATTCTCCGGAGCTCCTGCAACAACAGCTTCATCCGCTGGACTGGAGGGTGGCAGCTTCATCCGCCCTGGGCCGCGGAGTTTGAACCGGCCCGTTCGCGGAGCTCGGATTTGGCCGCGGGACTTACCATCACCCGGCGGGGGGCCCAACCATGAAAGCCTGGATGCAGAGTTGGAAAGCCTCAATGCAGAGGGAAAACAAGGAGGGAAGAGACAAGGACTTTAAGACTTTTGCCTTCCATCACAGTGAGGAGGTGCCTGGTAGACTCACTGTGGTGGATGTTAAAACGGTGTCCATTGTGTGTTCTGTTATTTTATTCTATGTTATGACTGCAAGGTACGCAATTTCGTTCAGACTGAAATGTCTGAATGACAATAAAAGATACTTTATACTTTATACATGACTGAAAACACATAGTAAGCACTTACAGCGCAGTCAACCTGTTTCCGATGTCCCAAGAATGTGGAAGTTTTTCTTTAAGTAAAGCTTCTTCCATTTTTCCCCCAATGTCACCCTCATTCTGAAAGCATTTTCTATCGATGAAAAGAATGAGAATTAATGCCTTTCAAATATGTGCCATTGGTAAGGTTGAGGTTTCCACTCCTGAAGATTGCGTATGTATAAGATGCAATCAGCCTTAATTCTAACACTAACTATGGAAAAGCATGAGAAAAACCTGCTGTTAAATTATATACAATGACTTCTGCTGCAATGTACAAAGGGGTACATTCTGTGTGGAAAGGACTTTGCTGCAGTGCGTGCTGCCACAAATAGACTGATGGCATTCACCATTGACTAAGTTTGGGGGGGGGGGGGGGGGCACAGTGACGCTGTGGCAGAGTTGCTGCCTTGCAGCTCCAGAGACCCGGGTTAGATCTTGACTACGGGTGCTGTCGGTTCTCCTACGTTCTCCCTGTGACCATGTGGGATTTCTCTGGGTGGTCTGGTTTCCTCCCACACTCCAAACACGTACAGGTTTGTAGGTTAAGTGGCTTCTCCCTACTGTGAAGGTTGATGCTAGTTAGTGTATGGGGTGATCGCTGGTCGGAGCAGACTCGGTCGACCAAAGGGCCTGTTTCTACACTGCATCTCTAAAGACTAAAGCCTAAACTATTTGCGGGTGTGACTGGAGGGCAACTGGTGGCTGAGAAAGTCCTTGACAAGGGTTAGTACTGTCAGTACAGAGAAAGTTGAGAAACTGTTTAAAAAAAACCCAACTTCAACATGGAATAGAAGTTTTTGTGATCACCTGGGAAGTGGGTTAATTGCACCCTCTAAACCCCTAAACAACATCAGTCTGTAAACCCCATTCAAAGCATAGGTAATTGGTTCCACCCAACCATCGTCGAAGCATGCACCCACTACATTTCCGAGCAATTCAAGGATATTGACCCACCAGCAAATAACTCTTTTCTTCATTTGTTGACATTCTCTGATCTAATGAATGAGGTATTTTCTAGATTAACTGAAGGAACACAGAACTACTTTGCAAGATTGGGTAACCAAGGCAGCCCAAAGTAGAATTTAGTAATCTCCAGGCAAAATTGCATCACACAAAGACACGGTCCAACTACCCAGCCATCGGACCAGCTCTAAGAACAATTTGAAGTTCCATTCCTTGACCACAAACATGTGTAGGAAGGAACTGAAGATGCTGGTTCACACCGAAGATAGACACGAAATGCTGGAGCAACTGATCGGGACAGGCAGCATCTCTGGAGAGAAGGAATGGGTGACGTTGCAGATCAAGACCCGAAACATCACCCACTCTTTCTCTCCAGAGATGCTCGCTGTCCCGTTGTGTTACTCCAGCATTTTGTGTCTATCTTCAACCTACTTACCATCTCTGAGGATATGGCAGAGTGTACATTTGGATACAAGAGGAAAGGTCCTGAACCTCGATCTCAAACTAGTACAGGCTCCATTTTAATGTGGGGTTACCCTGTACACAATTACCCTGCATTCAGCTGAGTGGTAAACAAGGATTCTCAAGGGCCTGTCCCACTGTACGAGGTAATTCAAGAGTTCTCCCGAGTTTTCCCCTGATTCGAACTCGGAGAATGTCCGGAGCGGGTCCATAGGAGTTCGTGGATGTCTCGTAGCGGCTCGTATGAGTAAAAAGTAACCATTTTTTTCATCACGAGTATTTTTTTACTCATGGACATTTTTCACAATGTTGAAAAAGCGTCACGAGTTTACCAGATTTCCCGAGTACCTACCGTTACTCGTACGAGACATCCACAAACTCCTACGGACATTCTCCGAGTTCGAATCAGGGGAAAACCCGAGAGAACTTTTGAATTATCTCGTACAGTGGGACAGGCCCTTCAGGATAAGAGGCATAGATAAGGTAGACAGTCAGACCTTTTTCTCCAGGATGGAAAAAACAAATTCTAGAGGGCGTAGCTGAAAGATGAGAGGAGCAAAGTTTAAAAGAGGATGTGTGGATCAAAACAGGGGGTGGAGTGCATGGAATGTGCTGTCAGGGTTGGTGGTTGAGGTACAGATGATAGTCTAATTTAAGAGCTTTTGGATAGGCACACTGATACGCAGTGAATGCAGGGATATGGATTATGCACAGGTTTTTACAAGATGGTCATGTCATCACGTTCGGCACAGACATCGTGGGCTGAAGAGCCTGTCGTTCTGCTGTACAGTTCTATGCTCTTAGGTATTACTTTCTTTTGGGCTCATTTACTGTATCGTGGATGATTTAGCCACAGAAATCCGATAAACAGCATTTACATTTGTTTTTACAATTTACTGGAGTGGCACGGTGGCGCAGCGGTGGAGTTGCTGCCTTACAGCGTCAGAGACCCGGGTTTGATCCCGACCACGGCTGTTGTCTGTTCCGGAGTTTGTACATTCTCCCTATGGGTTTGTACATCCTCGCATGGGTTTTCTCCAGGTGCTCCGGATTCTTCCCACACACGAAAGACGTACATGTTTGTAAGTTAATTGGCTGCGGTGAGAAAGTAACTTGTCTCTAGTGTGCAGGATAGTGCAGGTGTGATCGCTGGTTGGCGCGGACCCCTGGACTGTTTCCGCATTGTATCTCCAATGTTCAAAGTCAGCACAACTGTTCCGGCTAACCCAAGTAGCACAAGTTAAAACAATATCCCTCAGAATTTGAAGCATGACCATCTGAATTAGCACCCAGTGCCCAATTTGGAAGCTGCACGCAGATGATTTAATGTCAAAAATCCAGTTTTGTTCTTGACATTTATGTTTTTCTCTCTGAACCTTTGTGCCAATTATTCCATCAGATGTGTCATGCTAACAGGAATACTGTAGGAAAAAAGCATTATAATAATGAATATATTGATATCTAATTTAAATGAACAGCCTGATGGTACCTGATGTTACCATCTAACTGGTACTGCTACAAGAATACAACTTTAATAATAATGCATTGTAATTATACATACCTGAATTAATATGTATTATAATAATAACTGTTGAAAGGTACAACAAGGAAACAGGTCCTTCGGCACAATGAGCCCATCAACCACCCACATTCTCTACACAGTGGGGTAAATCTACAGAGCTCAATTAATCCACAAACTCACAAGTATTTGGGATGTAAGAGGCAGACAGTGACGATATCCATGGACTGTACCAGAGTGGAACAACCTTCCTGACAATAGACAACAGGTGCAGGAGTAGGCCATTCGGCTCCTCGAGCCAGCACCGCCATTCAATGTGATCATGCCTGATCATCCCCAATCAGTACCCCGTTCCTGCCTTCTCCCCATATCTCCTGACTCTACTATCTTAAAGAGCCCTATCTAGCTCTCTCTTGAAAGTGTCCAGAGAACCGGCCTCCACCATCCTTCGAGGCAGAGAATGCCACACTCACAACTTTCTGTGAGAGAAAGTGTTTCCTCGTCCCCGTTCTAAATAGCTTACCCCTTATTCTAGAGGGCCTGTCCCACTGTATGAGACAATTCAAGAGTTCTCCCGAGTTCTCCTCTGATTCAAACTCGTGTAATGTATGTAGTGGGTACGTAGGAGTTCGTAAATGTCAGCGGCTCGTATGAATAACGGTAGTAACGGTTTTTCAACACTGTGAAATATGTCCACGAGTAAAAAAATACTCATGATGAGAAAATGTGTTTATTTTTACTCGTACGGGCCCCTACGTACCCACTACGTACATTACACAAGCTCGAATCAGGGGAGAACTCTGGAGAACTCTTGAATTAGTCAAAGTCAAAGTCAAAGTCAAAAGAGTTTATTGTCATGTGTCCCTGACAGGACAATGAAAATCTTTCTTTGCATAGCACAACAGAACATAGAAGGCATTGACTACAATTCTATACATAATACAATTCTACAATTCTATACAATTCTATACATAAATACACCCATGACCACCCATAAATACACCCATGACCACGAACTGCAGAATTACCTCGTACAGTGGGACAGGCCCTTTAAACTGTGGCCCCTGGTTCTGGACTCCAACATCGGGAACATGTTTCCTGCCTCTATCATGTCCAAACCCTTAATAATCTTATATGTTTCAATAAGATCCCCTCTCTAATCCTTCTAAACTCCAGAGTGTACAAGCTCAGTGCTTCATTCTCTCAGCATATGACAGTCCCGCCATCCCGGGAATTAACCTTGTAAACCTACACTGCACTCCCTCAATAGCAAGAATGTCCTTCCTCAAATTAGGGACCAGAACTGCACACAATACTCCAGGTGTGGTTACACTAGGACCATATACAACTGCAGAAGGACCTCTTTGCTCCTATACTCAACTGCTCTTGTTATTAAGGCCAACATGCCATTTGATTTCTTCACTGTCGACTGTACCTGCATGCTTACTTTCATTGACACCACCAGGTGTGCACTCAGTTTGTCACTCTTCAAGTCACAACTTGACAACCTGAACATGGATCATCTCACCAAACTTGCCCACATAAAAATCGAAATAACCATTTTGCAACCAGTGCCATTGCAAGCGTAACCTGCATGAGGTAGCCTAGCTGTTGGCAGTTGTGCCGTAAACAAGCAGAAACAGGGAGAGGAAACCGGAGCACCAAGAGGGTGAACGTGCAAACTGCACCTGAGGTCAAAATCGAACCTGGGTCTCGGGCACTGTGAGACAGCAGCTCTCCAACCTGCTTCACTGTGCTGAATTACATATTACATACAGTGGTATATGACCTTCAGGCCAGACAGCACCCATGGCACGGTGGCGCAGCGGTAGAGTTGCTGCCTTATGCCCCTGTCCCACTTAGGAAACCTGAACGGAAATCTCTGGGGACTTTGTGCCCCACCCAAGGTTTCCGTGCGGTTCCCGGAGGTTTTTGTCCTCCGGCAACCACCTTCAACTAGCATCGCAACCGGCTTCAACTAAAAAATTACCGATTTTTAAAACGGAAACCACTTTCGACCATTAGGGGGACTGACAAAAACCTCCGGGAACCGCACGGAAACCTTGGGTGGGGCGCAAAGTCTCCAGAGGTTTCCGTTCAGGTTTCCTAATTGGGACAGGGGCATTACAGCACCAGAGACCCGGGTTCGATCCTGACCACAGGTGCTGTCTGTCCAGTTTGTGCGTTCTCCCTGGGACCAGGTGGGTGGTGATGTGTTGCCCAAGAGATAAGATGGTCCCAAGTAATTTAGGTAGTTCTGTGTGGGAAGGAACTGCTGATGCTGGTTTACACCGAAGATAGACACAAAATGCTGGAGTACCTCAGCGGGACAGGCAGCATCTCTGGAGAAAAGGGATAGTTGACGTTTCAGATCGAGACCCTGCACCAGACTGAGAGTTAGGGGACCCCGTGAATCTCAGTCTGTTGAAGGGTCCCGAACCGAATTTCGTTTCTCCAGAGATGCTGCCTGACCTGCTGAGTTACTCCAGCATTTTGTGTCTATCGAATTTAGATAGTGGATCTGAGTTAACACCCGAGTCCCAACAATGAGGCACGGGCGAGATTGTAGGTACATCTCCATCCTTCCACACCCACTGAATGCAAGGATGGGGAGTGGAAAAACTTCATGATCTGAGTTCAGTACAGCTGTGTAAAAAAGATTTATGGGGCCATTATACTTTGTCTTCATTTGATTTATTAAATCGGTTCTATCCTGATATCTTCTTTGAAACGACTCTCCTGGGAGAGAGACACACCCCACCCATCACACCCACCCCAGGTTAACTCACTCTGGATAATCGTGCTGCACGGCTTGGATCAATGGGTCTTTGCAGCAAACTGAAGCCGGTTTCCAAACTCGATCCCTCCCTCTCTCCCTCGTCTTCCCTGCCAGGTGATCGCCAGCCTCGACATATCTTTACAGACAGTTTCTGGACTGAAATCAGGTGTGCAACCCCAGGCTCATCTCTGCTGCCCCAGCCAAAGAGGGGAGGGGGAGGGAGGAGGAGGAGGGTGGTGGGGGGGGGGGGGGGAATCAATTATATTTACACGACTGCTGCCCCTGCTGACATGTGGTAATTCTGTACAGATCCTTAACCAAACCCGAGACCTTCTGGTCTGCTCGACTCTTGATACAGTCTGCTTTTACTCCGACGGGATTACCACGGGAGCTAGTACAGCAAACTAATAATAAAACCCAATTCGCGGCGATGTTTCCTCGAGAAAATGGTTAGTTCTGGTAATATATGTTTTTTCCACCAGGTCGTGGGACTGAAAGAGTCAGCTTTTCTGAAAGCTTGTTTGCCTTCTAGGCTGTTTGCATTCTGAAAGCAAGCAGAGTGAAATATCCAGGTGACTTTTATCCAAGTTGTTTTTCTAAAGATCTTGCTTTACATTTAAAAAAAAAAGAAAAATTCCATATACTGTTAAAGATTCCCCATTAGACCCCTCCCCTCTTTAATACCGAGCGATATGCGATGACTGTGTAGTCATGACATTACCTTTTCATACATGATTGGCAACCTGCATCTTTGCTTTGCTTGGCCAGTGATTAGCATTCGACGCCCGCCTCGGATGCTGCCTGCCTGCCTCGCACACTGTGAGATACAGCTAACGGGGGGATGCTGTTCAAACCCTGGCTCCCTCTCCCTCTCTTTCTTATCCACATAACAGTGTGACGTGCAATCACTGCCGAATGGGTTATGGCAAAGAATCCAGTGAAAGTGAAGTACTTGAGGCTGACGCTGCAATCAGCTGGAATGGAATGAATTAGGAAAACAAGGGGGAAGAAGAGACCTCATCTGGCATGGTGGATCTGCTGGACAATTTTAGTTCAGAGCCCAGGTTGACAACACAGAGCCTGCCAGATCCGCATCTTGAATATTACAGTCTCCTGCATTGCACCATGACCTTGGATATACAGACCATTGTTGTGTTTGCCATTATCGTAGTGTTGGTGTTGGTGAATGTAATTTTAATGTTCCTGCTCGGCACACGCTAATGGATGACTCTTGAGCTATTGGGGTGACACGGCGCTTCAGAGACACCGCTACAGCATGGGCCTGCAGTGATATGAATGACGTTGGTATATTATCTACCTAATCTTTTGTCGTGTCTTGTCTTTAATATGCCTGTAAGTCTAGCTATTTGTTGGGAAGATCTTGTATCAAATTTAAAAAAAACAAACATGTATGAACTAGTAAAGGGCTTTAGGGAGGTTTTTATTTCCTCAGCAATAGTATCTGCGCTCTGTAGAATTTTCTAGCAAGCAATTATTCATGCTCTGTGTATTTCTGAAAGCTTGTCTCAGCGTGCGTGTGTGTGTGTGAGAGAGAGAGAGAGAGAAAGAAAGTGAGTGTGTGCAGTTTATGAGCAGTTTTGGCTGAATGATGCTTAATGTTTGCAATTAGGCATTGTCAATAAATATTTCCCTGCAAACCTGAGAATGTTATTTGCACCAGTAAATTTGTTGGTGGATTGATGTTTTTTTAAAAAAAACAACCCAGCATGTTTCAAGATGGCCAGCATGCTTTATTTTTTGAGAAATAAATAAATTGTTGTCTGTACAGGAATTGATTATTTTATCAGAGTGTTATGTATGGCGATGCAGGCTTGTGTATGTTGTGAATCGTGGAGTATTGGGAGATTGCAAATGCTGGCCTTATGTCTTGTGCAGAGTGGAGGAAGGACTGGCGTTAAGGAGTTAATAAAACCCTTCACAGTTTAAAACAAACACTGAGATAAATCTGTTCCTGCAGTCTTAATCAAATGAATTCATTTGTTGCTATTTCTGTAAAACACCATGACACAGCTTTGTTAATCTATTTTTGGTTAATTTTGAAATTGTGGAGAGAACAAAATCAGACCTTATTTTATGCCATTGCCTTTTATTTTTGACTAAATTATTCTGGTAGAATTTATAATGATCTGCATTTTCCTTCAGCCATTTTTAATGTTCGGCCCACAATTGCTATGCAATAATCTGCCAAGCTCATACCTTTGGAAAATTAAAACATGCTTTTTAAATGCACTGTTTTAAATGAAGAAGAGGTGTGCAAATTGCAGGCAGTTTTTTGTAACCTGCCTCCATACACAATTTGTCCCCCACCAATAACAAGGGTCACGTACATAATTCACCTTCTGGGCTTTTACTGAGGGCCCAGTGATGAAGGGACATGAGATGTGTTTAAAAATACCCTCTAGTCAGCATATGGAGGAGGACGGGTCGTGATTCATGAAACCTGTATAGAAATGTCTTTTAACCAAGGTAGAAGATAAGAATCCCCAGTCTGGAGAAGAATCCCGACCCAAGCGTCACCTATTCCTTTTTCTCCAGAGATGCTGCCTGACCCGCTGAGCTGCTCCAGCATTTTGTGTCTCCAAGAATCCCCAAGTTTGGTCCATGATAGTTTTTACGAATAAAATAACCCGTCAACTAATTCAACCTCAACCTATTTACATCCAGTGGTTTGTGGACACTTTGTTGGAGTGTTGTGATGGGATTTTCTAGGAGACAGTATTATTGATTTGAAATTAGGGAGCCAATAGTACTTGTGCCCATCGTGACACAAACCAAACACTCTTCTATTGACTCGGCAAGGCCAGCGGCATAATCAAGGACGAGTCGCACCCTGGCCACTCCCTCTTCTCCCCTCTGCCACTGGGCAAATTGTTCAGAAGTAGAAAAAGCACACTTCCAGATTCAGGGACGGTTTCTTCACAGCTGTTATCAGGCAACTGAACCATCCTACCACAACTAGCGAGCAGTCCTGAACTACTGTCTACCTCATCAGACTTTACTGGCTTTACTTTGCACTAAATGTTATTCCCTTTATCATATATCTGTGCACTGTGAATGGCTCGATTGTAATCACGTATTGTCTTTCTGTCGACTGGTTAGCACACAACAAAAGCTTTTCATTGTACCTTGGTACACGCGATAATAAACTAACACCAAAGTGAACTGATCTGGAATTTCTTAGTGTAAGCATTATTCAAGCTGGTGCAATGTTAAGGAAGAGAAAAAAAAAGAAATTTCCTTCATTTTTATTTCCTCTCCGTAATCACTTTTTTCCTTTTCAGAGGCAGCTCGCTCCCTCACAGATCTTTTACTGGATTGGTGGGTGCATCAGTCGGTCTGTAAGTTGCTGCCAGAAACATTTTTGAATCAGTTGTGCGATTTGCCAAAAGGGGTAGCCTTGGATCAGGGCTCAAGCCCATTGTCCTCTGCCACAGATGGGACCTTCAGTTTCCCATGGAGTGTCCTGTCCAACAGGACTATACCAATAGGCCATGAACCTTTGCGTATAACCCTTGAGTATATAAGAGTATAGAAGTTGGGTGGTCATGTTGCAGGTGAGAGTTGAGAAGTTGGGGGGGGTCATATTGCAATGGTATAAGATGTTGGTGAGGCCACATTTAGAGTATTGTGTAGGAAGGAACTGCAGATGCTGGTTGAAACCGAAGATAGACACAAAAAGCTGGAGTAACTCAGTGGGTCAGACAGCAACTCTGGGGAAATAGTTTCCCTCACCCCTGACTTTCAGTCTGAAGAAGGTTCTCGACTTGAAACGTCACCTATTCCTTTCCTCCAGAGATGCTTTCTGACCCGCAGAGTTACTCCAGCTTTTTGTGTCTATTTAGTGTATTGTGTTCATTTTTGGGCACCATGTTATAGGAAAGATGTTGTTGAACTGTGAACTGCGCAGAGAAGATTTAGGAGGATATTGCCAAGACTAGAGGACCTGAGGTATTACGGAGAGGTTGTGCAAGTTATGACTCTATTCCTTGGAGCGCAGGAGGATGAGGGGTGATCTTATAGAGGTGTACAAAACCATGAGAGGAATAGATCGGGTAGACACACAAAGTCTCTTACCCAGAGCGAGGGGTTGAGAACCATAGGACATGGGTTTAGGGGGAAAATATTTAATAGGATCCTGATGGGTAACAAGTTGCCGGAGGAGGTAGTTGAGGCAGGTACTAGTGCAACTTTTAGGAAGCATTGAGACAGGTACATGGATAGGACAGGTTTAGAGGGATATGGGCCAAATGCAGGCAGGTTGGAGTGTAGATGGGGCATGTTGGTCAGTGTGGGCAAGTTGGGCCGAAAGGCCTGTTTCCACTCTATAACCGAGGGTACCGTGTGTTGGCTTAAAAACCTCCAGCAACAAGATGTGAATTATTTAACCCTTGCTGGACTCGATAAATTTTTTTTGTTTTGGTAAAATTTGAGGTGTTGAAATGGAGGGTAGAAACATCTGACAAAAGTGTGATTGTCTCAGTGCGTATTCCACTTAGCAAAATAGGTGCAGGAGTACGACATTAGGCCCTTCAATACGATCACGGCTGATCATCTAAAATTAGTACCCCATTCCTGCTTTTTCCCCATATCCCTTGATTCCTTTCGCCCTAAGAGCTATATCTAACTCCCTCTGGAAAACATCCAGTGAATTGACCTCCACTGCCTTCTGTGGCAGAGAATCCACAGATTCACAACTCTCTGGGTGAAAAAGGTTTTCCTCATCTCAGTCCTAAATGGCCTAGTTCTGGTTCTGGATTCCCCCCAACATCGGGAACATTTTTCCTGCATCTAGCGTGTCCTTTCCTTTAATAATTTTATATGTTTTTATATGATCTCCTCTCATCCTTCCAAATTCCACTGACCCATTCTTTCATCATATGTCAGTCCCGCCAACCTGGGAATTAACCTGGTGACCCTACACTGCACTCCCTCAATAGCAATAATGTCCTTCCTCAAATTAAGAGACGACAATTGCACACAATACTCCAGGTGTGGTCTCACCAGGGCCCTGTACAACTGCAGTTGGACCTCCTTGCTCCTAAACTCAAATTTTCGACTTGATTGATTTTGAGGCAATTATTAATCTGTTAATTTTAGTGCTCGCCAAAAATAATGAAAGTAATCCTAAAAATAGCAATCCAACATTTACACCGAGGAAGAAGTCAAAGTTGTGAAGAAAAAAAAATCTATTTTTCTTCCTGACAATTTCCAAGACATCACTCCTCCGTTCCTGATGGTGTTTTCTGTTGCTAAGCTACGGATCAATCATCTTGATCATCTGCTGCTACCACAAGCCAGTGGCCTTTCTCCATGTATGTGGAATTATATGCTTCTTTACGTGGTGTCGACAGTTGGCTGCTGATTATGGAATGGGCCTGATTTAATTTTCCATTGATCTCAATGAATGTTAAAATCGGGAGGTGAGTTCATGATGCCGGTTTTATACCAAATCTGTAATGTTCATCAGGTATAGGAGCAGAATTAGGCCCATCGAGTCTACTCTGCCATTCAGTCATGGCTGATCTATCTTTCCCTCTCAACCCCATTCCCTGCTTTCTTCCCATTGCCCCTGAAACCCATATTAATCAAGAATCTGTCAATCTCTGCCTCAAAAAAATATCCATTGACTTGGCCTCCACAGTCGTTGAGGTTGACCATCTCCCTCAATAATTCTTGGTCGAGTTGTCTGACAGACACAATGACATTAACACATACATGTGGCTAATTATTGAGAACTTTGGCTATTTTGCCCTCTATAAACCCTGCCTTCCCACCAAAACTTGTAGCACCCTGATCCTACTTTGTCCGTTAAATACTCTGCACCCATCTAATCCCAGCCTTTTGAGCAACACCTATTTTTTTTAAATATTCTGTCGCTACTCGCTCTACCTTCATTTGATATGTTCCTTAGCTTCCAGAATGCCCTTTCTAACTTCACTGCTTATACCACCTTGCATAAACAGTTCCATAAAATGGACTTATTCGGAGAATCTTTTTGTTACGTGTCCCATCTTTCTTGATAGTTTCTTGTCATACTTCGTCTGATTGCATGCTATTTATAGCCTTTGGAACATTTTAACATAGGATATTGAAAAGCACAGCACATGAACAGGCCCTCCAGCCCACAATGCCTGTGCTGAACATAATGCCAAGTTAAACTAATTTCCTCATCCTCTGCTTGCACATGATCCAAATCCCTCCACTCCCTGTATATCTGAAAGCCTTTCATACATCACTATCATATCTGCCTTCACCTCTACCCTCAATAAACATATTTCCAGCTACCTTCCTTTGGGTGTATAAACAAAAAACTTGCTCCGCACATATGCTTTAAACTTTTTCTCCTCTGACTTTCAAGCTGCGTCCTCTAGACTTTGACATTTTCACCCTGGGAACAAGGTTCTTGCTGTCTGAACAAGAGGTTTGAAGGGTCCCGACACCATGTTCTCCAGAGATGCTGCCCTAGCCACTGAGTTACTCCAGCACTTTGTGTCTTTGTCTGACTGTCTACACTATCTACACCTCTCATAATTATATATACTTTTTTCAGGTCTTTCCTCAACCTCTGATGCTCCAGAGAAAACGATCCAAGTTTGACCAATCCCTCCTCATAGCTAATGTCTTCCAATCCATGCAGAATTCTGGTAAACCTCTGGAGACTCTCACCAAAGCCTCCATATCCTTTCCATAATAGGTGACCAGAATTACAATATTCCAAATGCGGCCAAATCAAAGTTTTATAAAGGCACAACATGATTTCCTGACTCTTATACTCGATAATAGACACAAAGTGTTGGAGTAAATGAGTGGGTCAAGCAGCATTTCTGGAGAGATGTTTCAGGTCGGAACCCTTATTCACAGGAAACGTCGCCTATCCTTTTGCCCCAGAGATGCTGCCTGACCCACTGAGCTACTCCACTTTGTGTCTATCGTTGGTATAGAGCGGCATCTGCACTTCCTCCCCCAACAATAACCTGATAGTGATATATAAAAATTGTAGGTGTCCTAGATAGGACAGTCAGTCTTTTTTGTTGGTAGGATGATCAAAAACAAGAAGGCAAATGTTTAAGGTGAGATGAAGGAGTTTTAAAAGGGTATTTGAGGGGAACATTTATTTCCACAGAGAGCGGTTAATATATGGAACTCTCGGCCAGAAGAGCTTGTAAAGTCAGGTCTAATTACTATGTTTAAGTGCCGTTTAGACAAGCTAAACAGCTAAGGCACAGACAGATTTGGCACAATGCTCTGCAATGTTGGACATTGTGGAGAGACGATGGAAGTATATAAAAGTATATGAGGCATAGATAGGGTAGACAGTCAGAATTTTTTTTTTTGCCAGGGCGGGAATGACCAACACTAGAGGGCATTACTAGAAGATGAGAGGGGAAAAGTTTAATGTAGATGTGCGGGACAAGTTTTTCTACACAGATTGTTGGGGGCCTTGAACACATTGCCAGAGGTAGTGGTGGAGGTAGATCCGAGAGGGGCATTTAAGAGGCTTTTAGATAGGCACATGGAAGTACGAAGAATAGGAGGATATGGATCATGTACAGGCAGATGAGATCAGTTTAACTTGGCATCATGTGGAGGAAAGAACTGCAGATGCTGGTTTAAATCGAAGATAGACACAAAATTCTGGAGTAACTCAGTGGGAAAGGCAGCATCACTCCAGAGAATGAATGGGTGGCATTTTGGCCTGCGCGACATCGCGCGCAAAGTCAGGCACCCCATCCAACTCATGAACCGATGATCGGCCATGAGAAGGAGGGGTGATGGTGTTGGCGGTAAGCAAAGGTCCGAAGGTCGGACAGGTGGCCGGGCTGCCGACCGACGGGGCCAGGAGCGAGAAGCTGCTGCTGCACTCCATGGGCTGCACTACGTCGGGACAGGTGAGGTGTGGCCGGACACGCGCTCCGACCCAACAGTCTCCTCAACCCGAGTAGTAGCAGTCGAATACGGGACAAGGGCGGTCCCATATAGGACCAACCAATTTAGCCCAATATATGGGATGTCCCAGCTAATATGGGACAGTTGGCAACCCTGGTATAGAAGAACAGCAAGATGTGCATGGATATGGTGGGCTGAAGGGCCTGTTTCTGTAGTGTACAATATGTATCTATGACGCTACTTGCAAATGATCTTTCTGGAAGAAATATGAGCAGGAAAAGATTAATGAGATCGTAGGTGAGAAGAGAGGTAAAACATACCACTGGAACTGTGAGAATGCTGGGAAACATCCCCGGCAGGTCAGATAGAATCTGTGGAGTTATGAAGATTTGAGTCGTGATGATGGTGGGAACTGGTGTAGAGATAAGACGGAATGGAGCTTCTCTGTCTCAATAGATATGTGCACAATTACAAGATGAGTTAGTACGTGAATCCGCCAGGATCAAATGTAAGGTGGCAGAAGTTTTCTGAGCAAGGTTGTGACAAAACTATTGTGAGAAACCAGTTCTAAAGATGAAAATAAATGTTGACCAGAGATTCTTGTGATGCATAATTTTGATTAGACTTGTTCCCTACATGGTAGTTCTCTGACTATGATTGACCAGTTAAGTAAGGAATCGGGTAAGTGTGCTTCCATAGTTGCAGATTGGTTATGTTATGTATGTAGGAAATGCAAGCTTGCAATGGTGCAAGGGCTTATATAAAATTAAGCAAGAGATTGAGGGAAGGGGAAAGGAGGAGGGTCGCTTAAAGACAAAATAGAAACACTGAGGCAAAAGAAAGATTTAATTGAAAAGCAGGAGAAGGTACGAATGCAAAAGTAATGAAAAGAATGTGTATGATTTTTTAAAGTCTACCACAAACATAAGCAGGATTTACAACAATTTAAAATCGTTTTCACTTCCTGTCTGAGTGACAGCAACCATCTCCACAATGCTGCTACACTTTCCTGAGGAATTATAGATTGTTGCATGAATCTTTAAGATGAGGAAATACCTTCAGCCACGCTGTGTTTTCCTCATAGTCTGGAGTTTGCAGACATAGCGTGTAAACAGGCCCTTCGGCCCACCGGGTCCATGTCGACCATCGATCATCCGTTCACATGAGTTCTGTCATCTCACCTTTGCACCCACTCCCTGCACACTAAGGGGTAACTTACAGCAGCCAACCAGCCTACAAACGTGCACGCCTCTGGGATGTGTGAGGAAGCTGGTGCACACCGGAGCACGAGGAGAAGATGTTCACAAGAAAAGATAACTTGGTCAGAGTCTTAAGGGAGGGGTGACATATAAATTGTCATTTAAGAATACCTGCTGTCAGATTTCAACCTGGCTGTTTTGAGAAGGAGTTGTAAGAAAATGATATGAACAACGCTGTGAAAGATTGTAGACCGTTCGAAGAGGACAAGACGAGATAAATTACCTTGGACATAAACACATTATAATAATGACCCAGATAGTGCTATCCTGTAGAGCATCGATTCATTACAGCACTCTTCCAGCCAGAAGACTCACAAACATGCAGCCTTTGGAATTTAATAGACGTTCACTCAGGCTGTGGTGCTGCTGTGTCAGCAATGTTCCACGCACCTCTACCTCCCAAGAGTCAAGATTATTTTATTGTCATATGTCCCGGAGAGAACAGTGAGATTCTTACTTGCAGCAACAGAATATGTAAACATAGTGCACTGTAAACAATATGTTGACAAGGATGTAGCTCGGACTAGAGGGTGGAAGCTATAAGGAAGTGGCTGGATCTCTATTCCATGGAGTGCAGGAGGATGATGGGAGATCTTATAAAGCTATACAAAATCATGAGAGAAATAGATTGTGCAGATGCATATGTTTAAGAAGGAATTGCAGATGCTGGAAAATCGAAGGTGGACAAAAATGCTGGAGAAACTCAGCGGGTGAGGCAGCAAAAATGAATCGAAGGAAATGGGCGACATTTCAGGGTAGATGCACATAGTCTCTTGCTCAGAGTAAGGGATTCGAGGACCAGAGGACATAGGTTCAAGATGAAGGGGAAATTATTTAATAGGAATCGAGGGGTAACTTTTTCACACAGGGCGATGGATGTATGGAACAAGCTGCCAGAGGAGGTAGTTGAGGCTGGGACTATCCCATCGTTTAAGAAACAGTTGGACAGGTACATGGATAGGACTGGTTTGGAGGGTTATGGACCAAGCACAGGCAAGTGGGACTAATGTAGCTGGGACATTGTTGGCCAGTGCGGGCGAGTTGGGCCAAAGGGCCTGTTTCCACACTGTATCACTCTATGACTCTAGTATAATAAACGGAGAAAATGTTCTGTGTGTGTGTGTGTGTGTGTGTAATATGTACACATATATAAAAACAAACAATAATGGTGCAAAAAGACAGTAGAGTTGCTGCCTCGCAGCTCCAGAGACCCGGGTTCGAACCTGATTCCGGGTGCTGTCTGTACGGAGTTTGTACATTCTCCCCGTGACCTGCGTGGGTTTTCCTGGGATCCCTGGTTTCCTCCCACACTCCTTCTAAAAACAATATTCTTCAATGACAAATGAGAGAGTTGGATACAGCTCTTAGGGGTAACGGAATCAAGGGATATGGGGAGAAAGCAGGAACATGGTACTGATTTATGATGATCAGCCATGATCACATTGAATGGCAGTGCTGGCTCAAAGGGCCGATTGGCCTTTTGCACCTGTTTTCTAACTTTCTATGATTCCAAAGGTTTGTAGGTTAATTGGCTTCCTTAAAATTGTAAATTGTCCCTAGTGTGCAGGATAGTGTACGAGGGCTGCTTGTCCGTGGGGACCTGGTGGGCCGAAGGGCCTGTTTCCGTGCTGTATCTCTAAACTAAAGACCAGCCCTCAAGGCCAGACTCTCTGCACCCAGCCATGTGGCAAAGGTACCGTGCCAAAAAACTGCCACCAACCCAGCAATCGAGCAATCAGCAAAGCATCTCTCCCTCTTTACAGCTAGCTTGAACTCTTTTAGTGGTGATTCCATTAGCACTCACGTAGATAGATTAAGTGATAAAGAAGGTGCCTGGTATCCTCGCCTTAATTGGTCGGGGCATTGAAGAAAGAGTCAGTACGTCATGATGCAGCTCCGTCAGACTTTGTTCAGGCTGCATTTGGAGTATTGGATGCAGTCCTGATCGTCCCATTTCTGGATTGATGTGGAGGCCTTAGAAAGAATTCTGAAGGGGTTTACCGGAATGCTGCTTAGATTAGCGATAAGGAGGGGCTGGGCAAATTTGGCTTATTTTCTCTAGAATACCAAAGGTTGGGGGAGAACTGATAGAAGCATATAACTATAGCTTAGTTTTAGTTTAATTGAGTGTAGTTTATTGTCACGTGTACTGAGGTACAGTGAAAAGCTTTTGTGTGTGCTGTCCAGCCAGCGGAAGACTATACATGTTTACAATCAAGCTGTCCACAGTGTACAAGTACAGGATAAAAGGAATAGTTCAAGATAAAACCTAATTGAAGATAGACCGAGGGTTTGCGTAGATAGTCAGAACTTGGAATTACCAAAGAGTTGAGACCACAGCTTTAAGGTGAGAGGGAAAAAAATGTAAAAGTGTGGGGCGATTTTTTATTTTATTTTACACAAAGGTTGATAGGTGCCTGGAACATACTGCCATGGTAGTGGTGGAGGTAGATGTACGATGGTGGTGTTTAAGAGACTTTTAGATAAGCTCATGCATATGCAGGGAATGGAGACTTGTGGGTCACATGCAGGCAGATGAGGTTAGATTACCTTGGAGGCATGTTTGGCACAGACATTGTGAGCCAAAGGGCCTGTTCCTCTGTTGTACTTTCCATTGTTCTATGTTTTAAAGCATCTGTCCCTCTGTATAGCCGTATTGAACACTTTGGGAACACAGTCCCAGCACAGTGACTTTAATCGGAATTAAATCAGCTATGTGCTGTGACAGGTTTAAACACGAGGGGCTGGCTAAGATATATCTATCTAAGCGCATATCTATTTGCACCTTTTGAAAATTATCTATTCGTACCTTTTGATACTTTTTTAACCATTTACCATTCAATCACTGGTGCCCAAGTTTCATTCGTTCAGAATCTCCCCCCCCCCTTTTTTGTTTTGTTTTGCACTGAGCAGGAGCAGCTTTTAATCTCATTGTACATGTGTATAGTGACAATAAAAGGCATTCTGATTCTGATTCTGAAGTGATAGGAGCAAAATTAGGGCATTCGGCCCATCACGTCTACTCCGTCATTCAATCATGGCTGGTCTATCTCTCCCCCCTATCCCCATTCCCCTGCCTTCTCCCTATAACCCCTGACACCTGTACCAATTAAGAATCTATCAATCTCTGCCTTAAAAATATCCATTGACTAGGCCTCCACAGCCGTCTGTGGCAATGAATTCCACAGATTCCCCACCCTCTGACTAAATAAATTCCTCCTCATCTCCTTCCTAAAGGAACGTCCTTTTATACTGAGACCATGACCTCCAATCCACTAGTGGAAACATCCTCTCCACATCCACTCTATCCAGGCCTTTTACTGTTCGACAATTTTTCCACAATTCCTTACAGTTCCAAAGTTTCTACAACTTTTCTTCATAACTATTCACTAGAATAGTGAAAGGCTTGGATATAGTGGATGTGGAGAGGATGTTTCCACTAGTGGGAGAGTCTAAAACTAGAGGTCATAGCCTCAGAATTAAAGGACGTTTTTTTAGGAAGAAGATGGGGACGAATTTCTTTAGTCAGAGGGTGGTGAATGTGTGGAATTCTTTCCCACAAAAGCCTGTGGAGGCAAAGTCAATGGATATTTTTAAGGCGGAGATAGATAGATTTTTGATTAGTACAGGTGTCAGAGGTTATGGGGAGAAGGCAGTAGAATGGGGTGAGGGAGAGATAATTCAACCACGATTAAATGGCAGAGTAGGCTTGATGGGCCAAATGGCCTAATTCTACTCCTATCACTTATGCCCTTGTTCACCCAGTGCCAGATCTCAGCCAGTCCCAAGATTCTAGCGAGAAGTTAAATTCCGAAACTAATATGAGCCACAGGGATTGAGGGTGAGATTCATACTGGGGTAGGTTCGGGAGTTTAACTTCCGGCTGCATAAATTTAATAGTTGTCGCATCTGCTGACTGTGGATCAGTTTTAGAAGAATTGATTCAAGCTCCAACTAAAGTCCTCAACCTTCATCTCATTTGATGTCTCGTTTTCACACATTACCCTTCCTTATCTCCATGTCTCCCTCTCCCCTGACTCTCGGTCTGAAGAAGGGTCTCAACCCGTAGCGTCACCCATTCCTTTGCTCCAGAGATGCTGCCTGTCCCGCTGAGTTACTCCAGGATTTAGTACCTAACTTACTACAATCAACCAGTAATGGACTCAAACATGCTCAAGGCCAGCAGAGTGTGAACGTTAGAAAATGACAGCTGGTTGATATTCTCACATAACTATGGAGAGCTATAAATGACAGCACAATAGAGGAGATTAAATCATTTTGTTTGCAAAAGCTCTGTCAATCTGCATTCAAGGTTACTCTGAAGGGAAAGCTTTTCCAATTACAATATGATGACTGATTTCTTGTTCAGCCATTCATTTAGTATTCAAATAACTCGTACAACAACGAAAAATGACAAACAATGAAAAATAATGGATGGATTTGCTGATTCTTCTATTTTCAGCTCTGAAATGTTTATTGCAGTCAGCCGCAGTCTCCGTCAGTTCCCTACAATGAACCCCCCACCAACCTGTATCCTCAGGCCATTGAAACCCCAGGACCAGTTGCCGCTGTGTAGGAAAAACACTCCAGATGCTGGTTTAAATCGAAAGTAGACACAAAATGCTGGAGCAACTCAGCAGGACAGGCAGCATCTCTGGAGAGAAGGAATGGGTGACGAAGGGTCTCGACCCGAAACGTCACCCATTCCTTCTCTCCAGAGATGCTGCATGTCCCACTGAGTTACTCCAGCATTTTGTGTCTACCAACCAGTTGCCGGTGTTGAACTCACTATAGAAAATCGGTGATAGGGAATTTTCAAACATAGTTTTAATAAATAGTAAATAATAGACTGTTTCTTGGCCTTCTTGCTTCTCAATGGGTGCATGGGATTGCAATATCATACTATGCGGGGTATTGTAATGCCTTCTTTTAAGGTGAGGGGGAAATATTTAATAGGAGGGGTAACATTTTTACACAGAGGGCGGTGGTATATGGAATGAGATACTGGAGGAGGTAGTTGAGACAGGTACTATCTCGATGCTTAAGAGACATTTGGACAGATAGGGCAGGTTTAGAGGGCTATGGGCCTTGCGCAAGCAGGTGGGACTAGTGTAGATGGGGCATGTTGGAGGGTGGCCAATGGGCCAATGGGCCTGTTTCCATGCTATATGACTACGGCCCAATATATAGACTATAGGACAATGCGGCACATAAACTGGCCCTTTGGCCTACACTATCTGTGCCGGACATGATACCAAGACGAATCTCTTATCTACCTGCTCATTAGCCATATCCCTTTAGCCCCGCACATCCATGTACCTATTCTAAAGAGTTGCCTATCTTATCCAATGTCTCTCAGAATGTTATATATTTCGATCAGATCTCTCCTCAACCTCTGACATTCCAGAAAAAAAACAATTCAAGTTTTTCCTGTCTCTCCTTGTAGCTGAAACCCACTAATGCAGGCATCATCCTGGTAAATCTACTCTGCACCCTCTCCAAAGCATCCACTTTCTTCCCGTAATGTACTGCACGCAATAATCCAAATGTGGCCCCACCACAGTCGTGTAAAGCTGAACTGTGACTTCCTGACTCTTACACTGAATGCACTGGGGTGGAAGCTTGCAACCTTCACGTGGTCCGCCCTGTTTCGACAAATGCAATCAACTCGACGTGCACAAACGGAAGATCAAATAGAACAAGTTGTCCAACAACTTTAGGCTGTGCACGCCATACGAAAGAAGAAGAAGACATTGAATGCACGGACCACTGAAGACAAGCACGCCATAGATAGACACAAAGTGCTGGAGTAACTCAACGGGTTAGGCAGCATCTCTGGAGTTAAGTGCTGGTTGATGTTTTGGATCGGGACACTTCTTCTGACTGCTCCATATACCTTCTTTCCCACATATATATCCCTTTTTAACTCAAAGTTACACAACCATGGAAACATGGCCCTGGTACTGTTATCCACCATAATTGGAGGGCTTTGTGGTTGTGCAACATGCCAATGCCTTTACTGGATGTGTGGCTGTTGTGGCAATCATCTGAGGTGCGCATGAAGATAGATATTTCATCCAGGACTAAAACCGTCAGGGAGTCAGAGAAGTCTGGCATTGAAGCAAAACAGAAATGTTGGAAGAACTCAGTCACTCAACCAGCATCTTTGGAAAGAGAAGACAGCTAATGTTTCGGATCAATAACCAAAACATTAATAGATTTCTCTTATCTTCGATGCTGCTTGAATGGCTGAGTTCTTCCAAGTGCATCTGCTTTTGTTCTTTGGTTTCAGCATCTGCAGTTTTATTTGTCTTCAATTTATAGAAATTGGATTTCTAACCTGGGCATGTTGGTGGGAGTGATGCTTGGGGCGTAATGAGATGGGCGTCACAAATGGAAGGCCAAGGCCTGAAATGAGGCCCAAGAAGGAGTGGAGGTTGATAATCGGTGGTCATTGCCCAGTTGTGCAGATGTGTCTGCTTTGCCTTGGAGGCATCTGGTGGCTGGAAGGGATAATCGGAGAGCTTGGGCTCAGAGCATCAAAGATTGGGCAGAGGGCCTGGACTCAAGAGATTGTGTAGAAGATAAACACAGAAAGCTGGGGTAACTCAGTGGGTCAGACAGCATTTCTGGAGAAAAGGAAGAGTTGGCGTCTTGGGTCGAGACCCTTCTTCAGAAGAGATTGTGTTGGATCCCAGCAGATAACAGGTTTGGGCCAGTGACGTTCAGAGATTCTGCGTTGGAAGACCAAGAACTGGAGGGTGAGGAATTGAGATTGGCGGGTGAGGGAGTTGGTAGTCATGGGCGTGGAGGAAGGGTGACTTAATCCTGCGCAATGCTGTGAAAACCAAATTATTCCCCGCTTGATCAATGACTGGCTTCCCTTGGAACACCGTGATCTAATTGCCTTGACAATTCCGCACAGAGAATGACACCACTATGCACTTCTTATATGGAAAAAGTGATTCACACCAGCCATTAGAACTACGAAAGTAGTGCAAAATGACCCAGGTATCACCTTTGACTCATTATTCAATTCTGTGGCACTGAAATAAATAGCATCATGCAATCACTTTCCAGGCCACTGTTCCCTCCTCACGTTCTTCCTGCCATCACCCCAAGGCTCTTAAAATTAAAGCTCCTTATTGTTTGTTTACTTGTCTATTAAAAGATGGAATGACTTCCAGTGATGTTATGGTGTGCATCTTTAATATGCTCATATCAAACTGTTATTTTTAATGGAAGCAGGAAGAAATTTATTTTAATTGGATTAACATCTCTGTCTAAATTGCAGAGAAAGTAATCTGGGACAAACATGTTCATTGCTCATATTAATCATTGCCACCCAGAGTTTACAGCCATTAATCATCAGTCAGCACTTTAATCTGAGGTCTTTGACCTTGGTTTGTCAATAAGGTTTTTAAAATTCATGAATTATGGAACCTTGAGCACAATACAAAAAAATATTTTGTTCCTATTGATGAAGTAATATTTCTTATTAAATAACACACTGATTCAGTGGGAGAGTCTCGGACCAGAGGGCGCAGCCTCAGAATTAAAGGACATTCCTTTAGGAAGGAGATGAGGAGGAATTTCTTTAGTCAGAGGATGACGAATCTGTGGAATTCATTGTCAACAGAATATTGTAGGGGCCAAGTCAATGGACATTTTTAAGGCAGAGATAGATAGATTCTGGGTTAGTGTGGGTGTCCAGGGTTACGAGGAGAAAGCAGGAGAATGGAGTTTGGAGGGAGAGATAGATCAGCCATGGTTGAATGGCGGAATCCACTTAAGAATAGCCTCATTCTGCTCCTATCACTTAAGAACTTGTGTTAAAGCATATACTGATTTTTGGAGGAAAAGAAAATTCAGAAGCTGGATGTTAAGAGCATTTACTGTGTTACAGCTGAGTTAAATGTGTATTATTCTAAAACTTATTGTAATCCCAGGACAGATAGCAAGCCACAGCTCTGCGTGTGAGGAATGATAGCTCTTTCAGAGCAGATGTATTGCATTTTACTTCATAGATTAGTGGAAAACACACGTTTTTACTATTTTGAGATTTGAATTTTAACATTACATTATTCAACCTGTCTTCTCCCCCCCCCCCCCCCCCCCCCACCCCCAGATAATCATATACCACATTTCCAATTCTTTAAAACCTTTTTTTTTAGATGGAAAGCATTTTGGGACTGATTTATGATTAAGGATCATAAATATAAAACAACGCTGTCTATTTTGAAATAATGCTTTTAAAAGCAATAAAATAATCAATGGAGATACAAGAGACTGGAGATGCTGGAATCTTGAGCAAAACACAAAGTGTTGGAGGATCTCAACGGCTCAGGCAGCATCTCGGGAGGGGCGGCAACATTTTCGGTTGGGTCCGTTATTGAAGTAGGTGGGGGGATGGAGGAAGGAGACAGCTGGAAAAGAGAGATAGGGGAGGTCTGCAGAAGGGTCTCGAGTTGAGATTTCACCCATTCCTTCTCTCCAGAGATGCTGCCTGTCCCACTGAGTTGCTCCTGCATTTTGTTTCTATCTTTGGGGCAGGACAAAACCTGACGAATGATGGGTGGATATAGGCGAGGAAGGTTTGATTGGCAAATGGGTGGAATAGGTGACAATGGCTGGCGAAGAGGAGCCAAAAGTGTGTCGGATAAGGGAGGAGGTGGGATAGTGAAAAAAAGCTGGAGGGAGAGGTGTGGATGGAGATGTGGATGGAATGGGACACGGGGATTGGGAAACGCTCTTTAAAGCTTGTGGAGGGAAATGTTCTGATGAAAAACCTTTTCACCCAGAGAGTTGTGAGACTGTGGAATTCTCTGCCACAGAAGGCTGTGGAGGCCAATTCACTGGATGTTTTCAAGAGAGATTTAGCTCTCAGGGCTAAAGGAATCAAGGGATATGGGGAAAAAGCAGGAACGGGGTACTGATTTTAGATGATTGGCCATGATCATATTGAATGGCTGTGCTGGCTCGAAGGACCAAATGGCCTACTCCTGCACCTATTTTCTATGTTTCTATGAGGTCAGGATCACTCATTTGTCCATCCCCTTCAGCACTTGGTTTTGGGTTCAGGATTCTGACACTATCTTGTGTTTCCACTCTTTAAAGTTTACCCCCTTTGACTGAGTTCTGGGCTACTCTGATCAGACCACTGTGAAATTGTAGGTTTTGCACTGTTATGGACAATTAATAAATGCAAAAGTCATTACTTTCACCACATCTTTCACTGGTGCTTCTCTTAACCAACTCCAAAGACGTTAAAGTTTGTAGGTTGATTTGCTTCGGTAAAGATTGTCCCTAGTGTGTAGGAGAGTGCTAATGTACAGGGATCGCTGGTTGGCGTGGGCTGAAGGGCCTGTTTCCGCACTGTATCTCTAAACAGAATAGTCTGCACAGAGTTTGTACTGCAGTCATGTGTACTGGAGAAGCTGATATTGTTGGAGCTAGCTGGCTGTACTTGGAGTGAGATCTAGCGAAACACTCACACCGAGCTCGATACCAAGTAAGAGAAATTGGAATTGCAACATGGTTTTGCAACCTTTGACAAAGGCCATGGCTGTGTCAAAGGCTGCAGTGTGACCAGGGAGATAAGAAAACATGGTTTCCAGCCCTAAAGGCTGTTAATTATTATCATGTTTTCACACACTGGATCTCTGACATGCATTCAGTCGCCTTCAAAATAGTCTGGTTATTGACCCTGATCAACACAACAGAAGATTCAAGGTCAGACTCGGGGACAATGTTATCAGATGCCTGGACAGTTCTCCCACAGGGTGTAATCCCAACCTTCCAACCTACCTCATTGCAGACATTCTTTTGGGAACTGTAGCACTACACTATTGAAAACTATATTCTACATTCTGATATTTTTCTGTTTGCTCTACCCGTTGTACTTGTGTAAGGTTTGATTATATTCACTTAGAGTGTTATCTTGTTATTCCGTTGTCACGTACACTGCGGATGGCTCGATTGTGAACATGTATAGTCTTTTTTGCTGACTGGCTAGCAGGCAAAAAAAAGCATGTGGCGATAAACTAAAAATAACTATCTGATTTCATAGTCACACATCACAGAAACATGCCCTTCAGCCTAACTTGCCTAAGATGCCCCATCTAAACTAGTTCCACCTGCTCGTGTTTGGCCCATATCCTTCTTAACCTTTCCGATCCATGAACCTGTCCAAATATTTTAATTGGATTTCTCAAAAAAAAAAGCTTTTCATTGTATCTCGGTACACGTAACAATAATAAACCTAAGCAAACCAAAGACGGGTATACATTGGTAGTTTTCAGTAGAGACATCAGTATGTTGTTTGTGATGATTTAGTGACTGTGTGCATCTAAGTACGTGTGAATGAATTCTAAGCAGGGGATAAAAATAGGTGATACTTGAAAATATTCAATAGGTCATGCACCATCAGTGGAGGCCATCAATTTAAACATTAAATCTTTTCCTTCATCCACAGACATTGCCTGACCTTTTAAGTATTTCTAACATTTTCTGCCAGATAAAAATGTATATACCTGAAAACACATTGAGATACACAGCAGTTTCAGCTCATTTAATCATTTTGTTATCCGACTATTTTTCATGCATTTGGATTCACAACATCTGATGTTTTACTAAGTCAACTATCTGTTTTTGGCTTGTTATACTTCAATCAGCCCACCGGTTTCAAAATGACTGCCCTTCTTTAGCTGGAGTTGGAGTGCGGTGTTAGTGAATTTAGTGCCTCAAGCCTGCAATCTTCACGGATGTGCCGTTCATACCCACTTCCTTATATTTTAGGTACTATTCCCACGTTAATCACATTCAGCTCTAATCCTGGTGCAGATGGTCCATTAAACAGCACACTGTACCCATGGGCATTTATAAAGATTAGGCACTTTGGACTGCATATTAGCAGCAAATGGTCATACAAGTGTTCTGTTCTGGGCGCCATATAGAAAATATGTTGTCATATTCAGTACAGACATTTTGGGCAGAAAGGCCTGTTGCTGTGTTGTACAGTTCTATATTCTATGTTCTATCTGGGGATATGACATAGGATACCGAGAGATAAGGGAACCTCATCTTCTTTTACTGCATCACTCAATGGGATAATCAAAGTTCACTCTTTAAATGATGGAAACCAGAAACTAGTTTTCTCTTCTTTTGTTGAACTGCTTAGTAAACATAGAAACATAGAAAATAGGTGCAGGAGTAGGCCATTTGGCCCCTTCGAGCCAGCTCCGCCATTCAATATGATCATGGCTGATCATCCTAAATCAGCACCCCGTTCCAGCTTTTTCCCCATATCCCTTGATTCCATTGGCCCTAAGAGCTAAATCTAATTCCCTCTTGACAATATCCATTGAATTGGTCTCCACTGCCTTCTGTGGCAGAGAATTTCACAGATTCACAACTCTCTGGGTGAAAACTTTTTTCCTCATCTCAGTCCCCATAGTTCATTTATCTCACTCTTTATCTGAGCTCTTCATCATAATGAGACAGGAATGCAGCTTGGAGGAAGAGTGCATGCTTTGCACAGATCGGGCCGTGGGAACGATTCTCCAGCCTGGTCACTGTGAATCTTTCTGTGAAGAGCGGCAGTGTAGCGCAGCTGGTAGTGCTGCTGCCCAGCAATTCCAGCAACCCAGATTTAATCCTGGCCTCCATTGCCATCTGCGTGGAGTTTGCACGTTCTCCCATGGGTTTCCCCAGCGCACTTCAGTTTCCTTCCACATCCAAAAGATGTGCTGGTTTGAACGTTCATTGGCCACTCTAAGTTGCCCCTATTGTGAGGGTAAGTGGTTGAATCTGGGTGCAGGGAGAGGAGGGGAAGAACGGGAGAGCTTAGGGGATGATGGAAAGAATAAATATGATTAGTATAAATGGAAAGTATAAATATAAGTGGTATAAATATACCAAATACTGTAAGTATTGTCATAAATCCTATGGTTTATAGGATTAGTATAAATCACTACAGTATATATAGTACAGCACATCACCCACACACCCACACACATATATGCTGTGTATTCAGCTTTCATTCCGAAAGGGAGGTCTTAAATTCATGGCTGGCTCTTGACTTAGTGTGTGGTTTTACTCTGCTTGAAGAGCATTGCAATCTATGACCTTTTGATCCAATTTCTGTTGCAAAGGAAGCAATAAGCAGCATGCACATTGGCAACATCATCACGTGCACATGCTTTGAGAAAATGAAACGTGCTCAGGTGAATCATAGCCAGAAGTGTCCGCTTCAATTTCCTGATGGATAGGACTTCAAAGGGCAATGGGATGATTTCTATACATGATTTATACATTGAAAAAATACAGGGGATAAGCACTTATAATCATAGAGTCTTACAGTGAGGAAACAGGCCCTTCGGCCCAAACTGGCCAACATTGTCCCATCTCCACTTGTCCCACCTGCCTACGTCTGGCCCATATCCCACTAAACCTGTCCATATCCATGTCCTGTCTAAATGTTTTTTAAACATTGCAATAGTACCTGCCTCAACCACCTCCTCCAGCAGCTCGTTCCATACACCCACCAACCACCCTTTGTAAGTAAAAATCACCTCTCACGTTCCAATTAAATCTTTCTCCTCACACCTTAAATCCATGTCCTCTGGTTCTTGATCCCCCCCTCTCTGATCAAGAGTATCTGTGCTTCCACCCGATCTATTCCTTTCATGATTTTTTGACTTATTTCTAGGTAATAGCGGTCTTTTTTAAAAAAGAGATCTTCCATCGTCTTACCTCAGCTCTTATGTGTTTGAAATCTAAGGATTAAGGTCATGAAAATGATTGATCTTCCAGCTCACATCCATTCATTCGCTTTATCCCAAGAACTCTTCATTGAACTTAAGTCCAGAGATCCAGTTCTGGAAGGGATAAATGGATGAGCATTCATTGCCCTCTAGGGAAGGTAATTCCAAACACTTACCATCCTCTGGGTGGAGAAATTTCACTCAGAGTGTAGTTAATCTCAAGCTCTCCTGATATGGCAAACCTGGCATGTTTAGTGCAGAGATACAGCATGGGAAAAAAAGCCCTTTGGTCCACCGACTTCACGCTGACCATCAATAACTTTAGCTAGTTCTATCCTACACACCAGGGACAATTTACAGAAGCCAATTAACCCACAAACCTGCAGGTCTTTGGAGAGTGGGAGGAAACCGGAGCACCCGGAGAGAACCCATGCGGGTTTGTACAAACAAACTCTCTACAGGCAACATGATGGAACCCGTAGGGCAGCAATGCTACCGCTGCACCACTGTGCTGCCCCACATGTCATAGTGGACATGGTGAATTTGGATTTTAGTCTCACTAAATAAATAAAGTCTCACGCAGAAGGTAGCTAAACGGGTTGCAGAATTGGGAGTCCTATATTGGCCAAGGCAGACAGAAATACATAGGAATATATCAGCTCTTCTCAAGTTGGCATTGGGGTGGGGGCGTGATTAGCAGGGTACCAGATGGATCGTTTCTGAGATTGTTCATGCAGCATTACAGGGTTTTTCTCCCTTTGCACCAATTAGTTAGCTGTGGAGCACTTCAAACTTACAAGAAAAATTAAGCCGCCTCCAAATAGGGCTAAGAGATGGTGCACAGGAGAAGGATTAATAAGCAGGCATAGCTGGAGTAAGAACAGTGTGGGTTAGAAGATCAAATATTCACCCTATGCTGATTTAAAGTGTATAAATCCATTAATAGCATGCTGAGCTTAGCTGTAAAGACCCAGTGTTAAAAAGGTCTGGTTTGAAAGTGCATACAATGTAGTGTATTTTCCAAGAAGCAAATTGCAGTGCTCTTAACTCCAGAGCATAGGGACTTAGATACTACCTCAAACATACAAGTCTTAGACAATAGACAATAGACAATAGACAATAGACAATAGACAATAGACAATAAACAATAAACAATAGGTGCAGGAGTAGGCCATTTGGCCCTTCGAGCCAGCACCGCCATTCAACGTGATCTTGGCTGATCATCCCCAATCAGTACCCTGTTCCTGCCTTCTCCCCATATCCCCTGACTGCGTTATCTTTAAGAGCCCTATCTAGCTCTCTCTTGAAAGTATTCAGAGAACTGGCCTCCACCACCCTCCGAGGCAGTGAATTCCACAGGCTCACAACTCTCTGTGAGTAAAAGTGTTTCCTCGTCTCTGGTTTTGGCCCAGGAGTACTTGAAAATATACTGTTGTTTCCTGGACTACTGTGACTGGCACAGTTTCAGGATAATATACGGATGACTTAAATTTATCCCTCAAATTTCAAACAAAGGGTGGTGGGTGTAGGTTTGGGAATGGGAGGGATATGGATCATGCGCAGGCAGATAAGACCAGTTTAACTTGGCATCATGTTTGGCACAAACATTGTGGGCTGAAGAACCCAATCTTGTGCTGCAATCTTCTATGTTCTATGTTTATGTTATGGTTGAGAGGAGAAAGCTGTCCTTGAACCTGGAGAGAAGAGTTCTCAGCCCCTGTACCTTCTTCCCGATATTAGTGATGTGAGGAAAGTGTGCCCCGAATGGTGGGGTCTTTGATGTTGCCTTTTTGCTGCCTTTTTGATTGCATCTGGTAGATTTCTTTGATGCCGGGGATGTCAGTACCTGTGATGGACTGGGCATAGACCGTTCCCTTCTGCAGCCGTCTTAGTCCCTCGAACCTCGTACTCGTTGCCAAACCTCGCACTGAAGCCACCTGTCTGTACACGGTAGTCACGGTGGCACAGCGCTAGAGTTGCTGCCTTACAGCTAAAATGCAGCGCCAGAGACCCGGGTTTGATCCCGACTACGGGTGCTGTCTGTACGGAGTTTGTACGTTCTCCCCGTGATCTGCGTGGGTTTTCTCCGAGATCTTCGGTTTCCTCCCACACTCCAAAGACGTACAAGTTTGTAGGTTAATTGGCTTGATTAATTGGCTTGATAAAAATGTGAAATTGTCCAAGTTGGCGATATGCAGAGTACCGCCCTGCCGACTACAAAATTCAGAAGGTTCAGAAGAAGGTATATTCTCCATTAAGTAGAGCCATTGGTGACCTTTCTTTGTTTGGTTAAGTTCATTGTCACGTACACTGAGGTACAATGAAGAGCTTTTTTGCTGTGTGCTTTCCAGTCAGTAGAAACACTATACATGATTACAATCTAGCTATCTTCCGTGTACAGATACAGGATAAAGGGAATAACGCTGTATGACTAGGACTTCAGGAGACAGTCATGAGATTCTTCAAAAGAGGATATGAAGAATTATTATCTGTCATCTGTGCCTACAATATTAAAATGAATAGTGATTTATGACATTGTTAAGGATTGGACATGGAGACGGTTAGTTTGCACGTTAGTCTGAAGAAGGGTCCCGACCCAAAACGTCACCCATCCTTTTTCTGCCAGAGATGCTGCCTGACCTGCTGAGTTACTCCAACACTTTGTATCTATTTTCTTGTATAAACCATTGATTGATTTACTGATTGATTGATTGATTGATTGAAATAAATAGCATGGAAAGCGGCCCTTCGTCCCACCGAGTCCATGCTGGTCATTGATTCCCCATTCACACTAGTTCTATGTTATCCACCCCCTGCACACCAGGGGAATTTACAGAGGCCAGTTAATCTACAAAGCCGCACGTCTTTGGGATGTGGGAGGAAACTGGAGAATGCACAAACTCCGTAGAGACAGCACCCGTGGACAGGATCGAACCCGGTTCTCTGGCACTGTGATCCATCAGCTGAATATCTGTCATTAAAAGCATATCTGAGTTTGGACAGATACCAGATGCACAAACCTGCATTGGTTGGTCCAATCTCCCAATGATTACTAATTCACACTGAAAAAAATTATTAGTGAGACATGACCTGTATTAAGTGACATTTACGCCTGATATCTTCGTACAAAAGAGGTGCTTACCAATCCAAATTCCATGGTCAGTTTCCTTCCCTCTTCTGAAGGAGGGTCCTGACCCAAAACGTTTCCTATCCATGTTCTTCAGAGATGTTGCCTGACCCGCTGAGTAACTCCAGCACTGTGCTTCTTTTTTGCTAAAGCAGCATCTGCAGTTCCTCTTGTCTACTTCCCTGTTTGTTCAAATGGATGAGTGTAATTCTCATGGTAAAAAGTCACGTCAGCATCTGTTAGAATTGCCAAGTGGCAGAAGACTAAATCTACTTGCCATGTGTTGTAATAGAAACATAGAAACATAGAAAATAGGTGCAGGAGGAGGTCATTCAGCCCTTCGAGCCAGCACCGCCATTCATTGTGATCATGGCTGATCATCCGCTATGAATAACCTGTGCCTGCCTTCTCCCCATATCCCTTGACTCCACTAGCCCCTAGAGCTCTATCCAACTCTCTCTTAAATCCATCCAGTGATTTGGCCTCCACTGCCCTCTGTGGCAGGGAATTCCATAAATTCACAACTCTCTGGGTAAAAATGTTTTTTCTCATCTCTGTCTTAAATGACCTCTCCTTTATTCTAAGACTGTGGCCCCCGGTTCTGGACACACCCAACATTGGGACATTTTTCCTGCATCTAGCTTGTCCAGTCCTTTTATAATTTTATATGTTTCTATAAGATATCCCCTCATCCTTCTAAACTCCAGTGAATACAAGCCTAGTATTTCCAATCTTTCATATGACAGTCCCGCCATCCCAGGGATCAATCTCGTGAACCTATGCTGCACTGCCTCAATCACAAGGATGTCCTTCCTCAAATTAGGAGACCAAAACTGTACACAATACTCCAGATGTGGTCTCACCAGAGCCCTATACAACTGCAGAAGAACCTCGTTACTCCTATACTGAAATCCTCTTTTTATGAAGGCCAACATAGCTTTCTTCACTGCCTGCTGTACCTGAACGCCAACTTTCAGTGACCGGTGTACCTCTCTCTTGCCTAACCTAACCCCATTGAGATAATAATCTGCCCCCTTGTTTTAACCGCCAAAGTGGATAACCTGACAGCAATAATTGTAGTTCTGTCTTCCCAGAGATAAAGGATTCGATCAAATGTTCTTTGAACTTCCGATTTGGATCAATGCCCTCTGATCTCCACCATTCTATTAGTTTTTTGCTTAATGTGTAGAGTGAATAAAGTCCTGCATGTCTGGTCCTAGCCTGAACTTGAGAAGTGGGCAGTTAAAATCGACCACTCAGCTTATCAGTCCATACGATGTATATTTCCTGAACTGTTTGGTTTACTCTGTCGACCTGAGTGGATAGCAAAGCCATGATAACTAGTGGTATTCTTCGTGTAAGAATATGAATTGCGTTCCACTTACTTTTCTGAGCCTGCTTGCCATACAGGTTTCCCAAGTAGGAAATTCCATCAGGTTATAACAGGAAGAAGAGTCAAAGCAAACGTCCATTTATTGCAGAGTCACGGGGAAAAACACAAAATGCTGGAGTAAATCAGCGGGACCGGCAGCATCTCTGGAGAGAAGGAATGCATGACGTTTTGGGTCAAGACCCTTCGTCACCCATTCCTTCTCTCCAGAGATGCTGCCTGTCTTGCTGAGTTACTCCAGCAATTTGTGTCTATCTTGGGTTTAAACCAGCATCTGCAATTCCTTCTTACACAGCGAAAAATAGATTGTTTGGCTTTTAAGTGCATGCATATGTATACAGTATGTGTGTGTATATATGTATATATATATACATACACGCACACTAAAAATTTTTTCCTTGTTTATTATATTGTTTACAGTGTACATATATGTTTACATATTCTGTTGTGCTGCTGCAGGTAAAACGTTCATTGTTTTATTGTCATATGTCCCAGAATGAACACTCTTGAGGTTACAGATACTTTTCCGGGCTGAACAATGTTCAGAACGTGAGCATGCAAACTCCATGCAGGCGGCACCCCATAGTCAGGCCGAACAGTGTTCAAGACTTCTTTCATCGGGAACCACTCCATCCCGACTTTGAGAGCTTTGTGGAACATCTCTACTGAGTTGTGGGGTGGCACAATGTCACAGCTGGTCGAACCGCTGCCTCACAGTGCCAGAGTCCTGGGTTCGATTCTGACTTTGGGTGCTGTTTGGATGGAGTTTGCCCATTCTCCCTGTGGCTGTGTGGGATTCCTCTGGGTGCTTTTGTGAAAAGGAAGTCATTGTTTTTTTGAAGAAGTAACTAACAGTGGACAAAGGTAAAATGCACCATATTAGACTTCTAGAGTGTATTTAATAGACCGCCACTGAAGGTGACACATGTTGGCAGGGATAGACAATTAATTAGCAAACCTGAGATAGAGTCGGCATGCACGGGCAGTGAAAACAAAGTATTTGAATGTATTTAAGACAGCAGTAGATAGATACGTGATAAGCAAAGAGCCAGAAGATCTTGGTATGTTTAAACAGAATTGCACAGATTGGGTAAAAATCAAATCAGCCACAATCATATTAAATGGCAGAGTACAAAGTAGGGACCTAATCTTTAGAGTTTTGTTTTAGAGATACAGCTTGGAAACAGGCCCTTCGGCCCACCGTCCATGCTGACCAGCGATCACCCGTACACTAGTTCCACCCGACACACTAGGGACGATTTACAGAAGCCAATTAACCTACAAACCTGCACGCCTTTGGAATGTGGGAGGGAACCGAAGCAACCCAGGAGAACACCCACAAAGTCACAGGGTGAATGTGCAAACTCCGTACAGACAGCACCCGTTGACCACATCACCCGGATCCTGGCCTCTCTCCACTGGCTCCCAGTGCGGTTGCGAATCAATTTCAAGCTCCTTCCTTTTGTATACAAAGCCCTTAACGGGCTCGCCCCCACCTACATCAAAAATCTGCTTTCCCACCATACCACCTCCAGGTCCCTCAGACCGGCCGACCTGGGGTCACTGACCATCCCGCGGTCCGGGCATTAGCTCAGGGACGACCACACTTTTGCGGATGCAGCACCTAGACTGTGGAACACCATCCCTCTTCCTATCAGAGCTGCCCCCTCCATCAACTCTTTTAAATCTAGATTAAAACTTATTTCTGCTCTCAAGCCTTTCTTGAGGTCCTCTGAGGGAGCGCTGTATGTATGTATTTATGTAAGTATTGCTGATCTATGTACCACTGTTTGTAGCAAGTTAGTACCTGCACTGATGTAAAGCATGTTCAAGAAGGAACTGCAGATGCTGGAGAACCCCATAGATGCTGCCGCACCCGCTGAGTTTCTCCAGTAATTTTGTCTGCCTAATGTAAAGCACTTTGGTCAACGAGAGTTGTTTTTAAATGTGCTATAGAAATATAATTGGCTTGGCTTGACTTGACTTGAGGATCGGACCCGGGTCTCTGGCGCTGCAAGGCGGCAACTCTACTGCTGTGCCACTGTGCCGCCCCTAATGGCATACTCATCCTCCTAATACATATACCTATCTGCTCTCCCTGCTTAGGGAGTAAAACTCAAGCATGAAGCAACATAAATAGCTTGTTGACTGCGGCAGGGTAGTGTAGAGAAGTACATCATCTGGTGATTTTTAGTTTTATGTCCTTGAATGCATTGGATACTCACAACTTTGTGATGGTCTCTTGCTGTTTCCTCAGGCGCCATTATTCATTAAATGTGAGCCTGGCCTGTGATGCATTCTTCAAACGTGTCATTGACTACATAGGGCGAGTCAGAAAATCATTTAACTTGCCTCGTGTGACCAGCCTGCATTGTATCCAATTATCCAGTGGATGATTCGAGACAGTAAATGATCCGGTGCAAAAGCCACTTTCGGCTTAAATAACTCAACTCGTGTTTCAATGGCGCTCGCTCATTTCTCCAGTCCCAGAGGTTATCTCCACACCCTGCACATCACAATGAAAAGTAGGAAGCACTGAGAATTGTGGTGCTTGCCCTGCTCCAGAGAGGTTCCCTGAGATCTAGCTCACCGCACGGTAATGAATAGACTGGGGTTTTATTTCGTACTTTTGATAAATGTCGGTGCATTTTGCTACTTGTAGCTGCTGGCTTTGTTGGAAGGGACTCTAGTTTAGCACGTTTCATATCTGCCAGTTCTTTCCTTCGCAACTTTTCTGTCGCAGCTGCCATTTAGGTAGCACCACACGACGTGATAAGATTGGGGAATCCTCAGAGCTTTGCAACAGTGCAGATTGGTTCACACGAGGAAGACAAGCCGATAGTGGGCCTGCATGAATATGTTGAATAATGCCCATAATGTTTGATATCCCTGGCGATCTGCATTTATAAGCTTTACTCTCTGAAACCTGACGTGGAAAATGACCATCTTTGGGTGCAGAGATGCAGCCACAGCCCTTGTTGTCCTTTGACTTGTTGCTATGGCACAACAAGATGGGCAAGGAAATAATTCTGTTTAGATGGTCAGACGGTGGTCACAGCTCCTTCAGCACAATGTGTGAGATGGAACATTGACAACACGTACACACTTGATAGACTTGAATTTTGTCATCAGACTTTTCCCCATCTGTTTCCCGGTTTCTTGTTACAGTCTCTCCTCGGTGTCTGCCCAATTACTTCGAATTAAACAGTGTAAAACTGGAGGCGGGTGGTTCTTCAGCTTCAGGTGATTTGCTGACGTCAATTTTAGTTAAGTTTGAAGAAGGTTCTCGACCCGAAACGTCACCCATTCCTTCTCTGCAGAGCTGCTGCCTGAGTTATTGCAGCATTTTGTGTCTATATTTAGTTTAGTTTAGTTTATAGATACAGCGCGGAAACAGGCATTTCATCCCAATGAGTCCTTGCCGACCATCGATCCCCGTACACTAGCACTATCCTATGCACTAGGGACAATTTACAATTTTACCAAAGGCAATTAACCTACAAACCTGTACGTCTGTTGAGTGCGGGAGGAAACCAGAGCACCTGGAGAAAACCCACACGGACAAAGGGAGAACGTACAAGCTCCGTACAGACAGCACCCGTGGTCAGAATCAAACCCGGGTCTCTGGCGCTGGAAGGCAGCAACTCTACCGCTGCACCACTGCGCTGCAGTTTGGGCTATTTTTTAATTTTAATTGGGGGCCACATTTTAATGTTAAGAGATAAATAAATGTAGAAATAGATATTGAAGATATTCAATATATAAAATACTTGTTAATTGTCATGTGTGCAAATGTGTTAAGCACATTTGTCAGCTATTTGCTTTCTCTTATCCGAATCAGTTATGTTGTATCTAGTAAATTACACTCACCAGATTATATTGCAATATTTGTTGTATGTGGGTAGATTGTAACCTCCTATCAGAAGAACCAACTAGATGAAATAGGAGATATTTGTTACTCCATTCCAATTATATCCAAGTAGCTTTTTGATATCAAGCCAATATTCGGAGACTGCAACTGCTGCTTCCTTTCAGAGGGATAGCTTGGAGTTCAGCCGACTTCAAAAACTCTCTGAGTTGATCGCTGGCATGCTAATAATGGGCTGTGGTCCCCCAGTGAAATGTGAAGATTGCTTGCTACAAAGAGCAGGCGGCACAATGGCACAGCAGTAGAGCTCCAGCGGCCTCACAGAGCCGGAGACCAGCGTTTCATTCTGACCTCCGGTGCAGTCTGTGCGGAGTTTGCGTGTTCTCCCTGAGACCGAGTGGATTTTCTCCCACATCACAAAGTCGTGCGGGTGTGTAGGTTAATTGGCTTCAACAAATTGCCCCGAGTGTACAGGGAGTAGATGAAAAAGTGCATTAACATAGAACTATTGTGAGTATTGGTCGGCGTGGACACGATGGGGCGAAGGGCCTGTTTCCATGCTGTATCTCTCAAATAAACTAAAATTAAACTAAAGACTAGAACAAAGAACAGTTATTTGGTGTGACTGTTTCACCTTATTTAGTGAACGATGCAAAATATGTTAGAAACCAGATACAATATTTAAACTATTGCACTGGATGTCCCTCTCTTTGAGTCAAGTCTCCACTGCTTGCGTTGGTTGATTTTGAACGGAGATTGGAAAAAGTAAAGCTTTGAGAACTTACAGTGCCATCCATAATGTTTGGGACAAAGACCCATCATTTATTTATTTGCCTCTGTACTCCACAATGTGAGATTTGTAATAGAAAAAATCACATGTGGTTAAAGTGCACATTGTCAGATTTTAATAAAGGCCATTTTTATATATTTCGGTTGCACCATGTAAAAATTACAGCAGTGTTTATACATAGTCCCCCCATTTCAGGGCACCGTAATGTTTGGGACACAGTAATGTCATGTAAATGAAAGTAGTCATGTTTAGTATTTTGTTGCATATCCTTTGCATGCAATGACTGCTTGAAGTCTGTGATTCATGGACATCACCAGTTGCTGGGTGTCTTCTCTGATGATGCTCTACAGGGCCTGTCCCACCAGCATGCAACTCTATGCGATGAACGCGATCAAACTGGCAGCGGGGGCCGCGCGGAGGTCGGGTGATCCCCTGTACAGGACCGTTCCCACCAGCATGCGCCTGCATGCGGCAAGCGCAACTAAACCGGCAGCATGGGCCGTGCGGAGGTTGGGTGAGTGGCGCAACGCGGCGCAAAGCGAGGCGAACTTGGAACAAGTCCAAGGTAAGTTCGCCAGGACTTAGAGGGGCACACAGAGAGGGGCACCGAGGCACACACACATACAGGGCCACGGAGCCACACACATAGAGGGTCACGGAGGCACTTACAAATAGGTTCACGGAGGCACGATGTCCGGGCGGTGTGTAAATGTCGAGGCGACTGCGAGCCGACAAGCCGTTGCCGCGCGGAATTTTTGGACATAGTCGGTTTTTCGGAGCCCCGCGCGGTGTCGGGACGAACTCGGGACGAACTCCGCACAATTCCGCACGGCTCCGGCGATCGAAGTGGGACCGGCCCCGCGACACCGGACGGCTCAAGCGACCACGTTAGGTCGCGCTAATCGCATAGAGTTGCATGCTGGTGGGACAGGCCCTTACCAGGCCTGTATTGCAGCCATCATAAGCTTATGCTTGTTTTGGGGGCTAGTCCCCTTCAGTTTTCTCTTTAGCATATAAAAGGCATGTTCAATTGGGTTCAGATCGGGTGATTGACGGCCAGCCAAGAATTGACCATTTTTTAGCTTTGAAAAACTCCTTTGTTGCTTTAGCAGTATGTTTGCGATCATCGTCTTGCTGTTGAATGAACCGCCGGCCAATGAGTTTTGAGGCATTTGTTTGAACTTGAGCAGATAGGATGCGTCGATACACTTCAGAATTCATTATGCTACTACTGTCAGCAGTTGTATCGTCAATGAAGATAAGTGAGCCAGTATCTTCAGCAGCCATACATGCCCAGGCCATAACAGCCCCACAGATGAAGTGGTATACTTTGGATCTTGGGCAGTTCATTCTATCCTCCATACTTTGCTCTTGCCATCACTCTGATATAAGTTCATCTTCGTCTCATCTGTCCACAACACTTTTTTCCAGAACTGTGGTTGTTCTTTTAAATACTTCTTCGCAAACTGTAACCTGGCCATCCTATTTTTGCGGCTAACCAGTGGTTTGCATCTTGCAGTGTATCCTCTGTCTTTCTGTTCATGAAGTCTTCTGTGGACAGTGGTCATTGACAAATCTACACCTGACTCTTGAAGAGTGTTTCTGATCTGTCGGACATATGTTTGGGGATTTTTCTTTACTAGAGAGAGAATTCTTCTGTCATCAGCCATGGAGGTCTTCCTTGGCCCACCAGTCCCTTTGCGATTAGCAAGCCCATCAGTGCTTGCTTTCTTCTTAATGAGGTTCCACGCAGTTGACTTTGGTAAGCCTAAGGTTTGGCTGATATCTCTAACAGTTTTATTCCTGTTTCTCAGTCTCATAATGGCTTCTTTGACTTTCATTGGCACAACTTTGGTCCTCATGTTGATAAACAGCAATAAAAGTTTTCAAAGGAGATGGAAAGACTGGAGGAAAGACTAGGTGCTGAGAGCTCTCTTATACCTGCATTATGAAGGGAATTAAACACACCTGAGCAAGTACAAACACCTATGAAGCCATGGGTCACAAACATCATGGTGCCCTGAAATGGGGGGACTATGTATAAACGCTGTTGTAATTTCTACATGGTGAAACCAAAATGTATAAAAATGGCCTTTATTAAAATCTGACAATGTGCACTTTAACCACATGTGATCTTTTTCTGTTACAAATCTCAAATTGTGGCGTGCGGAGGCAAATAAATAAATGATGGGTCTACGTCCCAAACATTATGGAGGACACTGCTTCTGTGTTCATCTCTTTCATTCAGGTAACAGATCTGAGCCGGATTTAGCTGCCGCAGTCATTTAGAGATAGCAGTGCCAGGATATCTCTCCCCTCCACACATCTCACCTCCCCACTGTGAGCCCACAGCAGAACAGGAGTCGGGCTTGATAATGAATTGAACCTGACACTGAAGTGTGGGAGTGAGGTGAGACATCAGCAGGTCAAAGTGACATCTTGAAGTGCTTGCGTAATGGAGAAAGTGCCAGCAAAATGTGTTAGGTGGAATTCAGCCAACCTGCAGCTTCTGAACCAAGCTGCAAGCTGTAGCAAGATATTATGTTGCTTACTTGCTGAGGTCATCCCTGGATAAGTAACCCTTGCACTTTTGGTTTAGGGCCACTATTATAATAGCTACCAAACATAGTTGGGGCAGTGGGGACTCAAATGGAGATCAGCTTTTTCTTTACATTATTTGAGATTGGAGATGGAAGGGAATGAAAGCAAGCGCATCAGATTACACCCAAGAACAACCATGGTCACTGCAAGTAACTCCAAACTGTGCAGAGGCAAAAGGGACAATATAAGTGTACCTACCAGAGGACTGTGACTTCTTAAAAGCCCTTAGGCCAAAAACCAGTCTGAAAATATTGACCAAGACTGCAAAGATCCTGAACATTTTCCGTTTAGTTTAGTTTAGTTTAGAGATACAGCGTGGAAACAGGCCCTTCGGCCCATCGAGTCCACGCCGACCAGCGATCCTCGCACATTAACATTATCCTACACACACTAGGGACAATTTACACTTATACCAAGTCAATTAACCTACAAACCTGTACTTCTTTGAAGTGTGGGAGGAAACCGAAGATCTCGGAGAAAACCCATGCAGGTCACGGGGCGAACGTACAAACTCTGTACCGAGAGCAGCCTTTGTCAGGATTGAACCCGGTCCTCTGGCAATGAAAGCACTGTACGGCAGCAACTCTACCGCTGCGCCACCGTGCCGTGCTACCCCTTTTTCTGACAAACATTTTTAGATAAAAGATAGAACAGGACAGCACAGGAACAGGCCCTTCAGCTGCCACTACGAGCTCGCCTGTAGTCTGTGCTGAACAGGATGCTAAGTTGAATGGATCTTCACTGCCTGCATGTGATCCCTATCCCTCCATTCCCTGCATTGTTCATGTGCTTATCTAAAAGATTTATCTCTGGTCATCTCAGGTTTTCTTACCTTGCCATCCTTAACCCTCTCCTTGCTGGTTACTGGTCCCAAACTCTGAACAGCTAGTCTTTAAATAACTCCCACATGTCAATTACTGCTTCTCCCTTTTTACTCTCGCTAGCTCCTGCCTCGTAATGTTGTAATCTGCTTTACCCCAATGTTGTACTTTCCCCCAGGGACCTGGCTTGCCCTTATTCATAACTATCTTAACACTTTTGGAGTTGTGGTTACAGTTCCCAAACTACTGATCCATCTTGTTTCCCAATACAAGGTCCACTTTGGTCCCTCCTCAAGCTGGCCTACTCACATACCTCTTCAAGAAGCCTCCTTGGATACACCTAACAAATTCAGTCCTCTCTAAGCCCATTTAAGATATAAAAATTGGAATAGAAACATAGAAAATAGGTGCAGGAGTAGGCCATTCGGCCCTTCGAGCCAGCACCGCCATTCAATATCATCATGACTGATCATCCAAAATCAGTACCTCGTTCCTGCTTTTTCCCCATATCTCTTGATTCCTTTAGCCCTGATAGCTAAATCGAACTCTGGTATAATTCTCATTAGTGTCTATTTTTCTCTTTAGAGTGGAGATGTCAAATACCAAAGGGCATAGATTTCATGTGATGTGGAACGCTGAAATGAGATTTGCGAGGCAAGATATTTCTATACTGAGAATGGCAGGTGATTAGAATGGCTGGCAGGCAAGCTCGTAGTATCAGCTTGTTAATAGCTATACTTTAGTTAAGAAGCATTTCGACAGGCGCAGAACATGCAGAGTGTAGAGGAAGATGGTCCATGTGCAGGCAAATGGGGTTAGTTGGATTCCTATCATGATGACCAAGTTGCTTAACCAAGCTAGTCCCATTTACCTGGCCTTTATCCCTACAAATCTTTCCTATCCATATACTTGTCCAAGTGCCTTTTAAATATCGTAATTGTATCCACCTCTACTGCTTCCTCTGGCAGCTCTTTCCATGTACGCGTCATTAGGGAGTTGCCTCCCCCCCCCCCCCCCCCCCCGAGTCCCTTTTAAATCTTACCCCTCTCACCTTATACCCACAAACTCTAGATTTGGAGTTTTTCTACCTGAGGGAACGAGGGAACGATGCTCCTCATGATTTTATACACCTCTATAAGCTCACTTCTAAAACCTCTCCTTCTGAAGAAAGTTCTCAACCCAAGACGTCACCGATTCCTTTTCTTCAGAGATGCTGCCAGGCAAGCTGAGTTACTCCAGCCTTTTGGGTGTCTCCATGCAGCTGTATGCCATCAGACCTGGTAACAACCTCGTCATCATTTATTTTGCATTCTTTCGAGTTTAATGGCATCATTTAGTGCTGGGGGGAAATTTAAAGAAGGCACCTATCTGGAGTAAACTGGATGTCCCACACTCCACTGTTGCCATGGTGCAGTGGAGATGAATTAATGTCAATTGGCCTTCAATTTTCCAGTTAAGATCTGCTTCACTGATCTCACGGACGGTGAATTCATGATTGAATTTTGCACAAATGACATAAAACCAATTCTATAACCTATCTGATGTTACCATGCATGCCCTAAGCTGCATAGTGCTGGCATATTATGTGCATGGAAGAACTAGCAACAGCTAGAACCTATAGTTCTCTGCAACAATCTGAATTTGTTCCTCAAGCTCAAATGTTTGTGCATTTCCCTCAAATAGTACAGAAGTAGAGAGTAGGGAAGTGTAGAAGTATAGTATTTTGAGTAGAGAAAGTCATGTTGCAGTTGAATAAGATGATGGTGAGGCCACATCTCGAGTATTGTGTTCTGTTTTGAGCACCATGTTATAGGAAATATGTTGTCAAGCTGGAAAATGGTGCAGAGAAGATGCTGCTAGGACCAGAGGGCCCGAGATAAAGCAAGAGGTTGAGCAGGCTGGAACATTATTCCTTGCAGTACAAGAAGATGAGGGATGATCTCATAGAGGTGGACAAAAACATGAGAGGAAAAGATCAGTTCAACACACCAGAGCAGGAGAATCAAGAACCAGGGACATAAGATTAAGGTGACTGGGGAAAAGATTTAATGCGATCCTGAGGTGTAACTTTTTTTACACACAGGACAGTGGGTGTATGGAACTAGCTGCCAGAGGAGGTATTTGAGGGAGGTACTAAGAAACATTTGGATGAATGTTTCATGGATTGAATAGGTTGAGAGGGATATGGGCCAAACGCAGGCAGGTGAGACTAGTGTAGAAGGGACATGTTGGTCGGTATGGGCAAGTTGGGCCGAAGGGCCTGTTTCCATGCTGCATGATTCTTTGACAATATTTATGTGGATATTCTCTAATTCGTTTCTACCCCACAAATGAATTTACTCTCTCAGTCTTTGGAAACGCTTCACATTGCAATAGCTCGTGTTTGCTTTCTATGCAGCCTTCTCCGTGTAAAGCAAGCCCAGTTGCCCACCCTTTCCTGCAAGGCCTGACTCAAGATTGTTTGGTTTCATCCTCCTAAGCCTTTAATCCTCTGCAGCACTTTATGTCTATGTTGTTCACTCTATGGTGACCAGAACGACGCACACTGCTCCAAGTGTTAGATGGACACAAAATGCCGGAGTAACGCAGCAGGACAGGCAGCATCTCTGGAGAGAAGGAAGTAACTCCAGAGATGCTGCCTGTCCCACTTAGTTGCTCCAGCATGTTGGCGTCGATCTTCGGTTTAAACCAACATCTGCGGTTCCTTCCTACACACTGCTCCAAGTGTTAGTTGTTACAAATTTAGTGACTTCTGCTTTTTATTTAATTCTCTCCAGAAAATAAACCCAGGCGGTTGATTTGTTGTTTTTTTTTGCAGCCTTGTTGGCCTCTATTGTTACTGTTAGTTATTTTGGTCACGCACCACCTGATCTATTTGCTTGTTATTCCATTTGGATTGATCTTTTCCAAGATCTGTGTCATCTCCTTACTTTTCTTAACGAAATGTAACATTTCACACTTATCTCTCCTGAGGTACCTTTGTCAAAGGAGAGGGTGTTGTGCCAGAAACCAACAAAAACGAGAAAAGAGGGCGGCACAGTGGCGCAGCTGGTAGAGCTGCTGCCTCAGAGTGCCAGAGATGTGGTTTGATCCTCGGGTGCTGTCTGTGTGGGGTTCGCAAGTTCTCCACTGCGACCTGTGTTCCTCTGGGTGCTCCATATTCCTCTCACAGCCCAAAGAATTGCAGCTATGTAGGTTAATTGGCTTCTGTGATTTTCCCCTAGTGTATAGGGAATGAATGCAAATGTGGGATAACATAGAACTAGTGTGAATAGGTGATCGATGTTTGGTTTGAATTCAGTGGGCTGGAGGACCTGTTTAAATGTTGCACCTCTAAACTGAGGAAGACATGGTGGAGCCATGGTAGAGTTGCTGCTTTACTAAAAGGCTGAAATATCTGTGTAGGAATGCAAGCCTGGTCAGTGCATAAATGGATATTCATAAGACTGTATATTGAATCAGTTCAAATGTGTGGGAAAGAACTGCAGATGCTGGTTTAAATTGAAGATGGACACAAAATGCTGGAGTAACTCAGCGGGACAGGCGGCATCTCTGGAGGGAAGGAATGTGTGACGTTTTGGGTCGAGACCCTTTATCAGTCTGAACCCACTGAGTTACTCCAGCGTCTTGCCCATTTCCACTGAGTTACTCCAGCATTTTGTGTCTATCTTTGAATCAGTTCACCACAATTACATGTTAATGTGAGCCCTCAAACTGTTTTTGTAATTCAAACGGAATTACATGGGGGGAGAATGGCAAAGGTTACTGACCCTGATTTTGAGCCAGCAATCTGCGGCGAAATAATTTGTATGTGAACATCTGATGAAGAACTGTCGTGAATAAATTACATGTCAAGGTCCGCCATGAATATTGACCGCCCAAATGAGATGTTGCAGGGTGACTGACAAGAAATGAAAACATTAGCTGACGGAAAGTACCATAGAAATAGATTTTCCAGATTGTTCCGTCCACGCCAAATGCACACCGCCCATCTCTTAAGCTGAGCCACAACATGATCCATTTTCCCCTTGGATGCCTAAACTGAGCTTTTGATCATTGCTTAAGATGCTAATTTATTCCACAATTGAAAGAATTAATCAATTTTATTCCTTGTGCCGTGCTCTCCACTACTAATCACGTCCACTTGACACCCGACCCGATTTTCTGCTTCAGAACTTCTCAAAGAATATTGTCAATAAGCTTTAATATTTTATACCATACCAGACATTGCTAGTCTGTGCTCTACGTATAAAAGTTCTACTGCTCCTTCAGCAGCCCAGAGGGGTGGAATTTCTGATATTCAATCTTTTCAAAATACTACAGTCGGACATTTTGTTATAAAGAATCAGAGAGGTGGTTATCTCTTTGCTAATGATTCATGTAAACTCTAAAGAGCAAATTTGCTACATTAATACATCCATTTACATCATTCCCGCATCTTTTATCTTCAATCCTCTTTCAGGCATTTCTTTATTTTCAAAGATAGATGCAAAATGCTGGAGTAATTCAGCGGGTCAGGCAGCATCTCTGGAGAAAAATGACCTTTCTTCAGACTGAAAATAGGGGGTGAGGGTGAGATAAAGCATGGAGAAAGCCGTGAGAAAAGGCTAGGAGCAAACAGGGCCAGTCACAAATGGCCTCAGGCAGGGTGTTGCCTGGAAGGTCCATTGTTGCCTAGGGTAGGTGTGATCTCAAGAGAAACAATGCGGAGACCTGTGGAACTGGTGAAATGACTAGGGAGGAAGAAGGAGACAAAGATAGATGGGAGAGGAGGGGGGTATGAGATTAAGTTATTGAAATTAGCAAATTCAATGTTCATGCCGCTGGGTTGTAAGCTATCCATGTGAAATATGAGGTGCTGTTCCTCCAAGTAGCACCTGACCTCACTCTGGCAATGGAGGCGGCCCAGGACAGAAAGGTAATTCCGGGAATGGGACGAGGAGCTGAAATACTTGACAAGCGGGAGATCCCGTAGGACAGCGAGAACCGTGTTCAGCGAACCAGTATTTTAACTTTAGTAAGTTTTGTTGAATAGTTGACATTGTGTAGCAGGCATTGAAATAGAGGCATTCATTGATTTGTGCCACTCGAGAGCACCTCAACTGTCTAGGTAGCTGATGCACTATGATGACATTTATATGTGGATATCGCATTATATCAACATTTGGCAAGTATATGTTGCTTCCACAAGTGGGAGAGTCTAGGACTAGAGGTCCTAGCCTCATAATTAAACGACTTTCTTTTAGGAAGGAGGTGAAGAGAAATGTCTTAATAGTCAGAGGGTGGTGAATCTGTGGAATTATTTGCCATGGAAGGCTGTGGAGGCCAAGCCAGTGGATATTTTTAAGGCAGAGATAGATAGATTTTTGATTAGTACAGGAGTAGGTAGGAGAATGGGGTTAGGAGGGAGAGATAGATCAGCCATGATTGAATGGTGGAGTAGACTTGATGGGCCGAATGGTCTAATTCTACTTCTATCACCTATGACCTTATGACCTTCCACAGAGGATTAATCAATTAATCAATCACCTGTGGGCAGCTCCCCGAGGAGTAAATATGACCTTTTGCTTTCGGCACAGGGTCAAATAATGGCAACATGGTGAATTTCTTCATAACAGAAGAATCACATCTGTAGCCAGAGATGTAGGCGTTGCTAACCTGGTCCCATGAAGATTAATGGCACCAATACACCAACAATTCATGATACAATTACTTTGTGAAGTTGAATGGCAAATGGTCTGATGCAATAGCGAGATATCGTGAAATAGGAAAGAATGCTTTGCTCATGGTTGGTCATGGAGAGATCGGTGGACTAGCTGACTTTGGCAATAATGTAACACGGATGCATCAAAGCCTTTCGCAGAACGAATGAGATAGAAGCTAAGCGATTTCAGTAGTTGTAACAGCAATGGCATCCCACAGCTTCCAGTCCATAACAGAGATACTCAACATTTTGAAGACTTAACTCTGATACACACAGCAAGGCCTGTGACAATTAAGGCGATTCTACGTACACAAGACATGCTATTATCCTCGGCCCGTGTTTTTCTTTCACTTTCTCTCTTTCAACCATTCTCTACTTTTATTCGTACATTCATCATACTCTTTCCAAAAGCTGACTTCTTTCCTCCCTCATTTCATTCTATTTTTATTTCCCTACCCTTTCTCCTCTGGCCTCTCTGCTGCCTTTCTTTCTCCCATTCGGGTTTAGTTTAGTTTAGTCTAGTCATTTAACTAAACTTTTGTTTAATTTAGAGATACGGCGCGGAAACAGTCCCTTCTACCCACCGGGTCTGTGCCAACCAGCGGTCCCCATGCACTAGCACTATCCTACACACACTGGGGACAATTTCCAATTTACAGAATCCAAAACTTGTCCGTCTTTGGAGTGTGGGAGGAACCGGAGCACCCGGAGAAAACCCAACGCAGGTCACAAGGAGAATGTACAAACTCCGTACGGACAACACCCGTAGTCAGGATCGAACTCGGGTCTCTGGCGCTGTAAGGCAGCAACTCTACTGCTGTGCCACTGTGCCGCTTCTTAACTGTAGTACAGTTTCTAAGGGAATGTAATGAATATTTTGTTGTCGAGTGCCTCAGTCTTATTTACTTTTTCATCCTTTTTCACATTTGCGGGCCTTTTCTAGGACTAGTTTTCTGCCGAGATCCATTCACGTTTTATCTACTTTACCCAATGGGTATTCTCTATGATTATCTAGCCAATCAGCTGGTAGAGCTACTACCTCACAGCGCCAGAGACCTGGGTTCGATACTGACCTCAGGTGCTGTCTGTGTGGAGTTTGCATGTTTCCCTGTGACCTCGTGGGTTTCCCCTGGGGGCTCCGGTTTCCTCCCACATCCCAAAGACATGTGGGTTGGTAGGGTAATTGGCTGCTGTAACAAGTGGATGTGAAAGTGTGATTCCATAGAACTAGATTGAACTGGTGATCGATGTGCTTGGCATGGACTCAGTGGGCCGAAGGGCCTGTTTCCACGCTGTATCTTTTTAGATTAGACACTAGTTCTATCATACACACTAGGGACAGTTTACAGAGGCCCATTAACCTGCAAACCTGCACGTCTTTGGTATGTGGGAGGAAACCGGAGCAACTGGAGGTAACCCAGTCATGTTTTAACTATAACCGGCCATGGAGAGAACGTACAAACTCCGTACAGACAGCACCCGTAGTCATTAATCGAACCAGGGTCTCTGGTGCTGTAAGGCAGCAACTCTACTGCTGTGCCACCGTGCCGTCTGATCTCTGAAACAAAACGGAAAATAATGATTGCGAAGCAGCAAATGAGCGCGTGATGGTTGTTATTCACTCGTAATGGTAATGACTTTAATCTCTTATGCTTCTTTTCTTCCCTTCTCTGTGCTTATTTTTAGCTGATCAGTGGCGGTTACATTGTCAGTGCTGAGGCAGTATGGGATCACGTCACAATGGCCGACCGTGAGTTGGCATTCAAAGCGGGGGACGTTATCAAAGTCCTCGATGCCTCCAACAAGGACTGGTGGTGGGGACAGATTGACGATGAAGAAGGCTGGTTTCCAGCCAGTTTCGTGAGGGTAAGTGACGGAGAATGAAACCTTTTCTGATTATGTTAGATTGCTGGAAACTGCGTTGGAAATTTTTCTCCCCCCCCCCCCCCCCCCCAAGATGGATAACAAACATTATTTTGCTGTCAGAATTGAAAATGTACAAGTTAATGGAGAAAGTTGTAAATGGGATCTGGAAATGGAAAATGTGCATGGTGGTTTTGTTTTTTTTTTGTTTTTTTTGTTAATATTTTTTATTAGAAGTAAATACATATTAAGACAAATTAAAATGTGAAAAGAAAACAAAAGAATATATTATTCATCACATACATTCTTAATATTTTTAAAGTTTACAATCATTCTTGTTTGTACTATATCTTTTATTATTTTTAATACAGAAAGAAATTAATAGGAAGAAATAATAGAGAAAAATAAAATAAGAGTAAAAATAGAAAATCAATAATGTGAGTGGAGTATTAAACAATCTATACTTCATTGGAGATATATCAGTGATCTATTATAAATGATTCTTCATCCATTCCTTCGTTCAGGTTTCAGTCAGGCCCTCGAACCGAGCCAATTTGTCCCTTTAGATAATCAATAAATGGAGACCATGTTCCTCTAAACTGGTCTAGCCTGTCCGAGAGGACACGTCTTAATCTTTCCAAATGAAGTGTCTCCGACATTTCTGTAATCCACATTTTGATAGTGGGGGAGGTAGGACCTTTCCAAAATCTTAATATTAATTTTTTACCAATTATTAAACTATAATCGATAAAAATCCATTGTTTTATTGTTAGTGATTGATCAGTTTCTAATATACCTAATATGATTAATTTTGAATCTGGAATCAAATTTGTATTAACTACCTTCGAAATGATCTTAAAAATTTCTAACCAGAAATTAGTAATTTTTATACATTTGGTAAATGAGTGCGTTAGGTTAGCTTCTAGGTGTGCATGGTGGTTTTGTTAACAGTAAAAGTTATTTTAATATGACTGAGACATATACTAGGAGACCTTTAAATGGTGATAAAGGTATAAACTTATGTAATCTTGTGTACCTTAGGTAGGCAAAACAAAGAATTCCACTGTGACTTGTCACATTGGAATACAATTCAAAGTATTCAATTCCATTCCATTCAAAAACCTTAGACTCCATTTGTGCTTTTACATGTTTTAATGCTTTTATCTCAAAAAGCCATGGATTTGCAATACGGTACATAATATAAAATGATGAGCAATTCTTATAACCATAAAATACTAAGGCTTATTAGTTCCTGTGGCTTCAGATTAGGGCAACTGAGACAAATGCTTTATTTTCATTCTTTGCCCTAAAGTACTGGATGTGGTGAGTTGTGACTAATAGCATACATCTGTCTTTGAGTAACTAGAATAATCACTTACCCATTCAATATACTGCCCAGTGATTAGAAAGGTCAAGTCTCCACAGATCGGAGAACAGATAATATTGAAGACTACTCTTATACCTTATTATTAATGTTGGTGTCAAAACTAACCTCAAGTACATTGACATTGCTGGAGGTGCTGGACAGGATATTGGTTTGCAAAAGGACACAAACTGCTGGAGTAACTGCGCCAGGCAGCATCTCCGGAGAACATGGATAGGTGACATTTCAGGTCGAGACCCTTCTTGAGGAAGTCTGAAGAAGGGTCACGACCGGAAACATCGCCTATCCATGTTCTCTTTTTATTCCCTTTATCGTATATTTGTATGCTGTGAATAGCTCGATTGTTATCATGTTTAGCCTTAGCACACAACAAAAGCTTTTCATTGCAGCTCTGTATACATGACAATAAACTAAACTAAACTGAACTAAATTAAACTTCTCTGTAGCTGCTGCCAGACCTGCCGTGTTACTCCAGCACTTTGTGTCCTTTTGTGTATTAACAAGCATTTGAAGTTCCTTGCTTCTACAGGATATTATGATTTTTTTTATTTGGATTGTGGGGAAACAAAGAACTAAAAATATTAAGTTGATGTTTCCAAATGAAATTGTCACATCGGCCAAAGTCGGTGATAAAGCTTCACTTGCGGCTAAACGATGCACATTAAGAGATTATTCTTTGGTGCAAGATAATGCAAACGGGCTTGTTGCTTGCTAAAGTCATCAGTTTAGTTTTGTTTAGAGATATAGCGTGTAAACGGGTCCTTCGGCCCAACGAGTCCACACAGATCCCAGTACATTAATGCCACCCTACACACACTATGGACAATCTTACGTATACATTTATACCAAGCCAATTAACCTGTACATCTTTGGAGTGTGGCAGGAAACCCAAGATCTCGGAGAAAACCCGCGCAGGTCACGGGGAGAGCATACAGACAGGCACCCGTAGCCAGGATCGAACCCGAGTCTCTGGCGCTGTAAGGCAGTAGCTCTACCATGCCGCCCCTTCCATATAATAGCAATCTGTAGTATTTGCATCTTGCAAGTAGAAGCAAAGCCCATTGCATTTCAATCTTATAGGACTCATTTAGGTTAATAGATCAGGGCAGTGATTCCAGGGAAATTATAACCGAGAACTGAAAAAAAATGTATCACAACAAGAAGTGATCTCATCAAAGTGTTTTGTGTAGCTGATATAATAGATGAAGGACAAAGTAAAGCAACAACATTTTTACATCACCGAGGTTTGGAATTGGATCAGGCGGATCAACGGAATATAATAGTCTGCACATGATTTTCGTAAGAGTTGAATCTGTTTAATATAATTTCTGAACTCTCTAAAATAGATAGCCATATTAGAAACTTGGCTACAAAACAAATCGGCGCTTCAGCAAATATTCAGGAGAGCTTCTCTCATGGGTTGGAACAACCTAACGAGACAGTTTTATTTTCCAGCCAACCATGCTCTCATGGTTAACGCACGTAAACATCAGTTATATGTGATGGAGATATTTTGGCCTTAAATGTACCAGAAAAAATGGTTTGTAGAAACAAAGAACTACAGATGAAGGTTTATACCACAGATACCATACTGACTTTTCTGTCCTGGGCCTCCTCCATTGCTAAAGTAAGGCTAAATGCAAATTGGGGGAACAGCACCTCATATTTTGAGTAACTTACAACCCAGCAATATGAACATTAAATTATCTAATTCTAAGGAACTTCATCTCTTACTCCCCTCCCCCTCCCCCTCCCTCCTTGCCCCCTCTTCCTCCCTAGTCGTTTTACCAGTTCCACAGTTCTCCATATTGTTTCTCTGGAGATTCCACATTCCCTAGTCGACAATGGACCTACCAGGCACTGCCCTGCCCGAGATCATTTGTGGCTGGCCCTGATTAGTCCTGTTTTTTTATTGTCTCCAGCTCTTCACCTCACCCCCTCCTCCCTCTTCCCTCCACCCCCACTACCTTTACTCTGAAGAAGGGTCCCGACTCGAAACATCACACATCCTATTTCTCCAGAGATGGTGTTTCTGACCCGCTGAGTTACTCCAGCACTTTGTGTCTATCTTTAGAAAAAATGGTTTATCTGTTTCTATATTGATTAAATATTTATATATACATTAATTTTAATTGAATTTACAGTTTGAACAGAGCCACAGCAAAATAAAAAAGACAAATAATATGACGTGACTACTGGGACTGACAAATGCACTTTCCTCCCCAGGGGTATAAGGTCTTAATAGGAGAGAAAAGGTTTTCACTCTGTTGGATTTGATCCATCGTTTCATTAAATAAATCTGCATGTTTCGCACCCTGGCCACTCCCTCTTCTCTCCTCTCCCATCAAGCAAAAGGTATAGAAGTGTGAAAACGTACACCTCCAGATTCAGGAACAGTTTCTTCCCAGCTGTTATCAGGCAATTGAAACATCCTTGCACAATCTAGAGAGCAGTCCTGAACTACAATCAACCTCATTGGTGACCCCTCGGACTTTACTGGCTTTATCTTGCACTAAACCTTACCTTATCATGTATCTGTACACTGTAAATGGCTCATTTGCAATCATCTATTGTCTTGCCGCTAACTGGTTAGCACGCAACAAAACCTTTTTACTGTACCTCGGTACACGTGACAATAAACTAAACAGAATTTTAGCTGTTAACCAAATATATAAGTGTTTCAGCAGTACATTACTTGTGAACAGCCCTTCTTTGCCTTATTGAGCTTGAGCAAATGAATTATGAAGGCAACAATTCTGCCAAACATAGCAATTTATGAAACACACCAACATTTCATCTTTTAATTATCTGTGAATAAAAGACAAAGTTACCTTCAGGTATGAAGATGATAACAAAAATACAAGCAACTGGCAATAAAATATAGAACTGATTATACTAAGCATTCTGAAAAGATGACAATAATATGTTCAACATTTCCTTGAATACCAGTCAATAGGTTCTCTACGACTGTAGAAGTTCCAGAGAGTATTCGTTGACATACCAAATCTCTTTAATCTTAGGAGGAAGTGGAGGCATTGATGATTGAATGAATGAATGAATTAATGATACTTTATTGACACATGTGACAAGTCACAGTGATATTTGTTTTGTATACCCTAGGTATCTGTATGTTTTGCATACCCACGGTATGCAAAGAGTCTCCACATAAAGGACACCGACAAAGTAACAAAGTATTCCATTTTACATAAACCATTTATAACACATTCCATTTGTGGTTCCCCTTAGGTCTCGGTGCCCCACCCCCCCCATGCCAGGTCCTCCTTTGTTCCCCCTCATGGTGGTCCTCTCCTCCCACCTCCCCAGCTGCCAGGTCCCTCTTTGTCCTCGGCAGGGCATCCATCCTCCGGCACCCACGTGGCCCGGCCGCGACCACTGACGTCATCCTCAACCTCGACCGCCAGCCCGACCGATAACATCATTGTGCTGGGTCCAGGACAGATCTTCAGAGATATGCAAACCCAAGAATCATTGCATACGTTTGGCTTCATTAGCCCTTCCACACATTATTATCTTTAAGCATTTTATATTCCTGAGGCCTGCATAGGAAAGGCAAATTGCTCAAAATATAGTTACCACTTTTTTTTTTTGCAAAGCTGTAGACACATTTCCTTATCAATAGTCTCTTAAATTGATTGCTTCCATTTCTTAGAATTAAACGCAGCAAAATATTTCTTTTCAAAATCAGTGTTTTCTTATCTTGAGTACACCTGAAAAAGGACGCTTTAGAAATTCTGAAAGGAAAGCATTTCTTTAATGTTCAGAAATTAAAATGAAAGACCAGGATTCACCAACATGGACACCATCAAATGTAGGATACAATGAAAGTGAATGAAAAGTGTCAAGAAGCAGGATTTAGTAGTTACCAAGTTTGAAATTAACAGAGGAAGTGTCGATGGTAATATATTTCCTCAATATTTTATTAGGATGCAAACATCACAAAAAAGGCCAGATTTAATACCCATATTCAGTTGAGCTTAATGAACCACCTTCTTGAACCATTGCCTTCCTTCAGGTTTTTAGTTTGGTTTAGTTTAGAGATACAGCATTGGAATGGGCCCTTCGGACCTCCAAATCCACGCTGACCTGCGATCATCCATACTCTAGTTCACTCCTACACACTAGGAACAATTTACACTAGGAAGCCAATTAACCTACAAACCTGTGCATCTTTCGATTGCGGGAGGAAACCGGAGCACCTGGAGAAAACCCATGCGGTCATGGGAATGAACAAACTCTGAACAGACAGCACCTGTAGTTAGGGTCCAACCGGGGTCTGTTGAAGATGCCAGGATTTGTGCTCATTGAGGAATAATGATGACTTATTTCTAAACCAGGATGGTGGGTGTTCACCTTGCCTTGGTGGTAAAATTAGTGCATTTGGGAGGGGTTGTTGAGCTAGCCTAGGTGAGTAACTGCTACGGTGCGTATTGCAGCTGAATCTATTGTGGAATAATGTTGAAGGGAATTAATTCTTAGCGTAGTGCTGAAATTTGCCTCCTTGGAAGAAAACAGACAAGGGTGCTGTCTGTACAGAGTTTGTACCTTCTCTCTGTGACCGCCAGGGTTTTCTCCAGGTTCTCAGGTTTCCTCCCACATTCCAAAGATGTGCAGCTTTGTAGGTTAATAGGCTTCTGAAAATTATCTCCAGTAAAGTGACTCCTGACTTCATTGGTGGCAACTTAATTCTCTACATGTTTTTTCTGATCATGAATCTGAATAATTTCATAAGGTTATAAGTGATAGGAGCAGAATTAGCCCATTTGGCCCATCAGGACTACTCTGCCATTCAATCATGGCTGATCTCCCTTTCCCTTTTAACCCAATTCTCCTGCATTCTCCCCATAACCCCTGACATCCAACTTAATCAATAATTTGATGTTGTGGGATTTTTTAAAATTTAAATCATGAAAAATCAGGCAGGATTTTGATTAAAGTAAGGAATACAAATCCAGACTTACAGACTAAAACAGTGAATCTATGAAACAAGGCAGATTATGAGATTGATATACATCTAAGATTTTTTGAAGACAGAGAAAAAGGTCAGTTTGTAATCTCAGGGAGATTTCCATTCATTTTATAAAATCCCAGAAAACCACCTTATAATCAGATAAAAGGATCTCCTAGCTAATAATAAAAAATGAAAGAAGAATCACTTTGAGTTGGTTAACCTTAGGGAGACAATTATGCGAGTGTGATATTATTTTCTCAGACCGAACATTGATTTCCTCCCAGATGCGAAGTTGCTTTGGAGATAAATTTGATTCTAGAAATGAAATGAGAGAAAAATAATTTAGTTAACTGCCATAATAAACCAGTGATGTTATAATAAATTCACACGCTGAAATCACACACTTTGGGCAGCACGGTGGCGCAGTGGTAGAGCTACTGCCTTACAGCGCCAGAGACCCGGGCTCGACCTCGACTACTGGTGCTGTCTGTACAGAGTTTGTACGTTCTCTGCATGGCTTTTCTCTGAGATCTTCAGTTTCATCCACACTCCAAAGACGTACAGGTTTGTAGGTTAATTGGCTTGGTACAAAATGTAAAACGTTTGTTCTTAGTGATAGTGTTAATGCGCGAGGATTACTGATCAGTCTGGACTCGGTGGGTCGAAGGGCCTGTTTCTGCGCTGATTCTCTAAACTAAATTAAAAATTCACGGCTATGCAAGCAAGTCAAGAGTGTTTTGTCATCATATGTCCCAAACAGAACAATGACATTCTTACTTGCAGCAGTACAACAGAATATGTAAAGAAAGTACTCTGTAAACAATCTAATAAATGAAAAAAAAGTTCATATATATATATATATATATATATATATATATAATCAGTTCCACTGACCCAGGTTCAGTCTCGAACTCTGCTGGTGCTTGTGTAGAGTTCTCTTGTTTAGTTGAGAGATACAGTAAGAAAAAAGGCTTCTCGGCCCACCGAGTCCATATCGACCATCGCTCTCCCGTTCATACGTTCTATGTAATCCCACTGTCGCATCCACATTCGGGGCAATTTTACAGAGGCCAATTAGCCTACAAACCTGCATGTCTTTGGGACGTGGGAGGAAACCGAGGCACCCGGAGGAAACCCAAACAGTTACAGGGAGAACGTGCACAGATAGCACGCGAGGTCAAGATCGAAATTGGGTCTCTGACGCCGTGAGGCAGCAGCACTACCAGCTGCGCCGCTGTGCCGTCCTTTGTGACTACCTGGGTTTTCCAGGATTGCTCAAAGCGGTGCAGATTGTTTGGTCATGCCACCCCTCGGCAGAGGAGGGAACCAGATGGATGCGTGAGGGGAATGAGTTTGATGAGATTGCTTGGAAAGCTGACATAGACCCATCGGGCTGAATGACCTCATTTCATATCATAAGGAAACAAACCAAATAAGAGGGGTCTCGATCCGAAACATCACCCATTCCTTCCATCCAGAGGTGCTGCCTGTCCCGCTGAGTTACTCCAGCATTTTGTGTCTTTCTTCGGTTTAAACCAGCATCTGCAGTTCCTTCCTACAAAGCAGCTCCACATGGCTTTGCAAAATTGTAGCGTGATAGGATGGAGCTGAGACGCTGGTGTAATTTCTTTGCCATGCAAAGCTACACTTCCAGCATGGTATATTTATGTAGCAAATTTCTGCAGGGAGCCCACATATTATAAGCATCAGTTATGTAAATTGTTTTAAGCACGCTGACTCACAAAGTCATGTCGCTTCACAAATAATGTAACTACTCACCATGGCTTAACTGTGCATTTATTGCACATTAATACATTAATTCTGAAAGATTCCATTGTATTAGTGGATTGTACATCTTCATCCACGAAGATACAACCCAGTCTAAACATACATTTTTTACATTTATGTTGATGGTGTGATGGCCTCTTTTGTTAAAAAATGTAGGATGTCCCTCACCTTAGATCCCTCAGATCACGGACACTCTCCCACTTGGTAAATGTAATGTTTGTATTCTCAAATTGACTAAATCTGAAGTATTGACTAGATCCGAAATGATTAGATTTGCTCAAAGTTTGACATTTATTGCATTTGACCTTTTTCTTGGGCCTGGTGTGAAAGTAAACATTCCAAGAGGTCTGACTGTTTGATTTGAAGGCCAGGAATATCTTCTTTGCAAAGCCATTTTTTTTAGATGGAGCATATTGCCATAGCAACCATTTCCAGGCTAGTTTCTTTCCCAGTTGATTGAGCATTTTTGGTCAGTTGTACTTGTGTGTTAATTAGACATTAGACTTTAGACAGATTCTTGATTGGTACGGTTGTCAGAGGTAATGGAGAGAAGGTAGGAGGATGGGGTTGAGAGGGAAAGATAGATCAGCCACGATTGAATGGCGGAGTGGACTTGATGGGCCAAATGGCATAATTCTGCTCCTATAACTTATGATTTTAATGAACATTTAGTTTAGTTTAGAGATACAGCGTGGAAACAGGCCAATCGACCCACCGAGTCTGCGCTGACCATCGGTGCATTAGCACTATCCTACACACTAGGGCCAATTTATAATTTACAATTTTTACCAAAGCCAATTAACCTGGACACGGTGGGCCGAAGATCCTGTTTCCAAGCTGTATCTCTAAGAACTGCATTTTTCAAATGCTCAATGAAGGGGTACAATTAGATGGCAAAAACGTGTTCAATTGAACAATCAACCTGTCACAATACTGTAGCTGCTTGCACAATTACGATAACCCAAAAAATATTATTTGGCTTCCATGACAGGTTATGCATCTCAGTCAGGCTCATGATGAGATTTGGGCAAGCTGGTGTTGTTCACTACTTTAAATTGGCAAGTGTTAGCTAAAGAGAACTTAAATGAGGGTGTTGATGTTTAAAGCCTGTGATGGATGTGTAAAAATTGTGAGAAATATGTAAGGTAGTGGCACGGTGGCGCAGCAGTAGAGTTGCTGCCTTACAGCACCAGAGACCCAGTTTCGATCCTGAATATGGGTGCTGTCTGCACAGAGTTTGTATGTTCTGCCCATGACCTGCGTGGGCTTTCTCAAAGATCTTTGGTTTCCTCCCACACTCCAAAGACATACAGGTTTCTAAGCTAATTGGTTTGGTACAATTGTAAATTGCCCCTAGTGTGTATAGGATAGTGTTAGTGTGCGGGGATCGCTGGTCGGTGGGCCGAAGGGCCTGTTTCCGTGCTGTATCTCTAAACTAAACTAAATTAATAGAGTAATGTGATAGCTTGCTGTGGTGACTGCTTGAGACTTGGACCCAGGTCTCATTTTAGAAAAAAATCAGCTTGAGATGTCAGGAAAGGACCACCCAGCTTCTGATCTATTTTTGCGACTGTAGTTTGCACATGGCAGGACCATTATACATTAAAAGTACATTGTACATGTAATGGAAAATAAATGGCTGGTTTCTGTTCTGTGCGAGGATCGCTGGTTGGTGCGGACTCAGTGGGCTGAAGGTCCTCTTTCCGTGCTGTATCTCGAAAATAAACTCAACTAAACTAAACTAAATTCAACTGAACTAAAGAAGCTGGATAAGAATAAATTGAATGAAATAATTCTCTCAAATGTCATGTGGGGAAAGAATCCTGAGAGTAGGTGAAGTAAGAATAATGCGAGTGACTGAAACAAAGGAATCAGGAAGATTTTAGGTTTAAGATTAGGTTTATTATTAGGTCGAGGCTTATTATCGTCCCGTGTACTAAGATACGGCGAAAAGCTCTGTTTCCTACCAAATCAAATAATACTATACATAAATATAGACAAGCCAAACTGATGCAGAATAGGTAGTGCAATGGGGAAGATACAGAGTGCAGATTGCAACATTGTAGTGCACCAGTTCTGTTCACAAAGTTCATGTCCACAATAGAGTAGAAATCTTAATCATAATCATAATCATAGTCACAATAACACTTTATTAGCCAAGTATGTTTTGCAACATATGAGGAATTTGATTTGCCATACAGTCATACCAATAAATAGCAACAGAACACACAATATACATTATAATAAACATCCACCACAGTGACTCCTCCACATTCCTCACTGTGATGGAACGCGAAAAAACGTTTATTCTCTTCCCATTTTTGTCCTCCTGTGGCCGGGGGCCTCGACCCTTCCGTTGTCGGGATGACCTTGGCTCCCGTAGCCAGTGGCGTTTGAGCCCTTCGCGTCAGGGCGATCAAGCTCCTGCATCGGGAGGATCGCAGCTCCCCCGTGGCGGGCGATCTGACCCCGGGTCGGGGTTGGTCGAACCTTGTGCGTCGTTTGGAGCATCCCGACATTGGTCTGTACCCGAGACTGCGAGCTCCTCAATGGTGAAATCCGCAGCCCGCTGTTGGAGCGTCGATCCCAGGCAAGGGATCAGCTCCGATGGCAAGTTCACGTCCCCGCGGGGGGGCTCAAAGTCAGTCCCGTGCAAGGCCTCCAGCTCCATGATGTTAGGCCGCAGAGTGACCAGAGATACAATCTGGTAAACAATTGCATCTCTGGCAAGGTAATAGATTGAAAAAAGGTTTAACCAGTGTCTGCAGTTCTTTGTTTCCACATGTTATGAAGGGGAAGACCAATTTCAACAATGGTTGGGAAGTGAAGGACAGCATTTGTGTGTTCTGAAGAGAGGCTAAATAAAGAGCAGCATTCATCCCCACTAGTCCATTGGTGTTTTTCCTGCAGCATATCCAGTTCCTCGGTGATAACATACTTGGGGATGACAACTTCAGCGATCACACTGTGGAAGAGAGAGTTCCTTTGAGGCCCTACTTGTCACTATTAGCAATGAGGAATTCACTTCTCTTTCTGTCAGGCAGCATCTCTGGATGACATGGGCAAGTGACGTTTTGGTTCAGGATTGAAGAAGACATCACCTGCCTATATCCACCAGAGATGACGCCTGATCCACTGGGTTGTTCTAGCACTTCGTTTTTTTTTGTAAGCCAGCATCTGCATTTCCTTTTCTTTCTCAATGTTTTTAAGAAAACGTCTGAGATCCTTTCCAACCATTTGCTTCACAGCATTTTTATCTTGCATTTCCAAAGCGGAAAATGCTACAAGGGACTACATGCATTTTTAAGAGATGAAGTCCAAATTTAATTAGATCTCTGGCCAATTTGCCGCTGGATTGGTCCCAGTTCTGTGGGATTCTGCAGGTAGACATTGCAATGTGGTTGATGGGTTAAGCATCCCAGGGTATCTTTGCCTTCAATAGCTGAATTTTAAGCAGAAGCCAAAAATCACTTGTCAAATAAATGATCTGGAGTTAATATATGGACTGCAGGCCTCTAATTAAAGTGTATCAATGTAATATATATTCCGAGGTTCGTTTTGACTTGGCCACCATTCAAAGTAAGAAAGATTGAAATGTAAATAGGAAAGAGAGTCAAGGCACAAGAGAGTTCTAGATCATATAATTTGTAAAATAAACACAAGTTCTGTTGCTCAAGTTTGGTTCTAAAGAGAAATGTTGAACCTAATTTCAGATTGTTATTCCCAGTTGTGGTAAAAAGAAAATAGAGCCATGTACTAGTATCCTTGATTTATGAATTAAGTGAGTCTGATTTGCCCTCAATTAAAGGACTCATTCAGTTAGTTTTATCTTTAATTAACTGATTGGTGTTGCGGTGATAATCAGCTCATCAACAACTTTGACTGGAATATTCGCTGGATCAATAATTAAAATGAATGAGTTTATCTCTAAACCAAAACTAAACTAAACTAAACACACTTAATACTGATATGGTCAATATTTCAGCAGGAACCCAAGTTTAATCCATCTCCGCCTCAGTGACCTTTTAGTTTAATTAAGTTTAGAGATACAGTGCGGAAACAGGCCCTTCGGCCCACTGAGTCAGCGCTGACCAGCTATCCCGCATATTAACACTATCCTACACACACTGGCGACAATTTTTACATTTACCTATATTCCTGTATGGCTTTGGAGTGTGGGAGGAAACCGAAAATCTTGGAGAAAACCCACGCGGTCACGGGGAGAACGTAGAAACTCAGTACAGACAGCACCGGTGGCATAAGTTTGTATAATAAGTGTAGATAGTTCTTTGGCTTTGTGCTTGGTTTTCCTGTTTGACCGCACAAGTACTTTGTGTTGCAATTGTAATTTAGGACAACTCTGAGCTCATCAGGCTAATTTTCAAGGTTTTTCTTCATTATTCTACTTTGCGTCTTTTTTTTTATCACTGCTGTAACCTTGCCTTAGATGCACAAGTCATGCTCATTTTAGAAAAGTCAGAATTGAATTGCAGCAGCTGATGCTGTGGGTATGATTTACACACCTTGAAGATGACTAATATAGAGTGCTTGTGTCGGTTGGTCTTCCTGGACAAATTTGCAGGGAATTCTTAATGTGATGTGCCTGTCAAGATCACTACTTTAATTAGATAACAATCTGCATGAGACTGCTGACGAAATAGACACTTCAGGAAACGGTGGGATCTAATTACGATTATACGATTATACAATGCATTTATCAAAGTGAGAGTTGTTGGATTATTTATACCGCAGACCCTCTTGTTACTTTTCGAAGCTACGAAGCAAAGGTGAGGGTCAAAGCCCTTGCACAGAATGTTCTGAAAATGGAAAGAGAAAAGGAGAACCTGGAATAAATTGGGAATTACTGATAAAGTTGGGCCACGTTTACCACTAAGTGACTGCAAATTGCAGAATGGGAACGGTGAAGAAATTAGTTGGAAGAAACTGCAGATACTGGTTTATACTGAAGATAGACACAAAATGCTGGGGTAACTCTGCGGGTCAGGCAGCATCTGCGGAGAAAAGGAATAGGTGATGTTTCGGTTCGGAATCCTTCTTCAGACTGAGGACTTATTCAGTCTGAAGAAGGGTTTCGACCTGAAATCACCTATTCCTTTTTCTCCACGGATGCTGCCAGACACGCAGAGTTACTCCAGCATTTTGTGTCTTATCGTCGCTGAAGAAATTAGATTGTCTTAGAATATAGAATATAGATCGTAGAACAGTGCAGCACAAGAACAGGCCACTCGGTCCACTATATCAGTGCCAAAGATGATGCCAAAACCATCTCTTATGTGCTCATAATCCATATCCCTCCATTCCTGGCATATCCATATGCCTATCCAAATGTCTCGCAAATGCCACTATCGTAACTGCATCAACCACCATCCCTGACAATGCGTTCCAGGCACTCACCACCCTCTGTGTAAAAACCTTTCCCCGCACAGCTCTTTTTATCTCTGCCCTTCTCACATTAAAGGTATGCCCTCTAGTATTTCATTTTTCCACCCTGGGAGAAAGGTTGTGCCCATCTGCGCCTCTCATAATTTTATGTACTTCCATCAGGTCTCCCCGTAACCTCTGGAGTTCTAGAGAAAGAAATGCAAATCTGTCCAATTTCTCCATGTAGCTAATACCTCACAATCCAGGTTTCATTCCGGAAAAACCTCTTCGGCATTCATTCCAAAGCCTCCACATCCTTCCTGTCGTAGGGCAACCAGAACAGCACACAGTCAAAGTTCTATATGACTTCATGCATCACGACATCCTGACTCCAATACTCAATGCCCCGACCTATGAAAGCAAGCATACCATTTGCTTTTTTTTTAACCCCTCTCTCTACTTGTGTTGCCACTTCCGGGGAGTTATGGACTTGGACCCCAAGATCCATCAAGTCTTTAATGTGGAAGTTCAGTAATAGGAGTGTTGGAATCTGATGATATGCTATGCTCTTCAGCATCAGTAAAGAACTCCTACACAATTGGGTAGCCCTCAATGTCGACCGACATCTTGGAAATGCGGCTTCTAAGAGAGCTGCATAACACTTAATTATATATGAAAATGTGAAAGTATCAGATCGTCAAGGATCAGTTTTGTATCTATTGCCATGTTTTAACTATCGGATTGTCGAACTTGTGTTTTGTGAGTGTGATATAGCTCAAAAGTTGTTGAAAACATGACATTTGATCCATTTTGTGATGAAGAGGAACCTCCTTATCTATTTATCAACTTAATCAGTAGCAAATTAGTTCCATCAATGGCTTAACACGTGAGTGCGTTGACATGAGATAAATATCTGAGCAAGTTCATAGAAATAAAACAGCCAGGATTTCGACTCTGCATCACTGCACACTGACCCCAGTTATCAAATGTATACGTTTAGATTTTATAAGGTCAGGATCAGCTTCAATTGTCAGGCCTGCACTTGTTCGTCATGCTGTAACTGCTTGACTAATTCTGCACATGAACAAGAGCTATTTGAGCTGTAACAGCCCTCGCAATTAACAGCCGCAAAAACTTAGTGACTCCAGTGAAGGGAGAAAGTTGAAAATAGGCACAACCAGAATCACATTGTTGATTTGTCGTGTCAGGGGACCCGAGTTGTGAGTAAAAATTTAAAAAAAGCCGAGAGCTCTCAGGACTAAAAAAGAAGACTATTTATCAAAATATTCAAGACATGAAGATATATCTGGAATTTTATTTTAAGCTGAACCACAACAGCTGATGTTCCTTTCTCTCTTTGCCATTTATCTCGATAGCATTTGAAGGGATCTAAGTTATAGGAGCAGAATTAGGCTATTTGGCCCATTAAGTCTACCCTAACATTCAATGATGGCTGATCAATATTTCCCTTCAACCCCACTCTCCTGCCTTCTCCCTGTAACCCCCAACACCTATCTATGCCATACTGCTGAACCACATGCAGTTTTAAGTTTCCCATTCTCCGGATAAATGATTCCTCCATTCTTCATCCAAACCTATTGGCGTAGCCTTGTGTGTTCTTCTCTCTCAGTTACATGTCCTGCCTTCCCCTAAATTATACTATTTATTAGCAACCCTTCACCTGTTCTGTCAGTTTGTTGCATCAACTAGTGCGGCACTGTGGCGAAGCGGTAGAGTTGCTGTCTTACAGCACCAGAGATCTGGGTTCGATCCTGACCATGGGTGCTGTCTGTACGGAGTTTGTATAATTCTCTCCGTGACCGTGAGGGTTTTCTTCGGGAGCTCCAGGCAGACCCATTTTCCCAATTTTAGTTTAGTTTACTTTAGAGAAACAGCCTGGAAACAGGCCCTTCAGCCCAGCGAGTCTGCGCCGACCAGCGATCCCCGTACATTAACACTATCCTACCCACTAGGGACAATTTACAATTCTACCGAGACAATTAACCTACAAACCTGTACGTCTTTGGAGTGTGGGAGGAAACTAGAGATACCGGGGAAAACCCAGGCAGGTCACGGGCAAAAACGTACAAACTCCGTACAGATAAGCATCCGTAGTCAAGATGGATCCCAGGTCTCTTGCCCTGTAAGGCAGCAACTCCACTGCTGTGCCACCGTGCCTCCCATAACTGATAGTAGCGCAATGAAGATATATTTGGATTGCAAAAAGCTATTTTATAAATGCTCGCATCTTAAAATTAAACTGCAATAATGTAGATCTGCATAAAAATAATGCAAAATTATGGATTTGGTCCCTGGATGTAACAAGAGAAATGGAAAATGGTAATTATCTGTATTAATTCCAGTTATTGCTCCTCTTGATTTGCACACAAACAAATTATTTGCTGCTGTGTGGATGCATTTTTCCTTGTTAAATTGAGCAAAAAACAAAATACTGGAGGAACTCAGTGGGTGAGACGGGATCTGCTGAGGGAATAATCCAAACAGGAGAGATGTCGGATCACTCCCTCCACAGCAGCTGCTTATAGATACAGTGCAGAAATGGGCCCTTCGGCCCACCGAGTCTGCGTCGACCAGCAATCACTCCGTACGTCAGCACTATCCTACCCTCTAGGGACAATTTATAATTTTACCGAAGCCAATTTACCTACACGCTTATATATCTTTGGAGCGTGGGAGGAAACTGGAGCACCCAGAGGAAACTCATAAGGTCACAGGGAGAACGTACAAACTCCTAGGACCCGTAGTCAGGATCAAACCTGGGTCTCTGGCATTGTAAGCCAGCAACTCTACCACTGTGCCACACTGCTCTTAAATTGAGCAGCACGGTGAAGCAGCAGTAGAGCTGCTGCCTTACAGCACCAGAAACCCAGGTTCGATCCTGACTGCGGGTGCTGACCGTATGGAGTTTGTACGTTCCTCACGTGGCGTGCATGGGATTTCACCGGGATCTCCTGTTTCCTCCCACGTTCGAAAGATGTAAAGGTTTGTTGGTTAATTGACTTGATATAATTGTAAATTTTCCTTAGGATGTAGGACATCGTTAGTGTGCAGGGATCACTGGTCAGAACGGACTTAGTGGGCTGAAGGGCCTGTTTCCATGCTGTATCTCTAAACTAAACTAAATTGGGAAAACCGGTGAATCTCGTAACCTTGTTCAAGAAATTGTAAAGGTATATTGTTAATGATTATAAACTAACATAATGTCAGCTCAATTTGTCAAAAACAATAATATGAAAAAAAAAATAATTTCCTCTCGGAGAGGTTGAAACTAATTGGGAGATCCAGCATGAATGCATTTGTTTTGGATTAGTGAAATGAACTTTTTGATCCAGTAATACGGTATTCATGGAAAGTTTGCGATGGATTTGTTCAACATTGATTTTAAGAAAGCATTTGATTTGCCATGGCATCAAAGTTTGCTTAACAAAGCAGAACCTCGTGGAGTCAGATGTTTGGTTTTCTGTCTCCTAAGCCAGCAGTGAGTTGTGGTAAACGGTCGCTGTTCGGACACAGGATTTTGGATAGCGACGGGGAAGGTAATGTAGATTTAATAGCATATTTCTAAAAGAAATAACGAAGAGAGCGATCGGGTTTTATGTCTCACTGATCCTGAGAGTTGACAGGATATATTGAAAGATTAGACAGCAAAACAGAATGGATCTTCGGATTCATAAATAAAGGTGTTGAGTGCAAAAGCAAGAAAGTTTTGGGGGACCTGTATGTAGCCCTAGTTACGCTACAAATAGAGTACTATGCTCAGTTCTGGTCTGCAGAGATTAGGAAGGATGTTAAGACCCTTAAGAAGGGGAAAAGAGATGCACAGAATATTTCTGGGGATGAGGGATTTTAGCTGACATGTTATGTTGGAGAAGATGGGGTTGTTCTCCTTTTGTAGCAAAGGTATTTCTGTGGAGATTTGAAATACATGAACAAAATTATAATAGGTTTAGATAACATTGACAGGGAAAACCTGTTCCCACAAGGTGATGGTGCATAGGGGAACCAGATTTATACTATTGGACAATACTATTGAGCCGTACGGTGGCACAGCGGTAGAGTTGCAGTCTTCCAGCGCCAGAGACGTGTTTGATCCTGACCACGTATGCATGTCAGTACGAAGTTCGATCCTGACTACGGATGCATGTCCCCCGTGTCCTGTGTGGGTTTCCTCCCAAACACCAAAACCTTACAGGTTTGTAAGTCAAATGGCTTGGTAAAATTGTAACTTGCCCCTAGTGTATGCAGAATAGTGGCAATGTGCGGGGATCACTGGTCGGCGCAGACTCGGTGAGCCGAAGGGCCTGTTTCCGCGTTAGATCTCTAAATTAAACTAAACTAAACTAAACTAAACTAAACAGTCAAGGCATAGAATATAAGAACTGGAGCAATAAATGACAATGCATTGGGGCAATTATACATATTCTGTCTCTTTTCTTTCCTGGCAGCTTTGGGTAAACCAGGAGGACACTGTAGATGAAGCCAGTAGTGAGATTCAAAATGGACATCTGGACCCAAACTCCGACTGTCTGTGTCTTGGAAGAAGCATCCAGAACAGAGACCAGATGAGAGCAAATGTCATCAACGAAATCATGAGCACAGAACGACACTACATTAAGCATCTCAAGGACATCTGTGAGGTAATCCAAATTCCATCTTAAGGACAACGTAAATCACATGGGTGGCTTCCAGTTTCTACACCTTCATTCATCGATACACTGTAAATGCCTCGATTGTAATCATGTGTGGTCTTTCCGCTGACTGGTTAGCACGCAACAGAAGCTTTTCACTGTTCCTCAGTACACGTGATAATAACGTAACCTGGACTGATGCAAGCATTTATTGTTACTCTAAAATGTAATTAGGAAAATCAGATACTTAATAATGAATGAATTATGTATCTGCAGCTAATATTAAAAGCTGCGGTACATTAAAGAATCGTTGGAATGAATTATTTTTGGCCTTCACCACTGTTCCACCAGGATGTGAGCCGTTCAGTGGAATTCAGTCAACATTGTGCCAACTGCAGGTTACACGGGGACCCAGCGGCAGAGTTGCTGCCTTACAGCTCCAGAGGCCCCGGTTCGATCCTGACTACGGGTGCTTGTCTGTGCGGAGTTTGTACATTCTCCCTGTGACAGTGTGGGTTTCTCCTGGTGCTCCAGTTTCCTCCCACACTCCAAAGACGTACAGGTTTGTAGGATAATTGGCTTGGTAAAAAATTGTAAATTGTCCCTAGCGTGTAAGATAGTACTAGTGTATGGGGGGTGATCGCTGGTCAGTGCAGACTCAGTGGGCTGAAATACCTTTTTCTGCACCATTTCTCCAAAGTCCAAAGAAAACACACAGATAACTCTAATTTCTGAAATATCTTCCTCGTTTGATAAAAATTCAAGATGCCAGGGAATATTTTGGTTAAAAAAAGCTTTTGGGATGGGATAAACATTGTAAAGAGCAAGTTTCATTTCATGTGTAGGAAAGAGCTGCAGATGCTGGTTTAAATCGAAGGTAGACACAAAATACTGGAGTAACTCAGGCAGCATCTCTGGAGAGAAGGAATGGGTGACCTTTCGGGTTTCTGAAGAAGGGTCTCGACCCGAAATGTCAAGTTTTGTTTCATTTCATTTCTGAAAATGGATAAATCACCAGATCTGGCCACTAAAAAAGCAAGTAAGGAACTCGCAGAGTTTTCAATTGTAGAATTGCTCACATTGTATTGTTGAAAAGTGAGAAGTTCCCCACCTCTTTCCCAGCTATTCCCTCCCTACCACAATCAGCCTGAAGAAGGTCCTGATCCAAAGCGTTGTCTATCCATTCCCTCCACAGATGCTGCCTGACCTACTGTTTCTCCTACACTTTGTGTTATGTTCCTAGTTTTTAATGCAATCAATGCTTGCAGTTACCAGCTCTCTGGAATAAAGAACACTCCAAGTGCAAAAAAAAGCCTCCTCATTTGAGTCCCCCAAAACTTGCTCCTTATTCTGAGAGTGACCTTCTGCTTCTAATCTCCTCGACCAAAGGAAATGTCTTTCCCATATCTACCTACCTACCTATTAAGTGAAGAATTCATGTATATTTCAATATTATCACTGATTCATGGAAACTCAAAATAATTAAGGTATTCCTTTATTCTTTCGATCTTCAAATAACAGACCTGTCACCTCAGGAATTGGTTTGATAAATCTTTGCTAAATCCCCTCCGTAGCAAGCATAGTGAAAGGCCTGGGTAGAGTGGATGTGGAGAGGATGTTTCCACTAGAGGGAGAGTCTAGGACCAGAGGCCATAACCTCATAATAAAAGGAGGAATTACTTTAGCCAGAGCATGGTGGATATGTGAAATTCATTGCCACAGGCAGCCGTGGAGGCCAAGTCAATGTATATATTTAAGGCGGAGAGTGATAGATTCTTGATTGATATGAGTGTTGGGTTATGGGGAGAAGGCAGGAGAATGGGGTTGAGAGGGAAAAATAGATCAGGCATGATTGAATGGTAGAGTAGGCAATGGGCCAAATGGCCTAATTCTGCTCATACAACATATGGACTTATGTTCTCTTTTTGGTTTAGAGACAAAATTGCAGACAATTTGAGCATTCCTCACACGATAGTCCCAGATTTGTTCCCATGATACGAAAGCTAAAAAAAAACCCCATTTAATGGAATTTCTCTTCCACTTTCTGAAATGTGTTGGGATTAGCCCAAGCTAATTTTATTGCCCTTTTGCCTCTAATTCACGTTCTGCGCCAGAGAATTGAGCACAAAGGTCAGACCGACTCCAGAGCAATTATTCTTCTCTTGTAATCCTACATCGATCATCAAGGTGCAAGTTTTATCACGGAGCAAGAGATCAGAACTTGCAGCCTGTGATTGATTTGGGAAATAAAATCTGTGTGCACTGGTGGGGGCTTCACTAATTAAATGCCATCATACAGACTGCAGCATACTAAGGCTGGGAGATATGATGTGAGAGATATTGACGCCTCTGTGCAAATACTTTAATTGCCTTCTCATTTTAAACTCCACACAATATGAACCTAGTTTTACTTTGAGAGCAGACTCAACACCATAGAGGATTGGCAATGCAGTAATCTGTGAAATTGTTAGCTGCAGCTCTGTTGCCAGGTAAATATCAATCGCATGTAGGTGGATTAATGGTTCAATGGTACTTTATTGTCGTTTATACCGACGTATAGTGAAATTTCTTTTTTGAATACAGTTTAGTAACAATCTTACTCTACATGGCACAATCATACAAGAGTGTAAGAATAGTGGAATTCATTGCCACAGAAGTTCGTGGAAGGTCAAGTCAATGGATGTTTTTAAGGCAGAGATCGATAGATTCTTGTTTAGTACGGGAATTGGGTTATGGAGTGAAGACAGGAGAATGGGGCTAAGAGGGAGGGATAGATCAGCTGGCTGGTGGAGTAGATATGATGGGCCAAATGGCCTAATTTTTCTCCTATCACTTGTGAACATGAATAATAGATTGCTCTGAAGAAGTACACAAGAGTCGCTATGTTTCCAGCACCATCTTGCACTCTTCAACCGCCATCTTGTGTCCTTCAAGCGCCATCTTGTTTCCTTCAAACACACAAGCAAGTACCGTGGACAATGTGATAAGGGGTGTGATCTGACCCAGAAATGATCACTAACTAAATCTAACCCTGGGAAAATTACGTTTCTGCAAAATTTGTGTAGTGAAATATGCACAAATGGGTTCAAATTTAGGAAAAGGACATGTACAATTGTAATTTTTAGAAAGTGCAATAACTTTTTGATCCAAAATGAATTATTTCACTTCTATCTACACTGAATTAATTGCTTAATCTATAAATAATTATTTTGACTAACATTCATCCACACTGCATACAATGTTGCATTGCCTTGTACCAAAAGTGTACTTGAATATTTGGCTTTCTGTCTCCTCTCCAATGTCCTTGCTTATTCAGTGTGTACTAGAACACAGAGCGTAGAAAAGTACAGCACAGCACAGCAAAAGGACATTCAACCCACAGTGTCTGTGATGAACACAATGCCAAGATAAACAAATCTCATCTTTGATATGGATAAGATGGGTGCGACATGCTTAGAGGGATATGGGCCAAATGCAGCAGGTGTGACTAGTGTAGATGGGGCATGTTGGTTGGTGTAGGCAAATCGGGCCGAAGGGCCTGTTTCCACATTTATGACTCTCTGCCTGCACATAATCAATGTCTCTCCATTCCCTGCTCGCTGATCATTGCAGAAAGCAGCTGGTTATGCTCTATATAAATTCAACTACAGGCCCATTATTCATTCCTGCTGTCTTTCGCTCAGCCAATTTCTTAATCAGGTCAATAAATTACCCTGAGTTTCAACTTTAGATTTTGTTTCTTCTCAGTTAGTCCATTCTGCTTTTTCAAATCAGCGTAAATAAGATCCATGCACATTTCCGCATTCATTATTTCTGAATCACTGATCAAAACACTGGTAAAAACAGGAAGGATGTGATTGAATTGGGAAGATTGTAGAGGAGGTTCACCAGGACATTGCCTGGATTGAATGACTATCGTTATGGAGAGGGATTGGACAGGCTGGAATTGCCTTCGCTCAGAAGTGTGAAAATGCACACCTTCAGATTCAGGGACAGTTTCTTCCCAGTCGTTATCAGGCAACTGAACCATCCTATCACAACCAGAGAGCAGCGCTGAACTACTGTTAAAGAAGAAACTGCAGATGCTGGAAAATCGAGGGTACACAAAATGCTGGAGAAACTCAGCGGGTGCAGCAGCATCTATGGAGCGAAGGAGATAGGTAACATTTCGGCCCGAAACGTTACCTATCTCCTTTGCTTCATAGATGCTGCTGCACCCGCTGAGTTTTTCCAGCATTTTGTGTACCCAGCGCTGAACTACTATCTACCTCATCGGTAACCCTCGGACTATCTTTGATTGGACTTTACTGTTTTAATTTTGCACTGAACGTTATTCCCTTATCATGTATCTGTACTCTGTGAATGGCTCGATTGTAATCATCTATTGTCTTTCCGCTGACTGGTTAGCACGCAACAAAAGCTTTTCACTGTACCTCAGTACACGTGACAATAAACTAAAAGTGAACTAAAACTGAACTTGTATGAAGGACCAAGGGATAATCTGTGATAATCTTACAGGAGGTAAAAATAGGATAAAAAGGCAAAATATTTATCTCACAGCATATCAACAAAAAATGGGCATGGTTTTTGAGCTGAGGGAAAGGAGTGGGGGAAAGGTTATGGAAAGCCATGAAGAAAGACTGGATAGACTCGGCTTGTACTCGCTGGAATTTAGGAGATTGAGGGGGGATCTTATAGAGGCTTACAAAATTCTTAAGGGGTTGGACAGGCTAGATGCAGGAAGATTGTTCCCGATGTTGGGGAACTCCAGAACAAGGGGCCACAGTTTAAGGATAAGGGGGAAGTCTTTTAGGACCGAGATGAGAAAATCTTTTTTCACACAGAGAGTGGTGAGTCTGTGGAATTCTCTGCCACAGAAGGTAGTTGAGGCCAGTTCATTGGCTATATTTAAGAGGGAGCTAGATGTGGCCCTTGTGGCTAAAGAGATCAGGGGGTATGGAGAGTAGGCAGGTACAGGATATTGAGTTGGATGATCAGCCATGATCATATTGAATGGCGGTGCAGGCTCGAAGGGCCGAATGGCCTTCTCCTGCACCTATTTTCTATGTTTCTATGATTCTATGAGTCTTAAAGTTGATCTTTCGAGTAAATTATTTTATGCTGAGAATGGTTGATATCTGAAATATGCTGTCAGAGGAGGTGGTGCAATCAAATACAATCATGACGTCTAAGAGGCATTTAGATATTACCTAAATTGACAAGACATATAAAGGTTTAGTTTAGTTTATTGTCACGTGTACCAAGATACAGTGAAAAGCTTTTGTTGCGTGCTAACGAAGCTGCAAAAAAGACAATACGCGATGACAGTCGAGCCAAGCACAGTTTACAGATTCAAGATAAAGGGAATGATGGTAAATGTGGGCAAATGGGATTTGTGTGGATGGGCGAAAAGGTTGGCATGGATTCAGTGGGCTGAATGGCCTGTTTCTGTGCTGTACAACTCTGATCCAATGAAACTGAATAGTCCTCAAGCAAGTCTTACCATGTGTCTATCTCATAAGGCTAAATCTCCTTAAAAATGAGTTGATCAAATGAACTTTCTCAACGTGATTAGTCACTCCATCCTTCTGTAAAGGTTTTATCAATATTTTTCAATAGCATTTGGGGTTATTCATCAATAATTGTCTTGCTTCCTTATCCCAACATCCATATGTAGTTGTCATGTCTTCAAACCAAATGGAATGGTACCCAAATAGAGATAACTTTTAGCTACTCAAATCAAAGCAATGTCCTCACAGATTCACTTTAAAACCCTGGGAAGGAAATCATTCGATTCTGCAAAGTGGTCATTTTTTTCCCCTTAATTTTTGGTTTTGTTAATTTATTTGAGCCACTATTAGAGTCATAGAGTCATACAGCACAGAAACATGCCCTTTGGCCCAACATGCCCACGTCGGCCAAGCTGCCCCATCTACACTAGTCCTAAATGCCTGCAGGAGCCATTTATGTTTAGGCTGGCGACTGTTGGCATATTATATTATTTTGTCTAGATAAATCTTGCAGTATTATTTTGAACACTTGGGGGCATATTCATCATTAGATGCACAGGGTGGCGTATTATATGGACATAGTGTACAGGGAGTGGCAGACCAGGCACAGGGGTGGAGGGCATACAGTTCTCACCAGATCGGGGAGAACAGCTAGCTACAACCTGTATGCAGAATAAGGAAAGTCTGGTTCGTTCATCTCTTTGTTTGTACAACTACTTCAATAAACAACCACTGGAAATAACGACTGGAAAATCTGTTCTATTTGGTCTGCATAAGATCACTCCTACTTACCTGTGTAGTAATGGCAAAGGAAAGCTGGACATTGGAAGAGTCGGAAATTTGCCATTACACTGCCCATGCTTGGCCCATATCCCCCCGCACCCTTCCGGTCCATGTACCTGTCTTTCAGACCCTACCTTAGAAATACAGCGTGGAAACAAGACTGGAATTAAGACACAAAGGGTTCAAGAATGGCGATAAGTGCTATCCCGTACCCCTGCTGAAAAGTACATAGTAATCCTCATCCCTTCCTTTCCCGTCATGAAAGGAAGGGATGTGGATTCATAGTGACATTCTCCATTCTCCAGGCAGCCCCATTTCCTAAGTTTAGTTTACTTCAGAGATACAAAGCGGAAGCAGGCTCTTCGGCCCATCGAGTATACTCCCACCAGCAATCCCCGTGCACTAGCACTACCCTACACACTAGGGACAATTTGCAATTTTTCCCCAAAGCCAATTAACCTACAAACCTCTATGTCTTTGGAGTGTGGGGAGTAAACCGGAGCACCCGGAGAAAACCCACATAGTCACAGGGAGAACGAACAAACTCCGTACAGATAGCACCCGTAGCCAGGATCGAACCCAGGTCTCTGGTGCTGTAAGGCAGCAAGTTTACTGCTGTGCCACCGTGCCGCCCTGTTCTGTACCTATCATGAGATTCCTTGCCCTTGTTTGTTATCCAGATGTTAATTTGTATATAAAAAATGACATGCATGGAAGGAGAATTGATTGAATAGAGAATGTGTGATTTATTACGTGTCCAACATTATTTTGATCTAATTTACTCCAATATGCAAACCCAGTTTTCCACACACATATAATTATTTCTGTTTTGTTTTAGGGGTACCTGAAACAGTGCAAGAAACGCAGGGACATGTTTAGCGATGAGCAGCTGAAAGTCATTTTTGGAAATATTGAAGACATTTATAGATTTCAGATGAGTTTTGTCAGAGACCTGGAGAAGCAGTATAACAAGGAGGATCCTCATATGAGTGAAATCGGACCTTGCTTCTTAGAGCATGTAAGTGATAATTCTGTTTGACTTTATTGTCATTTGGATTTTCCTCATGTAATCGTTTTTGTCCTTTAGTTTGACATGTTCTATTACCGCAGTGTAATATATTACAAAGGTATTCAAATGGTGCTATGCTTTATTTTATAGTTATTGCACAAAATGATTCTCTGGCTGCTTTTATTCATGAAAATTGTAACCCTTTTGATCGATGAAGCCATCTCGAATTCATTAGAAATATTACACATCACAAATTCAACCCAAAGTATATTTAAATTTGTTAACATTATTGCTTTATCTGTGCAGCTTCAATGACATTATTGGTCCAACTTTAGTTTCTTCCTTAACATTATTCGGCCGTTTCAAATAAGAAAGATATCGAATTATTAACGATACAGTATATTGCGAGAGTAATTCAGGAGATGCTGCCTGACAAACTGAGTTACTCCAGCACTTCTGCCACTTACCAGATTATGCTCCACTCCCATCTCTTCTTTCCAGTTTTCTGCTCTCTGCACCTCAGTCTGAAGAATGGACCTGATATGAAACGTCGCCCATTTCGTCTGTCCCGGAAAGAGCTTGGTGACCATGACTGCATTATTTGGTGTTGTCATATTGATTATAAATAAGTATTGGGAGGAGCATAGAGTCATACAGCACGGAAACAGGCCCTTTGGCCCAACTTGCCCACACTACCCAACATGTCCCATCTACAGGTAGACACAAAATGCTGGAGCAACTCGGCGGGACAGGCAGCATCTGGAGAGAAGGAATGGGTGACGTTTCTGGTCGAGACATTAGTGCCACCTGCCTGTGTTTGGCCCATATCCCTCTAACCTATCCATCCATATACGTGTCAAAATATTTCTTAAGCATTGCGATAGAACCTGCTTCAACTACCTCCACCGGCACCTTATTTCATACACCCCCCACCCTCTGTGTGAAAAAGTTACCACTCAAGTTCCCGTTAAATCTCACTCCCCTCACCTTAAACCTGTGGTTCTTGATTCTACTACCCTGAACAAGAGACTCTGTGTGTGTCTACCCGATCTATCCCTCTCATGATTTTGCACGAGAAGAATTTCAACTCCACTCCACATAATTCTGCGGGGTCTCTCGGGATACTCTGGATATTCACTGGATACTTTCAATGGAGAGCTAGATAGGACTCTTAAAGATAGCGGAGTCCGGGGATATGGGGAGAAGGCAGGAACGGGGTATTGAATGGGGATCAGCCATGATCACATTGAATGGCAGTGCGGGCTTGAAGGGCTGAATGGCCTACTCCTGCACCTATTGTCTATTGTCTATTGTCTCCTACATCCACCAGAAAGAGCATTGGTTTAGCATCTCACTCTAAAAACTGAACGTCTTGCCTGTGCAGCATTCTCGCAGCCATCAATGGGATTTCTCAGCCTGTCTTTATGCTTATCTCTTGAGCAACTCTCAAGACTTAAAAGTCTTAAGAGTCTTAGTGGACTTAAACCTCCAACCTGTTGAAGCAAAGGTGCAGCCACTGACTTGGTTAACACCGTCATATCGGTGGCACAGCGGTAGAGTTGCTGCCTTACAGCACCGGTGACCCCGGGTTCGATCCTGACTACGAGCGCTTGTCTGCACGGAGTTGGTACGTTCTCCCCGTGACCTGCGTGGCTTTTCTCCGAGATCTTCGGTTTCCTCCCACACTCCAAAATGTACAGGTTAATTGGCTTGGCGTAAATGTAGTAATTGTCCCTAGTGTGTGTAGGGCATTGCTGATGTGTGGGGATCGCTGGTCAATGCGGACTCGGTGGTCCGAAGGGTCTGTGTCTCTAATCTAAACTAAAATAAAAATACTAAACATCCAGAAGAGTAGTAGGGAGATACTTTAACCAAGTGTAGGTTGCAGACTAGAACTAAAGGATCAATTTATTATTTGATTTATTCTGATCGCCGTTCAGTCATCCGTGCCTACTTCTAAAGTATTATTCTGTCAGCACAAAAATCTGATTATCTGCCTTTTTCTGTGCATCTCATCTCTATTTGTTGTCTTCACTTACAGCAAGATGGATTTTGGATTTACTCAGAGTACTGTAATAATCATCTTGACGCCTGCATGGAGCTCTCCAAGCTGATGAAGGATGGCAGGTATCAGCATTTCTTCGAGGCCTGCCGTCTCCTGCAGCAAATGATTGACATTGCTATCGATGGTTTTCTCCTCACTCCCGTGCAGAAGATCTGCAAATATCCACTACAGCTTGCGGAATTACTCAAGTACACTGCACTGGAACATAGGTAAGGACTGGGAGGTGAAGGTTTTACACCCAATGCCATTTTACTTCATCCCTCAATCCCTCTCCCCCTGACTTTTAAGGTTAGGTGGAGGGTGGGGGGGGGATTCTGATAGGAACCTGACGGGTTAACTTTTTCACACGGATGGTGGTGGGTGTATGGAACGAGCTGCTGGAGGAGGTAGTTGAGGCAGGTAGTATCACAACGTTTAAGAAACATTTGGACAGGTACATGGAAGGATGCGGGCCAAAAGCAGGCAGCTGAGACTAGTGTAGATGGATCTTCACTACACTAGGTCTTGTTCACTGGGTCTTGTTGGTTGGTGTGGACAAGTTGGGACAAAGGGCCAGTTTCCACACTCTATGACTCTGTCTGAAGAAGGGTCTCGACCTGAAACGTCACCTATTCCTTTTCTCCAGAGATGCTGCCTGACCTACTGAGTTACTCCAGTATTTCGTATCTATCTTCAGTGTAAGCCAGCAACTGCAGTTTTTTCCTACATCTTTTCAGTTTAGTTTCGTTAGATTATTATCACATGCATCGCGGTACAGTGAAAAGCTTTTGGTGCGTGATAACCAGTCAGCGGAAAGACAATACATTGTTACAGTTGAGCCACCCACAGTGTACAGATACATGATAAAGGGGTAACATGAATAACATTTAGTGCAAGATAAAGTCCAGTAAAGTCCGAACAAGGATAGCCCGAGGATCTCCAATGAGGTAGATCATATTTCAGGACTGCTCTCTCGTTGTTGGTAGGATGATTCAGTTGCCTGATAACAGCTGGGAAGAAACTGTCCCTGAATCTGGAGGTGTGCTTCTTCACACTTCTTTACCTTTTGCCTGATGGAAGAGGGGAGAAGAGGGAGTGACCGGGGTGAGCCTCGTCTTTGATTATGCTGGTGGTCTTGCGAAGCAGCATGAGGTGTAGATGGAGTCAATGGAAAAGAGATTGGCTAAGGAAGGGAGAGATCAGGGAACGGACGCATGAGAATATCACAGGACTATTCATTTAGAACATAGAAAAGCACAGAATGCACAGTTACATTGAGTTACACCAGCACTTTGTGTCCTTTTGTGTAAACCAGCATCTGCATTTCCTTGTACATACTCAGTATCCTCAATAGGAAAACCGATGGACTTTTGAGGCTTTGTTCATTATTCTGAATTTTGAAGGGAACAACTCAAGTGATGTTAGTGCTTGTTACTAGAAAGTCAATGAATTGTTGCATTCTTGCATTCTTAATTGCAAATGTCAATTTAAAATTAGGCTAAGTGTAGAGTTCCTTTGTTGGTGTTTCTCTGCAATCTGGAGAAGGTTGATGACTTTACAAATTCAAGCAGAAAAAAAAAGACCAGTTAGTATTTTTGTCTAAGCGGTTTGCCAGTTTGTTATGTTTATTTTGCGCATAATTTTAAACCTATGGCCATTTGTTTAGATCATAGAAACATAGAAATTAGGTGCAGGAGTAGGCCATTCGGCCTTCGAGCCTGCACCGCCATTCAATATGATCATGGCTGATCATCCAACTCAGTATCCCGTACCTGCCTTCTCTCCATACCCTCTGATCCCCTTAGCCACAAGGGCCACATCTAACTCCCTCTTAAATATATCATGGCCATTTATACCAGTTTAAAACATTCAACATTGTGTCAGGGATTATGTGGATGAGGCAGGAGAATGGGGTTAAGAGGGTAAGATAGACAGCCATGATTGAATGGCGGTGTAGACTTGATGGGCCGAATGGCCTAATTCTGCGCCTATCACTAATGAACATGATCTTTTAGCTGTGAATTGCACTTATGGCAATTATTCTGGTTCATAAACGAGGTCCTTGCCTTGCATTGTGGACAAATGGTAGATGGGCACAAAATGCTGGATTAACTCAGCGGGTTAGACAGCATCTCTGGAGAAAAGGAATTGCTGACGCCTTGGGTCAGACGCCTTCTACAGACGCCATAAATACAAGTGGTATTCAGATTGCAGCTCCAACTGCTCATTTTAATGCATTAGCTGTCATTTTGATTTGAAATATAATGGCTAATTATCTCTAGTAATCTGAGCTGTCAATATTCAATTCTCATATATATTCAATGAAGCTTTGTAAAGGTGTAAACTATTTGTGGTCTGAATATGCTTGATTGCATTTTGAGCTGGACAAGGGATCAACATTTAGCATTGAAAGTGTGTTCCGTCCTTGACTGAGAATGATCAAATACTGAAAATTGACAAACAGCAGGACTTCCAAATTAAAAATTGATATCTACGACATCTGTGTGTATTTTCCCTCTCCCGGCATCGTCTTGTTTGTGTAAATAAGAATCCTTTGTTAGTCAGAGTTGTTTGCTTCCTGTTTGCCAGCATTAGTTTGTCATGTTCAACATTCACTGTGAAGGGCCACGACCAATAGGGCAGGATTTCATCAAGAGTATGGTTAAAAATAGAGGGATGGCACAGAGGCGCAGCGGTAGAGTTGCTGCCTTGCAGCGCCAGGGACCCAGGTTCGATCTAACTAAGGGTACTGTCCGTACGGAGTTTGTACGTTCTCCCCGTGACCGCGTGGGCTTTCTCCTGGTGCTCTGGTTTCCCCCACACTACAAAGATGTGCAGGTTTGTAGGTTAATTTGGCTTCTATAAATTGTAAATTGTCCCTAGTATTTTGGATAGTGTTAGTGTGTGGGGATTGCTGGTTTGCGTGCACTCGGTGGGCCTTGTTGTATTTCTAAAGTAAGCTAAAGAAAGGTTATCAGCCTAAAACTTTACCAACTCCAGATATGCTGCCTGAGCCTCTGAGTTTCTCCTATACTCTGCGTCCTTTTGATCCATGGTTGATGCAGGTGGGAGTGGTGGAAATAATGATTGTCTTCTTAGAACTGTTTGAATGCTGGAAGGACTCAGTTACCTAGTCAGTCTGAAAATAGACACAAAATGCTGGAGTAACCCAGCGGGTCAGGCACCGATATTCCACAAGCAGGATGCCACAGTTTGAAGAGCGTCTAATATGTGAATCACATAGATACACAAGCCAACTTGAGAATGTGCCCTGTCGAAAATCTAAACCAGTGAATAACAACTTGCGGTGGAGTTGCAGCCTCACAGCGCCAGAGGCCCGGGTTCGACCCTGACCACGGATGCTGCCTCCACAGAGATTGCACGCGCTTCCTGTGACTGCGTGGATTTTCTCCAGGTGCCCCAGTTTCCTCCCACATCCTAGTGACTTGCGGATTTGTGAGTTAATTGAGTTTAGTTAGTTTGAGTTTAGTTAGTTTGAATTTAGTTTATTGTCACGTGTACTGAGGTGCAGTGAAAAGCTTTTTGTCGCATGATAACTAGTCAGCGGAAAGACCTTACATAATTACAATTGAGCCGTCCACAGTGCACAGACACAGGATAAAGGGAATACCGCCTAGTCCAAAATTTGCTGCTGAAGTAGAGGTTAAAAAGGGTGGAATGATTGTAATGAGTGATTGCAAATCCACTTCTGGGACCAGCAAGCAGAGTGTCGTTTGGCTTGGGCGCCATCTTGGAATTGGAAAATTATACATTGCCCTGTGTATGTGGTGAGTGGATGGGAGATTGAGATAACATAGAACTAGTATGAACAGATGGTTGGCGGAACCTTGATGGGCTGAAGAGCATGTTTCTATGCTGTACCTTTCAATCAACCAATCAATCAGTTTGAAGAAGGGTCTCAACCCGAAACGTCACCCATTCCTTCTCTCCAGAGATGCTGCCTGCCCCGCTGAGTTACTCCAGCATTTTGTGTCTATCTTCCATTTAAACCAGCATCTGCAGTTCTTTCCAACACAGTCAGCTCTTATGATTATCTCATAAAATAAGTTTTGCCAAAAGAGGTCACAGCACAAAGTTACTCTTGATTAGGTAACCTCTCAGAAATCGATTCAGGATAAAAGATTACACTTCTGCACAACGTTTAAATTAGTTTAGTTTAGAGCGGAAACAGGGCCTGCGGCCCAGCGATTCCCACACACTTACACTATGCTGCACACACTAGGGGCAATTTACAATGATACCAAGCCAATTACCCTACAAACCTGAACATCTTTGGAGTCTGGGAGGAAACGGAAGATCTCTGAGAAAACCCACGCAGTCATAGGGAAAACATACAAACTCCGTATAGATGGCACCCGTAGTCAGGATCGAACCCGGGTCCCCGACGCTGCAAACACTGCAAGGCAATAACTTTACCGCTGTGCCACCGTGCCGCCCTATTCTTGTAATGTTGCGTGAAGTACACATAATTTTATTGCATGTAAATTATGCTTGATGTGCGCTGAAATTGGACCTGCTTTTCTTGATGTGGACTGGGGCAGGCTTGCCCATAACAATGAGCATTTCAGTTGATATCCCTCACCAGATGAGACAAGCACATAATTAACATCAAAATATTATTTGAAGGAAAGGTGCTTCATTGTTCCCTACAAGAAATGTTAAGCTACCGTAACACACACTGGGATTTAGAGCAGAAGACATTTTTGAAAACTGTGTGTGGGTGAAGTGTTGAGACAAAGATGTCGAGAAGCGTGTCTGATTATCGTGAAGGAGTGACGCTCAGCGGTGCATGAAGATTATTTTTGTCGTCCTGATTGAAACACCAGCTCAGACAAAAAAAAACACATCAAGAATGTAATAAGCAAAGATTGTGAATCTGAACTAAGCAAATGTCCCTGAGGGAAATATCAGCTCCGTGAAAAGATAACAACAAAATCTAGATGTTATTTATCTCTCAATGCTATTTTCTGTTAATTAACGATACCTGCAGTTTTGCTAAATGTATATTTCTTAGTTTTTAATTCACAAAAATTATTCAGGGAACCGCACAAGCCTTTCAAACTAAGATGTGACGTAAACATAAAATATGAGATCATTTCCATTGTCCCCAAATAAATAATTCTTAGTTTTAGTTGTCCTGTTAAAATAAACTGGTGATATTTCTCAATGGTCCATTTAGTTGTGTGTTATCCAGTACCCTGTTAAGGCACATGCTACATAATGCTTACCCCAGGTTCAATTGCAGTCTGTGCTGTGGTAACTGTTCTTAACATGAGGCCCCTAAATTTTCCTTACAGTTCTGGAGCTATTAAGGGAAAGAATGAAGCAGAATCCATTTCATTAAATACAACCCATTCAGCCTTGGATAGGGTGGATGTGGAGAGGATGTTTCCACCAGTGGGAGAGTCTAGGACCAGAGGTCACGGCCTCAGACTGAAAGGACGTTCCTTGAGGAAGGACATGAGGAGGAATTTCTATAGCCAGGGGATGGTGAATCTGTGGAATTCATTACAACAGAAGGCTGTGGAGGCCGTCAATGGATATTTTCAAGACAGAGATAGATAGATTCTTGATTAGTATGGGGGTCGGGGGTTATGTGGAGAAGGCAGGAGAATGGGGTTAAAAGGGGGAGATAGATCAGCCATGATTAATGGCGGAGTAGACTGATGGGCCAAATGGCCTAATTCTGCTCCTTTCACTTATGAACATGAGTGACAGTCTAGGTGGTTTTGGGTTGGCATTGACAACCTCTCCTTTATGTGTTGGGAGCATGTGTTATGTGCAAGGAGTGCACCGTCTCCCAAACCACCCACCTGCCCACCACATCAAGTACCTCCTGCCTCACCTGTAGTAGAGTCTGCGGGTCCCACATTAGTCTCATCAGCTGTCTCAGAATCCACAGAACCAGAGCTGAAGAAAGCCATCCTTAATCCCAAAGCACTGCCGAGGCCTATTCCTATTCCAATAAGAAGCACCGCATATTGCTTTTCTCCAGAGGGAAACTCCACGCAGACAGCACCCGTAGTCAGGATCAATCCTGGGTCTCTGGCACTGCAAGGCAGCAACTCTACCCCTTCACCACTGTGTCGCCCCTTATTCTGGGGAAAATTAGAGTGTATGTCTTAGGAGTGACCATTGTTGTTATTCCCTTGACAACTAGGAATTTTGTACCTCTTTTGACGTTTCCCTATCAATGGATACCACCACCATTGCCCCATGCATACACTCAACATCCACATCTTCTGATCTCCTCCTGTTTGCCCCCAGCACCTTGATAACCTCCAGACACTGAATTCCCTCCAACATGACCCCGACCCAATAATGTAGAGCCCAATATTTATTGCCATTTCATGGTCCCCTACTTGTTTTCTAATCCCTCCACCTCCACCTCCACCTCCCCTTACACCTCATTACATAGAAACATAGAAAATAGGTGCAGGAGTAGGCCATTCGGCCCTTCGAGCCTGCACCGCCATTCAATGTGATCATGGCTGATCATCCAACTCAGTATCCCGTACCTGCCTTCTCTCCATACCCCCTGATCCCTTTAGCCACAAGTGCCACATCTAACGCCCTCTTAAATATAGCCAATGAACTGGCCTCAACTACCTTCTGTGGCAGAGAATTCCAGAGACTCACCACTCTCTGTGTAAAGAATGTTTTCCTCATTTCGGTCCTAAAGGAATTCCCCCTTATCCTTAGACTGTGACCCCTTGTTCTGGACTCCCCCAACATCGGGAACAATCTTCCAGCATCTAGCTTGTCCAACCCCTTAAGAATTTTGTACGTTTCTATAAGATCCCCCCTCAATCTTCTAAATTCCATCGAGTACAAACCGAGTCTATCCAATCTTTCCTCATATGAAAGTCCTGACATCCCAGGAATCAGTCTGGTGAATCTTCTCTGTACCCCCTCTATGGCAAGGATGTCTTTCCTCAGATTTGGAGACCAAAACTGTACGCAGTACTCCAGGTGTGGCCTCACCAAAACCCTGTACAACTGCAGTAGAACCTCCCTGCTCCTATACTCAAATCCTTTCGCTATGAATGCTAACATACCATTTGCTTTCTTCACTGCCTGCTGCACCTGCATGCCTACTTTCAATGACTGGTGTACCATGACACCCAGGTCTCGTTGCATCTCCCCCTTACCTAATCTGCCACCATTCAGATAATAGTCTACCCTCATGTTTTTGCCACCAAAGTGGATAACCTCACATTTATCCACATTGTACTGCATCTGCCATGCATCTGCCCATTCACTCAGCCTATCCAAATCACCCTGCAGCCTCCAAGCATCCTCCTCACACCTAACTATACCCCCCAGCTTGGTATCATCTGCAAATTTGGAGATGTTGCATTGAATTCCCTCGTCCAAATCATTAATATATATTGTAAATAGCTGGGGTCCCAGCACTGAGCCTTGCGGCACCCCACTAGTCACTGCCTGCCATTCTGAAAAGGACCCGTTTACTCCTACCCTTTGCCTCCTGTCTGCTAGCCAGTTCTCTATCCACATCAATACTGAACCCCCAATACCGTGTGCTTTAAGTTTGTATGCTAATCTCTTATGCGGGACCTTGTCGAAAGCCTTCTGAAAGTCTAGATATAACACATCCACTGGTTCTCCCTTATCCACTCTACTAGTTACATCCTCGAAAAATTCTATCAGATTTGTCAGACATGATTTACCTTTCGTAAATCCATGCTGACTTTGTCCAATGATTTCACCACTTTCCAAATGCGCTGCTATCCCATCTTTAATAACTGACTCTAGCAGTTTCCCCACTACCGATGTTAGACTAACTGGTCTGTAATTCCCCGCTTTCTCTCTCCCTCCTTTTTTAAAAAAAGGAACCTGAACCTGAACCTGGATGTTGCAGATTTCAGGCTCCTGTACCTTCTACCTGAAGGCAGCGGGGAGATGAGTGAGTGGCCAGGATGGTGATGCTGGCAGCCTTTTTGAGGCAGCGACTGCGATAGATCTCCGCGATGGTAGGGAGGTCAGAGCCGATGATGGACTGGGCAGTGTTTGCCACTTTTTGCAGTCTTTTCTGCTCCTGGGCACTCAAGTGAGATGTTCAAAACTTGGGATATCCTAACCCTGCTTTAAACTTCTCCACAACTTTATCCCTGATCTGTCTGGTGTGTTCCTTGGGCTTCATGATGCTGTTTGTTCATTAATGTTCTCTCACAAACCTCTGAAACCTTCACAGAACAGCTGTATTTATACGGAGATTAGATTACACACAAGTGGACTCTATTTACTAGTTAGGTGACTTCTGAAGGCAATTGTTTGCACTGGATTTTATTTAGGGGTATCAGAGTATTCAGGGGCTGAATACTTTTGTACATTTATTTGTAAAAAAATTTGAAAACCATGTATAATTTTCCTTCCACTCCACAATTATGCACCACTTTGTGTTGGTCTATCACATAAAATCCCAATAAAATACATTTACATTTGTGGTTGTAACGTGACAAAATGTGGAAAAGTTCAAGGGGTATGAAAACTTTTGCAAGCCACTGTATATTCATTGGTATATGGTCACACTGATCTGTTCTGCTATGTATTTATTTATGCCTACTATATTCTGTTGTGCTGAAGCAAAGCAAGAATTTCATTGTCCTATCTGGGACACATGACAATAAACTCTCTTGAATCTTGAATCAGGTCAAGATACTTTTACCGAATCCAAACCAGCATATTGCAGTTCCATGCGCCTGGTTCTTTTTGCCATTTGATTTCAGCAAGAGTTATCGATGTCATTTTTCTATTCCGTTCCAGTGACTACAGATACGTTGCTGCAGCTTTGGCAGTCATGAGGAACGTGACTCAACAAATCAATGAGCGCAAAAGAAGGTTGGAAAGTATTGACAAGATGGCCCAGTGGCAAGCTTCAGTCCTCGACTGGGAGGTAGGTCTTTCCTATAGAAACATAGAATCATCGAAACATAGAAAATAGGTGCAGGAGAAGGCCATTTGGCCCTTCGAGGCAGCGCCGCCACTCAATATGATCATGGCTGATCATCCAGAATCAGTACCCCGTTCCTGCTACTTTCCCCATATCCCTTGATTCCGTTAGCCATCAGAGCTAAATCTAATTCTCTCTTGAAAACATCCAGTGAAACATCCAGTCTCCAATGTCTTCCGTGGCAGATAATTCCACAGAATCACAACTCTCTGTGTGAAAAAGTTTTTCCTCAGCTCAATCCTAAATGGCCCACCACTTATTCTTAAACTGTGACCCCTGGTTCAGGACTCCCCCAGCATAGGGAATGTTTGTCCTGTGATTGTGGTTTTAATGTTAATATTCTCATGTTCCTCTCCTCAGGTTTGTGTTAGCACCTTACACTAGCATTTTCTACAATGTAATATTGAGCAAATGTAATTGAAATAATTACAGTCTCACTGTCCGCTTTATAAAAATATGAAATAATATATGAAAATGCAGTCTCTGTTGTGATATTATAATTATATCACTCATTCTTAACTACCCTCTGCACCTTCTTTCTTTATCAGCTTCCACAAATCAAGGGCAATGTTGTAAACCGTTTAAAATATTTGTTTGGCCACGCAAATATTTTGATTCCCTTTAGTCAGGGCATCCCACCATTTTATTTTGCTCTTTCATTGATATAAATTCTCTTTCTACTGTTAACTCTCTCGCCCAAACACTACCATGTGCATTTTGCATTTCTTGTAGTCTTTAGCAGTAACTTTGCAGAGGCACCAAAAAAAATAAAAACCAAATTCTCCGAGAATCTGGATTAATGAGGAGAATTAATTCTGGTGTTTTCACTTCCATTAGAATTTCTTATTTCCTCTTTTTTTTGTTTACCTAGCCACGGGTAGCCATCTTGTAGCACAATTGTATATCTGTAGTCATCAAAGTTTCACAAGATTTTGGAAAATTAATGAAAGCTTACAATGTTGAAATTCTGCCCAATTTCACTACACTTCAACTTTTAATCAGTCCTCCTGGTTGTTTAAACAAATTGAGAATGTTTGAAAGTGGGCCTCTCTGCTCATTGATTCTTGTCCACCATTCAAAAAGATCGAATGAGTGAAAGATATAACATGGAAATAAGCCCTGCAGCCCATGCTGACCATCGATCATCTGTTGACTTTAGGAAGGAGATGAGGAGAAATGTATTTAGTCAGAGCGTGGTGAATCTGTGGAATTCATTGCCACAGAAGGCTGCGGAGGCCAAGTCAGTGGATCTTTTTAAGGCAGATGTAGATAGATTTTTGATTAGTACAGGTGTCAGAGGTTATGGGGAGAAGGCATGAGAATGGGTTTAGGAGGGAGAGATAGATCAGCCTTGATTGAATTGCAGAGTAATTTTGATGGACCAAATGACCTCATGACCTTATGACATTATTTCTATGTTATCTCATTTTCTCATCCACTCCCTGCACTCCTTGGCCAGTGGTCACAGTTGGTGGAGTCAGCCTGACTCCATCACTAGGACCTCCACTTCTGCAGGTACCACAAATGAGGTCCCAGCATTGTTGCTGCCTTCAGGGTTGAGGTACCAGCCGCAGGGTAGTCGTGTATTTTAATGCTTCTTTATTTGCTGACTTCAGATAAAACTATCTTTAGTTTAGAGATGCAGCGCACACACCAGCACTTTGGCCCACCGAGTCCTTGCTGACCAGCGATCACCGCACACGATAACACTATCCTGCACACACTATCGACAATTTACAATACACCAAGCCAATCGACCCACATAACAGTACGTCTTTGGAGTGTAGGAGGAAACCGAAGATCTTGGAGAAAACCCACGCGGTCACGGGGAGAACATACAGACAGCACCCGTGGTCGACATCGAACGCGGGTCTCTGATGCTGCAAGCGCTGTGAGGCGCAACTCTACCGCTGCACCACCTTGCCGTCTAAGTGTGGACTTAATTATAAAGACTTTTTGTTTGGATGCACCATTGCAGGTTTTCCTCATTGAGATGACAAGCCTTTTTTTTCCCATCGTAGTTCATTTTACTTTAGTTTATTATTGTCACGTGTACTGAGGCACAGTGAAAAGCTTTTTGTTTAGTGCTATCAGTCAGCGAAAGCTATGAATGATTACAATCAAGCCTTCCATAGTGTAGAGACACAGGATAAAGGCTATAATGTGGTACAGAGTTAACAATTCTGGCCTTGGGATGACCTTAGTGACTGCCCCATAAAGTTCCAGGTTAATAAAACATTGGATTTCATTGCCACACCATTTCACTGAAGTAGGGATAACAACTTTGGCAATTATCCCAGGGATTGCGATATTGTTAGCAACATTCAAGCATTCTTATAAATCAGTGTGACAGTCACAGATGGTTGGTAGGTTCAGAGCCATGATACAATTAGTTTCAAAACTTGCCAATCTTTTTTTAATAGATGCACCACCGAATTGGACCTTGTTATGCACCAGGGTGGTGATTACCTCATTCAGTTTGACGATATTTATTTTAACATTTGATTATCTGTTGGCTCGTCTCCTTCTGAAGATGTTGACGAGGAGCAAGAGTTCCACAGATGCTAATTATCTTCCGGTAACTGTTCCATTCACGTACATGTCACGATAATAAGTGTTGGCAGGCAGTTGCAGTTTCACCCAACCAGGAGTGCAACATGCACTCATTTTACTGCCGCTCCAGTTTCCAACTAGTCAACATGCTCAGAATAGAACCTAAAACGATCCACATCATTATACCTTCAGGCTTGGCTGATGGACGTTTATTGATTGTAAGGGGCTTAAGTGAGGTATGCTTTCAAGGATCTCATTTCTGTTCTTCATCAGCAAGGCCTGAAATATCACTTTTTTCCCCTTTATATTAATGTTAAATTTATAATATCATCCACTGTGAGAAATGGAACAAAAAAAAGCACCAATAGGTATGTGCTGAGCTTAATGCAAGAGAGGATGTGACACAATGTTGAGCCGGCGTAGAAGGAACATTATTGTGCATCAAAAACAACATAAGTGTCTTGACGCTGCAATGGTGCTGCAGTAGAGTTAATGCTTTACAGCGTCAGAGACCCGTGTTCCATCCTGACTACGGGTGCTGTCGGTATGGAGTTTGTACGTTCTCCCTGTGAACTGCGTGGGTTTTATCCGGGATCTCCAGTTTCCTCCCACACTCCAAATACATACAGGTTTGTAGGTTAATTGGCTTGGTATAAATATAATTTGTCCTTAGTGTGTGTAGGGTAGTGTACTGAGAATGCTGGTCGGCATGGACTCGGTGAGGTTTCCGCGATGTATCTCTAAACTAAAGTGCTCGAGTAACTCAGCAGGTCGGGCAAGTTCTCTGGAGGACTGGGTAGGCGACATGGATAGCAGACCTTCCATGTTCTCCAGAGACGCTGCCTGACCTGCTGAGTTGCTCCAGCACTTTGTGTAGATACCAGCATCTGGATGTCTTTGTTTCTCCACAAGTGACTTGAAATGCTGAGAGATTGAAATTTGAAAGTGTCCATATTATCATAATTATCAGAACAAAATGTTATCAATATTGTTCTGTAAAGTAAGGACACGAAGAACTGCAGTTGCTGGAATCTTGCATAGAACACGAAGTGCTGGAGTAACTCAACGGGTCAGGCAGCATCAAGCAGTGCTGGAGTAACTCAGCGGGTCAGGCAGCATCTATGGAGGGAATACGTACCCTACAGACGCTGCCTGATTCGATGAGTTATTCCAGTACTTTGTGTCCTTGCTCTTTAAAGTAGAGAGTTATTAAATAGAATACCATTACTCCACTCACTACCATGAAATAACAATCACCAGGGAAAATAAAATTGTCAGGTCATTGTAATTATTCCTAGTATCATATAGATGCAGTTTAATGATCCGATCACCAGTATTATCAGCCACCAAGACACGAAAGTAAATATTCAGGCCTATAGAACCAATGAACTGGCTCAATTGAGATGATTGAATTAAAATGGAAAATCGGGAACACTTTTGTTCTTTAATTTAAGTTAGTGATGTTTAAAAATGGAGAACACATAGTCATCCAATAAGTCACAGGACATATAACTAAATTATCAAAAATAATTTGAATAAATTGTAATTGACCTATTTCTCCTTTTGTGAAATGATGCAAGTTTTCCATGTTATGGTGGGAGTCTTAGAACTTTGAATGTGGGAAGAATTTACAAGCTTTATTCACAAAATTAAAATTCATGTCAGACAAGCTATGCGTTTCATTTGTTTTAAATGAAATTGTCAATAAAACCATATTTACCTTTCTGGATATTTTCTACCGCGTCAAAGACCAGCGTTCAAACGACTTCAAAATTATATAATGATTAAAAAATAAAATCCTGTTATGTTGCCTTTGGATGAGTGCAGTGCTGACATGATTGCCATGGGAACAGTTAAGACTGTTACGAAGATCACATTGTTTTCTCCGTATCCCTGAGGGGAAACCAGATGACCTTTATGATGTAAATGCTCCAGTCTCCTTATAAACAGAAACACTCTCTATCGAACACAAAAGGAGCTTCATGTTTTCATCCACAGTGCTGGCACCTTCGCACCTATTGTAACTAAAACCCCTGTTTCTTTTATATTAACTCTTGTCATCTAGATAGAATAAACAGGCGTACAATTGTTAAAATAACCAGCTATTTAACACAATTGTTAAGATTCTGATTTTTTTTTTTAGAAGAATTGCATTAAGTCAGTGACTAAAAATAAAGCACTCAAAAAAGGTGCATTTAAAGCTCTTTTGTGAAAGCTTTGCTAATTGGTCTCCCGCTGGTTAGTGTGTGGTTATATATTATCACAGAACAGAGAGACTACACTGATTCTTATTTAGGTTTTGAACTAATCAAGGTGTGCAATGTTAGACTTTCATCACTGCATGGATTTGTGCCAATGTTAAAGTTTTTTGTGAGAAAAAATAAGTGAGTTCTCAAAACTAGTCCTCAAAGCCAGTAAGAGGCAAAATATAGCTCCCGTCCCACTTACACGACCTAAATTGTGACCTCTGACGACCTGAAACAAAATCAAGGTTGTGGTAACCTACGACCTCTTACGACCTTCCACGACTATGTGTATGACCTCCTATGACTATGTTGAAGACCTCCCACGACTAAGGTGAAGATCTCCCACGACTATGAAGAAGACCTCCTTCGAACTACTCCTGGATTGAAAATTGGTTGGCAGACTGGAAGCAAAGAGTAGGAGTGAACAGGTCCTTTTCAGAATGGCAGGCAGTGGTGAGTGGAGTGCCGCAAGGCTCAGTGTTGGGGCCGCAACAGTTTACCATATATATTAATGATTTGGAAGAGAGAATTATTTGGAAGAATACAGTTGAACAGAGGGATCTGGGAATAACCGTGCATAGTTCCTTGAAGGTAGAATCTCATATAGATAGGGTGGTAAAGAAAGCTTTTGGTATGCTAGCCTTTATAAATCAGAGCATTGAGTATAGAAGCTGGGATGTAATGTTAAAATTGTACAAGACGTTGGTGAGACCAAATCTGGAGTATGGTGTACAATTTTGGTCGCCCAATTATAGGAAGGATGTCAACAAAATAGAGAGGGTACAGAGGAGATTTACTAGAATGTTGCCTGGGTTTCAACAGCTAAGTTACAGAGATAGGTTGAATAAGTTAGGTCTTTATTCTCTAGAGCGCAGAAGGTTAAGGGGTGACTTGATAGAGGTCTTTAAAATGATGAGAGGGATAGACAGAGTTAATGTGGACAAGCTTTTCCCTTTGAGAATAGGGAAGATTCAAACAAGAGGACATGACTTTAGAATTAAGGGACAGAGGTTTAGGGGTAACATGAGGGGGAACTTCTTTACTCAGAGAGTGGTAGCGGTGTGGAATGAGCTTCCAGTGGAAGTGGTGGCGGCAGGTTCGTTGGTATCATTTAAAAATAAATTGGATAGGCATATGGATGAGAAGGGTATGGAGGGTTATGGTATGAGTGCAGGCAGGTGGGACTAAGGGAAAAAAGTTGTTCGGCACGGACTTGAAGGGCCGAGATGGCCTGTTTCCGTGCTGTAATTGTTATATGGTTATATGGTTATAATTAGGAGCAACACTAGCAAGTTTGCGAATGACACAAAGCTGGGTGGCAGTGTGAACTGTGAAGAGGATGTTAGGAGGTTGCAGGATGACCTGAACAGGTTGAGTGAGTGGGCAGATGCATGGCAGATGCAGTATAATATAGATAAATGTGAGGTTATCAACTTTGGCGGCAAAAACAAGGGGGCAGGTTATTATCTCAATGGGGTTAGGTTACGTAAGGGGGACGTGCAGCGAGACCTGGGCGTCCTTGTACACCAGTCATTGAAAGTTGGCTTACAGGTACAGCAGGCAGTGAAGAAAGCTAATGGAATGTTGGCCTTCATAACAAGAGGATTTCAGTACAGGAGTAAAGAGGTTCTTCTGCAGTTGTATAGGGCTCCAGAGACCACATCTGGAGTATTATGTACAGTTTTGGTCTCCTAATCTCCTAATTTGAGGAAGGACATCCTTGTGATTGAGGCAGTGCAGCGTAGGTTCACGAGATTGATCCCTGGGATGGCGGGACTGTCATATGAGGAAAGATTGAAAAGACTAGGCTTGTATTCACTGGAGTTTAGAAGGATGAGGGGGAAATCTTATAGAGACATATAAAATTATAAAAGGACTGGACAAGCTAGATGCAGGAAAAATGTTCCCAATGTTGGGCGAGTCCAGAACCAGGGGCCACAGTCATAGAATAAAGGGGAGGTCATTTAAGACTGAGGTGAAAATTTTTTTTTTCATCCAGAGAATGTGAATCTATGGAATTCCCTGCCACAGAGGGCGGTGGAGTCCAAATCACTGGATGGATTTAAGAGAGAGTTTGATAGAGCTCTATGGGCTAGTGGAATCAAGGAATATGGGGAGAAGGCAGGCACGGGTTATTGATAGGGGACGATCAGCCATGATCACAATGAATGGCGGTGCTGGCTCAAAGGGCCGAATGGCCTCCTCCTGCACCTATTTTCTATGTTTCTAACTACGTTGAAGACTGGCTTTGACCATGTACATTTTACTGCTGTTTGCAGTAGCCCTTTTGCTTCAGCAGCCTTTTATGAAAGGCAGAAGGGGAAGAGCAAGGGTGAAGAAGAAGCACAAGAAGAGGTCTCAATGGGTGAATGGTGATGATGTGATAGGCTGTCCCAGTACACCAGATGATTGGAAAACAGTGGTGCTGGGCTTTGACAAAAGATGGAACTTTAAGCACACATGTAGGGCAGTGGATGGCAAGCAGGCCATTCTTGTCCCTGTCCCTGTACCCCTCATTTTCCTTTTCGTACAGGATGGCATCCTGCTGGAACCATTCCTCAAGGTCCCCCTCCTGCTGCCTGGTGAAGGTGTAGGGCATAACCTTCCTCCAGCCCTCCCTCACCACCAATGGGGCATCTGCCTCTGATGCTGCATCAGACACAGAAGAAAGGGCTGCTTTGCTGCCTTCAAATGGGGTGATGGTGGGGACATATACTACCACCCTGGTCTCCTCCGCCAGGGGCCTCTCATGCAGGTCTACCTCCTTCTTCACTAGCACCTCCTGTGGCATCACCTCCTGCCACTCCTCCTCTTGGGTGGGCAACGCCTGCATGGCCGGCTTTTTTTAGGGTTGTGCCCTCCCCCTGCACTACTGCCTTTTTGGTGCCATCTCTAAAACACAAGTCTCCTCTCCAAAAAACTCTCCAGCTATGAATGAACATGCCTTGGAGTGACAGAGGTGACGTTCTGCTGTTTAAATAACCTTTTTTTTCTACTGACCCTTTTTTCACCCCGGAGCTATTACCTTTGACTGCTTCCGACCAGCTATGGCTACCTACGACTAGCATCACGACCACCTATGACCTACCTATGACCTACCTACGAGTAAAAAGTATCGATTTTTTCCATTCCAACTTTTTTTTACTCGTGGACATTTTTTATCAGGCTAGAAAAAACGCTGTGACCTACTTGATGCCACGAGTATGCGGAGACCACTCACGAGCATGAGGAAGACGTCCTATGAACTTGTGGCGACCATGCTGCGAGTATGAGTCAAGGGCAAACTCGGCAGAGGTCGTGAATTAGGTCATGAAAGTGGGACAGGGGCTTAAGGGTCCTCAAATTGGCTTCCTGGTGCATCTGCGAACAATGACCAACACTTGACATTATCTTGCACTAAATGTTGTACTCTGCAGCTGTGCACTGTAACCCCTCAGTTCTTTGATTGGATTCATGTGTAGTCTTTTCATTGACTAGATAGCACGCAAACAAAAGCTTTTCACTCAACATAGACACAAAAAGCTGGAGTAACTCAGTGGGTCAGGCAGCATCTCTGAGGAAATGGAATAGGTAACGTTTCGGGTCGAGACATTTCTTCGGACTGAGAGCCAAGGGAAAGGGAGATGAAAGATATAGTAACGATGATCAAGGAAAGGTGGAATCCACAATGGTCCATTGTTGGCTGTGGGCTGGGTGATAACGAGTTGTACAGAAAGTGAAACTCAACAGGGCAACAGTGAAACGAGTACAACAACTAGGGTTGGGGAGGGACAGAGATAGAGACAGAGGGGATGCAAAGGTTACATGAAGTCAGAGAAATCAAAATGCAGACTGCTGGGCTGTAAGTTGCCCAAGCAAAATATGAGGTGCCGCTCTTCCCATTGTTGTTTGTCCTCACTCTGACAACGGAGGAGGTCCAGGACAGAAAGGTCAGTGTGGGAATGGGAAGAGGAGTTAAAGTGTTTGGTAGCCGTGACATCAAATGTAGGCTAAGGTGGTCTTAGCGAAGGTGTTCAGCGAAACGATCGGCCGTTTGCATATGCTTGGTCTCACTGATATATAAGAGACCACACCTGGAACCTTTTAATTGTTCCTCAGTGCATGTGACAAAAATAGACTAAACTAAACTGAACCAAACACTCAACAGCTCTATCTCTGTGAGCATTTGGCTTTGCTGATGTCAACTACAACAAGAAACAGTGTAGCAGGTAATCCATCTCTGAGGAAATAGAGCATCATTTGGATAACAATTATTCTTGGATAACTGTTACCCTAAAATACATTTTGTTTCCATTTCTCAAGTTATATTTTGCACTGGGATATCATTCAGTGGCATAGATTGCAAGTTATTGCCCTTTAAATTGTTTCTGAAGCAAATGCATTGTAGATAATAGTACAGTACGCAATCTCTTTGACTATCGAGGATAAGTTGCATGACATTGCCTTTAGATGCCAAAAGAATGTAAATGCTGTTCCTTTTAATTCAGTGATAGTGAGGAAATTGGTTTTAAAAAAAACAAAGGGAATATTGAGGAATATTGGCATGGATAATCTGAAGATAAGGAGATAATTTTATTGTGGTGTTCATGGAGCATAGATAAAATAATTGCCAATTGCACAGTGATTCATGCCTGGTTATTAGTGTTAAACATGCTTAACGGTAGCAACCGCTCATTTTACACCAATTCTGAAATTCAAATTCAGCAGAGCATTGAAACAAATTGCACATTATATTTGACTGCAGAGAGGAATGTATTGCCATAAAAGCAACGGACAAAGTGAAGTAACAAATTCAAAAGCCAATTGGATCAAGGCCAGACAAAGTATTGACTAAAAGACACAAAATGCTTGAGTAACTCAGCAGGTCAGGTGACTTCTCTGGAAAACATGGATAGGTGACGTTTCGGGTCGAGACCCTTCTTCAGACTCACCAGGAATGTCACCTATACAGAGGTGCCTCCTGACCTGCTGAATTACTTCAGTACTTTGTGTCCTTTTGTGTATCTGAGAGACCATCGTGAAAAGTATCAAAATAACTAAATAATTAGTTTTTTAGTTTGTATTTTTTAACCAATTTTAATGTTTATTTTTAATGGCCTGGGAAATGGATCCACTACTTCCCGATTAATATGCAAGAATTGCACATAAAACATTTTTTAAGGTCCTTTCCAACAAGAAATTGGAATAGGCTTTGTAAAAACGGTTCCCTCCTCTTCAGACAGGCAGCTGATACATCAGCCAGGAATAGTACTCAGTTTGGCACTGGACCTGATCAGCAGCCAAAGGCATATCATGGCTACGGCATTAAGTTAATACCCACCTCTATTTTTCCCTCTAGCACCTCTTCTTTGTGCACAACACCATGAGAGGAATTATTGGGTAAACAAACAGAGTCTCTTGTCCAGGATAGGGGAATTGAGAACCAGAGGACATAGGTTTATGGTGAGGGGGGTAAAGATTTAATTGGAACCTGAGGGTTCCTGGGAACGCTGATTGGAAAGGTGCGTTCCGAAAATTGGCATCGACTGCCAGTGTGAAGAGGCTAGGCGCTGACACCCGGTGCCAAGCAGGTGTAAAGGAAGTCCTTTTGAAGAGGTAAAACCTAGGTTGGTTAGAGGCCACGCCTGTGTTTCACACAAATAGTGGTAGGTGTATGGAACTGGAGGAGGTAATTGAGACAGGGACTATTGCAACGTGTAAGAAACATTTAGATGGGTACATGGATGGGAGAGGTTTAGAGGGATATGGGCCAAATGCAGGCAAGAGGGGCTAGTGCAGATGGGCTCAATGCATTAATGGTTTCAATGTTCTGCTGAATTTGAATTTCAGATTTGGTGTAAAATGGCCGGAGTGGGCAAGTTGGGCCAAAGGGCCTGTGTCCACGATTTATGATTTTATGACTCTATTCTCTCTCATGCCCCTGAGCCCAGCCCCAGCTATTTTCTCCCACCTCTGTGGAAGCCCAATGTGGGACCATGTTGACTAACTTATCAGAATGCACTGTGCAAACAACATGGCCGTCTGTGAGCTTCAAGTGCAACCACTGTTTGAACGTTTAATGTTGGTTTTAATGTTTCTTAAACAGAGTAAACCATGATGACAGTTTCTTAAAGCAATGATGTCCCAATCTCACAATAATTGTGACTTTAATAACTTTGGTAAAAAGGCTAAGAATAGCACCCGGTTGGTGCACCAGAAATGAATGAAATCCATTATCTAAGTTTATCGTTCTTCACGGAGTAAATATTGTCGTGCCCAATACTAAATTAAAAATAACAGGTAATAATAGGGTTTGAAATTACACATCAGCATGGTGCTTTATATATCAAGATAGTTAAACTAATTTTCATATTTATTCATGTTTTGCAGCAACAACAAAGTAATTTAATTATTTGCAAAAAAATAATATAACTTATTAATTCATCAATGAAAATAATCAAACATGCAAAGACCTAAGAATATTCCTAAGGATTGTAGCAATTTTATTTTTAAGGGCTAATTTTATTTTTAGTCAGTATTTAATTTAATAGGTATCGGTCTTAATTTCAGGGAAAAAAAAGTCTCCTTGAAAATCATTGCCTTGGTGTTGTTTATTTGACAGTTTTATTTAAATTGTGTCCCTGTTTCTCCAGCAATAATTATCAAATTATCAAATGCAACATCAAACACAGGAGGTGGGGAAGACACACAATTGCTACATATGTGGGATAATTGGGCACTTTCTCATTCGTGAAAGGAAGTTTCATACACAAGAATCGGCAATTGCTAAGAGTCCATTGATGCGGACAGGATGAACAGAAAATTAGAACGGTATTCAAGGGCCTGAGTTATAGTGAGGTGTTGAGCAGGCTAGGACTATTCCTTGGAGTGCAGGAGGATGACATGTGATCTAATATAGAAAATAGGTGCAGGAATAGGCCATTCGGCCCTTTAATATAATCATGGCTGATCATCCAAAATAAGAACCCCATTCCTGCTTTCTCCCCATATCCTTTGATTCCATTAGCCCTAAGAGCTATATCTTACTCTCTCTTGAGAACATCCAGTGAATTGACCTCCACTGTCGTCTGTGGCAGAGAATTCCACAGATTCACAACTGTCTGGGTGAAAACATTTTTTCTTCATCTCAGCCCTACCCCTTATTCTTAAATTGTGACCCCTGGTTCTGGACTCCCACAAGATCGGGAACATTTTTCCTGCATCTAGCCTGTCCGATCCCTTAAAAATGTTATATGTTTCTACAAGATTCCCTCTCATCCTTCTAAATTCCAGTGAATATACATAAGCCCATGGAGGTGTGCAAAATCATGAGAGGAATAGATCAGATAAACGCACGACGTGACCTCACCATCTCTATTGCAGGTGACACACTCCTGACTGACATCCACTACAAACCAACTGACTCCCACAGCTACCTGGACTACTCTTCCTCCCACCCTGCTTCCTGTAAGGACTCCATCCCCTATTCCCAATTCCTCCGACTACGCCGCATCTGCTCCCAGGATGACGTGTTCCACACCAGGTCATCGCAAATGTCCTCGTTCTTCAGAGAACGGGGTTTCCCCTCCCCCACTATCGATGAGGCTCGCACCAGGGTCTCCTCCATACCCCGCAACACTGCCCTCTCTCCCCATTCCCCCACTCACAACAAGGGCCGAGTCCCCCTGGTCCTCACCTTTCACCCCACCAGCCAGCGCATACAACAGATAGTCCTCCGCCAGTTTCGCCACCTCCAACGTGACCCCTCCACTCGCCACATCTTCCCATCTCCCCCCCTGTCTGCCTTCCGCAAAGACCGCTCCCTCCGCAACTCCCTCGTCAATTCTTCCCTTCCCTCCCGCTCCACTCCTTCCCCGGGCACTTTCCCTTGCAACCGCAAGAGATGCTACACTTGTCCCTTCACCTCCCCCATCCACTCCTTTCAGGGACCCAAGCAGTCATTCCAAGTCCGACAGAGGTTCACCTGCACCTCCTCCAACCTCGTCTACTGCATCCGTTGCTCCAGATGCCAGCTAATCTACATCGGTGAGACCAAGCGGAGGCTAGGCGATCGTTTCGCCGAACACCTCCGCTCGGTCCGCAATAACCAACCCGACCTCCCGGTGGCTCAGCACTTCAACTCCCCCTCCCACTCCGTATCCGACCTCTCGGTCCTGGGCCTCCTCCATGGCCAGAGTGAACAACACCGCAAGTTTGAGGAACAACATCTCATATTCCGCTTGGGGAGTTTGCATCCTCTGGGCTTAAACATTGAATTTTCTCAATTCTGTTAACCCAGACTGCCTCCCCCCCACCTCTCCCTCAGCCCTCGGGCCCTGACATTCCTTCTCCATCTCCCCCCCCCCCCCAAGTCGCACTAGCTTCTCATTTTCACACCAGAAACAGCTTACAATGGCTTGCTTCCCTTATCACCAATACTTTTTTGCATATCTTTCACTCATTGTTCTTGCTTTATCTCTCCATATCACTGTTTATATCTCTCGTTTCCCTGATCCCTGACCAGTCTGAAGAAGGGTCTCGACCCGAAACGTCGCCTATCTCCTTCGCTCCTTAGATGCTGCTGCACCCGCTGAGTTTCTCCAGCTTTTTGTGTAACCCCCGCACGGAGTCTCTTGCCCAGAGTAGGGTATTCGAGAACCAGGGGACATAGGTTTAAGATGTGGGGGGAATGATTTAATAGGAACCTTAGGGGAAACATTTTTACACAAAAAGTGGTGAGTGTATGGAACGAGCTGTCAACTTAACATGAGGGGCGGCACAGTGGTGCAGTTGGTAGAGCTGCTGTCTCACAGTGCCAGAGACCAAGGTTCAACTCAGATCTCAGTTGGCTGTGTGGAGTTTGCACGCTCTTCCTGTGGCCGCATGCATTTCCTCCGGGTGCTCCGGTTTCCTCCGACATCCCGAAGATGCGCACATTTGTGGGTTAGTTGGTCTCTGTAAACTGCGCCCCAGTATGTAGGGAGTGCATGCGAAAGTGGAATAACATAGAACTAGTGTGAATGGGTGATCGATGGTCGGTGTGGACTCGGTGGGACGAAGTTTGTGTTCATGCTGTATCTCTTATCTAAATTATCCTTCATTGCATTTGTTGGCTCTGGCCTTGTGTGATATAATGAGAGAATAGGATTGAGTTGGATTAGATTGGATATCAATATAACAATCCCAGGACTTTTGCCATAATAAATGCCAGGAACTCATTAATACCAATCAATGTTGTTTTATTTTTTATACACGTGTTAACACGACCTTATCAGAATCAATTCTATTACTCTTAAGATCTTGACCTTCACAAGTAATAGTACCTGCAAGAACTCTGGACTAAAACTTTAAGGTGTTGGAGGAATTTAGTTGGTCAGGCAGCACCTGTGGAAGGAATGGACAGGCAGCGTTTCAGGCCAGGATCCTTTTTCCGACTGATGGACTCTTGCTTTCAACTCTTTCCAAATACTCAACAAAACCAAACCGATTTTTATATCGTTCGAGAAATTAACCCTCTAGCCGCTAAATGGATGAGCATGGTTAAGGGTGATATCTTCGAAACGCATGCAAGCTCACTCACAGAGACCTTCAGAGCTTCTTCACAGATAAGTCTTCAAAACACAGTATTTTGATGAATAAATGCTTTAATGTTGATAGAAAACAGTGAGATACATCCAAATTTCATCCGACTCATTACTATTAACTTCATCGAACTCCAGCTTATTACTTTAAACATTAGAAAACTCCTCGTGTCTCCGTTACACTTCACATGATCTCCTTTACACCTCGCATGGTCGAAGGGTAAACCTTCTCCATCGACTCTCCAAACTACTCTAAAAACTAAACTTCTATGCAAGCCCAAAACACGCCCAAAAATACGTCATAAATCCCACCCACAATATAACGGGCAGTCTAAAATTTAAAGGCACATGCCATCAACAATGACATGCAAAACAAGCCAAATGGACTTGTCTGTACCCTGTATTTATTTATTTCCGTACTGCTACCACTGCACTCTGTATTTATTTTTTCATATCGCTATCACTAAGAACGACGCTAAACTGCATTTCGTTGTACCTATACTTGTATTTGTGCAATGACATTAAACTTGAATTTAATTGAAAAAAAAAAAAATGGCCACTACAGAAGGGTCTTGACCAGAAACGTCACCAATTCCTTCTCCCCCAGAGCTGCTGCCTGAACCGCTGAGTAAAGGGCCTGTACTACAAGCATGCAACTCTATGCGATTAGCGCGACTTAACGTGGTCGCTTGAGCCGTCCGGCGTCGCGGGGCCGGTCCCACTTTGATCGCCGGAGCCGTGCGGAGTTCGTCCGGACATCGCTCGGGGCTCCGAAAAACTGACTATGCATTTTGTTTCTGTCTGCAGATGGTTCATAACATTGTAGCTGTGAGCACATTTTCTCTGTGTGCGTCAAAATAATTTTCAATTACCTCTGCAGAAATGTTTGACTTGGCCCACTGCAATCCTTCACAGTGTCCCTCTCTTTGCTACATTGCCATGACCTTTATTTCAATTTCAATACATCCATACTCTCTGTTACAGCTCCTCTTTTCCATCAGTCACAGCTGCCGTACATTCTCATCCTACTTGCATTATGTTTTACTCACCCATCTCTTTTCCCGCTTATCTCTACAAACCTCTCTTTCCCAAACACCATTTCCAAATCATTGCCTCTGTTTTCAAGTTGATCCAAGGCAGGACCTCATCCTGGCTTTGAACTTCCATGAGCGCCAGGTCCCGGCAAGCCCTCCACAATCCTCCTCCCGACTTCACCCGGAGAGTTGTGAATCTGTGGAATTCTCCGCCACAGAATGCAGTGGAGGCCAATTCACCGGATGTTTTCAAGGGAGAGTTAGATTTAGCTCTTAGGGCTAACAGAATCAAGGTATATGGGGAAAAAGCAGGAACGGGGTACTGACTTTGAATGATCAGCCGTGATCATATTGAATAGCGGTGCTGGCTCGAAGGGCCTGAACGGCCTACTCCTGCACCTATTTTCTATGTGTCTATGTTTCCTTTACCTGTGACAAAGCTCCCTGTTATCTTGACTCCCACACTTGGGAATGTGTTCCAACAAGAAACCTCTTCGCCCTATCACTTCTGTAGTGTAGACCGAGGCCTGCTATCCTATTTGGTTGCTTTTGTCTGCCTATGTAAAATGCTTTTGAGATATTAATCTACCATGAAAATACAAGATGTATTCTTTATATTTGAAGGGTGATGATGTTCTGGACCGGAGCTCTGAGTTGATCTACTCTGGGGAAATGACGTGGATTTACCAGCCTTATGGACGCAACCAGCAGAGGACCTTCTTCCTCTTTGACCATCAGTTGGTCATGTGTAAAAAGGTAAGACAGTGTCATAGAGTCATAGACTCTGAGTCTGCAAATGTTCTGTATTTGTGGCCATCTTTTTGGAATCATTGAATGATTGCAGGTCAGAGGAAGTCCATCATGTTCATGTTGGCTCTGATGAAGGGAAGAATTTAATATAAGGATTCATTATTATGTTAAGGTACTTTTCTACTGTTTGATCTAGCCCTTTATCATCTTTCCATCATAGCATTTAGTTGTTGGTTAGCAGTAGCTGTAGTGATACAATTGACAGCAGCAGTGGAGTTGCTGCCATACAGCACCAGAGACCGTGATTCTGACCATGGGTGCTGTCTGTGCAGAGTTTGTACATTCTCCCTGGGACCGCGTGGGTTTTCTCCGGGTGCTCCGGTTTCCTCCCACACTCCAAAGACGTACAGTTTTGTTGGTTAATTGTTTTTGGTAAATTGCAAATTGTTCCTAATACGTAAGATAGTGCTATTGTATGGGTGATCGCTGGTTGACGTGGACTCGGTGGCCGAAGGGCCTGTTTCCACACGATAACTAGAAAGTAACTGAAGTAAAGTGGCTAAAGTAACTAAAGTGAAGCAAAACAATAACGGATGTTCCTACTTTTTATTCAATGACCTCGCAAATAGTCCTTGACTGAGTTGGTGGTGAGATGCTGGTATATAAGCAGTGGTACAGATGAAAAGAGCAAAGGGAATATCTGTGGTAGTGTGAGGCCAGTATCCCCATGGATAGATGCTGCAAAGTACATATACGTAATGTGTTCATGGACAATTAAAGGGAAGGAAATTGCACCAAAGCTATGGAATGAAGCCTTGTAGTCAACGAGAACATTGAAACACAGAAACATAGAAAATAGGTGCAGGTGTAGGCCATTCGGCCCTTCGAGCCAGCACCGCCATTCAATATGATCATGGCTGATCATTTCGATTCAGTACCCTGTTTCTGCTTTCTCCCCATATCCCTTGATTCCGTTAGCCCTAAGAGCTATAACTAACTTTTTCACACAGACAGTTGTGAGCTACAATGGGCTTCTCTGCCTCAGAGGGCAGTGGAGGCCGGTTCTCTGGATACTTTCAAAAGAGAGCTAGATAGGGCTCTTAATGATAGTGGAGTCAGGGGATATGGGGAGAAGACAGGAACGGGGTACTGATTGGGGATGATCAGCCATGATCACATTGAGTGGCAGTGCTGGCTCGAAGGGCCGAATGGCCTACTCCTGCACCTATACTAAAAACAACACAAAAAACAAAAAACAAAAAAATCTCTCTCTTGAAAAAAGCGACTTAAATGTTGTGTGAACTGCAAGGCTGCAGGTCATGTGTGATTGTAATTTCAAGTTAGTTTTGTAGCATGTCATCCACATAGTGCTTTACATGTGCGTGCTGAACACTAATCCGGCTGCAGGGAGAATCGCTGCAACACCAGCTTCCAAAGGTTATCAACTCCCTCCAGATTAGTTATTTGTCGATTTCTTTTGGATGTTTAGTTTAGTTTAGTTAGGAGAGACAGCACGGAAACAGGCCCTTCGGCCCACCAAGCCATTGCTGACCAGAGATCACCCCTGCACAATTTTACAATTTTTACCGAAGCCAATTAACATACAAACCTGCATGTCTTTGGGATGTGGGAGAAAGCCGGAGAACCCGGAGAACACTGTTCCTCATTGAATCATAGAGTTATAAAGCATGGAAACAGGCCCCTTGGGCCAACTTGCCCATGCAGCCCAAGATGCCCCATCCACCCTTGTCCCACTTGCCTGCGTTAGACTGGTGAGACTAACATTTCCACATTTTACTTTACATTGATGATGATAGTATTCCTTTCGTCACATTGCAACATTTGGGTGCTTTCGGCTCTGCATTGTTCCTGTTCCGTGAAACACTTTGGGTCGCTCGTGGAAAGCTGCTGCTAACTTTATTTAGATGAGTCTGCAGACTACCTGAAAATTATATCTAAACACAAGGTAACTGCAGATGCTGGTTTACAAAGAAAGACACAAAATGCCTGAGTAACTTAGCGGGTCAGGCAGCATCTAAGGAGCGAAGGAGATAGGCGACGTTTCGGGTCGAGACCCTTCTTCGGAATTGTTTCGGGTGAGGACCTGCCGTGAAATGTATTGCCAGGGGTGATGGTGGAGGCAAATACAATGGTGGCATTTAAGAGGCTTTTGGATAGGCACGTGGAAGTGCAGGGAATAGAGGGATATGGATCATGTACAGGCTGATGCGATCAGTTTAACCTGGCAACATGGCGGGCCGATGGTTCCTGTGCTGTATTGTTCTATGTTCTTCAGGCTGATTGTAGTGGAAGGGAGAAAGCGGGAAGAGTAGCGAGAGGTTGTTTCGTAAATCCAAACCATGAGGACATGAGTGTAGACTGCCCGTCATGACGTGGATGGCATCAATCTGGCCTGACTGAGTGTTAAGGACATTTATGAGGATGTTGCCAGGACACAAGGTCCTGAGCTATATGGAGGGGCTGAACAGGCTAGGACTCTATTGCTTGGAGTGCAGGAGGATGAGGGGTGATCTTATACAAGTGTATAAAATCGTGAAAGGAACAGATCGGGTAAACGTACAGAGTCTCTTGCCCACAGTAGGGGAATCGAGAACTAGAGGACATTGGATTAAGGTGAGGGGGAAAGATATAATCAGAAGTTGAGGGGTAACTTTTTTACACAAAGAGTGGTGAGTAGATGGAATGGGTTGCCAGAGGACGTAGTTGAGGCAGGGACTATTGCAGAGTTTAAGAAACATTTGGACAGGTACATGGATAGGATAGGTTCAGGGGGATATTGGCCAAACGCTGGCAAATAGGGCTGGTGTAGATGGGACATGTTGGTCGGCGTGGGCAAGTTGGGCTGAAGGGCCTCTCTCCACACTGTATCACTCTATGATGCTGCGACACTGGCGGGCTGGCATTGGTGGGCAGTTACTCTGCAGCGTGAGGGACCTGCCCTGCAGCATGCAGAGACCGGGTAGCAGCTGCTTCTGCTGCAGTGGGAGCTGTGACGTTAGTCATCAGACCCTGCATCATAATCGGCCCCTCAACCATGCCAATGGAACTTTCCACCCATTCCATGCCAGCAGTGCTTTGCAATGGCAAGTCCACTCAGTGCCAATTGATGCACCAAGCATCATAATGTGCCCACCCACCCATTCGTTCTGTAATCACCATTAAAAATAATCTACTGCAGCCAATACAGTGGAATTCTCCCTTTCTCCCTCTGCCCTCTTTCCTCCATTCCCCACCATCGCTCTGCAATTATTATTATTAATATTATTTCACTTTATTTTGGGCACAAGGTCCAGACAAGGGACAACATTACATAAAATACATTACATATAACAAACACCATAAAATACAGAAAATCCTATAAAACACATAAAATCCCCCCTCCCCCACCCTCACATCAGACAATAGACAATAGGTGCATGAGTAGGCCATTTGGCCCTTCGAGCCAGCACCGCCATTCAATGTGATCATGGCTGATCATCCTCAACCAGTACCCCGATCAGTACCCAATCAGTCTGAAGAAGGGTCTCGGCCCGAAACGTCGCCTATTTCCTTCGCTCCATAGATGCTGCCTCACCCGCCGAGTTTCTCCAGCATATGTGTCCACCTATAAAATCTTAGTATATCACTTATAAAAGCATCATACATTATGTACAAAAAAAAACACAGTACATGATTTAAAATCCAGAATTAAAAAAGAAAGATCAGTGTCCTACAACGACAGAATGATACCAGTGTCTCCACAACTGGGATTCGTAGCGTGTAGTGCTAAACCTTATGTTTGACAAGGCCACGATAATTACATTTTTAGTCATTTATCCTGCAAATGAATTTATACATATGATTTCTGAGGATAGAATGTTCTTGACTTTGTAAAGGTCAGGGAAGAGAAAAGCTTTGTGGATCCTTAACAATAAATGAAGCTTTTTTGTATTAACATAATCCATCCTTAGAAGGTCTGGTGGATAAAGATCATATTTAAATGTAAACATCCCACTGCATTAACAAAATGGTTACATTCACGTTCTGAATTCAAAGGCATTTAATGTGAGTAAACGCACAACTTACAAAGTTTACAACATGAGTAAACATACATCACACATGGCACGGTGGCACAGCGGTATAATCGCTGCATTGCAGCACCGGAGACCCGGGTTGGATCCTGACCACGGGTGCTGTCTGTACGGAGTTTGTACCTTCTCCCCATGGCCTCATGGGTTTTCTCCGGGTGCTTCGGTTTACATAGAAAATAGAAAATAGGTGCAGGAGGAGGCCATTTGACCCTTCGAGTCAGCACCGCATCCCACATCCCACAGACATGCAGGTTTGTAGGTTATTTGGCTTCTGTAAATTGTTCCTAGTGTGTACGATAGAGCTAGTGTACGATTGATTGCCGGTCAGCATGGACTCGGTGGGCCGAAGGGCCTGGTTCCACGCTGCATCTCTAAAACTAAACTAAAACTAATTCATCCTGTTCCAATTGCCTTCACTTAACTGACATCCATTTTGTTTTATCAGACTCAATACCTTCTAAGTGTTTTCTGTGTGAGGATGATCCAATTTGGATTGAGTTTTTTGTCTGTTCTAGCTGGATATTACAGAAGCTGAAAATGACGTGTATTTCCTGGAAGTTCATTTGAGTGGACAGGCGTAGATAAATATTTTCCTGAGGCATAATCACAAATCATAAAGGTCACAGAGTTAAGCTTGTGAACTCTTCCTGTGTTACTCTCTTCTAAACTTGCACTTGTCCGTGTCCAATATGCAAAGACAATAACTTCATATTATCTTTATCCTGCTCTGCCCATTAAAATTCTTCAAGTTCTTTCACATTGTAACTTAACATTTCCCCAAGACCGATGGATGTCTTCAATCCTGTCTTATGAGTATAGAAGTAAATAGTATATTTTGCTCCTCAAATCTGCTCTGCTTTCAATAAGATCAGTGCTGATCTGATCTTGGTTCATCTTAATTTGTGTTCTCCCCAAATCCTCTGAACCCTTTAAAAAAAAATCTGTCCCTGCCTAGTTTATATTAATTGATTCTACCTCCACAGCTCATTTGTGCAGAGATGTCTAAAGAAATGTCTGACGAAGGGTCTCGACCCAAAATGTCATCCATTCCTTCTCTCCAGAGATGCTGTCTGTCCCGCTGAGTCACTCCAGCATTTTGTGTCTATCTTCAGTTTAAACCAGCATCTGCAGTTCCTTCCTACACATACAACCTTTCTGCAATCTTCAGGTATGGTGCAGCTGGTGGGGCTGCTGCCTCACAGCAACACCGACCCAGGTTCAATCCAATCCTCGGGTGTTGTTTGTGTGGAGTTTGCATGTCCTCCTCGTCATTGTGGGGTTTTCCTCTGGATGCTCTGATTTCCTTCCACATCACCCCCCCTTATGTAGGGAGTAGATGCAAAAATAAGATACTAGAACAAAGATCCTAGATTAATGGTTTGGGTCGACTCAGAGGGCCAAAGGGCCTGTTCCATGTTGTTTCTTTCAATCAATCAATTAATTCCTGATTTAGCTCCTTTTCTCACGTACCTTTTTTGTTAAAACCTTTGTGGTGTCCTGCATTGTCTTTCACCCATTGACAAAATAGTTATGCAGTTAATATTGAATCAGGTTTAATTCAGCTTGTTGAGCCAGCCCCTGATTCTTGATTTGTGTTAATATCATGGGATTGGCATGAAGTGAAACAACATTTTACAAGTTTCAAGGAGGGTTCTGACTAGGGCTACCAATTGTCCCATATTAGCCGGGACATCCCATATAATGGGCTAAATTGGTTTGTCCCATAGGGGACCGCCCTTTCCCCATATTTGACTGCTACAACTCAGGTCGAGGGGACTGTTGGGTCGGAGCGCCGCGTCCGGCCACATCTCACCCGTCCCGGCGTAGTGCAGCCCATGGAGTGCAACAGCAGCGCCTCGACCGTGGGTCGTTGGTCGGCAGCCCGGCCACCTGTCCGGCCCTCGGACTTTGGCTTACCGCCATCACCACCACCCCTCCTTCTCATGGCCGATCATCGGTTCATGAGTTGGATGGGGTGCCAGACTTTGCGCGTGACATCCCGCGGGCAAAAACTTCTCAGCTGGCCTGCCGGCTGGGCTTTGTGTGCTGTCCAGCACCCGGGCCAACTCATCATTCACCCAGCCACAGCCTTATTTGGGAGTGAGAAAGTTGGCAACCCTAGTACTGACCCAAAATATCACCCATCCATTTTCTCCATAGATGTTGCCCGAGTTACTCCAGCACTTTGTGTTTAACATTTTACAAGGATATTGCCAGGACTGGAGGGGCAGGGATGTAGGGTGAGTTTGGGCAGGCAAGGAATTTGTTCCTTAGGTGAGTTTGGGCAGGCAAGGAATTTGTTCCTTGGGTGAGGCGTGATCTTATAGAGGTGCATAAAATCGAGGGGAATAGATAGGGTGATAAGAGAATCATGCACCAGAGGACATACTGAGGGGTAACCTTTTTACTCAAAGGGTGGTGGCTATATAGAGCGAGCTGCCAGAGGAGGTGGTTGAGGCAGGTACTATAACAGCATTTAAAAGACACTTGGACAGGTACATAGAATAGGATAGAATGCCTTTTATTGTCATTCAAACAACTTGGTTTGAATGAAATTGCATTTTCTGCAGTTTTTTACAATACAAAAAAACCCAAGGCCCACACTTAACACAGTTTACACAAACATCCATCACAGTGAGTCTCCAACACCTCCTCACTGTGATGGAAGGCAAAGTCTTATCTCTTCCCTTTGTTCTTCACCCGTGGTCCATCAGTCCAACTGCAGTGCAGAGGCGAACTGGGGGTCCCGATGTTAAAGCCCCCGGCGGACGATGGTAAGTCGCGCCGGGTGATGTTAGGCCCCGCTCCATGTCCTTTAAACCCCGCGATTCCAGCTGGAGAAGTTGCCGTTGCCGTTGCCGTTGCCGAGATAGAACAGGTTTAGAGGGATACGAGTCAAACGTGGGCAAACAGGACTAGATTAGACAAAGCATCTTGGTCAGTGTGGACGAGTCAGGCCGAAGGGGCTGTTTCCGTACTGTAATACTCTATGACTCTAACTTCCAACTGAAAGAGTGCAATGTTAAAAAGCCGGGATATGCTAAAGGGTACCGACCTCATCATCGGGAATTTAGTTCAAGGGGATGAATAGGTGACCCAAGGTGACAGTCACTACAACTCCCTGCTCTCCCTGTTGCTATGTAACTGTTGCCAAGCAGATTTTCCCATGGTAACCTCGACGTGGCAGCTGATTCTGCAGAACACGATCATTGTAAATCTGTCACCCATATCAGTGGGCAACACAATTAAATGCAGCCAGCAGTTCAACGCGCTAATGTCATGCCTCCAAAGATTTTACAAAGCAATATTTGCTCTGAAAACAACTGAAAAATTATGTAGAACGCAGAAATTACAAAGGACACAGATTCAGCTGAGCAGTAAAACTGCTTAAGCTGCGCTCACCTGCTTTGAGAATTATGAGCGCAGGCACTATCTAAACTGGTAAAAAAATATGTGATTTTTATAGGTTCTTTTAAAAGGTTAATGCATCTATTGATCTGTGCCGTAGGATTTGCATGATGAGAGGAAGATCATAGTGGGAACATTCTGTCTCAGAATCAGAATTTGCAGCGGGTTCAGCACTAAAATAGATCCAGGGATCGATTGCAGCACAAAATATAGGCCTTCTGCTTCATTTAGCTTCAAGTCCCTTCACCCCGAGTGGAATGCATTAGAAGAACCTGCGTTGCAAAACAAGTCTTGTTGATTTGTTGCGGCGAGTACCTTCTTCAGAACAGGAGAAGGTTCTTCAAAATAAAGTATTTTTACTGAGACGAGGGCATGCTGGAAAAATATAGAAAATGTGAAGACACAAGAGACTGCGGACACTGGAATTTTGAGAGAGGAAAAAAAAACAAGCAGCCGAGGGGGGTAACGACCTCATCGGAACTTACCGAATAGTGAAAGGCCTGGGTAGAGTAGATGCGAAGAGGATGTTTCGACTGGTGGGAGAGTCTAGAACAAGAGGCCATAGCCTCAAAATAAAATAAATGAGTTCGAAAGGAGATGAGGAGGAATTTCTTTAGTCAGAAGGTGGTGAATCTGTGGAATTCATTGCCACAGAAGGCTGTGGAGGCCAAGTCATTGGATCTTTTTAAGGTGGAGATTAATAGAAATGCCAGAGTTCTTGATCAGTACGGCTGTCAGGGGTTATGGGGAGAAGGCAGGAGAATAAGGTTGAGAGGGAAAGATAGATCGGCCATGATTGAATGGCGGAGTAGACTCGATGGGCAGAATGGCTTAATTCTGCTCCTCATAACTCAGACAACCCATAAACGTTTGAAGTGAGAAGGTCAAGCAGCATCTGTGGAGGGAAGCAGAGGGATGAAGGTGGAGCTGCTCGTGGTATATACACCAGGTATGTTACCCATATTACACCATTTACACCAGGTGTGTTAGCTGTATAAGTGATGCAGCGTGGAAACAGGCCCTTCAGCCCATCAAGTCCACGTCGACCAGTGATCCCCGCACATTAACACACGCCTACACACAATTTACACCTATACAAAGTATACAAACACAAACCAATTAACCTACAAACCTCCACGCCTTTGGAATGTGGGAGGAAACTCAGAGATGGTGGAGAAAATCCATGCGGTCACGGGGAGCATGTACAAACTCCGTACAGACAGTACCCATAGTCGGGATCGAACCTGGGTCTCTTGTGCTGCAAGCGCTGTAAGGCAGCAACTCTGCCGCTGTGCCGCCGTGAAACCCACATGTTACAGCTGGAAAGGGGCCTAACTTTAATTGTGAGTTAGAGATAATAATCACAGGAAATGCAGGTACACGTTTAGGAGAGGCAGAACAGAACAATGTAGGGGGGAACTTTTACAGTGGTCCTGAAGTTGGGCATATCGTTCAAACATGTTTTTCTAGCTTCTCAGAATTGCCCAGGACTGATCTTGAGCTGTAACAGCGAGTTTAAGTTCATGTTTTTTTTAGCAAGTTAATGAGAAAAATAAGTTTTTTGCAAAATATGAATTGAATTTCCCTTATTTTCCTGAATTTTAAACATCACATAAGATGGTGGGTGTTATTGGCATATACCTTAGCTGGCATTCACAGATTGTCAGGCATAAATTATTCACCACAATTACATTTGTATGAAATGTTTGTTATTTATATTTCCATTGCGTTTGTTTCTGAATTTTAAGATACCTTCTCAAAGAAAGGCACACAAACTTATTTCAATATATTTTATACAGTGAACAACAATTTTCCTCTGCTTGTTTCCTGTCCCCTATTATTCCTTTAAATTGTCCACTTCTTTGCGGTCTGTGGCTCCATAATCCATAATCTCAGTATTAATCTTGATTCCAGGTGTCGTACTGTTTAACTAAGGTAGGCTTCAGGGTAGTTCTCTCAATATCGACCATCCGCATATCTAGTCTGTCATAGAACCAATGACCAACATGTCCCATATGCACCAATCCCACCTGCCTGCAATTTGCCCATGTCCCTCTAAACCTGTCCTATCCATGTACCTGTCCAAATGTTTCGAAAATGTTGCAATAGGAACTGCCTTGACTCCTTCCTCTGGCAGCTCGTTCCATCTACCCACCACCCTTTTAGTAAGAAAGTAAACCCTCAGGTTCTAATTACATTTTTATCCTTCACACAAATCCTATGGCCTTTGCTTCCCGCTTCCCCTTCTCTAGGCAAGAGACTCTGTGTGTTTACCTAATCTGTTCCTCTCATGATGTTGTACACCTCTCATCCTCCTGTGCTCCAAGGAATAGAGTCCTACTCTGCTCAACCTCTCCCTATAGTTCAGGCTCTCCAGTCCTGACAACATCCTCGTAGATCTTCTCTGCACCCTTTCCAGCTTGACAATATCTTTCCTTTAACATGGTGCCCAAAACCGAACACAATAATGTGGCCTCAACAACGTCTTGTATAACTGCAACATGACCTCCCAACTTCTATACTCAATACTCTGACTGATGAAGGCAAATGTGCCGAAAGACAAAACTATATACCCACATGCCCAGATCCCTCTGCTCCACAACACATTCCAGAGCCCTTCCATTCAATATATAGGGTACACAAAAGGCTGGAGAAACTCAGCGGGTGCAGCTGCATCTAAGGAGCGTAGGAGATAGGCAACGTTTCGGGCCGAAACCCTTCTTCGGCCCAAAACGTTGCCTATCTCCTTCGCTCCTTAGATGCTGCTGCACCCGCTGAGTTTCTCCAGCCTTTTGTGTACCCTCGATTTTCCAGCATCTGCAGTTCCTTCTTTAACATTCAATATATAGGTTCTGCCCATGTTAGACTTTCCAAAATGCAACACCTCACATTTCTCTGTATTAAATTCCATCAACCCACCAAAAGAAAAGGAGAGAGAGAGAGAGAGAGAGAGACAGATACAGAGACAGAGACAGAGACAGAGAGACAGAGAGACAGAGAGAAGGAGAAGGTAGACACAAAATGCTGGAGTAACTCAGCAGGACAGGCAGCATCTCTGGAGAGAAGGTTTAGGGTCGAGAACCTTCTTCAGACAAAGAGAGGTAGAGACACAGCGCGAGAGAGACAGAGAGAGACAGACAGAGAGACAAAGAGACAGACAAAGAGACAGAGATATAGACAGAGAGAAAGAGAGACAGAGAGAGATAGAGGCAGAGAGACAGAGAGAGATCACTAAACCATGCAGCCCAACTGATCAGATCCTGCTTCAATCTTTGACAACCATCTTCACTATCTACAATACCACCCACTTTTGTGTGATCTGCAAACTTATGCCGCTCAATAATGCAGATGAGGGGCAATCTCGATTGCTATTCCCCTTCTGGTTCATCGCACTGAGCAATATTGCAGTATCACTATAACTATTCCAGCCAAGATCTACTCAGCCCAGATTAAAGACCCAGCAAGAACTTCCTTGATCTGTGTTGCACAGCTGTTCGCTGGCTAAGCCCAGTGAGCTTCTGTGTGATCCACGTAATTTCTGATGCCAAGTACTGATCTTTACCAATTAATAGACTTATCCAAGCAAAAATCTTGGCATCTGTCTATTGAGTGGCAGATGCATGGTGCAGAGAAAAGCAAATGTAGTTAATCCACTGTTAAGTTTATTTGTTCAGAAAAAAATGGATAAACATTTGGTGACGATGGGATAAATATAGAAGTAAAGGAAATGTCTTTGACCAGCGAGACTATCCATGAAAATATAACAAATGAATATGAACCGTTCTGAATGTGAAAAAGATGTATTCCTGGCTTCTCAGTCTTGTTTTAGAAATCAAGTCAATATTTAACATAACTTTATCCCTTTCTTTATCCCTGTATTTAACAGAACTTGAACCCTGTCTCACTCCTTCTGCTTTTATCTCATGGCTTTGTTCCAACCATCTGCTTATCTAAAACAACCTCCCTTGCCTGAGTCCACCTCTTACCTGCCACACTTGGCCGTGCCTCCGCCCTCTTCTAGCTTTCTTCTCTCCCCTACCATCAGCCTGAAGAAGGATCTGGACTCTAAATGTCATCCATCCATGTTCTCCAGAGATGCTGCCTGACCTGCTGAGTTACTCCTGCACTTTGTGGCCTTTTTAAAAGGTGGGCACGGTGGCACAGCAGCAGAGTTGCTGCCTTACAGCTCCAGAGACTCGGATTCGATTCTGACCAAGGGTGCTTATCTGTACGGAGTTTGTACATTCTCCCCATGACCTGTGTGGGTTTTCTCCGGGACTCCGGTTTCATCCCACACTCCAAAGACGTACAGGTTTGAGGGTGAATTGGCTTGACATAACTGTAAATTTGCCATAGTGTGTGTAGGATAGTGTCAGTCTACTTTTTTTTTACAAAATGCTTTAATCAAAACAAACAAATACAAGTACAAACACAACCAAAGAATGCCTAAACTGGCATCTTACAAGAAATTTTCAAATTAAAATATTAACATTTCCATCAATAATGCATTCCACCTCCTGCGGTGACCAGCGCTCACAGAAGGCCTCCACAGTCCCTGTGGACACCGCGTGTTCCCTCTCCAGGGACACGCGAGCACGGACATAACCCCGGAAAAGGGGCAGGCAGTCGACTGCTGTGCGTCCGTCGACTGCCCGCTGCCTGGACCCGCGAATGGCCATCTTGGCCAGGCCCAGGAGCAGACCGACAGGGAGACCCCCTCCTCCCTCCCGACCCTCCCCCCTCTGTACCGGGTGCCCAAAAATAAATAGTGTTGGGCTAAAATGGAGCCAAAACTTGAGGAGCAGCCCCTTCAGATACTGGGAGTGTCAGTCTACTGGGAGTGCTGGTAGAAGCGGACTTGGTGGACCACAGGGTCTGTTTCTGCGCTGTATCTCTAAACTAAACTAAACTATGCTAAACTAAAGATGGGGATTGGATAGGAAAGTAGACTTGAAGAATGGGATGCACAACTATTTATTGCATGGACGTTGCAGGCTTGACTGATTGATTTATTCCCATTTCTATTTATTTTGTTCACACTTTAAATGGCATTTGTATGTTTAGTTTAGTTTAGTTTAGGTTAGAAATACAGCGTGGAAACAGGCCGTTCGGCCCACCGGGTCCGAGCCGACCAGCGATCTCTGCACATTAACACTATCCTACATCCACGGGAGAATTTGTACATTTACCAAGCCAATTAACCTACAAACCCACGTCTTTGGAGCGTGGGAGGAAACCGAAGATCTCGGAGAAAACCCACACAGGTCACGGGGAGAACGTACAAACTCTGTACAGACTGCACCCGTAGGCAGGATAGAACCCGGACATCCGGCGCTGCATTCATTGTAAGGCAGCAACTCCACCGCTGTGCCACCATGACCGCTTTTGGAGAAATGTTGATTCAGGAAGAAACACAGGCTAAGACCAATGAAGTGTTATTCTATTCTTCAAATTTTGCATGAATAATGAACATCTATTTCAGGAGCTAGAGCAGGCAGACAAAAGCTCATATTAATGTTGAATAGACAATAGACAACGGGTGCAGGAGTAGGCCATTCGGCCCTTCGAGCCAGGACTGCCACTCAATGTGATCATGGCTGATCTCTACACATTTAATCTGTGGAACTGCATTTTTGATAATGCCACAGTCCTTGCCTGTTAGCCTATGTTACTAGTTCTAATTCTGAATCCATGCTGAGGTAAAACGTTTTTTTTTGCAATGAGATGATCTGACAGTTTTGAGCACAACAGATCTAACTATGAAGAAGGGTCTTGACCCAAAACATCACCCATTCCTTCTATCCTGAGATGCTGCCTGTCCCGCTGAGTTACTCCAGCAGTTTGTGTCTATCTCATCCACACTACACCATGTGCCGTGCTTTACTAGAGCAGCCTCACATATGTTTTGGAGTGTTTGAATATTTTTCTGTGGTGTTACTTGTCATCCACAGTCGACCATGGATCATAATCACTACACATTTAAAAAATAATGTTAATTATAGGTGGATTGCTTGTTTTTATTAAGCCTTAATGCCTTCTGATTAGTACGTTAAACACAACATGCAAATCTATTAATTCTGTAACAGGCATGAAGTGTTTATCTCCTACAAATGTAACATCACAAAACGTAGAGATTTCATGATCACATGTGCCTAAAAACAAAATCTCCAAATTTTCTTTCACTTGCAGGCTGTTGGTTTGCATGCTGACTCAAGCCCTCTCAAATCTTCGACAAACACGTCTTTGACATTTGGCGGAGAAGTGAATCCAGTCCATGTAATCATGGAGGGGACAGAGATTGTTAGTTAGAGGGAAGGCCAATTAACTCCTGAGCCATATGGTTACTCTACTTCAATCTCTGGTCAATAGTGACCCCCAAGGTGGTGATAGTAAGGGATTCACTGATGATAATGCCATTGAATGTCCGGGAGGGCAAAAGTGGGATTCTGTTTTGTTTCGTTTAGGTCAGAGATACAGTGCATAAACACCTCACCGACCGCACCCATAGTCAGAATCAATCTCGGGTCTCTGGCGCAGTGAGGCAGCAACTGTACCGCTCTGCCACTGTGCCGTGCCGCCCCAATAAACGATAAAGGATACAATATTTAATGTACCGCAGGAGGAGATGCAAACTCCACACAAACAGCAGCCAAGGTTGGGATCGAACCAGGACCTCTGGGACCGTGGCGTGGTGAGGGAATGCCTCAACCCACGGTGCCACTGTGCTGTCTGCCTCTGTATCCCTCACTTTCGCTTCTCTTTAAAATCAAACATTTCCTGACCATTCGTTGTAGCCTTGGCCAACAACCCCTCATTTTTCTTTATTTTTCCTGTCGGGATCCTGTTAACCAAATGTGTGTGATCACTGGATTGTACAGGAGTTGACATGAAGGCAGCATCAGCCACAGTCTGCCCGCTTTATTGATGGCACACATGTGGATATTGGATGAGGGAAGAGCCAAGCTTATCTGAGATGCTATCATGTGCATGGAAATAACCTGGCACGAAAATTACAAAGATAATTACAAACGTGGAAGGCCAGATTGTCTTAGCGAGCTGCTTCAGTCATCAAAGATGCAGAATGGGCACTTGAGGGAAGGAACGAGAGAGGGGAATATACTAACCCCTTATTCTCCTCTGTTAAATGCTCTCTCATACAGTAGAAATCTGTATGACTGAACATTCATACCCCATAGGAGCAAAATTAGGCCATTCGGCCCATTGAATCTACTTCACCATTCAATCATGGCTGATCTATCTTTCCCTCTCAACCCTATTCTCCTGACTTCTATCTGTAACATTGAACTAAACAAGAACCTGTCAATCTCCGCCTTGAAAATATCCATTGACTTGGCCTCCGCAGCCTGTCTAATTCCACAGATTCACCAGCCTCTGACGAACTAAATTCCTCCTCATCTCCTTTCTAAAAGTACATTATTTTATTGTGAGGCTGTGCCCTCTGGTCCCAGACTCTCCCACTAGTGGAAACATTCACGACACATTCACTGTATCTAGGCCTTTCATTAATTTCAATGAAGCCCCCCCCGTTCATCCTTCTGGCACCATCAAAAGCTCCCATTGCAGAGGAGGGGAAGAGATTTGCAATATAGAAAGTAAAATGCATTTTGTGTTGTCCATGCTGCATTCATAGTAAAACACAATTTGGAAACCCAGTATGGGTTTTCCCACATATAACAAGTTTATCAACTTTAACTGTTTAATAGGCACATGGGAATAGTTCTATTATCACCGGACGGTTCTGTTATTTGTAGTGATTGCAGGGAAATGTGCTCTGCCCGAGATTGAGTCTGAACTGTTGCTCCTAATCAGATCTTGGAACTACCAGGGAACAGCTTTGATAGCCTCCAGCGGGATTTCAATTTTGACTAAATTGGTCTGAATTAAGTTAGTTTGCCAGAAATAGTTACTCGTTTACACTGCTTGATGGTTGTGGTAATAAAGGGGCCTAGAGACCTGGGTTAAGGAACAATGCATGTATAAAAAGCCCAGTGCAATCTTCAAGACACTCAAATAATAATTTGACTCAAATCCACCAGAAGGCAACGCTCTACTGTTTGGATAAACCACTTATTATTTAGATTTTAATTAGATTTTAGATTTTAGGGTGGCACGGTGGCACAGCGGTAGAGTTGCCGCATTACAGCGCCAGCAACCCGGGTTTGATCCTGACTACAGGGGATGCAGCCGTGACAGAGTTTGTACGTTCTCCCTGTGACCATGTGGGCTTTCTCCGTGTGCTCCGGTTCCAAAGACGGGCAGGTTTGTAGGTTATGTGGCTTTGTTAAAATTGTTAATTGTTCCTAGTGTGTAGAATAATGCTAGTGTACAGGGTGATTGCTGGGCGACATGAACTTGGTGGGCCGAAGGGCCTGTTTCCACGCTGTATCCCAAAACTAAACTGAACTAATGCTGAGGGTTAGTACAAACTGCACCCCTCACCAGGTACTTTCCCCTGCAACCGAAGGAGGAGTAACACCTGTCCTTATACCTCCTCCCTCACCTCCATCTAGGGACCACAGCAGTCTTTTCTGTGAGGCAGAGGTTCACTTGCATCTCCTGCAACTTCATCTATGGTACCCGGTATTCCCGGTGTGGGCTCCTACATATAGGCGAGGCCAAGCGCGGGCTCGACGATCATTTCGCTGAACACCTCGGTTCGCCTTGGACTACATGATTTCCCTGTTGCAAAACATTTTAACTCCCCACGCCATTCTTACACTGACCTTTCCGTCCTGGACCTCCTCCATTGTCAAAGAGTGAGGCCACACGCAAATTGCAGGAACAACACCTCATATTGCGCTTGGGCAGCTTACAACCCAGCAGTATGAACATTGATTTCTCTAATTTCAAGTAACTGCTGCATTCCCTCACCTCTCCCCACCGCCCTTCTCCCCCACCTTAGTTGTCTGACCAGTTTCACTGTTCAAAACCTTGTATTCCTCGTTAACACACCTTCCCCAGCCACCAATGGGCCATTATGGGCTCCACCTTTCATAGAAACATAGAAACATAGAAAATAGGTGCAGGAGGAGGCCATTCGGCCCTTCGAGCCAGCACCACCATTCATTGTGATCATGGCTGATCTTCCCCGGTCAATAACCCGTGCCTGCCTTCTCCCCATATCACTTGATACCACTAGCCCCTAGAGCTCCATCTAACTCTCTCTTAAATCCATCCAGTGATTTGGCCTCCACTGCCCTCTGTGGCAGGGAATTCCACAAATTCTGAGGCCATCTGATTTGTTTGGCCTTTTCTCGCCTCTAGTATTTTGTGTCTATCATTCAAGCATAATGTTTCAGTCGTCTCAGAATTCTCTGGCAAACAATAGCAGAACTTACAGTGTTAAAGAAGGAACTGCAGATGCTGGAGAATCGAGGGTTACACAAAAAGCTGGAGAAACTCAGCGGGTGCAACAGCATCTAAGGAGCGAAGTAGATAGGCGACGTTTCGGGTCGAGACCTTCTTCAGACTTACAGTGCCAGAGATCCGGGTTCAATCCTGACGACAGGTGCTGTCTGTACGGAGTTTATACGTTCTCCCCGCAACCTGCGTGGGTTTTCTCCAAGATCTTCAGTTTCCTCCCACACTCCAAAGATGTACAGGTTTGTAGGTTAATTGGCTTGTATAAATGTAAAATTGTCCCTAGTGTGAGTGTAGGCTAGGGTTCAAGGGGATTACAGCTTGGTGCGGACTTGGTGGGCCGAAGGGCCTGTTTCCACGCTGTATCTCTAAACTAAACTAAACCTTACGAGTGAACCTGCAGGCTTTCATCACAGCTGGACACTTTCTGTCCACCCATTGTCCTGCATCGTTGACTTCATCTCTATCTCTACAGCTGCTGCCTGACCTGCTGTACATTTTCAGCACTTTGTTTTTATTTTAGATTTCCAGCATCTGCATTTTTTTTTTTTGCCAACACCTTATATATATTTATATGTGTTATTTAGTCTTGTGCTCCATTTCCGTACTCATAAAATCCTGAATGTTGCTGATTTTTTAATTATGATTTGATCTCCCTGCACCTATACTCTCAGTGAATTATATATGAATGCCTAGTTCTTTATTTATTCCCATTCTTCAGTGTTTTTCCAATAAGCATATGGTTCCACTCTTTGTTTCTTCCTTCTGAAAATGTACCATCTCACACTTAAGCATATTAACTTCCATCTGCCATCTGTCTGCCCATCTCACTGATTATGTCTTCTTGAAGATTTTTGCTTCTTACTCTTTCCTCCTTGGTATGTTCAATGCCTTTTATCCTGCACCGTCTGTATCCAAACACAGTACATCTGTCCTAATCACATCCTTTTCCCCATCAGTAAATAATTAAGTATTTTGAAACTTGGTTGGCACCATGGTGGCACGGTGGTGAAATGGCACAGCGCCAGAGACCCGGGTTCGATCCTGACAACGGGTGCTTGCCCGTACGGAGTTTGTACGTTCTCCCAGTGACCTGCGTGTGTTTTCTCTGAGATCTTTGTTTCCTCCCACACTCCAAAGATGTACAGGTTGGTTGGTTAATTGGCTTGGTATCAAAGCAAAAAAACATTGTCCATTGTCTGTGGCGGGAGGTGTTAAAGTGCAGGGTTCGCTGGTGGGCAGGAGAGTGAGGGGGGACCTCATTGAAATGAACAGAATAGTGAAAGGCCTGGATACAGTGGATGTGGAGAGGATGTTTCCACTAGTGGGGGAGTCTAGGACCAGAGATCATAGCCTCAGAATGAAAGGACATGCTTTTAGGAAGGAGACAAGTGGAATTTCTTTAGTCAGAGGGTGTTGAATCTGTGGAATTCTTTGTCACAGAAGGTTGTGGAGGCAAAGTCAGTGGATATATTTAAGCCAGAGATGGATAGAATCTATAGCAGGAGAATGGGGTTGGGAGAGAGTGATCGATCAGCCATGATTGAATGGCGGAGTAGGCTTGATGGGACGAAGGGTCTAATTCTACTCCTATCACTTATGATCTTATGACTCAGTGGGCGGATGGGCCTGTTTCTGTGCTGCATCTCTAAACTAAACTAAATTAAACAAAAATGTGAAGAGTCTTTGTGTACTACCTATGTAAAGTCTACTATTACACTACAATTGTTGCACCTTTGTCCTGAGCTATGATTGTACTTATCTACAGCATAATTTTATGCAAAACAAAGAACTTCACTGTGCGTAGGTACATGTGACAATAGTACAATTGAATCACATTGAAAAACCAATATTCATAAACCTTTTATCTTGTGCACATTTCTTTTCCAATAAGTATTTTTTTTGTGAGATATTGTAACAATGTGTTTTGAAAGCTCGTATACATTGCATTTAGTTCATTTTAAAATGCAATGTCATTTTAAAATAAAACTTAGCTTTAGAAAATCACCATCTCTATTGCAGGTGATACACTCCTGACTGACATCCACTACAAACCAACTGACTCCCACAGCTACCTGGACTACTCTTCCTCCCACCCTGCTTCCTGTAAGGACTCCATCCCCTATTCCAAATTCCTCCGTCAACGCCGCATCTGCTCCCAGGATGACGTGTTCCACACCAGGTCATCGCAAATGTCCTCGTTCTTCAGAGAACGGGGTTTCCCCTCCCCCACTATAGATGAGGCTCGCACCAGGGTCTCCTCCATACCCCGCAACACTGCCCTCTCTCCCCATTCCCCCACTTACAACAAGGGCCGAGTCCCCCTGGTCCTCACCTTTCACCCCACCAGCCAGCGCATACAACAGATAGTCCTCCGCCAGTTTCGTCACCTCCAACGTGACCCCTCCACTCGCCACATCTTCCCATCTCCCCCCCTGTCTGCCTTCCGCAAAGACCGCTCCCTCCGCAACTCCCTCGTCAATTCTTCCCTTCCCTCCCGCTCCACTCCTTCCCCGGGCACTTTCCCTTGCAACCGCAAGAGATGCCACACTTGTCCCTTCACCTCCCCCATCCAATCCTTTCAGGGACCCAAGCAGTCATTCCAAGTCCGACAGAGGTTCACCTGCACCTCCTCCAACCTCATCTACTGCATCCGTTGCTCCAGATGCCAGCTGATCTACATCGGTGAGACCAAGCGTAGGCTGGGCGATCGTTTCGCCGAACACCTCCGCTCGGTCCGCAATAACCAACCCGACCTCCCGGTGGCTCAGCACTTCAACTCCCCCTCCCACTCCGTATCCGACCTCTCGGTCCTGGGCCTCCTCCACGGCCAGAGTGATCAACACCGCAAGTTGGAGGAACAGCACCTCATATTCCGCTTGGGGAGTCTGCATCCTCTGGGCTTAAACATTGAATTTTCTCAATTCTGTTAACCCAGACTGCCTCCCCCCCACCTCTCCCTCAGCCCTCTGGCCCTGACATTCCTTCTCCATCCCCCCCCCCCCCCCCCCCCCAGTCGCACTAGCTTCTCATTTTCACACCACAAACAGCTTACAATGGCCTGCTTCCTTTATCACCAACACTTTTTTGCATATCTTTCACTCATTGTTCCTTATCTCTCCACATCACTGTTTATATCTCTTGTTTCCCTGATCCCTGACCAGTCTGAAGAAGGGTCTCGACCCGAAACGTCGCCTATGTCCTTCGCTCCTTAGATGCTGCTGCACCCGCTGAGTTTCTCCAGCTTTTTGTGTAACCCTTTAGAAAATCTCTGATGGGTGTAGGATTCTTACAAAAAGATAATCAGAGCAATTTCAAACTACCTCCCGGTAAATCCCCCAGCTATCTCTAATTTCGGACTAGATTTGTAACAACAACTAGGAATATGCTCTTTGGGAAGACTTCAAGGCAATGAAGTCTTGTGAAATACAATCGAAGGGCCTGTCCCACTTAGGCGACTTTAGGCAAGTGCATGAGACTCTGTGCTCGCCACACGATCGTTACATGGTCGTCACATGTTCGCTGGTGGTCTCTGGTGAGTCTCCTTCATGGTCGCGAGGAGTTCCCGCATTCTGGGAACTAGTCGCGGCCTCAGTATGGTCGCCGCAAACTTTTCAACATGTTGAAACATTTTCTGCAACCAAATATTGGTCGCCATGGAGAAGATCGATAATCCTGTAGTCGTAGGTGCAGTTGTAGCGGGGTCGCCATGTAGTTATGGGTAGTCGAGGTAGTCGTAGGTAGTTTTAGTTAATCGCCTTTGCTGACCGGCCATTTTCATTGGCTCATTGTGGGAAAAAAGCGTAAGCACGAGTTTTCAGAACCAAGGATAACCGACTGATAATGTTAAATGCCCGCCAAACTTCACAGCTGTGAATCTCTGGCTTCTTAAAAGTTGTCTGGCTTCTTAAAAGTATCTCCACTCCTTCTCCACTCATTATACCCCCTTTTCTCCCCTTCTCCCCCCTCCCCCATTCCCCCCCTCTTTTAAAGGACTTATCGTACACTGTGCTAGCCATCTTAACCTTCCTGTTTATCGCGTTGTGTGTCTGTATCACCTTGGCTTTGCACCATGTGAATTTTAGACAGCGCTCCCCCGCTTGCCCTGGCCCCCGACTTTGTGATGTGTTTGTGTGTGTTCCACTCTGACAGTCGCCGTTCCAGTTCCCGGTTTTTCAGGTGAGTGCCGGCAACTTGACAGTCGCCTTAAATCGCCTAAGTTGGACGGGCCCTCAAGGCAAAATACTTCAGAACTTTCTTTACATTAATAAATGGATAAATCAAGGCACAAATAAATGATATGCATATTATTTAAATTTCAGTTAATTTACAGGGGTGGGGTGTTTTTTTTACATTTAAAGTTGGGAAATTAGAAACATAGAAACATAGAAATTAGGTGCAGGAGTAGGCCATTCGGCCCTTCGAGCCTGCACCGCCATTCAATATGATCATGGCTGATCATCCAACTCAGTATCCCGTACCTGCCTTCTCTCCATACCCTCTGATCCCCTTAGCCACAAGGGCCACATCTAACTCCCTCTTAAATATAGCCAATGAACTGGCCTCAACTACCCTCTGTGGCAGAGAGTTCCAGAGACCCACCACTCTCTGTGTGAAAAAAGTCCTTCTCATCTCGGTCCTAAAGGATTTCCCCCTTATCCTTAAGCTGTGACCCCTTGTCCTGGACCTCCCCAACATCGGGAACAATCTTCCTGCATCTAGCCTGTCCAACCCCTTAAGAATTTTGTAAGTTTCTATAAGATCCCCTCTCAATCTCCTAAATTCTAGAGAGTATAAACCGAGTCTATGCAGTCTTTGTTCATAAGACAGTCCTGACATCCCAGGAATCAGTCTGGTGAACCTTCTCTGCACTCCCTCTGTGGCAATAATGTTCTTCCTCAGATTTGGAGACCAGAACTGTACGCAATACTCCAGGTGTGGCCTCACCAAGACCCGATACAACTGAAGTAGAACCTCCCTGCTCCTATACTCAAATCCTTTTGCTATGAAAGCTAACATACCATTCGCTTTCTTCACTGCTGCGGCACCTGCATGCCTACTTTCAAATTGGGAAGTCATGTTGCAGTTGTATAAGGCGTTGGTGAAACCGCAGTTAGAATATTGTGTTCAGTTCTGGGCACCATGTTATAGGAAAGCTATTGTCGAGCTTGAAAGGGTTCAGAGAAGAACTTGAGTAGGCTTATAGAGGTGATCTTATAGAGGTGTATAAGATCATGAGAGAAATAGAACAAGTAGATGCACTGAGTCTCTTGCCCAGAGTAGGGGAATTGAGGACCAGAGGACATAACCATATAACAATTACAGCACGGAAACAGGCCATCTCGGCCCTTCTAGTCCGTGCCGAACACTTACTCTTGCCTAGTCCTATCTACCTGCACTCAGACCATAACCCTCCATACCTTTCCCGTCCATTAACCTATCCAATTTATTTTAAAATTATAAAATTGATCCTGCCTCCACCACTTCCACTGGAAGCTCATTCCACACAGCTACCACTCTCTGAGTAAAGAAGTTCCCCCTCATGTTACCCCTAAACATTTGTCCCTTAATTCTCAAATCATGTCCTCTTGTTTGAATCTTCCATACTCAATATAGAAAAAGCTTATCCACGTCAACTCTGTCTATCCCTCTCATAATTTTGTGACAAGGTTCAATGTGAAGGGGAAAAGATTTAATAGGAATCTGAGGTGTAACTTTTTCACACAAAGGGTGGTGGGTGTGTGGAACAAGCTGCCAGAGGAGGACGTTGAGGCTGGGACTATCCCAACATCTAAGAAACAGTTGGCTGGTGTGGGCAAGTTGGGCCGAAGGGCCTGTTCCCACGCTGTATCACTCTATAATGGGAAGTATCACTCCTGGGATGTCAGGACTGTCTTATGAAGAAAGACTGGATAGACTTGGTTTATACCCTCTAGAATTTAGGAGATTGAGAGGGGATCTTATAGAAACTTACAAAATTCTTAAGGGGTTGGACAGGCTAGATGCAGGAAGATTGTTCCCGATGTTGGGGAGGTCCAGGACAAGGGGTCACAGCTTAAGGATAAGGGGGAAATCCTTTAGGACCGAGATGAGAAGGACTTTTTTCACACAGAGAGTGATGGGTCTCTGGAACTCTCTGCCACAGAGGGTAGTTGAGGCCAGTTCATTGGCTATATTTAAGAGGGAGTTAGATGTGGCCCTTGTGGCTAAGGGGATCAGAGGGTATGGAGAGAAGGCAGGTACGGGATACGGAGTTGGATGATCAGCCATGATCATATTGAATGGCGGTGCAGGCTCGAAGGGCCGAATGGCCTACTCCTGCACCTAATTTCTATGTTTCTATGTTCTATAACTATAAAAAATAATACCAAAGGAAAGTCAGCTTTTAAATATTCTGTGCATTTGATTTTTTTTTGTGTGTTAGATCTTGCTTTTGTGCTGTCCATAAGGACATTCTGAACTCTTTATGTGATCGTGATTACTATCTAACCAAAGCAGTGATACTGAATTTGTGATCAAAGGTGACTTTCTCTCTCCTGCTGTAAGTGGAGCATGAAGTGGATAATAGCAGCATAATGCTGAAAGCATGGCCATCATTTAATGCCCACGTTCACACCCTAGCCATTTTTTAGTGTGGTATTGGAATATGCCCACAAGATATAACCCAGTAGTCTCTGGTCAGAGAAAATTGGGTCAAAAAGATGGAATTCTTTGTATGAAATGCTCTTTCTTTACTCTGACTTGATGAACTAAAGTTTCAAGGCACCACCTGACCAGAACTATGAGCCATACAAACCATAAGGTGCCATGTTTCAGTTTAGTTTTGTTTAATTCAGAGATACAGTGTGGAGACAGGCCCTTCGGCCCACCAAGTCTGTGCCGATCATTGATCACCTGTTCACACTGCTTCCCTCTTATCCCACTTTCTCATCCGCTTGCGGCAATTTACAGAGGTTAATTAATCTACACACCCACTCCTCTTTGGGATGGGTGAGGAAACCGGAGTATCCGGAGGGAACCTACTCACTAGGAAACACATGGTGATCACAGGGAGAATGCATGCAAACTCCACACAGACGGCGTCCGAGGTCAGGATCGAACCCGGGTCTCTGGAGTTGTGAGGCAGCAGCTGTACCAGCTGCACCACGGCACCACATGTATTGCATGCTTTAAGTATTTCATTTCCGTATGAATGGAGGCTAAAAGAAGGGTCTCATGTTTAAACCAATTGCTAAAGTTCATATCAGAAGATTATTGGTTCCAGACCACCGTAGAATCAATAACTTTAGGGAAAGTTTGGGGAATAATAAATCTACATTATACTTAATTTGAGTGCATCCTTCCATTAACAAGTGAAGGGGAATTTGACTGTACTTTTCGTGGTGGAGTCTTGGATATTGCAAACGATGAATTATTAGTGACTGGTTAACATATATTGGCTGCACTGCTCATCTACAAGAGTCACTGAATGCAGGATTCTTCACCAGCACCTCCCTCTCTCTATCCCTCAAAAGAAACAAGGCAGCAGATGCTTAACAAAATCACCATCTCTATGTAGACTCAAGAAACTGCAGATGCTGGAATTTTGAGCAAAATACAGAGTGTGATAGGAATTCAACACTGCCGCCCGAGACTCGATGGGCTGAATGGACCTACTTTTGCTCCTGTGACTTGTGAACGTATCAATTTTAATTGGCATGTGAATATTCAGGGAATGAAGGGGTATGGATCACGTGGAGGCAGAGGAGAGCATTTTAACTTGGCATAATATTCAGCACAAGCATGGTGGGCTGAAGGGCCTGTTACTGTGCTGTGCTGTTCTATGCTCTATGCAACAGGAGATGGAAGGTTTTGCAGCAAGCTTGGAAGGAATCGTGATTTTCTTTTAGTCTGAAATCAATAGTGCCAACCTCCAAATTGGGTGGCATTTGCAACTGCTTTGCAAACCATTTTCTGTTTGATCATTACTCCTGCCAAGTGTTAAAAGCACAAGCTTGTAACCCGTCTTTATTTTCTCTCTTGCCCTTTACCCCTTGGTACATATATTAAAATTATTCATTCTCAATTTGTATCATTAGTGACAAAGTGGCAGTGAGCCTTTTACACGGTGGTGATTCAGGGTACATAAATGGCATGGTAGAATCTTTAGTGGCAAGTAGAAGTCAAAATGGTGAGACAGGACTGAGGTTTTGTGCTGAAATTAAAGATCTCCATTCATAGTGAGTCACTTGGGCTTTATAAAAGATGTCAGGACAGATTTATAGGTAAGGTAAAGGCTTTTAAACTGAATTCAAACTCTTTTTAGAATGGAGGTGAGGAGGAATTTCCTTAGCCAGAGGGTGGTGAATCTATGGATTTCATTGCCACAGACAGCTGTGGAAGCCATTTCATCGAGATTAAAGCAGCGCGGCGGTAGAGTTGCCGCCTTACAGCGCAAGGGACCCTCGATCGATTCTGGCTATGGGTGCTGTCTGTACGGAGTTTGTATTTTCTCCCTGTGACCATGTGGGCTTTCTCTGGGTGCTCCGGTTTCCTCCATATCCCAAAGAGGTACAAGTTTGTAGGGTTAATGGGCCTCTGTAAATTCTCCCTAGTGCTAATGTACGAGGTGATTGCTGGTCGGCACGGACTCTGTGGGCCGAAGGGCCTGTTTCCACACTGTATCTCTAAACTAAACATAACGAAAACTAAACAGATATTGAGAGGTTCTTGATTAGTGAGGGAGCCAAAGGTTACTGGGAGAAGGCAGGAGAATGGGGTTAAGAGGGTTAAAAATAGATCAGCCGTGATCGAATGACAAAACAGACTTGATGGGCCGATTGGCCTCATTCAGCCCTTGTGTCTTATGGACTTTTTAATTCTTGTCTGAAGAAGGGCCCCGGCCTGAAATGTCACCTATTCAAATTCACCAGAGATGCTGCCTGACCCACTGAGTTACTCCAGCATTTTATGTTTGCAAACTCTTATCCTTCCATTATTGGATTTGAGCATATTTTTGCTAATATAGGCTAATGTTTATTATGGTCACATGTGTATTGAGGTACAGCGAAAAGCTTTTATTTGTGTTCTATCCGACCAAATCAAATGAAATACCACTGATGAATACGATCAAATCAAATGTAAGTACAAAGGGTAAAATAGAGTAAAGGGAAAGATACCAGACTGCAGAATAGATTGTAGCATAATAGTTCCAGAGAAAATGTTCAATGTTTGCAATAAGGTAATTTGGCGAATCAGGATTGAACCCATGGCATATGGAAGGACCATTCAGAAGTCTGATCACAGAGGGGAAGAAGCTGTTCCTGAGTCTAGTGGTGCATAGTTTCAAGCTTATGTATCGTCTGCCAACGTATTGGTCCAGATTTCTGGATGACATATTGAGGGACATATAAACATCACTACAGTATTCCTGCAGGTTGTGTTGTATGTTCTAGAGTTACGGAGTCATGGTCATAGATTTATACAGCGCGGAAACAGCCCCTTGGAGCTAACTTGCCCATGCCCCATCTACACTCGTCCCACCTGACTGCATTTGGCCCATATCCCTCTAAAACTAGGGTTACACAAAAAGCTAGAGAAACTCAGCGGGTGCAGCAGCATCTAAGGAGCGAAGGAGATAGGCGACGTTTCGGGTCGAGACCCTTCTTCAGAACGTCGCCTATCTCCTTCGCTCCTTAGATGCTGCTGCACCCGCTGAGTTTCTCCAGCTTTTTGTGTAACCCTCGATTCTCCAGCATCTGCAGTTCCTTCTTTAACAATCCCTCTAAAACTACCTGTCTAAATGTTTCTTAAATTTGGAACAGTACCTGCCTCAGCTACCTCCTCCAGCAGCTCATTCCACATACCCACCACACTTTGTGTAAAAAAGTTACCCCTCGGGTTCCTATTAGATCTTTTCCCCCTCACCTTAAACCTATGTCCGATGGTTCTTGATTTCCGCTACTCCGGGCTAAGGACTCTGTACATTTACCTGAGCTATTCCTCTCATGACTTTGTACACCTCTACAAGATCACCCCTCATCCTCCTGCGTTCCAAGGAATAAAGTCGTAGCGTCCTCAACCTCTCCTATAGCTCAGGCCCTTGAATCCTAGAAACATACTTTTAAATCTTCTCTGCACCCTTTCCAGCCTGACAATATCTGGCCTATAAAATGATGACCACAGCTGAACACAATGGTCTAAATGTGGCCTCATCAACGTCTGAAATAACTGCAACATGACCTCCCAATTTCGATACTCACTGTTTGCTTCATCACTTCAATTACAAGGAAAGGCAAAACATTTGGTGTGACCAGACATCTTGCAAGGAATCCCATCAATTTCTACATTGCATGATATGATGCTGTATAGTTGTATATACAAAATATCAGTCGTAATGAACCAAATGGTTACTGAACCATTTACAATAGAAACCATGGTTCCAAACCGGCATCAATGGTTTTTTTCCAGCAGTGTGGTATGTTTCTGTTCTAAAACCTGCTTCTGAATTTCTTTCCTCAAGGATTTGATACGACGGGACATTCTTTACTACAAATGCAGAATTGACATGGACAAGTATGAAATGAAAGACGTTGGTGATGGAAGAGATGATGAATTTAATGTTAATGCCAAGAATGCCTTCAAACTAAAGAACAAGGAGACAGAGGAAGTGCACTTATTCTGTGTGAAGAAGCCGGAGGAAAAGCAAAGATGGATGCGGGCACTAAATGAAGAGAGGAGGATGGTTCAAGAAGATGAAAAAATAGGCAAGATAATTTGTTATTTCTGCACTTCTACCAAAATAAATTGTGCTTGAAAATGCCATATTTGTTGGAATAATAATAACGTAGAGCCACGTACTTTAACAGAATTGTGCTGAGCGGTCCTGTTTATCAAACAGACAGGCATCAGTGGAGTAAATGGAGGTACTTGGATAATAAGGAATGGATTAATTCTTTTCTAACAGCTGCTCTGTGCAAAAGGTTTTAGCTCCAGAATTGCTTGGTACGTATTTTGCAGCCTGATGGGCCTCAACCTGAAAGGCCATCTAGCCATGTTCTCCAGAGATTGTACCTGATCTGCTGAGTTAGTTTAATTTAGTTTATTGCCCCGTGGACCGAGGTACAGTGAAAAGCTTTTTGTTGCGTCCTAATCATTCAGCGGAAAGACAATACAATGATTACAATCGAGCCATCTACAGTGTACAGATACATAGTAAAGGGAATAGTGTTTAGTGTAAGATAAAGTCCAGTAAAGTTTGATTAGAGATAGTCCGAGGGTCTCCAATGAGGTAGATAGTAGCTCAGAACCGCTCTCTAGTTGTTGATAGAATGGTTCAGTTGCTTGTTCAGATAACAGCTGGGGAGAAACTGTCCCTGAACCTGGAGGTGTACATTTTCACAATTCTGTACTACTTGTCTGATGGGAGAGGGGAGAAAAGAGAGTGAACGGGGTGAGGCTCATCGTTGCTTATGGTGGTGGCCTTGCCAAGGCAGCATGAAGTGTAAATCGAATCAATTAAATGGAGGTTGGTTTTTGATGGTCTGGGCTGCGATTTGCTGCAATTTCTTGCCGTCTTGGATGGAGCTGTTCCAAACCACTCTGTGATGCATTCTGATAAAACGCTTTCTACGACGCATCTGTAGAAGTTGGTGAGAGTTGATGGGGACATGCCGAACTTCCTCAGCCCTTGGAGGAAGTAGAGGCATTGGTACGGTTTCTAAGCCATTACTTGTTTGTAAAGCACTTGAAGTCTTTTAAAATGTTTTTAGATTGACAGAGTGGTGGCCGAGGAAGGGCTTGAAACTTCCACAGATAGACACAGAAAGCTGGAGTAGCTCAGCGGGACAGACAGCATCTCTGGAGCGAAGGAATGGGTGACGTTTCAGGTCGAGACCCTTCTTCAGACTGAAAGTCACGGGAAAGGGAAACGAGAGATATAGACGATGATGTAGAGAAATAAAGAACAATGAATGAAAGATATGTAAAAAAGTAGCGATGGCAGAGGAAACAGGCCATTGTTAGCTGGGTGAAAACGAGAAGCTGGTGTGACTTGGGTGGGGGAGGGAATAACTTGGGTTACTTGAAGTTAGAGAAATCAGTATTCATACCACTGGCGATAGACACAAAAAGCTGGAGTAACTCAGCGGGACAGGCAGCATCTCTGGAGAGAAGGAAAAGGTGACATTTTGGGTCCCGACCCTTCAATGAGATTCATATCACTGGGCTGTAAGCTGCCCAAGCAAAATATGAGGTGCTGTTCCTCCAATTTGCATTTAGCCTCACTCTGACAATGGAGGAGACCTAGGACAGAAAGTTCAGTGTGTGGGAATGGAAAGGGGAATTAAAGTGTTTAGCAACCGGGAGATCAGATAGGTTCAGGCAGACTGAGCAAAGGTGATCAGCAAAATGATCGCCCAGTCTACGTTTGGTCTCGCCAATGTACACAAGTCCACATCTGGAACAATGGATAGAGCAGATGAGGTTCCAAGTTGCTTTCTCTTCTTTTTGAGTTATCACAAGCCTGATTTAGGTGTGGCACAGTGGTACAGCTGCTGCCTCACAACCTCAGCCACTTGGGCACAATCCTGACTTCAGATGCTGTCTGTGTGCATGTTCTCCTTGTGGCTGCATGGGTTTCTTCCAGGTCCTTTAATTTCCTTCCACATTCCAAATATGTATTTGTTGGTAGATCAGTGGTCCTGTGTAAATTAGGGTGGCACCGTCACACAGCGGTAGGGTTGCTGCCTTACAGCGCCAGAGACCCGGGTTTGATCCTGACTACGGGTGCTGTCTGTACGGAGTCTCCCCGTGACCGTGTGGGTTTTCTCTGGGAGCTCCGTTTTCCTCCCACACTCCAAAGACGTGCAGCTCTGTAGGTTAATTGGCTTCGGTAAAAATTGTGAATTGGCAATAGTGTGTAGGATAGATCATGCTAGTGTACGGGGATCGCTGGTCAGCGCAGACTCCGTGGGCCAACGGGTCGGTTTCTGTGCTGTGTCTCTAAACTAAACTTAACGAAACTGGAAAAATCTGAGGGAAGTTGATCGGGGATGTGGGGAGAGTGAAATGGGATTAATGTAGATACATGGTCAGAGCATATTTTGCGGAATGAAGGCCCTACTTCTATGACCTATGAGTAGTTCATAGGAAACAATGCTGTTTACGTTTACAATCACCAGCAGTAAAGCCAACTCGAGATGGATATGAGTGTTCCTGGAAAACTTCTTCATCTTGCGTATGGCGTGCACAGCCTAAAGTTGTAGGACAACTTGTTCTATTTGATCTTATTTGATTGTGCACGCCAGGTTGATTGCATTCGTCGAAACAGGGCGGACCATGTGGAGGTTGCAATCTCCCACTCCCAGGAAAACTAAAATAGGCCATAATTCTGGTATTGTGTCCAATTCTGATCACCTAACTTCAGGAAACAATTCATGGTCCTAAAGAGGACTTAAAAAGGTCAAATATAATGTTTTCATGATGAAGGATTTCTATTATGAGATTGGGCAGGACAAGAAAGGGTTGTTCTCCTGAAAAACAGGTAATTGAGAGGAGATGTACAAGATTGCTAGCATTTATATCCAGAGGACTGGAATACAAAAACAATGATTGAGGCTGAGGCTCAATAAGGTGCTGGTCAGGCAGTATTTGGAGTACTGAAGAAGGGTCTCGACCCGAAACGTCGCCTATCTCCTTCGCTCCTTAGATGCTGCTGCACCCGCTGAGTTTCTCCAGCTTTTTGTGTAACCCTCGATTCTCCAGCATCTGCAGTTCCTTCTTTAACAGTATTTGGAGTACCGTGAGCAAATCTGGGTCCCATATCTGAGGAGGGATGTGTTGGCTCTGGAGAGGGTCCAGAGGAGGTTTACGAGAATGATTCCAGGAATGAGTGGGTTAGCATATGATTAGCATTTGGCAGCATTGGGCCTGTACTCGCTGGAGTTTAGAAGGTTTAGAATAATGAAAGGCAGAGATACAGTGGATGTGGAAAGGATGTTTCCACTGGTGAGAGAGTCTAGGACCAGAGGTCATAGCCTCAGAATTAAAGGGCGCTCTTTCAGAGAGGAGGTGAGGAGGAACATCTTTAGTCAGAGGGTAGTTAATCCGTGGAACTCATTGCCACAACGGGCTGTGGATATTTTTAAGGCAGAGATAAACACATTCTTGATTAGAATGAGTGTCAAGGGTTACGGGGAGAAGGTAGGAAAATGGAATTAGGAGGCAGAAATCAGCCATGATTAAATGGCGGCGTGGACTCGATGGGCCGAATGGCCTAATTCTACTCCTATAACTTGTGAACTTGGCTGGTTTAGATAGGATAAATAGAGGGATGCTGTTGACATCGGCAGATGGCTCAAGAACAAGGAAAGAAGATTTAAAGTTTTGATTTAGAAAAAAAAACCAAGATGGATGTGGTGGAAATGTGTTTTGATTTTCAACGAGCTGTTATGATCTAGAATTCATCATCTATAACAGCGGTGGAAACAAAATTAATTAATGTCTTCCAAAGGAAATTGGATAGCCTCTGGGAAAAGAACAGACTAATAAACTGCTGGGATCACTCTGCTGGGAACAGGAATAGATTCACTGGACCAGATGACCTCCTCCTGTGATATCAATTTTGTAATTTCCCAATTCACTGAATGATTAATGAATCGGTATTGTACATCAAAATTTTAAAGAAAGACGTTGAAATTATTTGGCTGCTTTAATGGAATAATGACTTTCCAATCTAATATATAGATAGAAGCAAAGTGCTGGAGTAACTCAGCGGGATGGGCAGCACCTCTGGAGAGTAGGAATGGGGTGACATTTTGGGTAGAGACCCTTCGTCAGTCCCTTCGTCAGACCGAAATGTCACCCATTCCTTTTCTCCAGGGATGTTGCCTCTTCTGCTGAGGTACTCCAGCATTTTGTGTCTACCTTTGGTGTAAGCCAGCATCTGCAGTTGCTTCGCACACACTAATATATAGATAGATTGTCAGATCAGATTATCTAGTTGGGGATGTTATACAGGGAATGACTGATTCACACAGGGTGAAAGTACCCAGTCCAAAGATTATTTAACAGTGGATCAATATTGCTCCAAACCAGAATTTTCCCGCAACCAAAATGTTGCCATTTATTCCACTCATCTGCCAGACAAACTCCCGTCTCCTGTATTGACCTATCACTTGTAGAAACAAGGAACTGCAGGTGCTGGTTTATAGCAAAGATTGACACAAAGCGCTGGCTTAACTCAGCGGGTCAGGCAGCATATCTGGAGAAAAGGGATGGTGACGTTTCAAAACGGGACCTTTCTTCAGACCAACGTTTCAGGTTGGGACCCTTCTGCAGACTCACGTTTTGGGTCGGGACTCTTCTTCAGTCTGAAGAAGGGTCCTGACAGAAATGTAACCCATTTGTTTTCTCCAAAGATGCTGGCTGACTCACCGTGTTACTCCAGCACTTTGTGTCCATCTTCACCTATCACTTACCTGGCCTTTCCCCCCCATATTTCTTTTCCAGCTTCTCCCCCCTTCTGCAACCAGTCTGAAAAAGGGGCCCAAGCAGAAATGTCACCTGTTTATTCCCTCCACAGATGCTGCCTGATCCACTGAGTTCCTCCAAACATTTTGTGTTCTGTATTCCCACAACTGAGTGCCTAATCTAATTCGTAGAGGCATTGGTTATGGTAGAAATAGTAGGTCTGAGCCTCGGAAAGTGTTCTGATTTCATTTGAACACATCCTTAGGATCATCCTCTTCTTGAAGAAGAGCAACAACAACATGATGGCAGAGATACACCAACTCCAAAACCAACCCACTCTCCCTTCATAAGTTCATGAGACATAGGGGGCAGAATAAGGCTATTCGGCCCATCGATCTACTCCTCCACGCAACCATGGCTGATGTACCTTTCCCTCTCATCCCCTTCCTCCTGCCTTCGTCCCATAACCCTTGACACCCATACTAATCAAGAATCTGTCAATCTCCGCCTTAATAATACCAGATGACTTGGCCTCCACCGCCGCCTGTGGCAATGAATTCCACAGATCCACCACCCTCTGACTAAAGAAATTCCTCCTCATCTCCATTTTGAAGGGCCGTCCTTTTATTTTGTGGTTGCACCCTCTGGTCCTAGACTGTCTCACTAGTGGAAACATCCTGTCTGCATCCACTCTATCCAGCCCTTTCACCTTTCACTAGGCTGTTACTGCCATACATTTCATGCCCCATCCTTGCACAGCCTGCGAGTCACACAATGACCTGACAGCTACTTGGTGACCTTCAGGAGTTGAGTTGGATGCAAGGCATCCTCAATCCCAAGGGTGTTGGGAGTGAGGGGAGGAGGAGAAGAAGCAAAAGGTTAAATTTAACACCTCAGATTTTCCGTTTGATTTAATTATTCACGCACAGCAAAATAGTATTTTTTTCTAATTGAAAGATCCAATTTAGATATAATTTGGATGAAACTTTTTCGTAGTGAAAGATCTAATTTAGATATAATTTGGATGAAACTTTCGTATTAAAAGATCTAATTTAGATATAATGTGGATGAAAATCTTACTCAAATACTTGTGGGCGGCAAAGTGGCGCAGCGGTAGAGTTGCTGCCTCTCAACGCCAGAGAGCCGGGTTCGATCCTGACTACGGGTGCTGTCTGTACGGAGTCTGTATGTTCTCTCTGCAACTTGCGTGGATTTTCTCCAGGTGCTCCAGCCACATTCCAAAGACGTACAGATTTGTAGATTAATTGGCTTGGTGAAATTATAAATTGTCCCTAGCGTGTGTAGGATAATGTTAGTGTACAGGCATCGCTAGTCAGCATGGACCCGGTGGGCTGAAGGGCCAGTTTCTGCGGTGTATCTGCGCTCACTAAACGAAAACTAAACTAATTCGGCTTCTGAAAATTGTCCCTAGTGTGTAGGATAGTGCTGGTGTACAGATATTCGCTTGTCGGCATGGACTCAGTGGGCCGAAGGGCCCGTTTCCATTCTGTATCTCTAAACTGATGAACTAAGCTAAACTAAACTAAACTAGTTCATGATAACATGCCTAATTTTCTGAAGCTGATATCAGCTTCTTGTAAATCCAAATAGTAGGCGTTGTAAATGCTGCACACAAGAATGAGGTTAACACCAATTATATATTCATGGCAATTCTTGGCCTTGGTTAGAGGCCTTGCTGGGATCGTTACACAATGAGTAGGAGGGTATTATGGCATTCCACAGCAGATATTTGATGGAATGAAATTTTTAACTAATAAATAATCGTCTGAGCTTGACCATTTTCGCTGATAAATGGAACATCAGCAGACTCATTAGGGCGGTGACGGTGGCGCAGCGGTAGAGTTGCTGCCTTACAGCGAATGCAGTGCCAGAGACCCGGATTTGATCCCGACTACGGGTGCTGTACGTTCTCCCCGTGACCTGCGTTCTCCTCGTGACCTCGTTCTCCGAGATCTTTGGTTTTCTACCACACTCCAGAGACGTACAGGTTTGCAGGCTAATTGGCTTGGTAAATGTAAAAACTCTCCCTAGTGGGTGTAGGATAGAGTTAATGTGCGGGGATAGCTGGTCGGTGAGGACCCGGTGGGCCGAAGGGCTTGTTTCCGCGCTGTATCTCTAAAACTAAACTAAACCTGAACTTGTGCTTCAGGGATGCCACAGGGGTGAATGTGCGGCTTTAGAAATGAAGAAAGGAGAGTGTGAAGATGGACACAAAAAGCTAGAGTAACTCAGCGGGTCAGGCAGCATCACTGGGGAGAAGGAATAGGTGGCAAGACTCTTCTTTGGACTGAGTCAAAAGAGCGGGAAACAAGAGCTGTAGCAGGTACATAGAACAAATGAATGAAAGATATACAAAAAGCAACGGTGACCAAGGAAAGGTGGAGCCCACAATGGTCCATTGTTGGCTGTGGGGAAGGTGATAACGAGTTACACAAACAGCGACAGCAGTGAAACTAGTACAAAGACTAGGGTAGGGGAGAGACGGAGAGAGAGGGATGCAAGATTTAGTTGAAGTTAGTGAAATCAATTTCATACCGCTGTAAGCTGCCCAAGTGAAATAGAACATTTTTTCTTGCAACCAGAATACCAGAGGGCACATGAGAAAGTTGCTTCTCCAGGCATAAGCAGCCCGGGCCAAGCTGCTTCGCAATTGCCCACACCAAGTTGAACAATACATGTCTCTCAAAGTCATCGCTCTCAACCCATTGACTGCAGTGCGCACAAAATGAAGCATTCTTCATAGCCTAATGTATCTACCCACACCCCAGCAAGCTAATCATACAGCCAAGATTAAAAATCAAAATGATGGTTTCACTTAAAAAATATATGTCTCTTTTAATAGTTTACCAAACGTGGGAATGCAGATGCTGCTTATGCATTGACTTACCCACATGCTGGGATATCAGATGGCTTTTGCATCTCACTGTGTTTGCTCTGCAAATTGACATAGCTCATTCTCGCTCATGCAAACTGGAGGAAAAGCACCTCATATTCCACTTGGGTTAGCTTACAACCCAATGATATAAACATTCAATTCTCCAATGTTAGGTAACCCCCTCCCCCCCTCTTCCCAGTTGCTCTCCCTAAATGCACACCCATTTCTCGCACTCCCACTCGTTTCACTCCCAACCCAGCTCCTTCCACCTACATCCCTTCCTCTGGCTTCACACTTACTCCTCGTCTCTCTTGAGCTTACACCCATTTGTCACCTTTTCCTCTCCAGCCCGCATCAACCCTTTTGCCAATCAAAATAGTAAGATTAAACGAGAATTTACCAGTTTGAAGTTTGATCTTTATTTTATGGGGAGTTACGATGAGGGACTACGTGAAGAGCCCCGTCCAACCGCACGTGCGTCAATCTTCAAAGTAGCGGAGTGAAATCACAGGTAATAGTGACTGAAGTATAATAGTAAGATAACAGAAGACTAGAACTACCAGATGATAATTATGAGGGTTGGGAGCGGAGGGCAGGTAGTCCCTCATCGTAACTCCTCATAAAATAAAGATCAAACTTCAAACTGGTAAGTTCTCATTTAATCTTACTATTTTACTTCGGAGTCACGTGAGTGACTGTGTGAAGATTTCAAAGCTCTGTGATTTCATGCCGCAGACTCAAATCCGGCGTCTCACTGCATTGATTGACTCCAATAGTTAAATAATCAATAATGCCTCAATCATAACATTGTTTAAATTAATTAACAGTTTATTTACAAAGTAAAACAATGGTAACCCCTCTAACTCAGGGGGAAACTTTATGACAGAACTTAAAACAAAGCAAATACCCCCAGCCTTGCAATCGGCTTATGATAGAATTTCTGGAAGGTCAGCTCACTGGACCACCCTGCGGCTGCGAGGATATGGTCTATAAATAGAAACATAGAAAATAGGTGTAGGAGTAGGCCATTTGGCCCTTCAAGCCTACACCGCCATTCTATATGGTCATGGCTGATCATCCAACTCAGTATCCTGTACCTGCTTTCTCTCCATACCCCCTGATCCCTTTATCCACAAGGGCCACATCTAACTCCCTCTTAAATATACAGGGCTCTCTCTTAACTTTTTATCCCTGTTGCCAGCCGGGCAATCTTGACAGCTTTTTATGTTGCCAAATGACAATTTAGGTGGTCATTGAAGACGGTTTGCATGGCGCGTGCGATAATGTGCTCGGACGAAGTGCGTAGTTACTAGTCGGAATTATCTTCAATGAAGTATTCACATATTATGTTTAAGAAGGAACTGCAGATGCTGGAAAATCGAAGGTAGACAAAAGTGCTGGAGAAACTCAGCGGGTGCAGCAGCATCTATGGAGCAAAGGAAATAGGCAACGTTTCAGGCCGAAACCCATCAGTCTGAAGAAGGGTTTAGGCCCGAAACTTTGCCTATTTTCTTCGCTCCATAGATGCTGCTGCATCCGCTGAGTTTCTCCAGCACTTTTGTCTACATTCACATATTATTTCAAATAACTCACAAATTAAACATATTCACCAATCAAGACATGATATATACCACAATGACATGCAGCAAAATTATAATACAATATCTCAACTATTTTTATACATTGCAATTAATACAATTTCTATTAATTCTTTCCACTTCCAAACAAAAATGTGGTTGGATTAGTCAGCATATGATCAACCTGTGACAATAAATCCTGGACCATGGTAACATATATGCTTAACCATACACACTAAAGATTGATGCAAACATGTTTTCTGTGAAGGACAGAAAATTACCATGACATGGCCATAGCATGGATCGTTCTTGCTATTGGCACAGAAACACTCTGGCTTCCCACATAATTTATCCATGACAAAATATACAGGTTGCAAGGAAATTTCTAAAGGCATTTTAAGATAATAGCTGTTAAAACCGACTATACCTGACAGGTTAAATGTTACACTAACTGGCAAGAGATGGCCAAAGGACATAACTGCAGCAAATGTTCTTTTGGTAATATGTTTAAAGGTGTCAAAACAAATATTAACACATTTGCTTACATTCCGTTATCAAACATAATCAATGTTCGCTCTGAAGACCATGAAGCATAATAGGGTCAGGGGGTGTGTGAATCAGTGCGGGATGGATAGATGGCGGGGGGGGGGGGGGTTGAGAAGGCAATTGGTGTGGAGTGGATGGATTGAGGCAGGTGAATTAGTATGTATTGGTTGGAGTATGTAAAATTGTGAGGGGAGAGCATGGGGGATGTCAGTGGAGTTGAATGGGGGGATCAGTACAGGATGGATGGGGGGGGGATCAGTATAGGATGGATGTGGGTTCAGTACAGGATGAATGGGGGTAGACAAAAATGCTGGAGAAATTCAGCGGTTGAATTCAGTGGGCATCGATGGAGCTAAGGAAATTGGCAACATTTCAGGTCGAGACCCTTCTTCAGACTGTTGCCCCCATTCTTCTTGAATGGGGGGATCAGTACAGGATGGATGGGGGGGGGTCAGCACAGGATGAATGGGGGGGGGGGTCAGTACAGGATGAATGGGGGAGGGTCAGGACAGTGTGGATCGGAGGGTCTTTGCAGGATGAATGGAGGATCACTACAGGATGCATGAGGGGATTAGTACAGGATGTATGAGGGGATCAGTGAAGGATTCATGAGGGGATCAGTGCAGGATGCATGAGGGGATATGTACAGAGTGAATGGGGGATCAGTAAAAGATGAATGGGGTGATCACTACATGATGGATGGGAGGATTGGTGCAGGGTAAATGGGGGGTGGGTCAGTACGGGATGAATGGGTGGATCAGTGCAGTATGAATGGGGGGAGAAGTGCAGGATGGATGGGAAGGGGGGGGTCAGTACAGGATGAATTCGGGGACCAGTGTAGGATCGATGGGGGGGTGGCAGGAGAATCAATGCAAGATGGGTAAGATGATAAATAGATTGGGGGGGGGGGGGTAGATGGGGAGGGGAGCACAGGGGATGTCAGTGAGGACTGAATGGAGGAGGGAATGGGGATCAGTGAGGGATGGAGAGGAGGGGTCCCTGGTTAAGAGGGGTGGAGGGGGGCGTAGAGAGAGAGAGAGAGAGAGAGAGAGAGAGAGAGAGAGAGAGAGAGAGGGGGGGGAGCGGCAGAGGAGGTGGGGAGGAAGAAAGGTCAGCGCTCCTCGGAAAACATCGCCCGCTGCCTTGGCCGTTCCTGTCCAACGCCAAAGTGCCGCTGCCAAAGGGGGAGGCAGTTGGGAACTCCTCACCACCGCCTCCCCTCCTCTGCCAGCAAGGTGCGGGGCCGAGCGGTGCAGCTCAAAGATCCTACAGCTATATAGGTGCGGCTGCTTCAGTCGGCGGAAGGAGACCTCCCTCCCTCCCTCCTCCTCCCAGCCTCGGCGTGCGAGGGGTTGTTTTCAAAGCGCAAGCAGCGACCGTTATCAGGGCGATAGCGACCGCTGATGGCAAATCCGCAAAAGGCACTTTCAAAGCAACCCCTCTCACATGCTGAGGCCGGGAGGAGGAGGGAGGGAGGGAGGTAGTGAGGAGGTCTCCTTCCGCCGGGCGGGGTGCGGGAGGAGGAGGCGGTAGAGCCGCTGTCGCTCCCGCTGCTGTTTGGGGCCCATCATTCGCTTCGACCCTTCGTCACCATGCACCTAGTATCTTTGCCCCCGCAATCAAAGATACCAGAGGAATACAGCCACCAACACGAAACGTCAGTTCCTATTCGGCAGAGATGCTGCCTGACCCGCGGAGTTACTGCAGTTTTTTGTGCCTACCGGTATAAACCAGTATTTGCATGCCAAGCTGGGCAAAATGAGTCGGCGTTTAGGTTGCCCGGCGGCACTTTCTGTGGTCATTGGCACCCGGGCAACTGCTAATTTTGAGCCCTGATATAGCCAATGAACTGGCCTCAACTACCTTCTGTGGCAGAGAATTCCAGAGACTCACGACTCTCTGTGTGAAAAATGTTTTCCTCATCTCGGTCCTAAAGGATTTCCCCCTTATCCTTAGACTGTGACCCCTTTTTCTGGACCTCCCCAACATCGAGAACAATCTTCCTGCATCTAGCATGTCCAACCCCTTAAGAATTTTGTAAGTTTCTATAAGACCCCCCCTCAGTCTTCTAAATTCTAGCGAGTACAAGCCTAGTCTATCCAGTCTTTCCTCATATGAAAGTCCTGTCATCCCTGGAATCAGTCTGGTGAACCTTTTCTGTACCCCCTCTATCGCAAGAATGTCTTTCCTCAGATTTGTTGACCACAACTGTACGCAATACTCCAGGTGTGGTCTCGTCCATTAGGCAATGCTTTGAATTGCCACAACTGACGCATCCAGGTAAACTTCAAATACCTCCTATCATCACAATGAACAGACACTGAGTAATGTGCATCCTTTAAATCTATGCTGGCCATATAACACCCTTTGGAAACCAGCCGTTTAGCAGTAGAAAAAGTTTCCATTTTGAAATGCCTATAGCGTACAAAGGGGTTCTAGCTCGTCAAGTCCAGAATGATTCTACAACCCCCAGTCTTTTAGATATATTAAAAATATTTGAAACAAACTGACGGTTTTGACGAACTGACTTCTCAATAACCCCTTTTTTATGTAATATGTTAAGTTCTGCCTGTATTTGCATATTCTCTGCTTGTGAAAATATAAGTGTTCGACGTGGAACATGCTGACTGGGTGGACACACAGTAGGGTAAAATTCAATTTTAACCCCCTCTATACTGCTCGGTATAAATGATTCTGAGAAACGTGTAATCTGCCTCCATCTGTTTCACTTAAATTGTATTCCTCAGGAGCAAAATCTCTCACCTGCACATGTTCTGACTGTGCTTGTTGCCCCTGGCCCTTTGTAGGGAAATTCATCCTTCCCCTCGTGCCTGTGGCAGGCTGCCAGCTCCGAGTGTGTGAGACTGAGTGGGTCGTCCCTACCCTGGCGTCTGTGATGGTACACCGCCGATAAGGAAAAACTCTTTTGCCTGGTTTGCCACTTGTCTTGATGAGGCTTATCGCTTTTGCATCCTCATGCAGTAACAAAAGGTTAGGCGGTTGTGCGCTGCTTGGCTTGCATAGTGATGCAAGTTTTGAGTTTATGACTGGGCGTATAGCACTCCTCCTTATATTATTTATTTCAAAAAATGCACTGCACAGGAGTCCCAGCGCATCCTGGTGGGTTTCTGTCATGTGCCCCTTGTCTGCAGTTGTTGCAAACGCAGTGAGCCTTGCTGAGAGCACTTTTTGAAATTTCAACTCCTGTGCCCTTGCTGAAACCCCCAACTGTGTCCATATAAGATGGTTCACCATTGGAACTTTTAACAATCCACAATTAATTGGGGATTCATATTTTTTGCCCCCCTCATCCATTGCCAGCTCTTGAAGCTGATGGGAGAGCATATATTGAATGGCTGCTGCCAATTCTTCCCCTAATGGCTCCCCTGCTTCTCTGGGGTCTGCAAATTTCTCAGCTATATTTGGAATTAATTCTAGTTCCACTCCCTTGTGGCTGTGCCCAGCCACTGATTCGGCCTCAGTGTATTGCTGAGCCGGTATACCCTCCTCTTCAAAGGACGGGTAGTCATGCAGCCCTATTTTAGGCGCTGCTGGCACAGGCTCTCCAACAGCCTGCCGCGGATACCACTCCTCTTCCCGGAGTGCATCTCTGTCAGGCACGTGCCGTGAGTAATTACTCAGGGTAGGCACTTAGTCTGCTTTTAAAAATTAAACCGCGCATGCGCAGATTGGTCTCTCCGTTAAATAAATAAATAAATAAAAAGCAGTGACATTTCAATTTGCCCTTCCTAGGCTTCCCAGTCCTAGACCAATTGGGGGAACAGTTCCTTTCACAGTGTGTGGAGAGTCAGGGGTAAAGTTGTGGGGAGGGCACGATTGTTGAGAAGGAGGGTGTCGGGGATACTGCCAGTAACTCACTCACTCACAACTAGCGCAGCTCTCTGGACACGAAGCCACGCACTGTAGCTGGGGATAGAAGCAGCTCGGGGAGCTCCGAGCGGCCACCGGGACCCAACAGCAGAACTGGCCGCCACTTCAGCGCCTTCTGCCGGCCCGCTCTCCTTTGGCAGTGCTCTCCGTTGGAACACCTGTCACCTGCCGACTTCGCTCATGTCATCGGCTTCATGCAAATCCTTAAATTCCCACAGGTGCTAAGATGGCGGCTGGTTCCGCTGTCCAGCCCGGCGGCCGCTCAGCCACACGAGTTACTTCACTCACTCCCCCCCCCCCCCCCCGGCCTCAATGCCTTGTCATTGCACGCCTCCGTGCAAGGAGCGTCGCAAGTGGCATTATTCCAATCCCCTCATTCTTAACATTAGTGCCCTCACCGCAACTTTACCCCAGGCCAGACTCGCCAACTGCTTGGAAAGGAGCTCTCCCCCCCAACCCCCACACCCCGGGAAATACTGTATTTAAAAACATAAACACAAAATGTACTTACCACATTATTGGTACACGAGCTCCATTCTTCTCTCTTTGTTAGCTAAGATACACTTAAAATATCGACAAATCATATTTGAAAACCCCGCCAAGAAACTGAAAACCATATTTGAAAACCCCGCAAAGGCAGAATTTCAGCTGCCTTCAGCCCCGCTTGAAACTGACGGCTTCAGGCAGCGCTGACGGCACGTGGGCTGCACAGACCTTCCCGTGTTACAAGCGCGGCGGATGAAAGGCACGGAGAATTATGCCCACCTAAGAGATCGATTTACTATTTTACTATTTATATTTAGTTATTACTATGTTATAATTTTAGTCAGGGTAGGCAGTGCCTACCTTGCCTACCCTGACGGCACGTGCCTGGTCTCTGTCGAGCATCTTCTGCAATAAGATCTCAATCTGGGAGAGCCATGAGCAAATGGTCTCTCCTTGCGGAGGTAAAACCTCCAGGCCCGACTCTGGGTCAACGGGCCTAGTAGATTTCAAAGTAGCCTTGCGCCCTACCGGCGTGGCTAAGCTGCTCACAGGCAGCGGGTCCGGTGTCGCTAGCTCCCATGCTGGCGACGGACGTGGTGAACTAGGCAGGCATCCGCTAACTGCACTCTCCTGGTCCTCCAACCTTTTTCCTCCGGATGGCCTCACCATCACCTTTTTAACTTTCTGCATAATTTTAACGGTCTGAACGTTACCGCCAACGCAGAACGTGAGCACAAGAAAAGTTTCAAACTTAACTTGCATTTTAAACTTACCGCTTGGAGGAGCTCTGCTGCTCCAACCGGTGGACCTGCACCAATGCGTCTGACGTAATGACGCACGTGCGGCTGGACGGGGGTCTTCACGTAGTCACTCACGTGACTGAATTAAAATCTCCCTCATCTGTACAAACCTATCACTTGCCAGACTTGATCCCCTCCACCACTCTCCAGCTTTCCTTGGCCTACCACCTACCACCATCAACTTGAAGAAGGGTCCTGAACCCGAAACACAACGCATATCGATTTTGTCCTGAGATGCTGCCTGGCCTGCTGAGTTTCTCCAGCACTTTGTATTTTCTTTTGTAAACCAGCGTCTGCTGTCCCTTGTTTCTCGAACTTATTTGCTAGCTAGAGGAGATAATGAAGCAGCAAACCCATGGGGGTGAAAGGCCTTGCAATGTTAAACATTTGAATTGTCAGTAATAAATATTTCTGGAAAACAAAACTTCTATGGAAGTGAAAAATTATTTAGTCACCCAAAGCCAGAGCTTATACCGCCTGTCATTCATACTTTGAATGCCCCCCCCCCCCCCCCCCCCCCCACCCGATTCATTGTTCTAACATAGGCTCATGCCTTGTGAGAAACTTGCTTGTACATGTATGCTATTGAGACAATATTCAGACATGGCTTCTGTCTCCACAATTGACATGCAAGACCTGGCAGAAGCTCACACTGATGTGCAGTCTGTACGGAGTTTGCACGTTCTCCCTGTGACCGCCTGGCTCTTCTCCGGGTGTTCCAGTTTTCCTCCTTGTGTGGGTTAATTGGCTTCTATAAAATTGCTCCCAGTGTGTAGGCTAGAACTAGTGTATGGGGATTGCTGGTCGACGCGGACTCGTTGGGCCGAAGGGCCGGCTTCCAAACTGTTTCTTTAAAAACTAAATCTTAATTACATCCAGCCTGAGAAAATAAGTGGTCATCTTTGGAAGGCAGTGTCAGCTGGATCACCTGGTGCATTAGACCTTATGATGTTGACTGTAGAAATATATCTACCTGCTATAGCTACGAAGCTGAGGATTTGCACCTCGCTAGATTACTATTTGAGCACGGGTCCTGGCAGATTGCTGAGGCTGCACACAACCCGAATGCAAGCCCTGACATTGACCCACGAAGAAATCACTCATCACATCTGTGCAATCAAGCTGCACAGTTTATCGAAGCCGCAACCATGGAAACTCCACGCAGCTCAGCGGCCAAACTCCTGAAGTGCTGTTTCCTACAGCGTTAATGTGAGGCTTTGAGCTCAAGTGCACATCCTTTCAATATATTATACATTGAGAACGAGGGAGCATTGCTAAATCTGCAGTGTGGAAGCTTTTCCCTGGGCTGGTTCTTGGATGTGTCCAGTGGATAACCCAGTGACCCGTGTTCGATCCTGACCAGGGGTGCTGCCTAGATGGAGTTCGTATATTCTCCTGGTGACCTGCTTGGGTTTTCTCCGGGTGATCCGGCTTCCACCCACATTCCAAATACGTAGAAACATAGAAAGGTAGAAAGTAGGTGCAGGAGTAGGCCATTTGGCCCTTCGAGCCTGCACCGCCATTCAATATGATCATGGCTGATCATCCAATTCAGTATCCTGTACTCCAACTCAGTATCCTGTACAGGTTTCTAGGATAATTGGCCTCGGTAAAACAATTGTCAATTGTCCCGAGTGTGTGAAGGATAGATGTAGCTAGCGTGTAGGTAGAAGAAACATAGAAACATAGAAAATAGGTGCAGGATTAGGCCATTCGGCCCTTCGAGCCAGCACCGACATTCAATGTGATCATGGCTGATCATCCAACTCAGTATCCCGTACCTGCCTTCTCTCCATACCCCCTGATCCCTTTAGCCACAAGTGCCACATCTAACGCCCTCTTAAATATAGCCAATGAACTGGCCTCAACTACCACCTGTGGCAGAGAATTCCAGAGACTCATCACTCTCTGTGTAAAGAATGTTTTCCTCATCTCGGTCCTAAAGGAATTCTCCCTTATCCTTAGACTGTGACCCCTTGTTCTGGACTCCCCCAACATCGGGAACAATCTTCCAGCATCTAGCTTGTCCAACCCCTTAAGAATTTTGTAAGTTTCTATAAGATCCCCCCTCAATCTTCTAAATTCCAGCGAGTACAAGCCGAGTCTATCCAGTCTTTCCTCATATGAAAGTCCTGACATCCCAGGAATCAGTCTGGTGAATCTTCTCTGTACCCCCTCTATGGCAAGAATGTCTTTCCTCAGATTTGGAGACCAAAACTGTACGCAATACTCCAGGTGTGGCCTCACCAAAACCCAGTACAACTGCAGTAGATCCTCCCTGTTCCTATACTCAAATCCTTTTGCTATGAATGCTAACATACCATTTGCTTTCTTCACTGCCTGCTGCACCTGCATGCCTACTTTCAATGACTGGTGTACCATGACACCCAGGTCTCGTTGCATCTCCCCTTTTCCTAATCTGCCACCATTCAGATAATAGTCTACCCTCATGTTTTTGCCACCAAAGGGGATAACCGCACATTTATCCACATTATACTGCATCTGCCATGCATCTGCCCATTCACTCAGCCTATCCAAATCACCCTGCAGCCTCCAAGCATCCTCCTCACACCTAACTATACCGCCCAGCTTGGTGTCATCTGCAAATTTGGAGATGTTGCATTGAATTCCCTTGTCCAAATCATTAATATATATTGTAAATAGCTGGGGTCCCAGCACTGAGCCTTGCGGTACCCCACTAGTTACTGCCTGCCATTCTGAAAAGGACCCGTTTACTCCTACCCTTTGCTTCCTGTCTGCTAGCCAGTTCTCTATCCACATCAATACTGAACCCCCAATACCGTGTGCTTTAAGTTTGTATGCTAATCTCTTATGCGGGACCTTGTCGAAAGCCTTCTGAAAGTCTAGATATAACACATCCACTGGTTCTCCCTTTTCCACTCTACTAGTTACATCCTCGAAAAATTCTATCAGATTTGTCAGACATGATTTACCTTTCGTAAATCCATGCTGACTTTGTCCAATGATTTCACCACTTTCCAAATGCGCTGCTATCCCATCTTTAATAACTGACTCTATCAGTTTCCCCACTACCGATGTTAGACTAACTGGTCTGTAATTCCCCGCTTTCTCTCTCCCCCCTTTTTTAAAAAGTGGGATTACATTAGCTACCCTCCAATCCTCAGGAACTACTCCAGAACCTAATGAATTTTGAAAAATTATCACTAATGCATCCACTATTTCTGTGGCTACCTCCTTGAGTAATCTGGGATGCAGACTATCTGGCCCTGGGGATTTATCGGCCTTCAATCCGTTCAATTTACCCATCACCACCTCCCGGCTAACCTGGATTTCACTCAGTTCCTCCATCTTATTTGATCCCCGTTCCACTGCTATTTCCGGCAGATTATTTATGTCTTCCTTAGTGAAGACAGAACCAAAGTAGTTATTCAATTGGTCTGCCATGTCCTTGTTCCCCATGATCAATTCACCTGTTTCTGACTGCAAGGGACCAACATTTGTTTTAACTAGTCTCTTTCTCTTCACATATCTTCACGTAGGATAGGTAGTGTGTGTGTTAGTGCACTGAGATCGCTGGTCGGCACAGACTGAGTGGGCCGAAGGGCCTGTTTCCGCGCTGTATCTCTACACTAAACTAAACACGGCTGACATCTCTTGCAGCAATGCCACGTCTAGCCACGGGGACCCTGTCAAAGATTTGCTGGAATTTAGGAAGTCAATCCCCTTGTTCAAAACAATGCCAAATTTCATCCGCTCATCATCTCCGGACTTGCTGACAGATGTTAGCTCCTGACTAAGTGATTCATTTTAATATTGTATTGAAATCTTTCTACGACTCAGCTCTTCCTACATATGTAAGCTCCTGCAGCTCTGCAACTCCATCTTTCCTTGCTCAAATTCAGCAGCTTGTACATTGCTGAATTTCATCCCTCCATTGGGCTCAAGGAAAGAGCGTTCACGTCGCGCCCCTGTTTCCACCAATCTTTCCACCACCACGCACAAGAGGCACAAGAAGCGCAAGACAGACATCGTTGTCTGCAGATGCCGAGAAATGTGTTCAGCTCTGGCTGAACAACTTCTAATCTTGTGTGTGGACTCGATAAGAAGATGATCCCTCTATTCTTTCACAGTTGTGCCTTCAGCTACAGGGTCCAAAACGTATTCCTTCCCCTAGACACTCGCCTTCTCTTTTCTCCTTCTAACCCATGCCTTTGACAAATATGTCAAACTTTGTTTAGTAATGCTCCTTTGAATGCCCGGAGAGATTTAACTACTGTATATATATATATTTGTTTGCTGTTACTGCACATTGGAAAATATCTGAACCAGGCAAACAGATATCCCCAGGGTTATCTTCTTTGCCTTCATCCTCATGAGAAGCAGGGACAGAGAATTTATTTAAAATAAATGGGTTTGCACTACTGCAGGAAGATGCATGATCCTAGACTCCAGAGCTAAGATGCCCAATGTGTTTGTGATGTGGAACAACATGCTATGAACAACGTGAGGGTTAATGCTCATTTGGTTGAAGGCGAAGAAGGGGCAATTAGACTTCCTTTTGTTGGAGATGGCCATGGTTTCAGACTTGTGTGATGTAAATGGTGTTTATAATTGATCAGCCCACATTGGGATGGGGGGCAGCATAACCTACTCTTTGACTGAGGAGTCCGAGGAAGGGACTGAGAGTCTGAGAAGGATTTTAACTTGAAACGTCAATTATTCCTTTTCGCCAGAGATGCTGCCTGACCCGCTGAGTTACGCCAGCATTTTGTATCTACTCTTTGACCGCTGCCTGTTTGACTCTGGCTTTTTATTGAGGCCAGGTGGCACTGCATTTGTTCCGTGCATCTTGGACATTTGTTTTCTCTTCCCCTCCTCCTTCCCTATCCTGCTTAAAAAAAACGATGGCAACGGCTGAATCTGTGTGTTGCCAAGGGTCACCCGCACTTTTTAAAGTTTAGTTTTAGTTTCGAGATATAGCGCGGAAACAGGCCCTTCAGCCCACCGAGTCTGTACCAACCAGCGATCCCCGCACACTCACACTATCCTACACACACGAGGGACAATTTGTAATTCTACCAAGCCAATTATCCCACAAACTTGTATGTGTTTGGAGTGTGGGAGGAAACTGGAGCACCCGGAGAAAAGCCACGCAGATCATGGGGAGAACGTACAAACTCTGTACACAGGATTGGACACGGGTCTCTGGTGCTGTCAGGCAGCAACTCTACTGCTGTGTCACCCGTGGCACACTTATAACGTTCAGAAAGATAACTTACAGTCATCACCCAGTCTGATCTGCATCAGCGTCAAGACCCACTGGTGTGCTGGATCTGGTCAGCTCTGGAGCAGTCGGTGCAATTCACATTCCGTGGACAATTAAATCAATTGAAGATTGAACAAAAGGAGATGCAGAAGTGAATAAACTGGAGTTGCCAAGTTTAAGGCGAAGGGGATAAGTTTTAATAGGAATCTGAGGGGTAACCTTTACATGCCAAGGTTGGTGGGCGTAAGGTACAAGCTGCCTGAGGAGGCAGTTGAGGCAGGGACTATCCCAGCATTTAAGAAACAGTTAGACAGGTACATGGATAGGACAGGTTTTGGAGGGATATGGACAGGTGGGACTCGTGTACTTGGGACATGTTGGCCGGTGTGGGCAAGTTGGGCCGAAGGGTCTGGTTCCACTCTGTATCACTCTCTGACTCTATGACATATGGTTAAATCGTTCTTCTAAAAACACTGAGTAAATCATTCTTCTAAAGCTACTGACGTGAGTTCAAATCCCATCGTAGCAGCCAAGGGATTTGCATTCAGTTAATTAAATAAAGCTATTTTAGTACCTGTGACCATGAAGCTAACAGATTGTTAGAAAATCCCATCTGGTTCATTAGTATCCTTCAGGGAAGAACATCTCCTGCCCTTACCTGGAGGTCTGGCATATCTGTGCCTGACCTAGAGCTCCTCCGTAATGATCCCTGTAAATGAACAAATGTTAATTCAGCTGTACCTTTGTATGGTGAGATAATAGATTTTAACTCCTAACTCTGGCGTAGCAGTAGAGTTGCTCCCTTACAGCGCCAGAGTCCCGGGTTTGATCCTAACTACGGGTGCTTGTCTGTACGGAGTTTGTATGTTCTCTCTATGGGTTTTCTCTGGGATCTCCGGTTTCCTCCCACACTATAAGACGTACAGGTTTGTAGGTTAATTGGTGTCATTGTAAATTGTCCCTCATGTGTGTAGGATAGTGATGGTCGGTGCAGACTCGGTGGGCCGAAGGGCCTGTTTCCATGCTGTATCTCGAACTTAAACTAAAACTAAATATATATATATACATACATATTCATCAGTCAGAGTATTGAGTTTTTAGGTCATGTTGCAGTTATATAAGACATTTGTGAGGCCGCATTTAGAGTATTGTGTTCAGTTCTGGGCACCATGTTATAGAAAAGATGTTGCTAAGTTGGAAAGGGTGCAGAGAACATTTACAAGGATGTTGCCAGGACTAGAGGGTCTGAGCAATATTGAGAGGTTGAGTAGGCTGGGAATCTATCCCTTGGAGCGCGGGATGATGAGGGGTGGTCTTATAGAGGTGTACAAAATCATGAGAGGAATAGATCAGGTTGACGCACAGAGTCTCTTGCCCAGAGGGGGGGAATTGAGAACCTGCGAGCACGGGTGCCATGTGACGGGGGAAAGATTTTATAGGAATCTGTGGGGTAACTATTTCACGCAAATGGTGGTGGGTGTATGAAACGAGCTGCCTGAAGAGGTAGTTGAGGCAGGGATCATTGCAACGTTTAAGAAGCAATTAGACAGTTTCATGGATAGGACAGGTTTAGAGGGATACGAGTCAAAACGCAGGCAAGGGTAGATGGGACATGTTGGTTGGTTTGAGCAAATTGGCCGAAGGGCTTGTTTCCACACTGTATGACTATGTCTCTCTCAATATCCCTCGCCCTCTCTCCCTCGCCCTCTCCCTCTCCCTCTGCTCCTCCCTTCACCCCTCCCCCTCCCGCCCTTTCCCCCCCTCCCCCTTTCTTCCCCTCTCCCTCTCTCTCCCACTCCCTCACACAAACTAACAAGTCCTAATAACTTAAAACATAGGAGGGACCACATTTCTGCGTGAGGCAGAAATACATTGCATCTCATTTCCATGATCCATTTTCGCCAGGTTTCTGTGAATCTCTTTAGGTGGAGGTGTTCTTCCTGTGTGTTAAGTGCCTGGCTTCCCAGACACAAATAACACCGTCTTAACCAGATTATTGCATTTTAATTTTGCTGGACTGCCTTTAAATTAGTGGCGGTGTCAGTGACTGCAGATGCTGGACTGTGCAGCAAAAAAATGGAGAGATGCAGGACAACACCTCCTTGCTGGAACAACCGCTCCTCCACACAATACCCCCCCCCCCCCCCCCATCCTCTTTGTTCCCCCTGCCCTCCCCCACCTGCCCATTACCCACACACTTGTGAGGGTAGGAACTGCAGATACTGGTTTAAACGGAAGATAGTCACAAGAAGCTGGAGTAACTTAGCAGTAACTCCAGGATAGTAGGACGTCACCCATTCCTTCTCTCCAGAGATGCTGCCTGTCCCACTGAGCTTACTCCAGCTTTTTGTGTCTACCCATGGACTTGTCCCACTGGATCACCATCCCCCTTATCGGCAACTCAATCTGGTCCCCCCCCCTCTGTTATTCCCATCCCTCCTTATTCAGTTCCACTCTTCACCTTCCGTTCTTCTTACATTCCTGAATCTGCAACTGTTTATTTTCCATTCATCATCTTGCAACCTTTGTTGCTGCCCCACCTGGCTCTTTCCCACCTGCCTGTTATCTGCCAGTTAACCCCTCCCCACCCATATCAAGCAGAAGATGGCTTACACGTAGGACATAGGAGAGGATCTGAATGTTGCATCAACGTGAAGGATGGATATCGCCTCACACTTTATGGTGAGGAGGCGACGAGCAGCCACGTGAAGGACACAAGGATAAGGGGGAGATTCAAACCAGACAGGCAGATTTTGCCCAGACTTTCAGTGAAGAATTTATAGCAACCCCAGTTATCACAACTCCATTTACCACGTTGCCAATGCCATTAATCATCAGCAAACCGAGGCCTCCACCATCTGCCAATGACCAGCACAATATTAAAAATGCAAAAAGGAGATTTGCAACAAAATGAACTGACTGAACCAGATTTATAAATTAACTCGGGGCTTATTTAACATAGAAGTCAAATAGTTAGCGCAGTCCATTCCTTCAGTTCATGTCATTCCTTGCACCTTTGTAGACAAGTACCTCGATGCAATGCTGGACCTTTTGTTGAAGCGTTATTGCTGGAGTACCCCTGCTGTCAGGAGTAGAGGCTGCTGATGGCATTGAGGGCCACATCATTGATATAATCATAGAAAATAGGTGCAGGAATAGGCCATTTGGCCCTTCGAGCCTGCACCGCCATTCAATATGATCATGGCTGATCATCCAACTCAGTATCCTGTACCTGCCTTTTCTTCATACCCTCTGATCCCTTTAGCCACAAGGGCCACATCTACCTCCCTCTTAAATATAGCCAATGAACTGGCCTCAACTACCTTCTGTGGCAGAGAATTCCACAGACTCACCACTCTCTGTGTGAAAAATTATCTTCTCATCTCGGTCCTAAAAGACTTCCCCCTTATCCTTAAACTGTGACCCCTTGTTCTGGAGTCTCCCAACATCGGGAACAATCTTCCTGCATCTAGCTTGTCCAACCCCTTAAGAATTTTGTAAGTCTCTATAGGATCCCCCCTCAATCTCCTAAATTCCAGCGAGTACAAGCCGAGTCTATCCAATCTTTCTTCATATGGAAGTCCTGCCATCCCAGGAATCAGTCTGGTGAACCTTCTCTGTACTCCCTCTATGGCAAGAATGTCTTTCCTCAGATTAGGAGACCAAAACTGTACGCAATATTCCAGGTGTGGCCTCACCAAGACCCTGTACAACTGCAGTAGAACCTCCCTGCTCTTGTACTCAAATCCTTTTGCTATGAATGCCAACATACCATTCGCTTTCTTCACAGCCTGCTGCACCTGCATGCCTACTTTCAATGACTGGTGTACCATGACACCCAGGTGTCGTTGCATCTCCCCCTTTCCTAATCGGCCACCATTCAGATAGTAGTCTACCCTCCTGTTTTTGCCACCAAAGTGGATAACCTCACATTTATCCACATTATACTGCATCT